>CM034303.1:2363740-3066652 GCA_019925795.1 Dendrobium chrysotoxum
ACCCTATAGGTTTCTATACTAAATAGATTGCCTGATGAACGTCCTTGAAGATTTTAACTTTGTTAGCTGTCCTTGAACATTCTTTTGAGTTAGATTTAGTTGGTTGAGCCATATAAGTTTGATATCCAAAGGATATGTCTGATTGACCTTATTGATTGATCTCTTCTTGGGATTGACACTTCGTGTTTGAATTTTCTGTTCTTAATATTATGATTCATGGTTTTATGGGCCATTTATAATGTGAAAGATGTCTATGGTTTAGACCTTTTTCAAAGTCAATGTAGTGTTTAGTAGGGTGTCTTGATGGTAATGGTTTCTATTTTGTATTATGTATTTTTTTACCTGTCACCCTTTTGTTGCTGTCTTTGTTTAGGTCTACCTCTAATATATTATTTTTGATTGTTTATCTCGTTTAGTTTATTGAATGGATGGTCAAAGATTTAAGCTAACAGGAGGGCCATTCAGTCAAGTAGGACAACGAAGAGAAGGGGAGGAGGTAACTGTTCCTTTAGCAGAGGTATTACGTTATGCTTTAGCTGAGGGTAATTTTTTTTCCTTGAGTTTTACTGTCTTCGAGTATGCCAGTGGTCCGCTTGTTTGCATTTGATGCTAATATGTGTGTATTGCTAAAGTGAATTGTGTCTAATTTTGCATTCATATTATAGGCACATCTAGATTCCTCTGCTAAAGATTCAGTTGAAGATTTTCGTTTGCCAATCAATCACAGACCTGTGGAGAACCTTGTCGTAGATGACCTTGAGCAAGCATCCCTGGATACTCAACTCACATCATCAAACATAGGTTATAGGCTTCTACAGAGGATGGGATGGAAAGGCAAGGGCCTTGGCAAAGATGAGCAAGGTATGCTAATTTTGTTATTTCCTATTTCTTTTCTGATTTCTTTCCTGATATTTCAGTAGCTTTGGTCTGCTTTTTTGCCATGGAATTTTTTAATATGAGGTTGCTTAAAATTTTATTTTGTCAGAATTTTTTTTGTAGGTTATTTACATGTAATTGTCATTTATTGTCCTCTGCCCTTTTACACCTTTTTGCTAAAAAATTCTTATTTGACTAGTTTCTGAAATATTTTATTTTTAATAAATTATGGTGCTATTCTTTTGATCAACCTTGGATGAAATAAGCTGCTATTTTTTTTGTTGAAAATGAAATTATTAATATTTCAGAAGTTCTTAAGATAAATTTAAGTTAGGTAACGCATGTTATGGACAATGTTCTATAAGAATATAGCTATTTAGTAAAATTCTATGTGGATGGTCATATATAGAGGTGTCAATATTTGACACAACCTCAATCCGACTCGAAAATTTCGGGTTAGGGTCAACCTGTTTTGCAAACGGATCGGGTTCAGATTCTAATATTCGACCAGTTTGAAAAAAACGGGTTAGGTCCGGGTCAACCAGCTAACCCAAAGTTTACTCGGATCAACCCGTTGACCAGGTTCAATAGTTCCGCCCGTAAGGCGCCGCTTGGGTTTGCTTTTCCTCTTCTCCTGCCGTCCTCGTTCAACGACCCACAACGGGATGAGTAGAGTGAGTGAGCGACCTTCCTTCGGCGACATTCCTTCCTATCGGCTCACCTCCTTCGATAACGTTCCTTTGTTGTCGACTCAGAAGTCACGAACAGCTCGCCTCCTTCGACAACGTTCCTTTGTTGTCGGCTCGGAAGTCATGAACAGGCGAACATCTCGCCTCCTTCGACGACGTTCCTTTATGTCGGCTCGGAAGTCACAAGAGCTCGCCTCCTTCAACGACGTTCCTACCTGTCGGCTCAAAAGTCATGACAGCTCACCTCCTTCAAGTTTCGACGACGTTCCTTCTTGTCGGCTTCGGAGTTTCGTGTCGGGTCGGGTTCAGGTTGTCTCTACCAACGGCGGGTCAATGTCGAGTTCAACCTGAACCCGATCCGAAACCCAATTTTAACACCCCTAGTCATATCTGCATTTATTTTCATCCAAAGAGGTATCATTTCTTTGAAAATTTTTCTTTACATGAACTCTCAATAGTAGCTTAACTCATTCAACAGTGATAAAAAATAGCAACTTAATTTATTAAAATATAATATTTTAATAAATAAAGCTGCTTAATTTATATCATCAGTGCATTGTAAAGCTAATGCTGCAATTGTTTTCATTCAAAGAGGCATCATTTCATTGAAAGTTTATTATAAAGGAGACGATTGTAATATAGCAGATGGTTGTGATAATATTATATCTTACAATATTGATTAATTGATTTAGTTTATCCATTGTGTTTATTTGGTTTCTTAATTTGTTAGGTTGTTTTGGGTAGACATTGTGCAAATGTTATGAAATGACATCTCTCCTTTGCATTTGAGCATTATTCCTGTCTTGTAAATATTCTTCCAATGTACTGGAAGTCATCGTCATCATTAGCTTTATAATGTACTCCAGTGTGACGTGCAAAGATGATTTTTCCTTTATTTATTCTTCCAATGGCCCATTTATGTGTTTTGCTTATTTGTTTCCCGTCTTTTAGAAGCTTTCTTATCTGTTTTACACATAATTGAACTCAATATACTATACACTTTTTTATGTTCTATCATCTATTTGATCGATTAAACCCAATTTCATGTGGATTGTAGGCATAGTTGAACCAATAAAAGCAGGCATCCGGGATCCAAAATTAGGTGTGGGGAAACAGGAACAAGATGACTTTTTACAGCTGAGAGAATGTCCAGAGGAGGAAACTGGAAGTTGAACTTGAGGAGACTGAGGAGCTTGCTAAGAAGCGTGAGGTATGTCTTTGAAGACTGATTACCTTACAATTCATATCATCTGCATTGATGTTGTGGCTTGACTTTTGAAACTTAAATCTAGTAGTAGGCAGCATATAGCATATCTTTTGACGGGAATGATGTATAAGCCAACATCAACTTTCGAGGGTCTTGAGCTTTTCGTGCAATTTTTATTATCTGGTGGCTTCTACTGCCTGCTTCGTGCAAATGATGACAATCCAGGTTATAGCAGAGCGTGAGCAAAAAATCCAAACCGAAGTGAAGGAAATAAAGAAGGTGTTCTTTTGCAATCTCTGCAACAAGCAGTATAAGTTGGCGGTGGAATTTGAAGCACATCTGAGTTCATATGACCACAACCATAGAAAGGTGTGTATCCTGTCTCATTTGAGGGAAATGCAACATCTTTAATTTCCTTTCGTCTTAGATTGAGAAGGGTTTCTAAAAAATTCTTTTTTTTTCCTTTTATTTTTTTAAAACAGTTCATTGAAATTTATTGATCCCTTCAACCAATAATCTAGAAAATTTCTGGAGCTTATGTAATGGTAAACTAAACGCCAGGATAAACACCTCACTTTTTGAAAGTTGCCATGCATTTCTCTCCATCTAAGGCTGTTGACCGGGCTCCTTCTCTGCTTCAATTTTGTCGCATTGTTCTAGGGAGCACAAGTGATCCATTGAACATGCAAACTAACTACCAGTTTTGATCATTTTGAAGTTAAATTATCTTCCAATGGAATTTCTTGTATCATTATACAGATTGTATTCTATTGACGCAGTTAGGGAATCGGAGTTCTCTTCAATTTCCATACTTTTTGAGAAAGCAAGAAGCAATCCTTATGCAATCAAACTCATGATTTTCCTTTCTTAATATTTTCTTCTATCACAGCGGTTTAAGGAAATGAGAGAAATGCGTGCTAGCAGCAGTCGTGATGATAGGCAGAAAAAGGAGCAATTGCGTCAAGAAAAAGAGGTGGCCAAGTTTGCTGCTCAAATGTACGTTTACCTTTTAGGTGTTTTTTACTTATATTTTGCAATTATAACAAGCTCTAAGCTGTTATGACATTTAGTGGTATAATTGGGTACATTCTAACAAAGATTATACGTCTCTGCAGGGCGAGCAGCCGAAGACAGCATCAGCAGGTTCAAGAACAGAGTGAGGTCCAGCTGATTCAAGCAAGGGAGGAAATGCAGCTCCAGTTAATGATCAAAGACAGACCTTGAAGTTTGGGTTCACCTCAAAGCTTGGATCTACTAAGGTCATTAAGGATGTAGTTTATTATGTCTATATTATGCTTCCTTCTTCTGATAGTTTTTTGTTTCGCTCAGAAATAAGAATTATCCTTTTTTTTCCTTGAGGTAGTTCTGAGTTATCAACCTATTAGAGATTAGAATTGAGGATGCACATTGTAGAATCTCCCTTTTCTAACACGTATGAAATTAAAGAAAAACCTGTTCGACTTTCCACATCATTAGGTCATATCAAACTGTTTTATGATTATTATAAATTTTATATTTGTGACAATATGGGGATAAGATAATAGAAAATAGACTAAAGTGATTTAAGCATGTAATTTGCATCAGTTATATTGATAGATAATATTAATATTGGAGGATCTTGAAGGAAATGGAATATACTAAAAATGATATTACTAGAAGTCGTGTAAAATGCATTTGATCCCTTGAATAACACAACTTTTTCGGTTGGCCTTATGAATCTTTCATACTTTCTTGTTGCTTTCATTTGACGTGTTGATGATGATGATGATGCACTCAACAAGAAAAGGTTTAGGAGGATTCACAACAACCAAACTCCTAATACTTGGGACAAATATAATGATAATAATGATGATTCAATGATGTGAAAAAAATTACAGCATGCTTTAATTAATTTCCAAAAACTAATTTGGTCGTTCACATGGCATAATCCATCATCCTGAATGCAAATAGGGCATTATTTGTGGCTCTAGATGGACAGGCTTATTCATTCTCATCATTAATCTTATCCCTACTATTTAAAATCAGCTTTATATATCTTTTTCATTTCCATTTAGTAGTGGGTGATAACTCTGTCATACTTAAATTTTCTTGCAACTCTCAATCATATTAAGGATGAAGATCAAAAAGTACTTTTTTTAGAAGATGATATTCAACAAAGGTGGATGAGATATTTTGCTAAACTTTTAATGAAGAATGTGAAAATAAAATTGACTGTAGTGATCTTAGCACCCTAAATAAAAATAAAGATTTCTGTTTTTATCGGCGTATTAGTAAAATCGAAGTTAGAGAGGCTTTAAAGAAATAAAGGGTGGAAAAACTGTTGGACCTGATGATATTCCAATAGAGGTGTGGAAATGCTTAGGAGATGAAGGAATTTCTTGGCTTACTACACTTTTTAATACTGTTTTGAAGACTAAAAAGATGTCAGATGAGTGGAGAATGAGTGTGTTAATCCCTATTTTTAAGAATAAAGGTGATGCACAAAGATTGTGCGAATTATAGAGGAATTAAGTTAATGTGTCATACTTTAAAACTATGGGAATGAGTTATGGAGCATAGGTTGCGGCGTGATACTAATGTTTCTCAAAATCAATTTGGATTCATGCCGGGTAGGTCTACTATGGAAGCCATACATTTATTAAGAGGTTTGATGGAGAAATATAGAGAGAATAAGGAGGATTTACATATGATATTTATTGATTTAGAAAAAAGCATATGATAAAGTTCCAAGAGAAGTGCTATGGAGAGTTCTTGAAAAGAAAAGAGTTAATAACGCTTATATTCAAATCATTAAAGATATGTATGCAGGAGCTATTACTTGTGTTCAAACACAAGGTGGTTTGACCAAGTATTTCCTTATTTCGATTGGATTACATCAAGGATCAGCCTTAAGCCCATATCTTTTTGCTTTAGTCATGGATGTTCTCACTAGACATTTGCAAGAGGATGTACCTTGGTGTATGCTTTTTGCTGATGATATTCTTCTTGTTGATAAGATTAGAGAGGGAGTTGAAGTTAAACTAGAATTGTGGAGGTCAACCTTAGAGTCTAAAGGTTTTCGCTTGAGTAGATCTAAAACGGAATATATGGAGTGTAATTTTAGTAATAATAGACCTAGTGAGGGGATTGTGACTTTGGCCGATCAAGTCATTAATAAGAGTACATGTTTTAGATATCTTGGATCTATTGTTCAGAGTGATGGTGAAATAGATGGGGATATTATCAGCAGAATCCAAGTTTGATGGTTGAAGTGGAGGAATGCATCAGGCTTATTGTGTGATAGAAAAGTACCCCTCAAACTTAAGAGAAAATTCTATAAGATGGTGGTGAGACCTGCAATGCTTTATGGTGCCGAATGTTGGCCATTAAAAGAGAAGCATAATTCTAAGTTAAGTGTTGCAGAGATGAGGATGCTTATGTGGATGAGTGGCTTTACCCTTAGAGATAGGATACGAAATGAGCATATTCGTGAAAAGGTTGGAGTAGCTCCAGTGGAAGATAAGATTAGAGAGAGTCGCCTTAGATGGTTTGGTCACATAAAACGGCGGCCTCCCGATAACCTGGTTAGGAAAGTAGAGGTCTTAGATTTGACTTATGTTAAGAAAGATAGAGGTAGACCTAAAAAGACTTGGTTAGAAAATATTAGAAATGATCTTTCTTTATTAGATTTAAACGAGAATTTTACTTTTAATTAATAGGACACAAAGGAGAAAAAGGATTCATGTAGCAGACCTCACGTAGTGGGATAAAGGCTTGATGTTGTTGCTGTTGTTGTTGTTGTTGTTCTCAACCATTTTACCTTTGGTCTACTTTAATTACATCTTTTTTTTTCTATGTTAATTTTTTATTCCCATCTTATTGGTGCATATTTTACTCTAATTTATAGCTATATCACCTCAAGTCTACTGTGTAAAGTAAGCTTCAGTCAAGTGTTCTTCCCACTCTCTCTCTAATATAGCCATTATGTATTCTATTGTTCCTAGTTTCTCATTCAGCCATCCTAGTTATGCTCTTTTTTGCCTCACTTAACCTAGTTGGAGTGATTTTTTTTGTTTTCCAAATTCGAATAATTATTTTTATCAGATTCTTTGAAATGATCTATCTAGAATATCTTCATCTATCACATTTAGGTTTCCGTTGGTCCTCCATCATGTTCATTGATTGATATCCTACTACAATTAAACATTATGTGCTGAATCTTTTGTCCAAATCTAAGCCTCTTTATCTTCTAACATAATTTCAACTTTTCCGATATTGAAAATTTTAAATTTTTTTATGAAACGCTAGGTTATTTGTGACTTGCAATGGGTTTGTAATCTATCTTAAGAACTGGTAGGGTTTAAAGAGCTATGTTTAATTGATTTCAACCATCTTTTTTATCAACGGGCTTTCTAATATTTTTATTTTTTCAAGCTAATAGAAATTTTGGTTATTTGTTTAACTCCGACTGGTGACTTCTAAATATTCACTAGCTTCATGCATGAAATTCCATTTGTAACCATCTTTATATCCTACTGTCAATTAATGAAATATGTGGGATATATATATTAGAAACCACGTAAATCCAATGAGACTTTCAATATGGCACAACATGCCAGATGATATCTGAAATGTGATTCCAACTTGAGGATGAATAATTAATTGTGTAGATCATTCATTGGTCTCATTTGGATGCTTGTTGATGGAAAGTATGTTGTAGAAAGTGATGAATTAACTCATTTTAAATGTGAAATTGAAATCCTCTTTTTTGTAGGGAATTTGAAGGTGTTTGTAGAGTTTAAAATCTATATTCCAATTTCTAATTACATTCACCCAAATGTGACTTTGGGTGATCAAGTCATTAAAAAGAGAACATATTTTAAATATCATGGATCAATTGTTCAAAGTGATGATGAAATTGATGGGCATATTATTAGTAGAATTCAAGTTGGATGGTTGAAGTGGAGGAATGCATCGGGCCTGTTGTATGATACAAAAGCACCTCTCAAACTTAAGAAAAAATTTTATAAGATGGTGTTGAGACCTGCAATGCTTTATGACACAAATGTCGGACATTTAAAGAGAAGCATAAAATTAAGTGTTGTAGAGATGAGGATGCTCAGGAGGATGAGTGGCTTTACTCTTAGAGACAATACGAAATGAGTATATACGTGAAAAAGATTGGAGTAGCTCTAGTGGCAGATAAGATTAGAGAGAGTTGCCTTAGATGATTTGGTCACATAAAACGGCCTTTTGATGACTTGATGAGGAGGGTAGATGTATTAGGTAGATGTATTAGATTTGACCTATGTTAAGAAAGGTAGAGGTAGACCTAAAAAGACCTGGTTAGAAGGTATTAGAAATGACTTTTTTTTATTAGATTTAGATGAGAACTTGACTCTTAACGGGACACATTGGAGTAAAAAGATTCATGTTGCCGACCCCACGTATGGTATAAAGGCTTGATGTTGTTGTTGTATTCGCCCAAATGTTGGATTATGGTAAACTCTATCTTTTTTCTCAGAACTTTCTTTGTAACTTCAAGCAATTAAAGAAGCCTTCATAGTCAAAGATTTCTTTGACATTGCCTCAAGGTAGGTAAGGGTTGCAGCTTCAATGAGTCAGGAGGAAACAATATCTCTATCATTAGATTTTATCAAGGGTTATTTTTTCCTTGCAAACCATAATCCTGACCCATCCCTGCCTCTTCTAACATAAGCTGGATTTGGGGTAGAGTTGTATGCGAAAATCAGTTGTTTGATTGTCTTTAATGTTATTAACATTATGTTTTGGGTGCAACGATTATAATATATTTATTGCTGTCAATAATTACAATATATTTATGGCTGTCAAGTTTGTTGAAAATTGTTGAAATATTTATCAGTTTAATAGGATCGATTCATAGTAGATTTAGTTCGTTTCAGGTTGATATGGAGTAGAGGGTGTTCGAAACAATTTGAAACCTCAGGTAGCTTGATATATTGGATAAACTTCTCGTCTCTTAGGAAGAAAATGAACATTCTCTATTCATCTAAATATTTTTGATATAGCTTCAAAAATAAGATCAATACCACCATTCTGTTGTGCAACCTGAAAACTTGTAGCATAGATAATTTAATGCATTTTAAAGATAATTTGATCATTCATTGAATGCGTCAAAAGTTTCTTGACCAAGAGTTTTGAGAGGATATTTGTGATTTTTGTTGCAAGTTGCCTTTCGCCTGATTTAGTTTAATACATAGGTTGTTCATTCTAGAACATACTATATAGTTTTTGTTTGCAAATTACATTTTATGTGAATTTTTTAGAGGGCTTCTATAGGGCTTTAGAAAATTTTCACATTTGAAATCAATAGAAGGTTGTAAACTTAGAAAGAATATAGGTTGTACATGCTCAATGAACGATTAAATCATATTGAAAATTGATATAAGTATATCCAAATTTATATTCAAGTCCTGGATGAAAATAAACAGTTTGATACTACATTTGAAATCAATAGAAGGTTGTAAACTTAAAAAGAAATTTCGGAGTACCTCGGTGTATCTCCATCTTGAGTTCATATCAGAGCTTCAATAGGCTGTCAGAAAACTTTTGCATTTTATTTCTTGCTTGATGACTGATTAAAGCCTATTGAAATTTGATAAAAGTACGTCCAAATTGATAAGCATGTCATAGATGATAATGAATGATTTGATATTGCACTTGAAATCAATAGAAGGTGTTAAAATTAGGAATAAATTTGGGATTGCATGTAGAGAGAGAGAGAGACCGAAGTTATTGGATTATAGAAGCAAATGACCATCTATCAAACTAATGCATAATTATAATCTTGATCAGGGAAGATCGTGGGGTGCAAGTTTTTTATGATTATACGTTTCTTGATGGAATTTTATCCATTGCATGGCTAACGTAGTATTTTGAATAAGATAATTAGCCTTGATCTTTATGCATGCATCATTACTCAATATTGCCTAGAAGGGCCTCGTAAGGATTCAGGTATGAGGTTATCTTGTCTTGATAGGAGAAATGAGAACTAACACTTCAAATGTAGAAATATGAGTTATTATTGGTAGTCATAATTTGACATAGGGTGATGTAGAAAGATCTCCAAGAATTGGAGAAATATGTATGGACACTATAAAAATAAGTTAGGTCGATTGTAGATGCAAGATGCTGACTGGTAAATTTTGAGGAAGTAGATGATGGGTTCAACAAGATATAGGAAGAGATGTGATGGGGACATCAGCACATGGAAAGTCTATCAAAGACGTGGCTGTCGATCTACGGCCACAATCGAGTCATTATATTTCTGAGTTATTTTATGTATTTTCTAATTTTCATGTCATGTTGTATTTTACTTTATTAGTTCCCGTTGTACCCTTTTATTAAGGGAGGTCGTATGTAAGCCCTAGGGGCATT
Organism: Dendrobium chrysotoxum; assembly: GCA_019925795.1. Taxonomy (NCBI): domain Eukaryota; kingdom Viridiplantae; phylum Streptophyta; class Magnoliopsida; order Asparagales; family Orchidaceae; genus Dendrobium; species Dendrobium chrysotoxum. Next base: position 2,373,911 of record CM034303.1, read on the forward strand.
GTCGTCCTTTATTTTGAGAGTATTTGTATGAGGCTATTTATAGCCATAGTGTTATTCTTTTCAAGTTAATGAATGAATGAAAGAAAATTCATGTACTCTTGTCCTGAGAGCTTGAGAGCTATTGAGGAGGATCCCTAGGAGAGGGAGAATTGTGCATCATCTACCAACCTAGACGTGTCGGATTCGTGGCTTTATTTCTTTAAGCTTCTTTTCCTTCCCCCCTTCCCCTCCACCACCGCCGGTTCCTCCCTCCCCCACCTCCTCCCACGACCCAATCCCCACCTCTACCCACCCCTCTCCCTCCCTCCAAGTCCTCTCACCGCCGGCCCCCTCCCTTGAGTTTTTCCCCCACCCTCACTTAGTTTTCCCACCTTTTCCTAAATTAGCTTTCATATTTTAGGTAACTCAATTCATGATCAAATTCAAATCAATATGAATTTGAAATAGTTGCCTAAATTATAGATCTTATTTTAGGAAACTTCCTAATTCATATAGCCTAATTAAATTTTAAATTAAATTGGATGAGATCTTTCATTCCTAATTTAATTTATTAATTTAAGGAAGCATTAAATACCTCCCCAAACCCCCTCCCTATCCCTATAGCTGCCGGCCCCCATTGAGATCCCCATTGAATTTGGTTCCCTAAAATGCTAAACCTATTTTAGAGAAGCTACCAAATTTCAGCCCTTGATTTATATTAATAAGGAGTTAATGAGAGCTTTCCTAATTTTATAATCTAATTAAAGAAGGCTTAAATTATTTCTCAAATCCCTTCCTCTTCCCTTGATGCCGCCGGCCCTACTAGGTCCCCACCCTTTTATTTCTTTCCAAACATTAATCCCTCCCTTATTTCTCTTTTCCTTCTTTTGGAATTAATTTCAAATTCCAATCCTTAAATACACTTCAATCAAATCTGAAAAAAAAACTTCAGATTTTGACTAATTGCTCCTCCTCTCTAACCCTAACCCTAACTCCACCAAAAATCTGAACCTATTCTTTCCCCCAAGCTCCCTACCTTGGCCGGCCATCCCCTCCTCTTCCTCTACTTGGATTTTGGAGAGAGAAACCCCTTCTCTCTCAAAGGGATCAACAAGGGCAGCAAGAAGGTATTCTCATCTCCTCCAAGCAAGTCAAATGCATGGATCCAGAAGTTGACTTCGGCTACGCCTACGACGAACAAGGCGTCCTTCTCATTCTACACTCCACCTTCTTTGACTTCAACCTGAATATCGATCACATGGTTGAAGAGTACGTGGAGCGCATCTTGGATTCTCTTGTTGAAGCCCTCGACGAGCAACTAAGCAACGCCCAGTGGATCATCACATCCGGTTCTCAATAAGTGTGAACTCCGACCCTTGTTCATTTATTTTTGAGTTCACTAATCTTGTAGGTGATGATGGAACCACAAAGGATCGTGCTTTGCTAATCTCCGTTGCTTAGTAAACGTAGGGTTTGAGTTAACTTTCTATGTACTAATCTTATTGTTAGAAAAGGAATCCTTGTTGAAAATCTACTTTATACGCATGTTTTGAGTTTCTATGTTACTTGTAATGTTTCAAACCTTTCATGTAATTTGGCCTAAACGCAAGTGACCCTTCTTACGTTTTATTTCGCCGTTTTGGATTAACTGGTAGTTTTAATTATTATGCTTTTTAAAATCGTGCAAGCTCTTACCTATTCTCTACCACGCATAGTAGTCCTGCATCAAGATGAGGGCCGAAGACTACAATATTCAATGATGAAGAAACTAGACTGGATGGGTGATGATAATGGAATAGATAGTAGTGAAGACAAAATTATCCTTAGGCTTTGTATGCTACAAAGATTATAATTTGTGTTGGTTACAAATATAATAATCTAATTATTTATGTTATTTTAATTTTTGTGCTGGTTGCTATGTTTAAGATTAATTAGCAATATTTTGGAATGTAGTATGCTATGGAACTTGAAACTATATATTTTCCCCAATGTACTTTTAATACAATGTTACTGTTTTGCACTTTTAAAAAATCTTCCTCATAATTAAAATATGCTTTTTGAGTTGAAGTACTATTTTTTCAACATCTTTATTTGTGGTAGTGCCTAGCAGCTCGAGCTTTGGTCTTTCCTATCACTTTTAGGAACCCTTTTGAGTTTTGATTGCTTGATAGCATTATTTTCATAATTTAATCAATTGTAAAAATGAAATTTTCCAATTTGCGCATCTTTATGGGCATCCGCATATGGTAAGGTTTTTTTGTGTGTGTGGGTAGAGAGAGGGTTGGGAGTTGGGAGTTTTGATGAGGGTGTTGATGTGTATTTCGGTGGTTGTGGCATGTGTTCACATATTGATCTTGCAGTTTATGTATGGAAATTGGGATATATTCTTCTGTAAGGGGAGGAATGACACTCTAATTCATATTTGCAAGTCTATGATATTTAAACAATCTTCTTTAAGAGTAGTTGCATTAGGATCTCACATAAATTTAAAGATTGTTCATCTTGCATCAATGGTTTAGCGATTGGTGGCTTGGATTGCTTGAGAAGAGTTTTGTGATATTTTTGCTAGCTCTCTATCAAATCAGCTTGAACTTGTTACATTAGGGGTTTGTGATATGTATTTCACCACGATGGTGCATGGGATAGAAAGATGGAGCGGATGGGATCGTCCATAGCTTGAACTTGCATGTACATGACACAGTGCATGTTATGCAATCAGACACATTCCTAAAACATGTGTTTATTCTTTTCTTCTACACATGTTCAGTACGTTCAATAGGTTGCTGCATTGCTTTTCGTTATTTTGTTAGTTATCCTCTAGTATTTTATGCCAAGGTTGAAGAATTTTCAACTAGTTTTTAATCTTCTTGTACCATATACTTTACGTGAATTGCTGCTTTTAGCTGTTTTGCTTCCACTTGGTCCATGTGCTACTTCATAATGATGTGTATGTTGGAATGCTAGTGAATTATTAGGTGGTTAAAATGATATCATGGTGTGATAGATTTAAGAAATTTTTATTTATCATATAAAAAATGTGGATATAATTTATGGAGTTAAGGCTATGTTGCTAAAATGAAGAATTGTCTCATAAGTATTATGTGATAAGAGGATATTATAGATATTTAAAGAAAATTTTATAAAATTGTGATTATGATAATATTGTATAGATTTCAATGTCGAGCAATAAGAATATCATTGATATCTAAATTGATTATGACATAAATGAGAATATAAAGATGTATATGTGATAAAATTAGAAAAGATAAATTAATGAATGATTATATTAAAGTGATGGTTGGAATGATATCTATTGAAGATATAGTAATTAATAAGCGGTTGTTGGTTTGATGTTTTCATTGATGTTATTTACAAGTAAGAGATGTCTGGTTTCTCTCACAATGAGATAGTCCGGATGACATTAGGTAGTCAAGGTAGAGGTAATCTAAAGAACAATCAAATTAGATGCTATCTAGATTATCTCAATCTTGACAGTTTAAAAACAAAAAAGAAATGTCTTAATAATTATTAATTAATTCTAGATAGCATTGCAACGTTTAAGTGAGATAATAGTAGTTTAATCGCACTATTGAATGACATTGTTGTATAGATTATAATTTGTCTTAAATAAGTAGATAAAATTAGTGTATAAGGATTTGGAAGGAGAATTGATAGACTTAAAGTTATTCAAAGTGGTTTATGAATAATAGGTTTAACATCTCAAACTGCACTAGCATGAATTGAGATAAAGGCTTCGTTTGTGACAACTTTTTTATTGCTTCTTAAACCAGCTAAGCTGTTTTAAGAAGCAAAAAAAAAGCCGTCCGAAATGAAGCCAAAATGAGATTTCATAAAGCCAACCATAAGTAGTTGGGCAAGTCTAATGATGTTGATAACTGATTTATGATATATACAGCATTTTCAATGGCATTTTTTTGTTCCCTAGAATCTTTTTTGTGTGGGCTGCTATTTTGTACTTGATCCTCATCTTTTGAGACATGTTAATGTGCAATCAAATCATTGTTACATTTGATGAAGCTCATTACTTGGTTTTGAACTAAAAAAGCCAAAAATAAAGGAAATAAACTGATCAACTTAATAAAAGATTTAACTGTATCTCGTGTTATTAGTGTGGGTGTCTGCTGAACTTCCTAGCTAAACTCAAATTGCAATTATAGCTGGTTTGAAGCTATTTTAATATAAGTTCATCTGGATCAAATTGAATGAAAAATTGTTTTCCTGTCGATCTATTTCTAAAAGTTGAGTTCAAATCGGTTCTAACCGGAAACTCGACCTCTTTTCGATCCTGATCTTAACAATGTACATGAACCAAATGCATAAAAAAATGCTTGTTCTTTAATTCTAACTGGTCTTACTACACTTATCCTTGTAATTCAGTCACAAGCATGCTAAATTTTTTTTTTTCAGTTAAAATTCTACATACACATGGTAAAGTTTGATGTAGAAATACTCCATTAATTATGTTAAATTCCTATGTAAATTGCTCAGTTTAAGATAATTTTACTTTAAATTTCGGAGTTCTGATTGAATTATTTCTGCCAACTGGCTTCCCTCCAGAACTCTGCTGCTACTGCTGCTAAGAAGGCAAAGATAGCTGTAAAGGTTACATCAGTGTTCGGCAATGATAGCGATGAAGAATCATGACCCAGAAAGTAGTTTTCTCGTTAGATTTATGCTTCATTTGGGACAGCTTTCTTAATGCTTTTTAAAACAGCTTTTAGTACAAATATTTTTGTACTAGAAAGCTTATTCAAAAAGCAGAAAGACGTCCCAAACGAAACCTTACAATTAAAGAGGCTGAAGATTCTGCCTAAAATATAACATTTTGATCTCATGTTCATTATTGTCGAATGTTATTGGAGAAATGTTTTATCTTTTCAGTGTTCTTGCTGAAATCTGGACTTTGCCATCTTGACATTCTGATAGAATTATGAAGCAGCAGGATATTTTTTATTTTCCTTATATTTCTGGAGTGACTTTGATTTTACTTTCTTGTTCAAGATATTTTTTATTTTCCTTAATTCTTTAAATGTTTTGACAAAGATAATAAATTTGTTAGAATTGGCCCATGCGGTTTCAAGTCGGGTCAACTTTAGGTCAGACTCAAACCCGATTTATCGATCCGAATTGACACCCTTACTCTCTAGTTCAAGAAGATTACATTGGAAAACACAACTATGATTGTTGACAAAGATTTTTATTTTAGGTTATGATGACTATTTCATTGACTAATAGATTAGGATATTGACAATTCGAGATGATAAAATTATGAGATCTTAGTCGGCTTTATCTACCCTTATCCCTTTAAGCCTTATTCATGATTTATGTCTACTAATATCTTAAGTCACTCTATAAGCCATTGATTTTTTATTCTCCTATATGATTATATAATGAATCATTCTTGTTAGAAGTTATTCACTAAATGTAATTACTTTTGATATTGACCTTGGATATTATTCCTTGCAAGTACTAATGATATTCCTTAATCAAGTGTATTATCATAGTAAACATCAACCCACATAATAAAATAAAACCCTAAACAATCTCCTTTTAAGGACAATTTTTTTGGGATTTAATCAATTTGCCTTCCATTGACTCTCTTATTCTCTACAAAGTGTTTTGGTTGGAAGCGATCGATCCTTTACTATGACACATTATACTTAAGACATTTTTTAAAGTCCGTAAATTTTTAGCAATGTTGATTGGGAGAATATCCTACTCTTATGAGATGCAAATATCTCGGAGATTAGCGTTATTCAAATCATTGCATGAACTACTTAAACATTAGTAAATGCATGTTGGCATTCTAACTCATAACCTAACGATCTGACATTAAAAAGAGGCCGGATATAATACATCTACTCTCCTAATAGAATCATCGGAAGGCTGACGTCTTATGTGACCAAACAATCTAAGATGTCTCTCTCTCTCTCTCTAATCATATATGCCATTGCAGCTACTTCCACCCTTTTCATGTACATACTTATTTCATATTTTGTCTCTAAGTGTAAAGCCACTCATCCACCTGAGGATCCTCATATCTATAACACTTAATTTTATGCTTCTTTTTTAATGATCCTTGAGATTTAATGCCAAGGTTTTTATTTTCTTCTTCGACCCTTTCAATTTTCACATATTTTATCAATGGATATTTGCTGGACTTAAATAATACGACAACGTAAACTTCATCATCTAAATTATGTATCATCACAAAACCACAACTAACTATCCCATTCATTGTTCTTAACTCACCCTAAAAAAAGAACACTAAGCACAAAATCAATCTACTAATCATAATCATTTCTACTAAATAAATTATTATACACACTAATTTATCAATATCATCTTCTCTATGATTGTAATTTTTTTAACTAATTTATTTAATATACATTAAGAAAATATCCTTCAACAAAGCCTAAAAAGATATTGTATGCCTATAGAAATAAAATAATTAAAGTATGATAGTCAAAATTGTAAAATGAGAAAGAAATTTGTGGGAGCACAACAAAATCTTCTAATAATTTCAAACTTTGGAGTGAGCTTAATGATAAAACCTTGAATGTTTAGAAAATTAGAGTGAGAAATTGGAAGAAGAAATGGTTTGGAGGATAGGAGAAATTAAGAAATTGGAGATAGTAATATGAGAGGACAATTGAGAGATTGAAATAGAAGAAGTTCTCGATATTAAAAATTTGTACATTAGATATGGTACTATAAAGTTCTAATGTATTTATATCTAACATCTAAATATTTATATTTACTTATCGATCAATTTTTATGTTTAATTCAAATGAAAAATATATTGAAAGAAGTTTATTGTATTTTAAATAAATTAATATTAATAATATTTTGATAAATATTAAAATTTGGATATTAAATATATAAATATATAAATATTTTGTGGCATGCATGCAAATCCCCAAAAATTTAAGTTGTTAAATTTGACAAACAAATATTCGTAGGGGCTATTTGAATATAGGATACGAGCAGGATTTATGCTGAATTTCAGGACATGTTAAATCTCATAAAGAAATAAATCCTCTATTTTTATCAAAAATACCGTATTTACTAAATCTGGAAGTTTGGTGGATTTATAAGATTTGGGCAAAAAATCGTCTAATGGGGAGAAAGATGGTTACCATTGCAGCGAGCAAGTTCCCATCATCGAGATATTATCAGCCTTAGTCTAATAGACTCGCAGCTTTGTCACGTTGGTGCAGCATCTCATATTTCACTTATTCGAGGAGTGCTCTCACACAAGCACGTTTAACTTTGAAGTTTTTAATAATATTCCAACAATTACACCAAATGATGCATCGATGTTTTGGCATAACTTCTCAGGAGATCACCCATCCTAAGAGTGCTTCGATACGCAAGCTTTATTTGGGAGTTTATAATAAATTTTCAACTATTACACTAATGCCTTAATGTTTAAAAGTTTAGCATTATTTTCTTAAGGGGTTCACCACACACACTAAGTGCATAAAAGTCTAAGCAACAAGGAAGAAATGGTCACACGTAAAAACAGCAAGAAAAGCTGAGACAAAGACCAACGTCAAAAAAAAGAGTATAGAAATAGATACGGAATAGCTAAGAAGAATACAATATATTAATTTGCTCATATAAGCTTTTATTTTATTTTATTTTTCTCTCTTTGTTGTAATTGAAAATTAAACTAGTTCCTAATTATATTATAAATATTTATAACTATAAATTATCAATAGTAATAGTAATTAAAATCAACGAACAACTTATATTTAACCTGTAAAATAAATTTAAAATACAAATTAAATTTATATTTTTCATTAACTAATTACTTTTACTAAATTCTACTTGTTGCCAAACAGCCCCTGCGAGCGGAGAAACTATTATGTGCGGAGTCTGGGTGTAGCTCTGCTTCTGGACTCTAATTAAATTGTGACACGTGATTTGAAGATGTGGATATTCAAATTGAATTTCGTTTTTAATTTTTGTCTTATCGGCTTGATTGACTCGGCCAAAAGGTTCAGTAGCCCATTCAAATTTAAGTTTTAGGGTTCACACTCTTCTTTTAAATGAAAATAATCACGAAAGCTCCGCAATATATATGATTTTAGCTCAATAAATTTTTGATATTAGTTGAGAAAGAAAAAAAATTAGAAAAAGCCGATGAAGATGAAGAATGGTTTGGAGGAGGACGTTTATACTTCAAGCAGATGATATGCCTACAAAATACGGAATTTGAAAGGCAGTATGCAAACGTCAAGCTCGAGGAAGAATTGAAGTTGAAAGAGTTGTAACTGAAGAAATAATAGTTTTTTTTTAATACTTAGGGAATATGTTGGGGGTCCGAAAGGGCGGCACCCCCAGAACAAATTTTGGCTGTAAGGAAAAGTTTGGAGTTCCGCTTATTTTTTGTATATGTTTGTTTGTGTTTCATATCGTGATTTATTTTTCTCTTGTCAACTGTTTATTAAAAAAATATTTATTACAAGTTCAGTTCTGAATGCACATTCGATAATATACAGTAATACATAGTAAATATGTAGATAATACACAACAAATATGCAAAAAATATGTAAAAATACACAACAAATACGTAGCAAATACGCAGTAAATAAGCAATGAGGTTATCTTGAAAGTTTTTCAATAATTTTTTTCTTACAAGTTCAATTCTGAATGCACATTCGATATACTGAATGAATAACATTATAAATACACGGTGAAAGCACATGATCATGTTCAATAATTATCGAACTAAAACAACTCATGCTATTACAATGAATGAAGTCTATATGAGTTATTATATAAATTCAATAACATATCGAATCAAATATAAGCTTGAATCAACATTGATAACGCACAAGAATTTGAGAACTAAAGACTTAATTTTTTCGTAATATATCTTTTATGAGTTAGAAGGTAATTTTACGAAAGGTTGTAAAGCTACAATTAAACTCAAGGCATTTTAAGTATTTCCTTTCAAACTATTTTAGAACTACCCAATATAATACTCTCTTTCAGTAAATATGCAATAAATACATATCAAATATGTAGCAAATACGTGGATTTTTATTGAACAAAAAGACCAATATACTACATTCTTCTACATGAAAAATACGAATAGGGTGAGATTCGATTCGTTCTATTTTATTGATAAATCTTGTTTCAATTTATTGTTACAATTATCTCATATTTTTTGTGAGGAATTAGTATTGAGCTTACAGAATTCCCTCCAGATTAATCAGCGGAGGCGAAAAATGACTAACGTAATAAATACGTAGCAAATAAGTAAACAACATGTAGAAAATATGTAGCAAATACGTAATAAATACACAACAATTACACAACAAATACGTAGCTAAAACATAGCATATAAGCAGGAAATATGTAGATTTTTATTGAATAGAAAGACCAATATACTGCCTTCTTTTATATGAAAGATACAAATAGGGCGAGATTCGATTCAAGATTTGATTCGTTCTATTTTATCAATATAATCTCGTTTCAATTTATTGTTACACTTATCTCATATTTTTTGTGAGGAATTGGCTTTGAGCTTGCAAAATTCTCTCCAGATTAAACAGCGGAGGCGAAAAACTATTAGCACAGTAAATATGCAGCAAATAAATAGAAAATATACGACAAATACGCACGCAACAAATACAAATCTGGACCTAACAAAAAGATTAATATAAGTGAATAATTTATCCTTTACTACTTTCTTCTACATTAAATATAGGAATAAGGCGAGAAGTAGAAAACAAATATAAATATGCATTCAAAATTCAAAATTTAACTTGTAAGGAATAATTATGAGCAGCGTTTATATAATTTTCATAACAAAAATTTGTGTATATCAAAGCACAATCACCAAAAAATTTTAAAAAAATTAATATAATAATACAATACAAACTCTTTGTCATGAATCAAAGTCAATACAATTACAAAGTGTATATCTGATCGCACAGAATAATTTCTCCTGCGAGCAGTTTGAGAACGCAACGCGTGCCCTAAACATATCAAACTACAAAGAGCGATCAGTGAGGTCGGAGGGCGGGCATGGCGGTCGATAAGCCGAGAGCTCCTAAGCGAAAGAAGCTGAAGGACAACCACCCTTTGAAGCCCCGATCTACTATCAACAGAAACAAGAGTAAGAAGTTGAATAGCAAAAACCCTAACTTCGTACCTCTTGGGGAGAACAAGTTCCTCGAGGACATGAGGGTGAAGGATGAGGAGGGGAAGAGGACAACGAAGAAGGCGACTGAAGATTCCAAAGTTGAAACTGTTCTTCTTTCATCGCTTCCGGCCACGCAGCAACTCGGTTTCTTCCTCGATCGCTTCCAATCAGCCAACAAATCCAAACTATCTCCTTTAGAGTTGGAGGAGTACAAAGGTATTATTTTTCAGTGTTTCTTTTGCTGATTAATGCGTGGTTTGTTTCATGTCCGTAAGAGTTTATGAAAAGATCGAATTTTGCTTCGGAGCTGCTGAGGACATTTTTTGAAGTATTGTTGTTTGGAATTTATTGTATCATTTACGTATGATTTCTAGAAGTCAAGTTGAGCCATGTTGTAACTAGAGAAAAAGGGAAGAAGGCTGTGTGTCTTTCTGAGAAATAAAACTGTGTAACGTACCCAGTTTGGATAATTCGCTCCAAGCATCCTATTTATTCCCATTTCACTCTAGTGTTGCTGGAAACAACATGTTCATGCTTCTCTCCCTATTATTTTATTTTTTAAGTTTCTCCAACCAGCATGTACAGGTGCTTTTTTTGACACTTTCCTGATATATTCAATTGAACTTGGACTTTTTATTATAACTATTTAAATATGAAAAGTGTAGATGATAATGCTTAATGAAATTATTAAGTTACAATTTTAAAAAATAGTTTTTTTTTCTTTAGAAGAATAAGATCTACAAATCATGATGATCACTAGAAATCTATCTAGTATGGTGAAGCTGAGTTAGCTTTAGGCTAGGATGAGGTACCTATATAGATTTGGAGAGTTATAAAGCATATTTAAATAGTTTGGTTAGTCAATTTTCTAGTGATCATCATGATTATGTAGATCTTATGGATGCTTAGAAGCAAAGAAGATTCATTGTGATAATGGGAAAATCAAACTTAAGTTGTAAGTTGAAGTTATGGGAGAATGTAATGGAATATAGACTTGGAAAAATCTTGCCAGCACCTAAGATTAAATTTTGGTTTTGCTTATAGCTTGTTTTTATTTTAAGGTGATTCATGGAAAAAAATTTAGAGTAATGAATATGGTTTTGATTAGTTATGGAAATGTCTATATTGAGCACCATGACACTTGATTTTAATGCAGGGTTATTTCACAGAAAACTTGGATATCAAATGTATGCTGAGTTGCTTAAGTTGAATGTCATGAAGCAATAATTAACTTTAGAAGTTTTAGGGTGTTAAAATATTTTAATGTCAATGGGATCATTTTTTAGAATCAATATCAATTGATACCATTTTATATTGAGATGAAGTGCTTATAAAAGATATTCATTGTGAGGTTTCTTAGTGTATACTATTTGCAAATAAGACAGCTTTGATGGATGATATTTCTCCCATAGTAAGTGAAAAATTAAAATGATGATTTTTTTAATAGGACTAGTAGCCTAAAGATTGAGAAGATGATATGCAATGTTAGCAGATGTGAAATTGATGAGTATCAATCATTCTCTCTTAAATGTCTAGTGATAGTTAGGTATGATAGGGTTATGTGCCGAAAGATAGCATAAAAAAGATGAGTGTTTAGATAATTAAATAAATTCTATATGTATAGCTTGGTATTAAAATGGGTAATTGCCTTAGAAGTGCTATGTGACAAGAAAGTTTGTGGAGTCGTAGAAGGAAAATTTTATGATGTTGTAATTTGGTCTACTTTGTAATATGACTTTTAGCGTTGTGCATCAAAGAGTCAATCTAGCCAAGTTGATTGTTGTCAAAATGAAAACGTTTGGATGTGTGGCAAAATTAGAAATGATAGAGTTATAAGATGATTTTTATTAGAGAGAATGTAGGATTAACTCATATTAAACAGTAGGTAGTGTAAATAGATTTAGATGACTTGTACATGTATAATTGAGGGGAAAAGAAACTCCAATGGGGCGAGTAGAAAGACTTAATGTGGATTGAGTAGGAAAGAAGAACAGCAGGTACTATGACTAGAAGTTCTGCAAAAGAACTTATATAGAAATGGACTTAATGTATCACTCAACAGGAATGAGTGAAGGGGGATTCATAAAGCTAACTTCAAATAGTTGAAACTATGCTAATTATGTTGTTGATGCATCTTTTTCCTAGTTAAGGGTAATTTGTTTAATCATAATGGAGTACATCCTTTTATGTAGTTACAATATGTTAATAGTTATTAGAAGAAGCTATGTAGTTGGCCTGCATATTAGACCTTTTCTTTACAAATATGTCTGACCTTTCGCAAAATATGCATTAAAACTATGAAATGATGATATTCTCTTTGCTGGTTTATTAGTTTCCATTTTCCCATTTCCCATAACATGTACTGGCCTTGAAATTTGTGAACAGTTTCATTGTAAGTTGACACCAGTTTTCTGTAACATTATATATTTTCTGCTAACATGAGCTCTATGTCATTTACTAAGGATTAATACATTCCATAAATGATTTGTCTTGGCCATTTTCAGTCAAGGAGAATATCCCATATATCACATATTCATGTAATTTATTCCTTCTTCCAGATAAATTAGAATTGCAATTTAGCCATTACTAAAGTAAAAAATTATCTATCCATATTGAAATTGGATTTATAGCAATTCTATACTCTACTAATCTTAATGGTAACGGATGATATGCAAGTACTTCTTGATTTTGATAACATGCTTCGCCATGATGTAATTTCCAAGTATTTTTAAAGTATTTTTAAATTCTAATATTATATTTCTTTATTATTGTTATTTTTTGTTATCTTAAAAATGCCAGACAGTTAGACCACTCTATTGATTGATTAGCATATGAAGTGGTTTATCTTTGCACTCTTTATGATTTGAGCAACTGTGATTGTTTGGATTTTGCTTGCTTAATGAAAATGTGGGCTAGTTTAAAACCTTATGTTCTTAAATACATCTAATATGATGCATTTTTATTATGGTAGTGTGTCAAAATGAGTTGATTTTAAAAACTACTAATTTGATTGTATAAACTATTAAGGTTAATGTTTTCATGAAGATGCTCTAACATTTATGATTGTGGATGCAGATACATGCATGGTTGAACTCTCTAAGGATATCAATCAGGATGCAAACAACTTAAGTAAACATATTAAGGATGCTTTTGGAGAATCATGGAAAGAAGTTCTTTGTGATGGAAAGCTTTCAGAAGGAACAATTGAACCAGGAAGTCCAGCAGTGCTTATTATAAGTGTCTCTGCGTTAAAGTCATTGGAACTTCTCAGGTAACACAATACTATATATATATATATATATATATATATATATATATATATATATATATATATATATATATATATATATATATATATATATATTTGAAGTTTAGCAATACTAGTAAAAATGCATGCATATCACGTACATGTTTCTATTATAATTTTCCAAAGTATATCAAAACAACAAAATATCATTTTGAGTTTATGATAATGAAATATTTGACTATGGAATTAAGTGATTTAATTTTCTTTTAATGTAAAAAAGAATTTAAACAAAATTTGTGCACTATTTTAGCTGAGAAATGTTACCAATTGATGCTTCTCTATTCAAAATTTTATCAATTTAACAATAGAAGATGGAATTTTATGAGTATAACTTTTCCTCATATATTGATTTCTAATTTAGCTTTGTACTAAATAAATAAGGTGATATTATGGACTAATTTAATTTGCATGTCATGAAGAATGATTGGTGATGCATGCAAAGGGGGGGTCAACATATATTTCATTTGGGCTGAATTGTGCTTCTCGGTTTGTTTGGCTGTTTTGGGAGCTGCTATGTTGTTGCTGAGCTGTTGTTTTCAGCTCATTATTATTGGGTAGTTCTCCTACTTTTTAGCTCATTATGTGGAAAGGAGTCTTGCCCTTTCCCCTTCTCTGTGGCCCTTCGATTTCCCCCACCCGGCTCCTCTTTTCCTGTGGCTGGTTCCCTCTTCCCGTGGCCGCCTTTCCGGTTCCTGTGTGGCTCTTCGGTTGCTGCTCCTGGGCGCCTGCTGGCCTTCTGTTTCCCCTTTCCTGGAGCCGCCTGCTGGCCTTCTGTTTGGGCTGTTTGGCTGCCTCTTTTCTCTTATAAATATAGGATGTTTTGTGTTATAAAAAGAGAGAGTTATGAAGTAATTTTTGGAATAAAAACCTGAGGGTTTTTCTTGGAAAAGCTTGCGAGCTTGTTCCATTTCTCTTCTTCTTCTTGGAAAGCTTGCGAGCTTATCCTCTCTATCTTTCGTCTCGGACTTCTTACCTCTTTTTTTTCTCCGCAAGTGTCCACCTCAAATGTATCTTTCTTCTCAATGATTGCAAGCTCCTTTAGGTGTTGTTTTAGGTTTTAAGCTATATGAAAGTTGTATCGTCCTTCGTGTTAAAAGTTTAAGTGTTGTATTTTCTTATTATAAAGGAAGTGTTTTTAATATCTTTTATGGTCTCCAATGTGTTGTGGAGACCTATCTTTTTATAGTGTTTCTTCTTGTGACCGGGGGTTCTTCCTATTCTTTTAGGAAACTCTTGGTTGCCTCTTTTCTCTTATAAATATAAATATAGGATGTTTTGTGTTATAAAAAGAGAGTTATGAAGTAATTTTTGGAATAAAAACCTGAAGGTTTTTCTTCTTTGGAAAAGCTTGCGAGCTTGTCCTCTCCTTCGTCTCGACTTCTTACCTCTTTCTTCTCTCCGCAAGTTCGACGCCATTTGTATCTTTCTTCTAAAGCTGTTTTAGGTTGAAGTGTTGGGTTTGTATTTGGAATTTGCTTAATATATAAGTAAATTTTCTTGTTTTGAAACTTAAAAAAAAAGGCTGCCACAGGAGAGGTTTTTTCTTCCAAAAATCAGTCCATAATACCTTCTCTAAAAGCTTAAAAACAACACATATATATAGGTAAAAAGAGGTAGCCAAACAGCCCTAAGCACCTCCAGCCGAGCCAATAAGAAAAGGGGAAATGGAAGGCTAGCAGGCGGTCCAGCAGCAGCAACCGAAGAGCCACACAAGAATCGAGAAAAGCAACCACGGGATAGGCAACCAGGGGAGGAACCGAAGGGGCAGCATAGGGGATCGGAACTAGCAGGAGAACTGGAACAACCAACCCAAAAAAGGAAGGAACCAGCCACGGGAAACAGCACCAGGAAGGAAAAACTGAGGAGACACAGGGAAGGGAAAAGGCCAAAGCACCAATGAAATTTCTGAATTTTTTCTGACCCCCCCTTTGCATGCATCAATTGGGGTAATGGGAATACTTCCCATATACAAGAATTAATTTCATCTCCATATAATCTTTTGAAGCTTCATAACTCTATTAATTAAGAAGAATATTTTTATTGTACTTTATTCACTAGAGAACTCTATTTATAATAGGGGATTATTACAATATTTAATTTACACCCAATTAACATACATAAACAATAACAACAACAACAAGCCTTTATCCTACTATGTGGGGTCGACTACATGAATCTTTTTTCTTCATTGTGTCATGTTAAAAATCAAATTCTCTTCTAAATCTAATAAAGAAAGGTCATTTCTAATATTTTCTAACCAAGTCTTTTTAGGTATACCTATACCTTTCGTAACATAAGTCAAATCTAATACATCTACTTTCCTAATCGGGTCATCGGAAGGCCGTCGTTTTATGTGACCAAACCATTTAAGGCGACTCTCTCTAATCTTATCATCCACTGGAGCTACTCCAACATTTTCGCGTATATGTTCATTTTGTATCCTGTCTCTAAGAGTAAAACCACTCATCCACCTGAGCATCCTCATCTTTGCAACACTTAACTTAATATTTTACTTCTCTTTTAATGGCCAACATTCTGCACCATAAAACATTGCAAGTTTAACCACCATCTTATAGAATTTTCCCTCAAGTTTGAGGGGACTTTTTTATCACACAACAAGCCCGATGCATTCGTCAACAAGCCCGATGCATTCGTCCACTTCAACCATCCAACTTGAATTCTACTAATAATATCCCCATCTATTTCACCATCACTCTGAACAATAGACCTAAGATATCAAAAACATGTACTCTTATTAGTGACTTGATCACCCAAAGTCATAATCACCCCACTAGATCTATTATTACTAAAATTACACTCCATATATTTAGTTTTAGATCTACTTAAACGAAAGCCTTTAGACTCTAGGTTGACCTCCATAATTTAAGTTTACCTTCAACTCCCTCTCTAGTTTATCAACAAGAATAATATCATCAGCAAAAAGCATACACCAGGGTACAACCTTTTACAAATGTCTAGTGAAAACATCCATGACTAAAGCAAAAACATATAGGCTTAAGGCTGATCCTTGATGTAATCCAACTGAAATAGGAAAATACTTGGTCAAACCACCTTGTGTTTGAACACAAGTAACAGCTCCTGCATACATATCCTTAGTGACTTGAATATAAGCATTATTAACCCCTTTCTTATGCAGAACTCTCCATAGCACTTCTCTTGGAACTTTATCATATGCTTTCACTAAATCAATAAAAATCATATGTAGATCCTCCTTATTCTCTCTATACTTCTCCATCAAACTTCTCAATAAATGTATAGCGTCCATAGTAGACTTACCTGGCATGAATCCAAATTGATTTTGAGAAAATTAGTGTCACGCCGCAACTTATGCTCCATAATTCTCTCCCATAGTTTTAAAATATGACACATTAATTTAATTCTTCTATAATTCACACAATATTGTGCATCACCTTTATTCTTAAAAAAGGAATCAACACTCATTCTCCACTCATCTGGCATCTTTTTAGTCTTCAAAATAATATTAAAAAGTTTAGTAAGCTAAGAAATTCCTTCATCTCCTAAGCATTTCCACATCTCTATTGGAATATCATTAGGTCCAACAGCTTTTCCACACTTCATTTTCTTTAAAGCCTCTTTAACTTCAGTTTTACTAATACTTCGATAAAAATAAAAATCTTTATTTTCATTTAGGGTGCTAAGGTCACTAAAGTCAATCGCATTCTCATAATCTTCATTGAAAAGTTTAGCAAAATATCTCATCCACCTTTGTTGAATATCCTCTTCTAATAAAAGCACTTTTTAATCTTCATCCTTAATACATTTCACTTGAACTAAATCCTTACTACTCATATTTCTTTGTTTAGCTAACTTATACATATATCTTTCGCACTCTTTAGCATCTAATCTATTATATAAATCATTAAAAACTAAAATCTTTGCTTCGCATATTGCTTTCTTAGACTCCTTCTGGGACTCTTTATATCTTTCCCAATTATCATAATTTTTATTGCCAAACTAATTTTTATAACAAATCTTCTTATTTTTTTATCTTCTCTTGCACATTTTGATTCCATCACCAATTATTTTTATTATTAGTAGCTTTTCCCTTTGATATTCCAAGCATATCTTTTCCAACATTCTTAATATCATTTGTTACTTTTTCCCACTTAACATTAGCTTCCTCATGCACAGACAAAATCTTAAGCTCAAAAATATTTTTGTTAATATTCTTTAAATGCCCCCATCTAATCCTAGAATAACGATTTATTTTATTTTATATTTTCTGCCCCTTCATCTTAAATTTCAATACTAATAAGCGATATTGGGTATGTAACCAATTAGCATACATCAATCATCAAATATATTTTCCTATTCCAACACTATACTCCATCGAGTTGGAGCATGCTTGACAAATAGATCCAATTTGTTACATAGAGTTGAAATATGGTGAGGCCCAAGAGCCTTGGTAAAGATATGAACCAATTGTTCTTGACTAGTAAAATAAGGAGTGATGATCTTCTTCAATAGAATAGCATCCCAAATGAAGTGAAAACTAAGTTTGATATTTTTAGTCCTCTTATGGATGATTGTAATGATAGAATACTGAAAGTGACTTGGGTTAACGAGAAAAAGAAAACCCTCAAGAAGAGTTTTTAGTTGCATCATCTCATAGGCAATGAGCTTTCCACTGTATTCTACTTTAACATAAGATCTAGCCACAACTATTTTCTTCTTTCTTCTCAGATCACAAGATTTTGACCAATGAAGATACAATATCCAATAATTGCCCTCATATAGCTTCAACAGTTTCAGCTTAGTCAACATATGCAGAGGCTTCCACATATAAATGATTATTTCTCTAATAGGCTAATCTTTTTGTAAGAGGTTTCGTGAGATGTTTTAAAATCCTCAAGATAACCTCCCAATCTCTCTCTCTCTCTCTCCAAATTTTGCATGTGTGACTTAAGGATACAATTGATTTGATGACAGTTTGATAAGCTTACCAACTAGATGTTGATAGCAAGAAATATCTTAAAGATTTTCTCATTCTCAAATGTTTGTGGATTATCCATGCCAGAGTCAGTAGACTTGCATTCAAGAAGAGATATACAGTTTTATTATATGCAAACTCAATAATGAAAAACTACTTGGGGTGCCTTAGATCTTTGGTAACAAATAACTTTCATAGATACTGCTTTATTTTAGGTATGCTGGAATCATCACTCTCTTTGAGAAGAATGAAGCATTGTGCTTGAGGAAGAGCGTGAATAAAGATAGAGTATCAATAGTAATGCTTTCTAGTCCAATATTAACTAGAACCTTATAGAGTTTGTCAAATCTAACATAGGGACTTTGTTTTAACCCATATATGTCTCTCTTAAGCTTATATATTTTCTTGTAATCTGTAGTAACATATCCAGAGGCTGCTTCATGTAACAACTTTGGTGAGTTTCCCATAGAGAAAAGCACTGTCATCATCCGTTTAGAACATAACCCATCCTTAATTAATGATAAAAATATGAAGACGAACCAAATTAAGAAGAGGAGAAAGTTTTTAAGTTTTTGATGTCATGAATATGAGTATATTCTTTTGCTACCAATCAAGCTTTGTTGGATCAATGGATCTATCAGTATGGAACTTAA
Organism: Dendrobium chrysotoxum; assembly: GCA_019925795.1. Lineage (NCBI taxonomy): Eukaryota > Viridiplantae > Streptophyta > Magnoliopsida > Asparagales > Orchidaceae > Dendrobium > Dendrobium chrysotoxum. The sequence goes on from CM034303.1 coordinate 2,393,002, forward strand.
CAGTGAAGGTCCAACAATATAAGATGGGTTTAACCCTAGAAGTGTGTGTGATTAAATTTTTGGTAAGTCAATCAATAAGATCACCCATTTAGCATCCATCGCATGCTTCCACTTGGGGCCGTGTGGAGCCTTCTAATCGTCCTGCGAATATACGAATATAGACATTAGATAAATGCGAGGCAATTTTGATGGAAAGAAGATAAGAGATGGTCAAAGTTAATAAAAGAGTACAACAGGTGGTTAATTTTTTTTTAGTATAACAATAAGAATATGCATATTTAAGATTTTAGGTTTAGGCTAATGCTCAGTTGTTGTTGATAAGATGGAGGGAGGTGTATTAATAATAGATTGATGTGGCATGTTAATATAAACTTGTAGGGGAGGATGAGCTTGCATTATGGCTATACGTGGTAGGGGAATTGAATAAGAAGTGGTAGGAGATAAAGTGTGTGAGAAGGAATGAAAGATCTCATGAAAGTAACATTAGTATATACATAGTTGTGTAGATGTACCATCAATAACCTTTTTGAGTATGAGGATAGCCTAAAAAATGCACGAAATTGCATGAGGTGAGAGTTTATCATTGCTTGGGTAAAGAGAGTAGACAAAATAAACATAGTAAAGGCTCTACAAGTATGATGAAAAAGAGATTTGTGGGGAAAAAAATGGAGAATGTTGTAGCATCACCCAAAACATTAGAGGACATGATTAATTAAGCAGTAGAGAATAGCATCCATAGAAATAGTGTGGAACATGCATGAGAAATATTAAGGTACAAACACTATTAAGATGCCAATGCGCCCATTCAACCACTCAATTTTGTTGGTAGGTATATCGATATGATTATTGATGTATATAATATTATTCTCAATATGAAATGTTTGAAAATATTGCACGTATTTAGGAGTGTTATGAGATCAAATGGTATTAATTTTAATGAAAATATACTTTTATTTCTTGATAAAATATTTTAAATATAAAGAATGCCTATGCTAAAGGTTTTGTTGATGTACCTTGATGTATGTTTTTTGCACATGATATTCTTCTTGTTGATAAGACTAGAGAGGGAGTTGATGAAAACCTTGAATTATGGAGGTCAACTTCAGAGTTCAAAAGTTTTTGTTTGAGTGGATGTGGATCTAAAACCAAATACATGGAGTGTAATTTTAGTAGTAACATATATAGTGGTAGGATTTCGACATTGGGCGATCAAGTCATTAAAAAGAATGCACGTTTTAGATATCTCTGGTCTATTGTTCAAAGCGATAGTGAAATAGATGGGGATATTATTAGTAGAATTCAAGTTGGATGGTTGAAGTGAAGGAATGTATCGGGACTATTGTGTGATAGAAAATTACCCCGCAAAATTAAGGAAAAATTTTATAAGGTGGTGGTGAGACCTGCAATGCTTTATTGTGCAGAATATTACCATTAAAAGAAAGGCATAAAATTTAGTTAAGTGTTGTAGAGATGAGGATGCTCAGATGGATGAGTGGCTTTTCACTTAGTGATATAATGCAAAACGGGGATATACATGAAAATGTTGGAGTAGTTCTAGTGAAATATAAGATTAGAGAGAGTCGTTTTAGATAGTTTGGTCGTATAAAACATGGACCTTCGGATGATCCTGTTAGGAGAGTAGATGCATTAGATCTGACCAATGCTAAGAAGTTAGAGGTAGATATCAAAATGACTTGGTTAGAAAGTAATAAAAATGGTATTTTTTATTAGGTTTATATGAGAATTTGACACTTAATAGGACAAATTGGGGAAAAATGATTCATGTAGCCGACCCCACGTAATGAGATAAAGGCTTATTGTTGTTGTTGTCGTAGTAGACCTATGACTGATAGTTCAACAATTCATCAATAAAGGAAAAGTATCGAAATCTCATATGAGTAGTCAAAGGACTTGATCATATACCTGAATGTACTTAAGTTTGAAGGTGTATTTCTGCATGAAGAGGATGACAAAGTGAGTGGTATACGGTAATTTTTACCATGTTTACAAGCTTCACATTCAATCTTTGAGGTAGAGGATTGTATACAAGTGAACCTCAAAGATGATGAGGGAAATGATCCAGATGCAATACTTATTAACAAGGGGAAATAGATGACAAAGTAGTAGAAGCAACATTAGTGAGATAATAAATGTCACCAACTTCAACACTTCCACCTATCGTTATCTTCATGCTGAGATCCTAAAAGGCATAATAAGAATGATAAAATTTTATTGAATAGTTGTAAGATTTGGTTAGATGATGTGTGGACAAAAGGTTGACGTGAAATTGTGAGACACAATATATCATCTAATTTCAAGATGGTGGAGAGATGAATATATCCTTTTTTAGAGATCGAAAAAGGAGAACCATTAATAATAATAATAGGGGAAAGAGAGGTCTTAGCAAAAGATGAAAATAACGTTGTTTCTCTGCCATATGGAAAACATCAAAATTTAAATCTAAGTTGTACCAGAATAAGTAGTTGCAATCTAGCCAGAGGAGGAAATAACATGAGAGACAACAATGAGCATATAAGAGTGTTGCAAAAGGTGGCCATAATCCTCTTAGAAAATGGAAACAAACCTATAGAGATACTAGTGGAGTTAGTATGAATAGGGCCGATGTACGAGACATTGATCGAAGGATGGATAGCCAAAGTTTTCCCAACAATGATCAGATTAGTGATTTGTCTTTTGGCAATGCTAAAATGGTGAAAAAGAGTTACAGATACACAGCTACGCTTGTTATCTTAATCACTACATCCATGAGAATTATGAACACTTATTTTGGCGGCAAAGGCAATATGGTGTTGATCAAATTATGGTGGAATAGTTAAATCTGTGACTCTAAGAATCTAGTTGAAAAGCAAAGGAAATATTCAAGATAATAAAATTTTCATCAGTTGAGCTTCGAGATAATAAAAATTTCCATCAGTTGAGCTTCAAGATAATAAAATTTTCCATCAGTTGAGCTTGAATAGATTGCAGCCTGTAGAATGACAATGGGAAACTCTTCATTTTGTTTTTGCCAAGTAGTTTGATTGGTGAGAGGGAGGCTATATTAAAGAAGTTCATCCCATTTTTCTTTCAAGTTGGTGTAGTACACTTGAATAAATTGTCCATCCTATTGCTAACAAAATAGTTTAGAGTAGAGAGTGTTTGCTAAAAATATGATGTCCTAAAAGCAGGCAGAGTAGAGAAAGTCCCATATTCTTTTGGTGGTACGCTGGAACATGATGGTATATGCAATAGTGGATTCAAGGTTATTAAGCATACATGCGAGAACAACATAATATGGAGATCGCCCAGCAGGCAGAGTAGAAAGTCTCATATTCTTTTGGTGGTACCCTGGAACATGATGGTATATGCAAGAGTGGATTCAAGGTTATTAAGCATACATGCGAGAACAACATAATATGGAGATCGCCCTTTGATGTATTTGGTTGTGTTCACTTGTTTGGGAGGCGAGAATTGTGATAGCTAAAGTTTCTAATGATCCCATTAGAAAACATAAAGCTCGAGATCACATGAGATTGTTGTATAATTGAGCTTGATAGATGTACCCATTGTGGATTGTGGACGTGGGTTTCATCTTTGAAAGATTAGGAGGGGAAGCCATAAATAGGCTTCACCAAGAGAAAATATGAGAGAAGGGAAAGAGTTAGACAATCATAGGTCTAGGTGAAGGCAGGGGCGTGAGGATGCATTATGGGAGAGGGATTTGTGCGAGATTGGGTGAGCAATGAGGTGTTAATGGGTGTGCATGATGTAGGGCATACTGTGGTGTAAGGCGAGTGCATGGTTGCACAAGGTCAGGAGAAGGCGTGAAGGGAAGGGAGGTATGCGAGCGCATAGTGCAGACAGTGCAAAGATGTAGTTGCGTGTTCGGGCGTGCGAGGGTGAGTGCTATCATGTGGTGTGTATATTTGGTTTTAGTTGGGATTGGGCAGGAGTGGACACAAATGATGGTATATCAGGGATATTAAGTCACAATTCATAAAGAGGAAAGGTTGTCGGAGGCTGTTACAACAAATAGTGTCACTATTACATCATAGTTCTGGTTTCATATTAATGCAGGGATATTTTTGTTGTGTAGTATTTAATAGTGAGCCCTTCTATTTATAATAAGGGAATGAGTACATTATTCTAAGATACACCCAATTAACATATACAAATCATCAAATATAGATTATTTTTCTAACAATATATATTGTTTTTTTTATGCCAACGTACTTGTTTAAATTTTAAATGAAAAGAACAACAACAAGATGGCTTGATTGTATATAAAAAAGTTGGTGAGTCATGAAACAAGAATAAAATTCTATTTATAATGTGACATTTTGGAAATGAATATTTCAATCTTATAGGTGCTAGGCTGAAGCGTAAACTAGTATTCGATCAGTCCATGATTGAAGGATTTAGGAAAAGCATGGTACTATATTGAGACATAAGTCCATGATTGGCGGATTTTGGAAGAGCGTGATGATCTAAAAAGATCAATGTGCATTGGGTGTTCTGAACAAGATGTGTCAATGCAAGGAGAGATTTTTTGGTGAGCTTAGCCTCTTTTGCTTATTATTTTGCTCGATATTACTCAGAATTGATGCTAAACTAATGCTAAAGAATATTAAGCAATACAAAGCAAAAGAAGCTCACAAAGAAATAACATATAGATGGCATAGATGGTAACATTCTAGTAGTATACATTGCATAGATGGTTTCCGAATATTCCTCCTATGCTTGCCTGTAGTTCTAGAGATTCAATTAAGATATATTGCTAATTTTCCATTTATTCTTCTATTTATTAACTTGTTTTTTCTCATCTTATAGAGGCTTGAAAGTATATACAAAAAAATGCCGTCCAGCAAAGCTTTTTGCAAAGCATATGAAAGTGGAAGAGCAGGTTTTCCCTTGACTCTATAGATTTCAAATTTATATGATACTATTGACTATAACTAATAAATGAACGATTGACCTGAAGAGCTGGTCAAGATGAATAAAATATTCGTGTGTGATTAAATTTCTTATTCTCAGAGTTCGAGATGCCTGTCTCATGCAGTTTGTTCGTCAGGTTTTAGTATACATATACATTAACGATATTTGCTTATTTTTTTAATGACATTCTGCATAATATAGTCATATCCGTATTGTTGTGGTATTATGATATATAATATTTTTTTTCTTGGGTGTCTTGAGCCTACGGACCTTTTTTGGCTACCCTTTGTATTTAACACGCTTCAGCTTTGTTCTAATATATTTAATAGGATGTACTGACAAACTACTTAAGGTTAGGTCTGTAATTCAACCCATTCAATTTATTTTGTTATAGAGTTCTATTTATATTAAGAAGATTTGACTTATAATATAAGATTTGACTTATATTAAGAAAGGTAGAGGTAGACCTAAAAAGACTTGGTTAGAAAATATTAGAAATGATATTTCTTTATTAGATTTAAACGAGAATTTTAATTTTAACAAGACACAATGGAGAAAAAGGATTCATTTAGCCAACCCCACATAGTGGGATAAATGCTTGATGTTGTTGTTGTTGTTGTATAGAGTTCTATTTATGATTTGTTCAGGCCACTTTAAACGATTTGGTTGGTAACAGATCAGTCAAAGAACTAAGGAAGTATTAATACTGTTGGGAGGTTGAATGGATGCTAAAGAACTAGGGAAAAAGATAGCTAACCTTAAATAGTTTGTTGATTAGAATTGTCAAACTGATTATATTGAATATGCAGTGTTATGTTCTTCGGAACCTTAAATTTTCCTTTAGGAACTGTGTTAAATCAGTTTAAAGGACGAATGACTTGAAAACTCCTTTGATGTGTGTTTATAATTCAAATTATATTGCGATCCAATTCTTTCTATAATGAGCTGTATCAGTTACAGTACATTTGTAATTGTTATCGTTGATTTTTTTTCTCTCGTGAATTTCACTATAAGTTGTTCAACCTTGCTTCTTCGTAGGTTGAATTGCTAAGGAACCGAGTGAATATTGCAAGTGGTACACCAAGCAGGTATCTCATGTGATTCTCCCCTCCCCCCCCCATTTTTATGCCTAGCTTCATTGGTTTTCTTCTTAATATTAACTTATGCAAATACTGGAAGTACAGTGTGGACTATGTCACCACAGAAAATAGGAAGAAATTGTAACCTTGAGGTATCATGAAGTAAAAACATTTATCTTGGTAGAATGGTAGTCACCATTTAGGTGGTTCGATGCTGACCTTCCCTTACTCATTTGTCTCAGTGGTTATGAGACTTTTTAGTACTACTTTTGCGTTGAACGTGTTATGTTAAAGCCTTTTTGGCCAATTTCCTTAAAGAGTTCATTTTAGATGAATATGGAATGCTATGCTTGTGATATTTAAATTGTTTTTCTAGGTTTAAACAACCTTCCCTAGTTTCACTCATCAAATCAACAAAGAAAAAAATGTTAAAGGTGCAAGTGTGAAGTTTGAAATGGATCCATGATAATGATCTAGAAGGCTCCAGCATTAATTGGTCAAGTTTAAATTTAGGCTCAAACCCAATCATATAAGAAGTTTGATGTGATGTTAGACAAAACTCAGACTCAAATTTAAATCCAAAATGCGAAAATGTGCATGGATCACATAATGCTATATGGATGCTCCTCATCAAAATGTGGTTGTTCTTTTAAAATTGGATTTTGTAAATGAGGAAAGTGGTTATCAAGATAAGGAGGCTTGCTTATTTGATAACTTTTATACCTACAGTTTCTTCGTTCAATTATTCAACTACTCATTCATTAATAGAAGAGAGTTGAATCCAATAAGGCCTCTAAATCACCTTTTCTCTCCCCTTTTATTATAATCAGCTAAAGAGTCTCTTCCCCTGAAGATTTCAGCGAGTACTCTCTCATCCGAATCAAGTACAGCCCCACGCCTTTTATCATTATTCTTTCTTTCTAACCTTTCTTCATTTAAGAACTCAAGAGAAGGGTACATTAGGAACAATTCAAGAAGGGTCAAGGGAACATCCATCAGATCAAGAAGAAGAAAAAGTAATCAATCAAGATGAGCAAGGATGAAGTGTAACGTCCAAAGATCAAATTTAGAAAAATTGTTTATTTTATCTTCTTAAATCAACCAGAGCTTTTAAACAATAAATCTGTATATCCAGTGAAAGCAACTAACAATTACATACCTTAAAATATTACATTATATTCATTCTTCCAAAATTAATATACAATAGCCAGGAGATCAGTACAATCACTAATCCATCACAAACTCCTAACTACAAAAAAAAATAAAGGAAAATACAGAACAAAATCTAAAGAAAATTTGAGGATCTCTGTCAATCTCACTCCAACTGATCCTGACACATTCCCTGACCTAAAATCATTTAAACCACATATAATGAGCAAAAACGTCTAGCAGGAAAATCAAAACTCTATCACTGCTTTTAATGCAAGGCAAAAGAATCAATATGTATGTTCAATTCTAGTCAATATCAATCATCATTTAATATGGACAATAAAAATCTAAAAAATCAATAATAACATCAATATGATCAGTGAAATCAAAAGAGATCTATCAAACAATAAGACATACGGTAAATAGTAGTATCACCCAATGAATCATGTCAATATGCTATGCTATGTTGTATCGATATTAATGCCAGTATAAGTTATCAATCTGTCAATTTGTTTAATGCACTATTAATCAGTTTAATGTACTAATCAGGTAAATATCATAATGAGTATAATTATGAAAAGCAAGGTATGACATTCAATTTTAATGTGGTGTTTTCATCCGTACATCTGTCATCTGTCATAGCTCTCAATCTGTCAATTTTCACATGTGATTTTCAATAATCATTTAAGAGTTGCTACCCTCTAACCGTCGGCGTAATTCAGTTAATCAGTTACATGTTACAATTAGGATTACACCAGCTATCTTTTGCTTAAAGAAAAGCTCGTCGGCCCACCCTCTTGCGTAAGGTATTATATTTTAAGAGCCAACCCGTATTCATTATAGTGTTAAACGTTAGCCTTCATTGCATACATATAAATGCTATCTTTTTCCTATGCAATGCAAGTCAATATCATGTACGAAATACAGAAATGTATAAATACAGGATAATCTATCAAATTTATATACTATGCATTTACTTGAAAAAAATCATATCTTTCAATTTAACTGTGAAAATTTTATATATTATAGTAAAAATACTTATATTGATAGGATCTATCACATACAAAAAGTTATGCGGTGAAAGTTTTACTAATATAAACTTATCCTCATTTTTTGGTAACAGAAACACAAATTTGATCAGAAAAATATAAAAAATATAAAATTATTGAAATCAGAGATAGGATAATTGTTCTTTATAGCGAGATGAGCAATTTTCCCAACAGGCTCGACGGACAAAAAACACACTGCGACCTCCAAAACTTAACTTTTCCTTCTCTCTCTCTCTCTCTCCTCTTTTCCTCTCAAAAACCCTAAGCCATTTCTCTGTTGCCAAAAAAACTAATGGGAATTGATGTATATGATTTTAGTTGTTTTTGCTGGTTATTATTTATATAGTTGATTTATAGAAGCTTTGGTATATTCTTAAAATGATAAATAGACAATTCTTTAAAATTTAATTCTGAGGCGTTACATGAAAATTGAGGAATCAAAGGAGAAGTGATCAAAAGCATCAAGGTGAAAGAAGCCATTAGAGTTTTGGTAAGGCTCATCTCACATTTAGTGTGCATTTTTACTTTCAAGTCCTTCGTGCAATTATCCCTTTTGTTTCGTTTTGTATAAAATCTGTCACCTATTAACCTTTTGGTCATTCATACAAGAAGGAATCAAGATTTCATAACAATAAAGACTCAATATTTAAAATACTACCATATAAAAGAATCCTATCTAGTATTCCACATGAAGATTGTTAATCAAGATTACCCTATAAGGTTGGTTAATAACAATGTCATCGGTTGTAATGATTAATAAAATTTAATTAGTTTTTTATATTTTATAAGAACAAGATTATACATTGTCTATGTCCTTGAAAAATGCACTTAAAGCTGATATCGTGTTGAGTACAATTTTGGATCTTCTCTAAATAAAATTGAGTGTATATTGACTTCAATTTGACTTGAAATTAATTTTAAATTAACTCAATTGATTTTAAATTAATTATATATATAAATTTATAAATTATTTACATAACATTCACATGCGAAATGATATACATCATATATTTAATAAAAATATTCTTTTTGAGCCATATTTCGAGTTTGTTCGTACTATATTCGATTGACTTGAGTCAAACTTAAAATCTAGTCTAAATCGATTTGAAGTCTGAAGTGGGGAACAAACTTAACTCAAAATCTGGTAAAGTCAGCTTTGACTTGAGTCAAAATTTGAGTAGGACACCTTCTTTGCTTCAACGTTGGAGAGGAGGATTTTCCATATTCTCCTTGATCCTAAATATAGAACATGCAGATGCCAAAGCATACATTCTTGATTTATATATTACTAGGTTTTAAAAATTGCTAAAAGCAAGCATTGATCCAATTGAAACCACTCCAATTGAGGCCTTTGAATCTAACACTGCATAAGGAGAATCTTGTATGGTTGATCAGGGAAGTTTAGAAAGTAAGATAAATTAGGGAGTCTTATGACTAATCTCATTGAGCATGACTCTATAGAGGACACAAAACCTTATAAAACAAAAGAAGTTATATCTACTAGCCATGATCCTCATGGAAAAATAGTAATGTTCCTGACGAGGAAAAATATTGTCTTTGGGAGTGTCATTTGAAGATTGGCAAGGGTGACAATCCCCGTTAACTCAGAAACTAATTTCCATTCCAAATAAATGTGAAGCCAGAAATTTTGCATATGACAACGTAATCTATGTGGAGAAGGTGGATAATTGAGTTGATCTTTTTGAAATGTATCTTTCCATTTACAAGTATAGTAGTGCACACATCAAATTATTTCTGCTTGACTTATAAATGTTCAAACATGAAATTATGTAGTGGAATGTTGAATCCAAGAATCATGATTTATCAAGATTTGCATGGTGTAGGTTCAAGGTTTTACTTTAATCTCTATTTTATCTTTTATTGGCATGAGAAAAAGTGGATATGATGGTCAAGGAAAAAGTGTTTTGTATGTAGATCATTGCCTTGGGAATCTCTTGGAGAAGTTTATCCTTATGATGTATGTAGTACTGTTGCTATGAGTATAGCTATTGAAGAGAAAATCAGGCCATCCACAACAGAAAAGTCGTAAGCTCTTTTAAAATAGTAAGCTTGAAGGAGAGAAGTTTGAGAAAGAGAAGATACATAGGCAAAGACTCCACCGCTCTCAGTACAAGATCCAGGGCATCTGAGACTAGAATTGCTAAAAATTGCGCCTCCCTTAAAATAGGAGATCAAGAAAACACTCACTATCACAACTAATAAAGTGGTAGAACTACTAGCTATGGAAAAGGCTAAAGCTGTTGAAGTGTTATTCTTAATTGCACCTGACGAGGAACAAAAAAAGGCAGAGCTCTTCAATATGAATTCTCAAGTAAAAACATATATTGTCATTCTAATTGTAAATGCTAGTAGTTGTAAGAATTTATTTTTACTGCCTACTTTAAATGTTTAGAGTTAAATATTACCCCGTGAATAATTCCTTGTGCTTAGAGGTGGATTTAGAGTGATACCGAATTTAGGATTGGAAGGCAATGTACTGTGAGTTTTGCTATCATACAATGCTATGATTTTTAGTTAAGATTTGAGTTTTCTAAGCTTCCTCAATTTATTTGTTCTTTTTTGCTTCTATATTGTTAATCTCGAATTGTAATTTTTTCTTATAGGATAAAGAAGTTAGTTGATATGGATGCTTTAATTCTTTCGCGCTTAGCCGTGATTGTCCTCGACATGCGAAGCGATGCCAAGGGCTATTCTCTTCTTACCCTTCCGCAAGTCAAGTAAGGGGCCTTCTATTAGACTTTGTTTGAGACAGTTTTCTTGCTGCTTCTTAAAACAGTTTTTTAGTTAAAAAATTAAATTTTTTTACTAAAAAGCTACTTTGAGAAGCAGTAAGAAAGCCATCCCAAAGATAGCCTTAATCTGAAATTAGCTATTATTTCGGTAGTAGCTATTAGGTACCTATAAAAGCATAATTATAAATCTTATTCTTATAGTTTTTTTCTCAAATTATCATGATAGTGCTGAATTCTGGGACTTATATAGAGTTCACTTCAATGAAAGAATTCTTCAAGGTAGAACAAGGATCTGTTTTTACGGTTCAGCTGAACTTAGAAATCCAAAGAAAGCAATAAGTGATTACTAATCGCTGCTGTATAATGTAAGAAGATATTTGCCTCCCATGTCATGTATTCATCAATGAAAATTTCTCATATTCATGATTTCTTTTGGTTGTTATACTTAAATTGCAGGTTCCATGCACTTCCCAAGCTGTCTCATTCGAGGTTTGGGTGATTTTGGCAGATACATGAAAGTTGAATACCAAGTAGGAATGCTCAATTTTGATAGTTATAGCTGATTGTGACATCAGTTTCTTATAAATAGGCTGTTTTTTTGAGATTTAGGCTTCGTTTGAAACAGTTTTTTTACTGCTGCTTAAAATAACTTTTAAAATTTTTATACTAGAAAGCTGCTTTAAGAAGCAGTAAGAAAGTTGTCCCAAACGAAGTCTTAATTTGCTGATTAGTTCTAAAGGAATTAGCTGTAGTTAGCATGCAAAGCTGCATTCTATGTTTTTGAAAAGCTTGGTTAGTTTATTGAAGAAATTATGATGATTTATGGTTGACTTGGGATTGTTGGGTTGCTTTCTTTTGAGATTAGTTATATGAAATAAAATTATCATTATTATCACGGGTGTTAATATATGATACGATTCGAAAATGAGAAATTCATAGAAGAGTGTCGATATATGGGTGAATTATTCTGTGCGGACATCGGACGGGAAGAACCGCCCAATTTGTCTTTGTGAACAACTGTTCTTGCTGCATTTTTACTGTTCACAGAGATAAAATTAGACAGTTCTTATCGTTCGGTGTCTGTACAGAATAATCTCTCCAATATATGAGATAATTCGAAAATTAAGAGTGTCAATGTATGATATGATCTGAAAATTAGACTTACAACTTGAGAATGAGAAATTCATGGTAGAGTGCTCATTGGAAATAAAGAAAAGGTATAAACTTTAGCCATAGTTCAGTGATGAGCTTTCTCCATAGCGCGTTCTTGACAATTTGTTTCTGCTTTTCAGTATGAACAATGTAAAATCTAGCTTTTTTCAGCAGATTCTTCTGCACCTATGTATATATATTTGTTATTTTTTAAAAGAAATTATTTTTTAGAAAAAAAGATGAGGTTTAATTAGAATATAAATTTGACTTTAAATAACATAAAAATGCTATTGATTAAATAAAATAAACATTTATTTTTTACAATCAAAATAAAAAGTGGAGTTTACATACATGCCATAAAATTTATATGTATTTATATATATTACTTCTAAATATTTATATTTATTTATAAAACATTCAAATATTTAAGTCACTTAAAAATATTATTCATATTAATTTATTATATGGAAAATATATTATTCTATATTTATATATCACTTTGGAATATAAATTAGATCAAAATTATATTTATGAAAATATGTGTTTTATTTTAACCAAATTAAAATATTATTGATATTTTTTATTTTATTTAGAAAATTGAGTGCATATAAATAAATATAAAAAAATTAATTACTTGATACATAAATGCATAATAATTTTATTATACTTACATAATTCTCTCAATAAAAAAAATATCATAATTAAAAAATATTTTTATTTACAAATAATCAAATGAGACTAGGTATATCTTTTTTTAAACTATTAGCTCAGAAGAAAGTTAGAGATAATCAAACACATGGTAGAATAAATATCATAATTAAAAAATATTTTTTATTTATAAATAATTAAATGATACTTAGGGTCCATTTGGGTTGATTGTAATTTTTTGTAAATATAATTATAAAGCTGTTATATAAAAATAATTTTTAAACGATATTATAAAAGATAAATTCTTGGCACAAAAATTTTGTGAAAATAACAAAAAAATAATAACAAAATAGAAATTATAATTATAGCCTAAAATACATAGTTGTAAATAAATATATTATTACAATTTGCTAAAAAAAGGGGATTTATATAAATACCATTTTATATCATACTATTATATATCAAATACTTAAAATTTTAATATTTCATGTATATCACCTATTCATTAGGGGTGCCAATATTTGACACGATCCGAACCCGACTCGAACTCAATTCGAGAAATTTCTCGTTTGGGTCAACCTGTTTCTCAGACAGGTCAAGTTTTGGTTCAAAAATGTGACCAGATTCTAAAATCGGGTTGGGTTCGGGTTGACACGTCAACTCGAAATCTACTTGAACTTGACCTTAGCTTAGGTCCGCTAGCTTACGATTCAATCCGGCACGCCCTGATGCCTTGCTTAATGCGCCCAGCCGTTTAAATTAAACAAGAATTTGAAAAAGCGGGTTGGCTGGTCGTGTCGAGTCAATCCAATAATCCGTGCGGGTCAAGTCCGGGTTGACAATCTTGACCTATTTGCAAAATCGGGTCGGGTTAGGATCAACCCATTTAAACTCGGGTCAATTCGGATCCAATCCAAACCCGTCCCACAGACCCGTTTTGACACCCCTACTATTTATTAAATAAATGTGGAAGTAATAAAATATTAAAGTTATAAGATGGTATAGGTAGTAGTAATAAAATATATGAGTGATATATTTAATATTAAAGTTATTTATAGATAGACATAAAATATTAAAAATTTAAGTATTAGATATATAACATGATATAAAATAGTATGTATGTAAATAAATAAATAAATAAACAAAACAAAACAAAAAAAACAAGAGACTACTCCTGACGTGCAGAAAGCCATTAAACAGCTTGAAAAACCCTATATGTTTTTCTGGTAATCCAAATATGATATCTTGATTCTTGACAGGAAATTTTTTTTTTCCCATAAGGGAGGAGGAGAGATCCCAAAGCGTTTCCTGGGCGATTGTTGTGCGAGATCTACATTTTCCGCCATGGTTTCGTGCGGAGCTCGCCGCGCTGCCCTTCGCCTATCAGTGTTCCTTCTCTCCGCCATCTTCTTGTTCCTCGCCGCGGCTGCTGACGACGCTGCCCACGACGACGAGTCGACCCCCAAATCTGCAACTTGCAGCAACAGATTCCAGTTGGTAAGGGATTATGTCTTATGAGGTTTTACTTAGGGGATTGTGAGCTTGGCTTTTATATCCATTATTGTTGAGAAAACATCAAATATTGTTCCAGCTAGCGTCAATTGTGGGTAGAGTACGACGGGAATTTGGTGTTAATCGACTGGCTGAGTTGTGCGAAGTTCTAGATAATGATGATTTGTGGCACGAAGTTTGATCTTAATCAGATGTAATAGTTGAACTGATAGAATGATTTAGTTGAATAAATTCCTCGGAAATTCGCCACATTCCATGTTTTTTTTTTGGAGAATTCTTTGCTCTTCTCGATAGCAAGCTATTATTCATAAGGAAGGTTAACATCATCATGTCATCAGTAGCCGTATCCCAATTTCTAGGTCAGCATCATGAACTATAGTTTCCATTGTTTTCTATTTAGTGCTACATGAGGTACTTATCATGTGCTGAAAATTTTTAATGGAATGTCCCCTAAAAAGCCATTCCGATGCCTAAGATGAAAGATTAATCTTGAAGGCAAGAAGACATACCTAGGATGGAATAAATAAAATGAATTTAATTTAAATTTATGATGAGGTATTTATATCTGGTGTATATTAAGCCATGTCATCTTTGAGCAATGCATTGAACATTTATGCTCTTTGACTAGGGTTAGTTTTGTTGTTGGATTATAATTGTGAAGCCCCAAGATCTAAATTTGGAAGAATTGTTTATCCGATATCCAAATTATTTTACAAGTGCCACTAATTTTCAATTATTTAATAATATTTCATTATATTCATCATTCATCCAAAATTTATTTATAATAATCAGGAGTTCAATCAATACATTTGTCTATCTTTCTACTTTTGACTACAAAAGAATAAAACCTAAAATACAGAAATAAAACTAAACCTGAATATTTTGTTCAACCTCACTTCACTGAATCCTTAACCCTTCTTGAAAAACATGTAAAAATCATAAAGTAAGTAGTAGTCAAAGCGAGACAATGGAAACAATATGCATGTAATCTTTCAATCCAGTTCAGTATAAACATGTAAATGTAAGAACAGGTAGCAATCAATATGAACAGTCTCATTTCATATGAGCAATGAAAATCAATACAAGTAATTCAACTTATAATCAGTGATCAGTAGCTATATATGAGATCAGTACATTCTGTTATTCCTATGCTCATACCCATTATAGCGTAGCCAGTCTGTCACGAATCTAGGCATATCTATAAATTGTGCTTTATTTTAATCTATACGTCATTGCATATATATATATATATATATATATATATATATATATTCAAGCAAGTGTTCAAACAAGCAAGAGTTTGAACTTGTTATCTAAGATCAAACTCTTGATTTGATTTTAACATCATAAATGAGTTTATCTTACTCATTGCTTGCTTATTTCAAATTAAATTGCTTTTATAGATATTTGAGTTGATTGTGCTACTAGTTGAGAGATTCGTATTAAAGGTTATGGAGAATAATTCTAATCATTACTTCATCCATGCTGGTGATCCCTTCCCTATCTTCACATATGTTGTGTAGCACCCCGTTGCTTGGGGCTTAGGCGCAGAGCCCTCAAATTGGAGATGTTATGAAATATTTTTATTCTGTGAAATAAATGGTAGTTTGAATTGAGTGCCCCATTTTAGATTGGTCCCAATTTATTCAAAGTACTGCCCAATGTGCCTCAAATTCGCTTAACATGACTGAATTTATCCCAACTGGCTCTCATAGGCGCTAAACATTCATATGACTTGGCTGGCATTAAGGACATTAAGAAGCGTCAATTTAAACTCTTACTGTCAGACTGTCAGTGCTTGAATCAATCAAAGCACTTGCTGAGAAATTGAGTCATTTTAAATGATACTAACTACAATCTGATTCAATATAAAAATGACTTGAACTAGCTCGAGCTAGTACTTTGAGGGAAAAGTAGGTCATGTTGACGTCAATGAAGTTTGTCATGGAGTGATTGCAGTTAAATTAAATACTCATGACAAGGATTAACATTGTAAGGCTTAACATAGTGAATGCTTAAGCTCTTCGAGTAGAATTAGAAGAAAGCTTCGAAATTGAACTTGTGGAAAATATGAAAGTAGCATCGTAGCAAATATCTTAGGAAGAGGGTATAATTATTAGACTTATGATAATTTAGGTGTTTGTTTGATGGGCTATTAGAGGAGATGAAAATGTGTTTGAAATTGCATTTGATTCAACAATAGGGAGCATACAATAAAAAAAGTTAATATACTATCTTTCAAAAGTTAATCTACATAATCTCAAACATACTGCTTTCAACTAAAAAAATGAAAAAAAAAATCTTCTTATAAAGATTGTAAGATAAGGTTGTCGGAAAGCTTTACCACACAAAATTATAAAGAAATTAATTAAAATAGATGATTGCCCGTTGGTGAGAATGTGAAAAAAGGCGAGACATTGTCAATATATAAGGATAGGTTATTAAAAGTGGCAAATTGGAATAAAAAATTGAGTCAAAATCAATGAGATTTAAAATGGTTAATTTCATTAATAAGATGGTAAAAGAGAACGCATACAAGTTCAGAAATATATCACATGCAGTTAAAAGAGATTTTGTGGTGGAGTTAGCGGGTGCTAAATATTGTTTCAAATTTGAAACATAAGATAGTAGAAAATATACTTCGTTACTGATGCAATCAAAATAGAGGACAACTACGATTGCAAAAACAACTATACATCTTCCTTTTCAAATAAAAACAATAATATAAAAAAACACCACATAAACAAGACTTTCCTAAATATAACTTAACAAAGACACCTTTATAGATAATTTTGTAAACGACAAACAAAACAAGACTCATTGACAACCTAAAAAAGCTTGAGAAGAAATATACATCTGAGGTGGACACTTGCGGAGAGAAGAAATAGATAAGAAGTCTAGACGAAATATAGCTCGCAGGCTATAGAGAGGAGAAGAGAAAAGGAGACAATAGCTCGCAAGCTATTCTAAAACCCGCAGGTTTTACATTTTTCAAATATTTTCATTCACCCAAAATCTGCTCTCCAATGTCACAAAATAACCACTATATATAGGTGGAGAGAGGGGAGCCAAAAAGCCACTTAGGCGCCCACAAACCCAATCAAAAATTGGGAGACAAAAGGCCAACAGCCAGCCAACCAGCACCCCAACTGAGAGCAGCACAGGAAACGGGACAGCCAAAGCCGAAGGGGCACCAAGGGAATTGGAACAACAGGGGGACTGAATCCGGGAAAAGGCAAAAAGCAGGAACATGATATTAATGAGCTGAAAAAGGCAGCATAATTTAATGTCATAATGAGCTGAAAGCATATCAACTCCCAAATAGCCAAGCCCAAACCCGAGAAACTCAAGGCCGCCCAAGAGCCAAGGCACCAAAAAACTAAAGTTTTTTTGACCCCCCTTTGCCTACATCAGTTACAATTTACAACTTACAAGAAGTACATTAGTAAAGATTGTTAAGTGGGTATTAAGCTAAGACAAGTTTATGGGCTTTGATGATTTATATAGTAAGCTAGGTATTTAGATAGATGAAAGTGCAATAATATTAAATACCCAAAGTAAGAGAAACGTGGCATGAGACTCTGATTGGTTTTGGTTTATTAAAATAACAAATATTGCTTAAACATAAAGATAGTTAGGAAATGTGAAAATATTATATTGAGGATTTTTTTTTTTCAAGAAAAGCAAAATTCAAGGAGGTATCAATGCTATACAATGTTATTATGGGACTGGGCAATGGAACAATTGTGTAGAAAAATCTATTTGATATTAGAGTGTCAATTTGGCTTTAATGCAACAAAGATGAATTATAGGGGTGATTTTTTACTAATGTAATTAATGTAAACTATGGACAAAAATATCTCCATGTGATTTTTATTGACCTTAAAAAAGCTTATAGTTGAGTACTTCAAGAACTGATCTTGTTGCGTCATTTTGGAGAAGAGATACCTAAGATATGTTGAGTTTATGATTAAATATACGTTGTTTAAGCATGTCTTGGTTATGCCTGCAATAAATTAGTTACATGTGGTATCTTGTTGTATGCGATTTACACTTGATATAACCCTAGCAGGGGATACTCTGTCAAAGTGAAATATTATAGCCATGGACGCAACACTTTAAAAGAAAGGTTGTTTAATATCTATAGTACAATGTATGAGTAAATGTATGTTATTGTAGTGGAATTAAATTAAATAAGTATCAATCAATAATATTGGAGCATCTTTTGTTGATAATGTGTGATCGGTTTAGACGTCCTGGTGATGCACACTAGAAGCCTAATGTTATATAAATACCACTTGATAGGCATAAAAGGAATGGTATATGTCTAGAAACTTGGGGAATTCTGGGTAGCATGCAACAATAATTGAGACTGGCCTGTTTGTATTCGTGGACCTATTTTCTATATTCTAATTTGTGTACATCTGACTTCAATATAAGATCATGATTATAGCAGTTCTAGCACAAGTGAAACTCTGCATCGCTAAGTGGATTATTCGATTTTGAAAGATACTGTTGCACTCATATGCAGCAATGCAGGTTTTTGTATATGGGTAAACTTACAGGATTCCTATTTCCCATGCTTATATGTTGCCTATTGGTTTCAATGCTTATATCAGTCTGCCTGATTTTGTTTTAGCATATTTAAAATCATTTCTCAGGTGAAGATAAGGAACTGGGTAAATGGTGTTGAAAGTGCAAATTTAGTAGGGCTTAGCGCTAGATTCGGCGGCTCTTTGCCAAGGCATGCTTCTGAAGCTCAACAATGGCCCTCTGCTCTTGCTAATCCCTTCAACTGCTGTACCAATTTGACATCAAAGGTTCTTGTTTACTTGTTATCTTTTTTTTGGTACTCATAGTCTAGTATGTGTCTGCACTCTTCATTTTCTGCATAAAGAAACCTACCCTACATCCGCAATTTTGATTTTAATATTCAGAATTTTTTTTTTAGTTTATGATACTATAAAAATGTTGAGATTATTACTCATAAATTGTAAGAAATGTTAATGTCCATTTATGCTGCTGATATTTTTTACTGTTAGTAATATTTCAAATAACATGCATGTGACCTTTTTCTTCTAGAACAACCTTCTATTTGTCTCTGTTACTTCTGAAAAATATGGCATGCTGTTTATTTATTTTCTTTTAATCTTAAAATATGTATAGTTTGAGGGGAAGCTTCCCTCAGGTTTTGTCTTTCTTGAGTTATGAAAACTTCACCAGTATAATGGTTATTTTTTATCAAGCGGGGTTTGACTGATGCGGATGTAGTTGTAGTCTTTTTTCCATTTTATCTCGGGAAACTTTTGGGATTAATAACCATTTATTTTTCTATATTTTTTCTTCCTTGTCAGGTGATGTACTCTTACAGATTCAAGCACCTTTGGCTCGGTTGGGTGCTCACTGTTATTGTTGCTTTATGGTAGTTAGAATTGGGAAGGGCGTGTGTTTTTGTTTTAGATGGGTGCAGAGTGCAGACCTAGGTGAAGTTAAATGGGGACTTGTTGAATTCTCTCCAGTTACCTTAAGAAGAGAAAAAAAAAGGACCCGTCCTCCTTATAGTAGCCATATTATTTTATTTTGTATACATTTTGTGTTTTTTTAGTTTCTTCGTTAGAGTAGACTAGAGGTTGGCATGTATGCTTGAATAGAGGGTCAGATGTTTAAATGGATTTGGCCTACTCAATCACCTGCTTCAGCTTTATATCGAGTGAATATTAATCATCCTTTTCCCTTTGAATGATCTTTATTATTTGCCATTATTAGAAGGGGGATAAAATTATAAAGGGCTATATTTTACTTCTTTGTCTTCATTGTGAGAGCGTATTTGTCCTTATGGATAGGTAAGAGAAGGAAAAAAATAATGAAAAATTCTATAAATAAGAATATCCTCAATAATGAGAAATGTAAGGATAATATATAAGATCAAGAAGGAATGAATGAAGAATACCTTTAAGCACTTTTTTACTGAAACCGTTGTGAAATCAATAGTTTCTCCACTCCAATTAGTTTAGTTCTTTCCCAGGGTTTAGGTTCTTGAATCATCAATTAACCCCCAACCGTTTTGCATAAGCTGGTTCTATTTTCTTTCACAAGTCTTACTCTGGATGGTAGCTTAAGACAGTAATCTGTAGCAGTCTTCAAGCAGCCACAATTAGATCCTTGACAGCAGCAGCTTCGGATTGGAAATCGTGTCAACAACAAGATGCGGGAGGATTTCCAGTAACAGCAGCAATGGAATAAGAATCCAAGCTTAAAAACCTAATGTGTCTTTTCTTCTGAATAGCTTACGTGTAACTTAAGAGAAAGCAAGAGAACGAGAGAAAAAAATAGAGGAAAAACTGATGAAATTATATTCAGAATCTTGTGGCTAGAATCATGACAACCTATATCCAAGGCCACACAAAACTGTGCAAAGAGAAACCAAGATAATTTTTAACTAACCTACAACTATAAAATATTGAAATCTGTTGGTTTAGTTAGAAAAACAAGCAAACCTAAATAACTATATATAAAACCATACTAACATAATAAATGGTGGATATTCCTATTATAAATACTTAGTATATGTGATAATTTAGATATGGTAACACTTCCCATAATTTCAAGGTGGCATAGAAGATATTAACTTGAATTTGGAAACAATAACGACCATAGATGAATTAGTTGAAGGTTTTGTTTCCTAAAGATTATGAATATTGCCAAAGGAGCTCTATTGATCTACGAAAGAGAAAATAGTGTGAATTAGATGCAAGTAGTTAGTAGCGAGATCCGCATTAGAAAGGATATAGACAAGATCCTTTAATAGAGGTAACAATAGATAGCAATGACATTGGTATCAATGGAGAGCATCGATGATGAGTATTGATAGAGTGCGTCAATGTCGTAATGACGAACAACACTAACACACTCACTATTAGAGAATAGGTAGATCACAAAGATGTAAAATTTTGCGAGAAATAGAGTTGATCAAGTGTCTTAATAGCCGATAATGGGGACTAGGATCTCACGAGGGAGAATTTGGTAGACACAAATGGGTCTCATCAGAGGAAAGTGCATCACAATTTATAAGTTGGGATCAATTTTATATCTTGATTTCTGCATGAGGGATCATTTCTATTAATTTTGTAGAGTTGAGAGACTAAATTGGAGAAATGTGATACTTTGAGATTAAATTGGTGACATGTGAATAGGGGTGTAAAAAAATGACCCAATCTGCCAACCTGATCCGAAAAATTCAGGTTTGGGTTGACCCGTTTATTATACGAGTTAGGGTTGGGTTGACTCACAAACCTGATTCTAACATAAAAATGGCTCGTTTAATTTTTTTCCTTAAATCTTTTGCATTTTTTGGTATAATCTTCTCATTCTTTTATTAATTTACCTAAACTCTACAGTTGACAATATATAATTTTTTGTTAATCAAAACGAGTTATTGGGTTGAGTTCAGGTCATTTGGGTTGCTAGTGGGTAGGGTTCAGGTTTTTAATTTTGACCCGTTTATTAAATAAGTTGAGTTCGAGTTGATTGAATTCGGGTTGGACTCGAACCCAATCCGTTAACTCATTTTGACAACCCTACATGTGAATAATCGATAGATTTTTTAAGGTTTTGTCATAAAAAAAAGTTATTACAAAACTTCCTTTCTATCACCAATAGAAAGCATCCATCATGAGGTGTACTATAGGTTGCTCTTTCCTTTTCATGCCACCTGACATTATTTATGGCTTCAATTGCTTACATTAAATGCATTCAAAGCTCTAGTCACATGACGTCCCACTCTAAGAAGATGAATATATTAAAAAAAAATTAATAAAAATATTGAAAACATCCTTACACAATAACAACAACAATAACATCTAGCCTTTATCCCACTGCATGGGGTCGGCTATATGAGCTTTTTCTCCATTGTGTCTTGTTAAGAGTAAAATTCTCAGACCAAAGCACTTGTACTAAAGAAACCAAAGCACCCTTAAAGCTTTCCAAAGTTCTCCAGTTTTATTTTGTAAAATGTGCATGGAAGACCATGCCAACTTCACCTTCCAAAACTATAGCTTTTGCCACTTGTGAACACCTCACACAACCAAGCATGTATGTCTTTCCAACCTAAAACACTTCCCAAACTGAGCAACAACCTTTCTTCATCAGATGAAGTCACCTCAGTGATATGAAGGCGGCTAACTTCCTCTTCGACTCTAACATGTGCTCATGAGTTTCTGCCTCTGCTTAAGCTAGGGCAGCTCACCGATTTCCTTGAACTCTATAGAAGGGTAATATTGACCTCATAAAAAAGGGGAAGGAGAGGGCAACGAGAGAATGGGATGGACAGGGTGACAGTCAATTAATTGGAGCGAGTGTGGCGACGGTCTAAACTCTGATAAGGTGGAGATTTACATACAATGATGATTCAGAGCATATAAAAAAAGGTAAGACTACGATATAATCCTCCTCCCTCACTTCCCTGAACCCGAGCATGATAGTTCTTGTCTTGCTATGCACTCTTAGGTTTTCATGAAGAACTTATTAACCAATTTAGGTCCTCTTTCCTCATCTCATTGAATTTGAGCCATGGAAATTCTCATCTAACTAGCTGCCCTAAGGTTGCTACGGAGAGCCCAATGTTCAGCTCTCTTTCTACCTCAAATATGGGTTGTGGTAGTTCTCATCTAGCTAGACGCCCCTAGGTTGCCGTGGGAATCTTAATTCTTGGTTCTTCATTAGAATAACTTATTGAGAAGGTTCAATATGCAAAGCAATGGTGGTTGCCAAGCCACATAACACAATCATAATGTTCACATAAATTTCAAGAACTAAGACAGAGAACAGGCCCTTGAACAACCTTATTTTTTCTTTTTGAGATATTGTTGGATCTCTTGGCCACTTCTATAATAGCTGTTATAATATGAGGAGCTTGAATATTCTTTCAATTGTTGTTGCCATCATCAGAGATGACCGCAATTGCAATGAACATGATGGCCTATTGCTAACCCATGGTTCATCTAAGATACCTGTACAAAGATGGAAGATTAGGATGTTGTATGTTATTTATCAAATTTAAAATAATATTAGAGTGAGTTCAAAAGGTGCGATCCCCCATGATTTGGTAAAAAAGAAGAATATATTTATAAACAATAGAAATCTGCATTATATGATAAATGCCTTGTTTACGATTGCCCTTTGTAAATAATACTTATTAGGAAAAGTACAATCCTTGTATGTATTAATGTTTAACTTGTTTCAATATGACATAAGGAAATGCTATTGGTAAATATACAATGACACCCACTTCATTTATTCTGAGCCTAATTGGGCTTCTTAATCGAGAGTTTTTTATATATAGAAAGGATAATTAACTATGAGAGCTTGAGCTTGTAGGAAGTCTCGATCACATTTCTAAATAAACTAAACATTAGTGGAATTTGGTTGTGCAAATTTGCTTCTTGAAATTGCAATCAAACCAAAAAGTTTTAAACATTTTTGACGGAGTTGATGGCAGGAGCTCATATGATCATTACAACAGCTCTTTGTCAATATGTGGTGAAATTAGAAAAAAAGTTTAATTAGTAAATTTCTTTCCTAATATTTATGGCAACTTGAAATTGAATGAAAAGTTTAGACTAACATTTTTACATAATCTTAAAATTATTAAATGAAGAATTATAAATCTATGAAAAGCTGTTGGTAGGGTTATAATTTTTTATTATATATCAATAGAAGCTATCATGTTTTTTTTTTCTTGAGTATGAAAAGGTGCAGAGAGGCTTTAAAGAAAATGAAGTGTGGAAAAGCTATTGGACCTGATGATATTCCAATAGAAGTGTGGAAATGTTTAGGAGATGAAGGAATTTCTTGGATTACTAAACTTTTTAATATTATTTTGAAGATTAAAAAGATGCCAGATGAGTGGAGAATTAGTGTGTTGATTCCTATTATTAAGAATAAAGGTGATGCACAATATTGTGCGAATTATTGAGGAATTAAGTTAATGTATCGTACTTTAAAACTATGGGAGAGAGTTGTGAAGCATAGGTTGCAGCGTGATACTAATGTTTCTTAAAATCAATTTAGATTCATGCTGGTTAGGTTTACTATGGAAGCTATGCATTTATTGACATGTTTGATGGAGAAGTATAGAGAGAATAAGGAGGATCTACTTATGATATTTATTGATTTAGAGCATATGATAAAGTTCCAAGAGAAGTGCTATGGAGACTTGTAGAAAAGAAAGGGGTTAATAATGCTTATATTCTAGTCATTAAGGATATGTATGTAGGAGTTGTGACTTGTGTTCAAACAAGGTGGTTTGACCAAGTATTTTCCTATTTCATGTGGATTATATCAAGGATCAGCATTAAGCCCATATCTTTCTGCTTTGGTCATGGATGTTCTCACTAAACATTTGCAAGAGGTTATGCCCTGGTGTATGCTTTTTGCTGATGATATTCTTCTTGTTGATAAGGCTAGAGAGGGAGTTGAAGGTAAACTTGAATTATGAAGGCCAACCTTAGAGTCTAAAGGCTTTCATTTGAGTAGATCTAAAACTGAATATATAGAGTGTAATTTTAATAATAATAGATCTAGTGGGGGAATTGTGATTTTGGGTGATCAAATCATTAATAAGAGTACATATTTTCGATATCTTGGGTCTATTGTTCAGAGTGATAGTGAAATAGATGGGGATATTATTAGTAGAATTCAAATTAGATGATTGAAGTGGAGGATTGCATCGGGCTTGTTGTGTGATAGAAAAGTGCCTCTCAAACTTAAGGGAAAATTCTATAAGATGGTGGTTAGACCTGTAATGCTTTATGGTGTAGAATGTTGGCCATTAAAAGAGAAGCATAATATTAAGTTAAGTGTTGCAGAGATGAGGATGCTCTAGTGGATGAGTGGCTTTACTCTTAGAGATAGGATATAAAATGAGCATACACATGAAAAGGTTGGAGTAGCTCTAGTGGAAGATAAGATTAGAGAGAGTCGCCTTAGATGGTTTAGTCAAATAAAACGGTGGCCTTCCGATAACACGGTTAGGTAAGTAGATGTATTAGATTTGACTTATGTTAAGAAAGGTAGAGGTAGAACTAAAAAGACTTGGTTAGAAAATATTAGAAATGATATTTCTTTATTAGATTTAAATGATAATTTAACTCTTAATAGGACATAATGGAGAAAAAAGATTCATGTAGCCGACATCCATATTGGGATAAAGGCTTGATTTTATTGTTGTTGTTGTATGAAAAGGTGCAGAGATTTAACAGTACTAAAGACATTTGAAAGAAGTCTTAAGAATATCTGAAGGATAGCATTTCAATTTAACCTAATAACTATGATATTTTATCAATTATCCATAAAGTGTGGCATGGTGAATTTGCATGGTATCATATATCTTGAAATATGGCGTGGACATTGACAATCTGTTATGCAGCATGTGCCGGCCCAGGAGGGGCCGGCTGGACCGGTCCAGCCTGGACCGGTCCAAACCTACTCCAGGCGGACAAAGCAGGGAGGGGGGCGGAACATAGGTGGGCCCCATGGGGGGGCTTAATGCAATTTTTGAGAGGGAAAATTTGAATGTAAGGGCTGTTTAGGAATTTTGGAGAAATCCTTTATTGTTAATTAGGGGGATTGGGAGGGAATTAGGGTATCTTGAATTTGAACTAGAATTTGAGATCTTCTTGGAGGTTTGGGCTCTAGTCTTCTTGGCTAGAGATTTTGGAGAGTTAATCTTCCTCTCGAATTGAAGATCCTTGTATCGTTTGCTGTTTTTATTATTCTTCTAGTGGAATACAAGTGCTTGTTTGGTTTTGCTACAGATTTCCCTTGCGTTTCTCTGTTTTGTCTCAGTTTCCCTACAGATTTTTGCTGTTCTTGCTGATTTCCTGCAGCAAACAGCAAAATCTGCTGCTGTTTGCTCTCCGATCTTGGGTAGGTTTGCTTGCGAACTCAAGTATTACCTTAGGGTTACTTGCGAACTCAAGTATTGCCTATCAAATTGGTATCAGAGCATCGTTTTTGGGACCATCGGCGGCTGAAATCCAGAAATTTCAGCAAACTTTTGGGCATCCGGAAGAGAGATCCTTGTGATTCGTGAAGGAAGGATGGCCGGGAAAAAGGTGGAAGTTTTGGAAGGTGAAATCGGACAATTGAAGTCCGATTTGGAAGGGAAATTCTTTGATTTTCAAAATCAGATTACATCCAACAATGAAAGGTTGGAGGGAAAGTTCACCATTGTGGAGGAGATGCTGAAGAAATTAATGGAGATGAAGACAAATCCGGCAACATCGGAAGTAAGAGAGACCACCGACGGCCATGGCATAGGAGGAAATCCGAACCCGCCTCGGGGGAGGAAACATCCGGAGGTGGAGGTCCTTGAGGGGGAGGACGACATGCCGCCTCTAGAACCGCTTTCTAGGGAGGAGATGAGCCAGGGGTACGAACGAAGGGGTGCTGATTTTTTAGGGAGGAGGGAAGAAATGCATTGCAGGGGTGCTGATTTTGAAGGGAGAAGAGGGGAATACGAGGAAGGGTTTGGGTACAATCGTCGGAGGGACGATCGGGACACTTGGGGAGCTCCCCCTATTCGAGGAGCGGGAGGTTACGGAGGATACCGGGGATACGGAGGAGATCCGAAGGTGAGGAAACTGAAGATGCCCATCTTTGAGGGCGAGGATGGCTATGGCTGGATCTACAAGGTGGAGCGATATTTTGCCGTCAACGGATTGACGGAGGAGGAGAAACTGACAGCAGCGGGACTGTGCTTGGAGGGGAAGGCATTGGCGTGGTACCAGTGGCGGGACATGAGGCGACCCATTCGGAGCTGGAGGGAGTTCAAAGACTGTTTGTGAGAGCGATTCCGAACCAGTCGGGGAGGAGACTTCTACGAGCAGTTCTTTGCTTTGACGCAGGAGGGGACAGTGGCAGAGTTTCGTGACCGGTTTGAGTACCTAGCTAGCAGGTTGGATCGTCTTTCTGAGACTGTGCTTGAGGGGAACTTCATGAAGGGGCTCAAACCAGAAATCAGGGCAGCCGTTAGAGTGATGAGACCACACGACCTGGGGGAGGCCATGGAGTTGGCACAGCTGGTTGAGGACCAGAAGCATCTGGAGAGAGGGGCTCGAGGCAGCAGCTCCGGGGGATCCTACCGGATGACGACCACTTTTCTAGCTCCCAAGGGAGCTGCACCGGGGGGTACACGAGAGGTACCAAGGGAGAGGTCTGGAGGAGGAGGGCGTGGGGGAAATTTTAAAAAACTTACTGATAAGGAGATGCAGGAGAAGAGGGCAAAGAGATTGTGCTTTAGGTGTGATGAGAAGTACATGCCGGGTCATAGGTGCAAGGACCGGACTCTTCAGGTTCTCCTTGTTTGCGAAGACGAGGAAGACGAAGAGGGAGGTGGGAGTCGGTCCGAAGTGGAGGAGGAGGAGAAGTTGCATCTGGATGTGGCAGAAGTCTCTCTGAACTCCGTAGTGGGATTCACTTCGAGTCACACTATGAAAGTGAAAGGGGTGATAGCTGACCACGAGGTGGTGGTTTTGATAGATAGTGGGGCAACCCACAATTTCATTTCCACCCAGATTGTTGAGTTGCTTGGAATGAAATTAGTGGATACGGGAGGCTATGGGGTGATGATGGGTACATGGAAGGTAGAGATGGGTAGAGGAGTTTGTAGGGGAGTAGTGATGACCATTCAGGGGATACAGGTGAGGGAGGATTTTCTTCCCTTAGAATTGGGGAGTACAGATGTGATCTTGGGGATGAAGTGGCTGCAAACTTTGGGGGAGACCAAGGTGAACTGGGGAGAACTGCGGATGGAACTGGTAGTGGGGGGGAGGAGAATGGTGATACAGGGAGATGTCGGCCTGTCTAGGACGGGGGTGTCTCTCAAGTCCATGATTCGAACCCTCCAGGAGGTTGGAGGTGGATATTTGGTGGAGCTGCAACGATTGGAGAGAGTCAGTGTGGGGGAAGAGGGAGACGTTCCCCTTGAAGTGCAACCGGTCATACAACAGTTCAAGGAGGTGTTCCAGCCACCTCAAGGGTTACCACCTTCCAGAGAACAGGAGCACGCAATTCTGCTAAAGGAGGGGGTGTCACCGGTTAGTGTACGACCCTACCGTTACCCCCAGATTCAGAAAGATGAAATTGAGAGGCTGATTAGGGAGATGTTAGAGGCGAAAATCATCAGACCGAGTGTGAGTCCTTTCTCTAGCCCAGTATTACTAGTCAAAAAGAAGGATGGTAGCTGGAGGTTTTGTGTGGACTATAGGGCATTGAATAAGGAGACTGTACCGGATAAATTTCCTATTCCGGTGATTTTCGAGCTTTTGGATGAATTATATGGGGCAGTGATATTTTCCAAACTGGATTTGAAGTCAGGATACCATCAGATCCGAATGAGAGAGGAAGACATCTCTAAAACAGCTTTCCGGACACATGAAGGGCATTATGAGTTTTTGGTTATGCCTTTTGGACTTACCAACGCCCCTGCTACGTTCCAGTCACTGATGAATAGAGTGTTCAGACAGTATCTCCGGAAGTTTGTGCTGGTATTTTTCGATGACATCTTGGTGTATAGCAGGACAAAGGAGGAGCATCTGAAGCACTTGAAGCTGGTATTGGGAGTTCTACAGGAGCATCAGTTGAGAGCTAACCTGAAGAAGTGTTGCTTTGGCCAGACCAGGGTGGAGTACTTGGGTCACGTCGTATCCAAGGAAGGGGTGGCAGCGGACCAGTCAAAGGTGGAGGCGATGCTGAGATGGCCTTTACCTAAGAATCTGAAGGAATTGAGAGGATTCTTAGGGCTGACGGGATACTATAGGAGATTCGTTAAGGGATACAGCACTATAGCATGGCCACTAACAAAGCAGCTGAAGAAAGATGGATTCCTATGGGGAGAGGCAGCCACAACAGCATTTGAGAAACTAAAGAAGGCGATGACCACGGTACCAGTCTTAGCTCTACCGAACTTCACTCAGACCTTCATAGTAGAGATAGATGCTTCAGGATATGGATTGGGGGCAGTGCTCATGCAGAACCGGCGACCCATTGCCTACTTCAGCCAAGTTTTGGCAGCCAGGGCCAGGCTGAAGTCAGTCTATGAGAGGGAGTTGATGGCTATTGTCTTAGCCATCCAGAAGTGGCGACCCTACCTGTTAGGTAGGCATTTCATTGTCAGAACAGATCAGAGAAGTTTGAAATACTTGTTGGAGCAGCGGATGGTGACTGAAGAGCATCAGCGATGGCTGTCAAAATTGCTGGGGTATGATTTTGAAATTCAGTACAAACCAGGAGGGGAAAATAAGGCGGCTGATGCCTTGTCCAGATGTTTGGGAGAGCTACAGACAGTGGTTGTGTCTGTTCCGATGGTGTTAGATTGGGAGGCCATTAAGGCGGAGAGCTCGAAGGATGAGGAGTTGGGGAAGATTAGGGCTGATTTATTAAGGGAAGATGATAGCCACCCAGGGTACTCAGTAGAGGGGGACAGACTGCTGTATCAAGGGAGGTTCGTGATGCCCAGGACTTCAATCCACATCCCAAACATACTCCAGGAATTTCATGGGAGCGCGGTTGGGGGTCATTTTGGGGTGCAGAAGACCTACAGGAGGATTGCTGCGGAGCTTTACTGGAAGGGAATGCAGCGAGATGTAGAGGAGATGGTGGCCAGGTGTGAGACTTGTCAGAGGAACAAATACATGGCTATCTCACCAGGGGGGCTACTACAACCGTTGGCGTTACCAGGACGAGTATGGGAGGAGATATCCATGGATTTCATAGATGGGCTGCCCCGTTCAGAAGGTTTCACAGTGATTCTGGTGGTAGTGGATAGATTGAGCAAGTATGCTCATTTTATCCCCCTTCGACATCCTTACACCGCAATAACAGTGGCTTCAGCTTTCATTAGAGAGGTGGTCAGATTGCATGGGGTGCCAGAGGCAATAGTATCAGATAGAGACAAGGTGTTCCTCAGTCACTTTTGGAGGGAGTTGTTCAGGTTACAAGGAACAGTTTTAAAAAGGAGCACCGCTTATCACCCACAGACAGATGGCCAAACGGAGGTGGTTAACAGGAGCTTGGAAACCTACTTGAGATGCTTTGTGTCGGAGACACCTAAGCTGTGGGCCAAATGGCTATCTTGGGCAGAATACTGGTACAACACCTCTTTCCACTCAGCTTCACAGATGACACCATTCAAAGTACTGTATGGAAGGGACCCTCCTCACTTAGTGCATTCTGGGAATAGTAATACTCCAGTTTCTTCAGTGGAGGAGTACTTGGGGGAGAGAGATCGGGTACTAGAAGATTTAAAGAAACATTTACTGAGAGCACAACAAATCATGAAGAAACAGACGGACTCACACAGGAGGGACATGCAATTTGAAGTGGGGGAAAAGGTTTTCCTAAAATTATGCCCTTACAGGCAGAGGACAATGGCGAGAAGGAGGAACGAGAAATTAGCTCCAAGGTACTTCGGCCCCTATGAAGTGTTGGACAAAATCGGAGTAGTGGCGTATCGACTGAAGCTTCCCCCATCAGCTATCATACACCCTGTTTGCCACGTGTCTCAGTTGAGGAGAGCTATAGGGGAGCATACAGTTAGTACAGAGCTATCAGAGACACTGACTGAGGATTTGCAGGTGATATTGGAACCACTGGAGCTTCGAGGTGTCAGGTCAGATGAAAAGGGAGACAAAGAAGTGCTGATTGGATGGAAAGGTCTTCCTGATTTTGATGCTACTTGGGAGCCGTTTGAAAGAGTGAAAGAGCAATTTCCCTTTTTCCACCTTGAGGACAAGGTGAGTTTTTGGGAAGGGAGTAATGTTATGCAGCATGTGCCGGCCCAGGAGGGGCCGGCTGGACCGGTCCAAACCTACTCCAGGCGGACAAAGCAGGGAGGGGGCGGAACATAGGTGGGCCCCATGGGGGGCTTAATGCAATTTTTTAAAGGGAAACTTTGAATGTAAGGGCTGTTTAGGAATTTTGGAGAAATCCTTTATTGTTAATTAGGGGGGATTGGGAGGGAATTAGGGTATCTTGAATTTGAACTAGAATTTGAGATCTTCTTGGAGGTTTGGGCTCTAGTCTTCTTGGCTAGAGATTTTGGAGAGTTAATCTTCCTCTCGAATTGAAGATCCTTGTATCGTTTGCTGTTTTTATTATTCTTCTAGTGGAATACAAGTGCTTGTTTGGTTTTGCTACAGATTTCCCTTGCGTTTCTCTATTTTGTCTCAGTTTCCCTACAGGTTTTTGCTGTTCTTGCTGATTTCCTGCAGCAAACAGCAAAATCTGCTGCTGTTTGCTCTCCGATCTTGGGTAGGTTTGCTTGCGAACTCAAGTATTACCTTAGGGTTACTTGCGAACTCAAGTATTGCCTATCACAATCATCTTCATGATTCAGTTCCAAATCTAGCTTTGCAAGTGCAATATGTTCCTTCTCAAACTTCCTTATTAGTTATAACTGCTCGGTTTTAAACAAGTGACATGCTCGAGAAGATTGGTACTTCATTTCAGTCATTCAAGAAACACAAGGCCCGTGCTTTCCTGCATATTAATAAACCTTCTAGTACAAATAGGAGTCCGTATTGGACTTTGCTGCTGGTGACTGCTCTAAATAGTGAATTGGTGGTTGGCTGCTCTTGAATTAGCGTACAACTAAAGAAGAGTGCATCCAGTTTTGCTGGGAAGGTTATGGTTTTAAACGAACATCAGCATGTCATCACGAAAACAAGGCAGGCACACATGCATCATTAAACTTCGTTGCATCCATTTTGGTATGTTAAGTTCCTTCGTATGAGATGTTTTATTTGTGTGGTTAAAGGCATAAGGCATAAGTCCCTCTTGTGACTTAAAGTTTCTTATTGTTACAGTAAAACTTTATTACTAACAGTTATGGAAAATGTAAATAAAGTCCGACCTTAAAAATAGCTGCAAGTTAAATGCTTTGGATACAGCTAGGTGAGGCATCTTTTCTTTGCAGTGAATTACAGAAGTATTGGCATTCTAACTTTTTGAGCAAGTCTGTTACTGCTTCACTGATTGTGCTTGTATTTGTCTTATGTGGTGTTGCATCTATTTGATTTAAAATATGGAAGCTCTCTTTGCTGCAGTTATCAAATTCCGTTGCTTTGGCCAAACGTGGAGATTGCACCTTCACTGCGAAGGCAATTTTTGCACAGGCAGGTGGTGCAACAGGCTTACTGGTGATTAATAATGATGAAGGTTAACTATTATTACACATCAATGATGCTATTTTAGTTCAATGGTAAATGTATGCGAGGAGCTTTTGCTTCTGAACTGTGGGCCTAGACTGGATAATTTTTGCTATAAATTAGTATGTTTGCGTCCTGATCATTGTCATCAATGGCATCCCTAAAATGTCTGGGTTTCTATGTACTTATAAGGTGTTGGTGGGTTTGTTTCACTCTTATCACCTTATGCAATTCTTGTTCAATAAGGGGAACCTGGGATACTACCTGCCTGCCTTTAGGACAGTTATCATTTCTCATCATGATTTTGTATTTGTCCAGATGTTTAGCTGTTTTTTTTTTTTCAGTTTATATTGCTGACTTATTCTTTCATGGATGATATTAACTTTATCTTTAAACTTGTTTCTGTGTTGTAGATCTTTACAAGATGGTATGCAGTGAAAATGATACTTCCATTGCTGTCACTATTCCTGTCGTGATGATACCAAAGTCCGCTGGGGATAAGTTAACAGATTCCTTGGATAAGGGAGGGAGAGGTGAACATTGGTTATTATAGAAGTATTTAATTTTTGCAAATATTCAACTGTTTTTATTCTGAATGTGAAGCATGCATTGCTTAAGTGAGGTTTATACCTTTCTCCATGCACCTTTTTATCTTACTGTTAATACTTTTGTCCCTTGAAGAACTCAAAGTGAGATATATTATTAGTGTTTGCTCATATAATCTGCATTCTTGATTTATTTCTTATAGTAGCGGTTTGATGGCACAGAATGTTGGCCATTAAAAGAGAAGTATAATATTAAGTTAAACGTTGCTGAGATGAGGATGCTCAGGTAGATGAGTGGATTTCCTCTTAGAGATAGGATACGAAACGAGCATATCTGTGAAAAAGGTTGGAGTAGCTCCAGTGACAGATAAGATTAGAGAGAGTCGCCTTAGATGGTTTGGTCATGTAAAACGGTGGCCTTCCGATGACCCTGTTAGGAGAGTTGATGTATTAGATTTGGGCTATGTTAAGAAAGGTAGAGGTAGACTTAAAAGGCTTGGTTAGAAAATATTAGAAATGACCTTTCTTTATTAGATTTAAATGAGAATTTGACTATTAATAGGGCACAATGGAGAAAAAAGATTCATGTAGCCGACCCCATGTAGTGGGATAAAAGCTTGATGTTGTTGTAGTAGCATTCTCATGGAATTCCCTGTTTCTATATCCTCTACTATCTCCTAGGAACAACTTTTAGTTTCATGATGGAAATGTTAATATAATATTTCTCTGATGTAGTATCTTTAATATTCGAAAAGATTAATGATCCAAACTTCATTTCAAGCTTCACATTTAATCTTGGGATGAAAATTTGTAGTTGATAGTGATTTTATTTATAGATCCTCTGTCAACACGCATGCAAGAACTTCCATCCTTTCTTGGAGTAAGGATGGAACTGTGCAAAATTCAAGACTCTAATAATTCCCTTCTTAAGCAAACTATCTACTTGTCTTTTAGTTTCCATATAATTAGTTGGATTCATCCTATAGTTGGGGAGATTAAGCAAAGATTATTCATGAGCAAGGTTAATGGCATTGCTAATTATTATGAGGAGGTGGAAGTTCATCGTGAATATTCAAAGGATATGGTTCATTTGAAATTATACTGAACCTTACTAACATCTTCAGGCAACATCAAAGGATTTTTAGTAAGAATTTTTTTTTTATATAGCAACCAATGTAAAAATAATTCCTAGTCCCAATTTCTCACTTTCAAACTAAATATATGATGTGTTCTACTTTGCAATTAGAGTGATGTTTGATCTAAATTTTTTATCTCAAGGTAGTCTAAAGGTTCTAATTTGGGTAGATCTAAATCTGAACATATGGAGTGTAATTTTAGGAGTAATAGATATAGTGGGGGGATTGTGACTTTAGGCGATCAAGTCATTAATAAGAGTACACGTTTTAGATGCCTTAGGTCTATTTTTCAAAGTGATGGTGCAATAGTTGGGGATATTATTAGTAGAATTCAAGTTGGATGGTTGAAGCGGAGGATTGCATTGGGCTTGTTGTGTGATAGAAAAGTACCCCTCAAACTTAAGGGAAAATTCTATAAGATGGTCGTGAGACCTGCAATGCTTTATGGCAGAGAATGTTGGCCATTAAAATAGAAGCATACTATTAAGGTTAAGTGTTGCGGAGATGAGGATGCTCAGATGGATGAGTGGCTTCACTCTTAGAGACAGAATGCAAAACGAGTATATACATGAAAAGTTGGAGTAGCTCCAGTGGTTGATAAGATTAGAGAGAGTTGCCTTAGATGGTTTGGACACATGAAACGCCGACCTTCCGATGACCTGGTTAGGAGAGTAGATGTATTGAATTTGGCCTATGTTAAGAAAGGTAGAGGTAGACCTAAAAAGACTTGGCTAGAAAATATTAGAAATGACATTTTTTAAAAAATTTAAATAAGAATTTGACCCTTAATAGGATACAATGGAGGAAAAAGATTCATGTTATAGACCCCACGTATTGGGATAAAGGCTTGATGTTATTATTGTTGTTGGAAGTATTGAAGACTTTCTTCTTATTCTTATGCTTTGGAAACTAGGTGCCTGACTTAACGAAGTTTTTGACATCTAAATCATACAATAAAGGTTGGTCCAATTGAACATGCTGTCTATGGGTAAGACGTCATTTCAAGTTCTATTAGAGTTAGCAAACTTAAAGGAACATAACATGCCTATATAATAGGCATGGAGATCTTATCAACACATGCAACTTTATGAGGATATGCGTGGCATTTATGCTTAAGATAAACTCATTTTAAAGCACATGTTGCTTCCACATTCATGCAATTGCTACTATCAATAATGAGCTAGCATGAGTTATCAACGCTCCTAAATTAGCTTGAGGTGTTGTAACAAAGTTCAGAGAGGTCTTCCACTACATCGCTCACATCTGGACTTGGGTCATGAACAACTTCATCTTTATGATATCCAACGTGTGTATAGTGTCCTATTTGTTGACATTTAAAACAAGCAAAATCAGTGTTTACTAGATGTGCTTTATGGCTTTACTTGGCATCTTTTTTAAAGATGAACTTACTTTCTTTAAAGGCAGTAAGTTTTCTAGTGGATTTAGATGTAGTATTATTTTACAACAGAGGATGCTGGTAAGTTTCCCTATCTTGTAAATTAAACCTGCTAGTAGGAGTTTTGAAATGTTGCTCAAGCTCATGTGCTAGTTAAAATATGTTGTTTATAGAACGGAACATTATCAGGAAGCATTTTGTAAGTCCGGTCCACTAGACCTGTCTAGCCGGTCCATACGGGACTGGCTTACAGACAACAGAGGCGGAGAAGTCTGCCTCCTGCATATGCTGATCAAACCGCCTAGTTCAAAAGAGCAGATTAAGAAGGTTTTAGGAGAAGTTTATGAGGGAAATTTGAATGTAGGGACTATTTAGAGATTTCCTTTTGTGTTGTATGCATTAAATAGTTTATTTTCCTAGGGTTATGACATCTTGAATTTGGCTGAAATTAGATTATTCTTAGGGTGTTTGGACTCTAGCTGGCGGCTAGAGATTTGGGAGACTGGATCTTCCTCTGCAATTGAAGATCCACATGTATCTTGTCTTTTCTTTCATAAAACTTTCAACAAAAAAGTGTTCATGTGTTTTATTTCTGATTTTCTTATCGTTAGTTTTCTGAAATTGCTGAAATCAGATTTCAGCCAAGGCTTTTCTTAAATTTATACAAGTGTTTTCTATCAAATTGGCATCAAAGCAATTTCCTGGGCTGAAATAGAAGTCTTCCTCGCTGAATTTGCTGTGTTCCGTATCCGATCTTGTTGTTTTTGCTAATTGGAGGCCAAAATTTGCGTCAAACTTGTTGCTCTTTGCTATTGGAGCCTAAATCCAGGTTCCTATGGCAGAAAGAAAGGTAGAAGTGTTTGAAGGGGAGATCAGACAATTGAAAACTAAACTTTCAGATCTCCACACTCAACTTTTAGATGACAAAAGTCAAATTTCAGCCATCTACAAGAAGATGGATGGGAATTTTTCCAGCCTGGGGGAGATGTTGAAGAAGTTGCTCGAGGGCCAATCCAAAACGGCATCGTCAGAGGCGAGGGAAGCCTCCGGCAACCCAGGAAGCGGGGAAAGCTCTAATCCAATAACGCAAAGGGAAGATCAAGAGGTGGAGATTCGAAAGAGAGAAGAGAGAGAATTTCTCCCCTAGAGCCTATTCCTAGGGAGGAGCTGGGTAGAGGGTATGGGGAGAGGCGTGAGGAGGTAGGGCAAGTGATGTAGAACCAAGCTAGCCATGATTGGAAAGACAGCGAGACGAACTCTTCTTACATGTCTTGGACAGGCATCTAGCACCTTCAGGGCTTTTGGACAACGATTGAACAGCCCCTAGACGTCTGGACAGCAAATTAGCTTGTCCTGGAGATTGGGACAGCAAGCTAATGTGCTCTGAAAATTCTGGACAGCAGCTAGATTGCCCTGGAAACCTGGACAACAGGCTTAGGTGGTAAAATCCTAGAGTAGTAAGTATTGGAATGAGAACTAGACCTCCTGCTAGGGAAACTGTGGGCAGTCGTTAGCAAATTCTGAGGAGGATTGGGCTAGGGTTTGGGCCGGCCATAGAGGAGGGAGGGGGAGAACTTGTGTTCAGAATTTGGGTATTGATTAAGGAAGGAAAATCAATTCCCTAATTCTGAAATTTAATTCCAGCTTTAAAGGGGAAGGGAAGGCCCACTTAGGTGGGGAATTGAGGGGTGATTGGAGAGCTTTAATTGGATTATTAATTAGATGAGAGAGAGAGGGAGGGGACCGTGATGTGAAATAGTCAACAGGAATTGCGATATTTAATAAGAGAATTGTTTAAGCGATACAATTATAAGTTAATGTTCACTAAGATTAGATTTTCAGCTTTCGTAGTTGTTGATTTGATTTGGCATGTTGTTACAATTTAGATTAACGGAACAATTCAAATTAACAACAAAATATAGTAAAACTAAATATGCAAACAACAAAAATCCCTCATCTAACAAATAGAAATTTCACCTCCAAGTTTCCCTCATTCACACTCTTAGAATTAGGCTTTAGTAGGAGAACAATCTACACAATAACAAGGATGCCACTATAGGACAATAGGCGCTTAAGGTTCTTTTTGATCAATAAAAAGTTTACTCGAATATGAAGAAGCCGGCAGCTGTGTGAACACTCCTGGACAGCAAACGGAAGCTCCCAAATTGTTGGACAGCAAGGAAAGCTGGCTGGAATTCTCTGGGCAGCAATGGAAACTACTTGATCAGCAAATCAGCGGGGTGAACTTGCTGAATTCTCAGATCTGAAGGAGCAAGTGAATAGCGGGATACTTCTGGACAGCAAAAAGGAAATTCTGGACTGTGGGACAACAAGGAAATTTGCTGTAGTTTTCTGGACAGCACTTCGTGGAATTAACAAAGGCCAGACAGCAGTGTTGTGATGGCAGAAAATCCCCCTTCTAGGTCACGGTCTAGGGTAGAGTTGGGTTAGGGGTAGTTGGTGGGGGAGATAAGTTCAGAAATCTGAAATCAATTTCAGATTTTTGGTGGGATTTGAATGGGGAGAGATTTGAAATTTCAAATTTCAAACAAAGGGGAATAAAGGAGGGAAGAGGTAATTAATATCCCCTAATCTTAGGGTTAATTAGGGAACGACATAATTAGAGAAAGGGAGGGAAGGGGGGCCGGCCAATAGAGGGAAGAGGAAAGCGTCCACATTCAACGTATGTGGATCTTTGCATTGAATGTTGATTGATGACTTCAAATCTGAATTAATTTCAGATTAGTATCAATTGGGTTAGGCTTCTTAAAATAGTTTTATTAATTAGGAAAGTATTTGAAATTTAAAATAATTTGAATTCAAATTAATAAACTTTCCATATTAATAATAGGATAAATTAAGAAGGTATTGAAGATGCCATTTGAATTTTGAAATCAAGGGGATTGTAGAGGAAGTGGGCCGGCGGCTTAGGGGGGGTGGGGGGGGGGGGGAAGGAAACCGTCGAGTATAGGTGATGGGGGAGGGGAGGCCGGCGAGTATTGGTGGTAGGGAAGAGGTGACCGACGGGTCTTGGTGGGGGGGGGGGGGGGGGGGGGCAAGGTTGGCTGTTTGTGGTGGATTGGGAGAGGTGGCCGGCGTTGGGAGCAAAGGGAAGGGGGAAGATAAAAATCACAAAAATACTAATCGCGAGCCCCGGCCTCGACCGGCCGGGGGCTGACGGGTGATGCTTGGCCCTCCTAGGGTTCCTTTCCCTTAAGAACTCACAAAGAGATCAAGAACAAAAAGCTGGAATTTGTCATTCAAATATCATTCACCTCATACAATGACTAAGGCCTTAATATATAGGCCTCTAATAACAAGAAAAGAAAAGACTGATATGCCCTTGGGCTACAACATGAAAGAAATCCCCACACAAGGGTATAATGGTAAAACTGAAAATAAAATAAAATACATAAATGCTTAAAAAATTGAGGCTCTGAATCGTAGCCGTCGATCTACGATTGTTCCGATGGTAGACGCGTTGAAATCTCCTGCTGATGTCCTCATCAGTCGACCCCTTTGATGGGGTCTTGATTGGGGATTTAATTGGAGGAGTTATTAGTTTCTAGATTTGGAATTTTAAATTAGCAAAGGAGGTTTAAATCAACTCCTATTTAAAATTCAGATTTACATGATTTGAGGGACTTTCCTAAAATAGGTTTCTTTATTTAGGAAATAAAATTCAAATTCAAATTCAATTGAATATGAGTTTAAATAGTTTCCAAAATTAAAGGGAGCTAATTTAGGAAAGGATTTGAATTTTAGATTTTAAATTTTGGAGCCAAGGGGAAGGAAATAGATTTTAATTTCAAATTTACTTAAATATGAATTTAAATGCTTTCCAAACTTAAGAGAGATTAAATAAAAAAAGTACTTAAAGTCTAGATTTGGAAAATTTAAACCCAAGGGAAAGGACCAAGGTGGCCGGCGGTTAGGGTAGGTGGTGGGGTCTTGGGGGCCGGTGGCTAGGAGGGGGAAGTGGGGATTTAGGCCGACGACTTAGGAGTGGAAAATAGGGTGGAGTCGGCCTATGGTGTGGGTGGGGGGTTTGGCCAAGAGGAGAAGGAGAGATGGGGGCCGGCGGCTTGGAAAAGGGGAGGGAGGCCGGCGGCTAGGAGAAGGGAAGGAGGAGAAAAGGGAGTCGGTGGAGAAGATAAACCACGAGCCCGGATGCTTCCTGCGGCTGATGGGTAA
The DNA here is from genome assembly GCA_019925795.1 of Dendrobium chrysotoxum. NCBI lineage: Eukaryota > Viridiplantae > Streptophyta > Magnoliopsida > Asparagales > Orchidaceae > Dendrobium > Dendrobium chrysotoxum. The sequence goes on from CM034303.1 coordinate 2,432,756, forward strand.
TACTTTGCCTTCACCTAGGGACTTCAAATCATGAGCTCGGACGCTTCCTGCAGCTGGTGGATAATACGTTGTCCTCACCTAGGGACTTTCACTCTCAAAGCTCTTAAGAATAAAGTGCAGAATTTTTTTTTTAATAATCATCCATCCCCTTAAAAAAAAGGAGGAGGTTATAAATAGTCAAAATATAATAATAAGACAAATGACAAAAGTGCCCCCGGGGTCACATAGGCCTACTCCCTCAAGTGAGGATAAAAATGAAAAATGCATAAATAAATCAAAATACAAATAATAACTCAAAATAAAGTGGTACAATCATGGCCGTCGATCTTGGGCTCCTCTGATAAACTTTCACGGTCGGATGTCCTCATCAGCAAGAACGAAGGGGTGCTGAATTTGAGAGGAAAGGGGCGGATTTTGAAAGGGAAAGAGGAAATCATGACCGAAGGGGGGCTGAATTTGAAAGGATAGGGGTTTATTATGATTCAAGGGGTGTTGAATTTGAAAGGAGAAGGTGGAAAGTTGATGAAAGGTTTGGGTATGAGCTTAGAAGGGATGTCTGGGACACTTGGGAAGAACCACCCCCTTGGGGAATGAGAAATTATTGAGGAAACAGAGGGAACGGAGGCGATCCGAGGGTGAGGAAATTGAAAATACCAATCTTTGAGAGGGAGGATGCGCACGGGTAGATCTACAAGGTTGAACGATATTTCGTCGTTAATGGGTTGACGGAGGAGAGACTGATGGTAGCGGGCCTATGTTTGGAAGGAAAGGCTTTGGCTTGGTGCCAATGGAGGGACATGCGACGGCCTATACGGAGTTGGAGGGAGTTCAATGATTGTTTGGTAGAACGTTTCCGAACCGACATAGGAGGAGACTTCTACGAGCAGTTCTTAGCCTTAACACAGGATGGTTTAGTGATAGAGTACCAGGAGAGGTTCGAGTACCTTGCTTGACGATTGGACTGCCTTTCTGAGACAGTGCTAGTGGGGAGCTTTATGAATGGACTGACACTAGAGATCTGGGCAACGGTTAGAGTAATGAGGCCTCGTGACTTGGGAGAGGCTATGGAGCTAGCTCAATTGGTGGAGGATTAGAGGCACCAGGAGGGAGCAGCTCAGAAGGCTCATACAGGATGACCACCACCTTATTGGCATCTTAGGAGCCAACATAGGATACTCTTCGGGGGACTTCGAAGGAAAAGAATGCAGGAGGAAGACCTGGGGACAATTTCAAGAAGCTCACAGAAACGGAATTACAGGAGAAGAGAGCGAAGGAGCTCTGTTTTAGATGTGACGAGAGGTATATGCCAGGGCACATGTGTAAGGCCCGAACTCTTCAGGTTCTTACCGTTTGTGATGACGAGGGAATGGAGGAGGGTGTCATCTTTCCACCTTGCGGACAAGGTGGGTCTTTGGAATGAGAGTAATTTTTTAGACCGGCTTACGGATAACAGAGGCAGAGAAGTCCTCCTCCTGCATATGCCGATCAAACCGCCCAGTTCGAAAGAGCAGATTAGGAAGGTTTTAGGAGAAGTTTATGAGGAAAATTTGAATGTAGAGACTGTTTAGTGATTTCCTTTTGGATTGTATGCATTAAATAGTTTGTTTTCCTAGGGTTAGAGCATTTTGAATTTGGCTGAAATTAGATTGTTCTTAGGGTGTATGGGCTCTAGCCGGCGGCTAGAGATTTTGGGAGAGCTGAATCTTCCTCTCCAATTGAAGATCCACTTGTATCTTGTCTTTTCTTTCATAAAACTTTCAATGAAAAAGTGTTTGTGTGTTTTATTCCTGATTTTCTTGTCGTTGGTTTTTTGAAATTGCTGAATCATATTTCAGCCAAGGCTTTTCCTAAATTTCTACAAGTGTTTCCTATCACATTTCTTTACTACCGTCAAATTGCAATCCATTTCAAATTTAGGCGAATTAAATTTACAACCCCAATGAATTTCACATTTAAACATGAAATTATCATATTTTTTTCATGTAATTGGCTAATGAAAACGGTTCCATATTTTGAAGTATTAAATTTATCCACATTATGATCCTGATAAGTAGTGGAAATATATTTTTCCTTGTGCAGTAATTTTTTTATCAACTATTTAATTGATTTACCGGTCCTTGGAATTATCTTTCCATACTGATATGTGAATTTTAGCGGGCCCTGTAAGTTTTAGATTAGCAAATCTGACTTTATACTGCATCAAACTTTTTTTCACTCAAAATAGTGGTCTAACAGCCATTCAGTGGAGAGTTTTGGATCAGGTTTACCATAAAAAAGGGTTCTTCTAACTTCACCTCTTTATATTGCCATCTATCTCTCTCAGGGTTCTTTTATGGATATGCATTACCATAATGATGTGAATATAGTCCATGGATGTGTTGTATGTCAGGAAACTTTAGTGGAAGACTACGAGAACTGTGCAGGTGGGAGTTGGGTTAAAGTCCATTATGATATGGAGAAATTGAAATCAGTTTTATCATCAACTGGTCATGTTTAACACAGATTAATTGGCATGCTATTGTTCTGTTCGGCATTTTCATTAGAAAGGTGTCCAGGAGCTTATTAAGATTTTTACATATATGCACGGCTGTGCAACCCTCTATTAAATCTAACCTTATCTCTTATTTGGTTTACTTCACGAAAAATCTGATCTTGTTGGGTTTGCACACTAGTTAACTGCTTATTCAAACCATACAAGAGATCTTCGAGTTACGGAACTGAATATAAATTCTTACATTGACTAGCGTGACACAATCTAAACTATGATACTATTTGACGCAGAATATCTATCTCCATCTAGGTTCTTACTAATGTTTTGGCTAAGAAAGTAAATATCCCATGCGGGGCAATTTGTTATAAATTATGATGCATATGCAATGGATTTTATTGCAACATAGATGCTAGGCAAACATATATAGATCTGCCTGGAATCTTTTTATAACACAAGTAATTATTTACTACCAGTGGTTAAACGCAGGAATTAAAAAAAAAATCATATTTGTATGAAAACAATAATGAATCTTTTGTTAATGGACATTTAAACCACAGGACTTGAGATTACTCCAAGTACTAGAAAAAAACTCGAAGTATGATTGAAATTTCAATTACGTGTGAAATCTGAATAAAATCAATAACACTACTAATCGAGGAAATGATCAATGAGGTCGATGTGATTCCCCAATCTCTTCTTCAAGCTTCGCACTTTTGAACACAGAAGAGACCTCATATGGGGAGTGAAGTTTTATTCTCAGTTACCAATAATCTAATCTTATTTACAACAGACTACCATTCATATTAAGAGGATAAGTAGCAATAGCGGAATCAAGGAAATAATGAGAAATATGGCCTTTTGTGCATTTAGTATTGGGTTTCAAGAAATACAAGAGATAATCCTCTGTGGTGGTTCCAGATTCTTCTAATGCATGTATTTTTTTTTTTCTCTGCCAGCCGACTTACAGTGTTGATCTTGTTGTACTACAATCAGTTTTAGTTTGACTTTCTTGTGGTAAGTTCAAACTTATTACTCTGTGGGACTAACCCTACGTCCCTTGCTTGGAGATCAAATAGACAATGAACTACCAATAGTTAATCTAATTTGTGTATGCATATTTGTTGTTCTTATTGTGAATCATTTTTTCTTGGGGTCCATTTTGTTGCTAGAAGTTAAAAGTCATGTTATATCCCCACACGCCAATTTTTCATTGCTTTTGAGTTTTTTTTGCCGTATTTGTTTCATCAACTCTTTTCGTCCTAAACATGATACTCTTCCTTAAAGCCTTTAAATGTATGTTTTTGGGTTATTCTCGTACTTAGAAAGGTTATCGATGTTATGATTTTTCTACACATTCACTTTGTGTTTTCTTTATCATAACCTTTCATGAGACCTCCCTCTAATACATTCTTACCTCCTCCACTACCATATTTTCTCCATGTATGTTATTTCCACCCATTGCTCCAATTCCTTCTCCACTATAGGTTAATGACATTTAATACTTTGAGACATTTTCCCTAATTGTTCTATTTAATTCTTTTGACCTCCTCCTTCATTAATCAAGATTGGTCTTTACTCTAAATGGATTTCAGCAATACTTTAATAGAGGACCACTCAAAGTTGTTTATATGGAGCAACTTCTAGGGTATGTTGTAGAGGCGGAGAGCAAAGTTTGCAAGCTTCGAAAAATATATCTTTGTGCTTTATTTGATAAACTCTAGAAGGTCCTTGTTGGTATTGATCTTCAAAGTAACTTGATTGATCACTTTATTTTAATTCACTACTCATCCTCTAGTATAATGATCTTTGTTATGTATGATGATGAGATTTTTCAAACTTGAAATGTTGTTTATACTACTGAGGAAATAAAAGTATCTTTATAAGTTCTTTATTAGTAGAAGTTTAGGAGTCTCGGATGTGAACTTGTTGAATCTCCATGAATACTCTGTAGTCACTCATTATGAAAACTTCTAATATACTTCTCGCTATTGGCATTTGGATGGTAGCTTAGATATTTTACTGTCACTCAACCTAAATATATTTTTTTGGTCGTTGTGGTTAGTCAGTATATGCAAAACTCAAAAAAGAAATGTTGAGATTTTCTCTTAAGATATTTAAGATATATCTGAAGTTCTTTGGGAAAAGGACTAATTTATTGAAAACACAATCATTTAAAGATTAAAGCTTATTTTGATGATGAGTATTGTGAGTCCATTGAAGATTAGAAGCCTACTTGAGGACACTATGTTTTTGTAGGAGGTAACCTTATTTCTCGGAGAAGTAAGAAGCAGACTATTGCACTAGATCTAGCATGCTCAATATTGGGTTATGACATATTTTGCTTGTTAAATGATGTGGATCAAAACTCTAGTATAAGAATTTGATTTCTTTAAAATACAACCCATGATACTTAATTATGATTACCAGACGACAATCTACAGTATTAGCAATTATATCTTCCATGAATGAACCAAATATATTGAAGTGGATTTTAACTTCATCCGAGGTGATGTTCTAAAGATCATCACTTCTCAAGCCTCCACCAAAATATCTTATATTGATTAACTAGGCTCTAGGACCACGCTATTTTTCCAATATTTGTAGCAAGTTGGACTCCTTGATATATATGCTCCAGTTTTAGAGTGAGTGATATCTTAGCTATTTTACTATTTTGAAAGCATTAAGTTTTTAATGTTTGTCCTATATCTTCAACATTAAGGATATTCTCTTTAATATTATTATGTTTTAAATATTTTATCTCTTGTATATTTCTATAGGTATACTTACAGAGTTACAGTCATGTTAAAATCAATTTCAATATTTTTTTCTTTAAAAAAACAAGCCTCTTTTTTGATGGAGTGATGCATTCTTTGCAACTCAGGTTTGGTTTGATATTGCTGAGGTGGTGCAAAAAAGCTTAAGTATAGTGGCAAGGCTTTCTATGGAAATTCTAGTTAAAGAAGCAACATATTTGTAAATTTCTGTGGATGTGCCATTGTCTGGCAGGGATCTGCATATCAGATTTCTTATGTTTCCTTTGCCCTGTTCTTGTAGAATTGTTAAAGTGGATGGAGGAAATTTAAATTGTGAATATTTTAATGTTGACTTTCTTGTATTCTTGAAACAAATTAAGTTACTATTTTGCTTTTGTATTGTATTGAAAATAGTGGTTTGTGCACATTGTTTGCATCACAGCTCTTTGGCCTTGTAACTAAGTTAATATTTTTTTCTGACAGTGGAAGTCCTCTTATATTCTCCTGAACGTCCTGTTGTGGATTTATCCGCAACCTTTCTATGGTTGATGGCTGTTGGAACAATTGTCTGTGCTTCCCTATGGGCTGAATTCATTGTGTGTGAGCCAGTAGACGAACGTTATAATCAGTTGGAATGGAAGGTTTTTTGTTTCTTTGCCTTTCTCTTTCTATAATTCTAACACAAAATTTTGTTCTCAAATAATTTTAAAAACAATAAATGCCATGAAGCAATTCATTTTGATTTTGTACTTTTATGATACCATCATATATATTTCATGATTTTTGTAATGGTTTTAGAGCATTCTTTTCCTTTTTATGTTTTAACCAAACCCTTTTTTTTTAATGCTGAAACTAGATTTTTTTTCCCTTTTCTTACACCTCATAGCAATAGCATATTTTGGCATGTGACTTTGTTAATTTTGTCACGATCTTATAATTTTTTTCCAGTTGTAGTAGGCAGTTTTTCAAGGTTGAAGTACTTGGGAAGTTCTCAAGGTTTGGCTGCTTATAAGTTCATAAAATTGTCAAACTTGTTGGTCCACAAACTTTATTACCTTTCTTGTAGCCTCCTTCAGGTTCACTTTTTAACTTCATTTAGGTTCTTATATAGCAGACCCTTTAGTCGCACTTATTTGGTTCCATAAAATTGCCCTGACTTACTATCCCTTTCATTAAAAAGGGCATAATTCAGCGCATGAAGCTTTTGCCGATGTAATATCTTTGAGTGGGTTTGATGTATGTGGCCTTATTTTTGCATTATAGAGAGGTTATTTCTGTGATTCACTCATAACCACCAAGTCATACTAGAGACAATTTAATCACTTCTCTAGGCTTGCCCTCTATTATTCCCTTCTCATAAGCAAATAAAAATTCATAATTAAGTCCTGTCGTACCAACAATTAGGAAAGCTATATTTTTCCTAACCATTTTTTGCCAGTATTTTTTAATCTTTTGGGCCGTCACTACAGATGTTTGGTTGTCGATGTTCAAAATTTTCATTAACGGACCATCAAATAGTGCGGCAGTCTAATGCTTATTATGTATGCCAAAAGTTGCTCAGTTTAAATGGAATAACTTTTTATTAGCTAAGTGTATATTTGGAATAACTCCAATGGGTGTTTAAAAAAAAAGTTATAATTTTCATGTTTTCTTGCATTATTAAGTGTACACCTTTTACTTTTAGTGAAACTTGACGCCTAAACAAATTGTTATCAGATTAAATGAAATGTAGTTTGTATCATTTTTAGAGTTTCCTTGGTTAAAATCTTATGGATAGAAAAAATGAGTTTCCATAATTGTAGGATTGGAGCCTGACTTTCTCTCTCTATAATTTGAAGTAAATAAAACAATAATTATATGAATATCGTGATAATCTATTTGGTCTATTTTGTTATGCATAGCAAGGTTATATTAGGCATGCTAAACCTTAACTCCAAAACTTTTAGTGGTAGGGCTAGGCCCAGTCAAGGCCCCTTTATTTTTGCAGGCAACTTTGTCCAGGCCCATAAATATCCTTTTTGCCGGACACAGCTAACAGTCTTTCATCAGTTGATCAAGTTCACTTTTATTCCTCCCCACCCAATCATTCCAATCCTTATCCTCTTTTCTTCTCCAATGCTTCCTTCATTTCTCCCATAATGTCACCTCCCTAATTACTATTTTTGTTGCTGTTGCTCCCCTTGTTGCAGTACAGCAATTTGGAAAGCCTTAAGTGCCTCTATTATGGAATAAAATACATTAATGTGGAAATAGTATAAAAAGGAAGATTACGGATAACAGGAAATGGAAAATTGATGTGAAAATGGAATTAAAACAAAGGAAAAAGAGAATCAAATCATCAAGGCCTGTTTCTTCAAGCTATACACTTGGAATGAAATGATTTCACATCCATGGTAAAGAAAATATAATTTAATCATCGATCATTATCCATTGTCCTTGATAACCTTTAGGAACTCTATTTATGGAATAGGATCAATAACAAACTAATGAATTAAAAAAAAATCTGAAATAACTAGTACAATAATCAAAATGATCATGAAGTTCAAATATCATAAAAATAAATCATGACATTATTGAACTTACAAATATGCATCACGTACCGCAATTACCCTGCTACTTGATCTAGACCTAGCTTCTTTTTTCAATCTCTCTTCTTAGTCTATATTCTAAGATAATAGTTACAACTAATTATGATGATTTGTGAAAGTCTAAAGGCCTTTATATATATTATTACATACTTCAAATTGATTTGAGGATTTTACTTGTATCTCTCCACACTTACCTGTTTCAGTTATCAATTCTTTAGGCAAATCCTATATTTTATGTTAGGAAATACCTGCAGAAGAATATATGAAGAGATCCAATGATTCCACATTATGGCCTCACAATGATTCCATGCTTGGTGGGTCTATCCATTGAGGATTACAAGCTTAGCTTATTTGCTTGTGTTGACAGCCACTGCTCAGCTTTGCTCTATTGCCTAAAGCTAGAAGTCTCCATTTGCTCTATTGCCTAAAGCTAAAAGTCCCCATGCAGTTGGTCATGATGCAAGAGAGATCACGGTATTATATCCTTTGCTTCTTTGTGTTGGTGAGCTCCATGTGAAGCAAATGCTTTTCAGCCATTTTCTGTATTTTCTACCCGTCAACAACCTGTTGGGAACTACGTTGAGATATTATTAGGAGTGTTAGAACTTTTAGGAGGAATTCTGTTAGACCGGTCCAGCCGGTCTACATGGGACCGGCTCAGGTGGAGAGTTCTGCCTGTCGCGTAGGCCGATCGGGCCGCCAAAGCTAAGGGAACTTTTTTGGAAAGATTTTGGGGGGATTTGAGAGGGAAATTTGAATGTAGGGACTGTTTAGGAATTTCCTTTTGATTTGTATGCATTAAATAGTTTGTTTTCCTAGGGTTAGGGCATCTTGAATTTGGTTGAAATTTGAGATCTCTTAGATTTAGTTTTTCCTTTGGGCTCTAGCGGCGTCTAGAGATTTGGGAGAGATCGATCCTCCTCTCGAATAGAGGATCAATTGTATCTTGCTATTTTATGTTTCCCTTTCATCAAATAATACAAATTATCTACTGTTTTCGTGCTTTTGTGGAGATTTCTCGCTGTTTTCTAAAGATTGATAGGAATTACTTGAGATCTTCAAGTGTTTCCTATCAAATTCTTGATCTCTTCTTGCAAGAGAGAGGGAGAGAGGAAGGGAGGGAGAAGGGAGAAGGGAGCTGTTGGACGAAAAACTATCTAAAGCTTTATTTCATTTTCCTCAACCTTTACATCAGCCTATACATTCTATTTATAGGAATTTAAATTGATTTGATGTCTCACGGAGCAATATAACTAAAACTGGACCAATCAATCCTTAACAATCTCCACCTTGGTCCAGATTTTACAATAAAAAAATCATGTGTGCACCTGCTGCGATTTGATGGCTCTCTACACTAACTCCACGAGCAAACACGTCGAGTCGAGCCCAATCCTGCTCGTGAATGACCTCCACTGTGTGTTTCGATCCACAGCTCCAGCTCACGCTCCCACGCGTTCTAACCCACTCGCGCCTGCACCCATCTCTGTTCCTCCCGTGATCTGCATGCCCATTCCTTGTGCATCGCCAGTCTTCCTCAGACACCCGTGCGCGCTCCGATCTGCGACTTCGCACGAGCCACCCGTTCTTGATCTTTGCTTTTTGTCTCTGCTGCTCTGACACACCACATCTGATCTTCTTGTTCATTTGCCTGGCTCCACCTCAAAAAAGTTACACATAAGACCTTTAGTCAAAATCTACAGCCATCTACAGCTAGTGCCAATTCTACCGCAACTGCGACATCTACGACATTGTCGACTTCATCTTCGGAGATGCTACTCTCGTCTTCCAGAACCGCAATATTTATGCCCACAAGCCCCTTAGCGGCCAGCAGAACACGGTCACCGCTCAGGGAAGAACTGATCCCAACGAGAATACCGGAATCTCCATCCACAACTCTGTCATCGTCGCCGTCCAAAACTCCATCAAGAGTTACCTTGGTCGCCCCTGGCAGCAATACTCAAGAACGATTATCTTGAAGACTAACATAGGGAGTCTTATTGATCCAGCCGACTGGCTCGATCCTTGCTTCTGCGTCGTGTGGCGTCCACAAGTCCGAACTCCTGCACATGCCTGTGGGAACCCAGCTGACTGATCAATGCAGCTCTGCCCGATCGCGTGAAATCCTCCTGGTGTTCGGCCCGACCTCTCAAACCTGCTTCGAGTTCCCACGCGAGTCACTTTGCTCCCCGCGCTCCCGTGCAGCCTCACGGGTCCCGCACGCCAATTCCATGCATTTGCCCTGCATCCGAGCTAGGCCCTATTGCAACCCCAGCCTCCTGGGCTCGCCATCATTGGTAAGAAAATCACAAATCAACTGATGGTTGTTGTTAGAAGGATCGGATGCATCGATAAGGTAAACACCCTAGTGTAAAATCAACCATCAGTTGCTCCGTTGGATTCAAGAACAACAACCCCTGTAGTTGTCCGATTTGCCCTTTACAATAGCAGATTCAAGACCAACAGGTCCTTCATCAGCAACAACAGCTATCTGCTGTCCTCTGCTCTACTAGTCAGCCTTCAGCCACAGAAATCAGCAGCAAGAACATGTACACCCAACCGCCTCTTCTTTAGACTTCAAGAATTGCTGCCAACAGCCACATCCAGTCCAAAATATGCTGCATCATGAATTTATTTTCATAGACAACTACGCAGAAAACTGCATCTCCTTGTACCACCCATTATTCTCGAGAACACCTTCCTCCTTGCCGATCGTCTAACCGCTGGCCCTCCTGCTCAGCCAGCTTTAGCGTCTCCGCCTCTTTTTGGATTACAAGAACCTTCCTCCTTTCTTGAGATCGCCTCAACGAGGCTCTGATACCACTTGTTAGAACTTTTAGGAGGAATTCTTGAGCTCTTCTTGCAAGAGAGGGAGAGAGGGAGAGAGGGAGAAGGGAGCTGTTGGAGGAAAAACTATCTAAAACTTTATTTTATTTTCCCCAACCCGTACATCAGCCTATACATTCTATTTATAGGAATTTAAATTGATGTGATGCTCACGGAGCAATTTTACTAAAATTGAACCAATCAATCCTAACGAGGGTTTTGTGGCAACCCATCTTTAGCAAGCTGCTGAGGTTGTGTTACATGTTGCCCGCAAAGGGGTTGTTGTTTGGGCCTATACAGTTGGTGATCAATAATGTGAGGCCAGTGATCTTGATGTGAAACTAAATGCGATGAAACAACAATTGCAAGTTAAGAAATTAATAAAATTAGAGAACGTAGCTTGGCTTCCAATAAACCCTTTACTTGCTCAAGTTAGATCATCAGAATATGTCGCAAGAGATTAAGCAATAGCAATTGTTTACAATTTGAGAATAGTAGGTCTTGCCAATAACAACCAAAATTTTAGTAGATAATTCAAACGGCAAGGTAACAAGAGCCTCAAGTTTAAAATCTAGAACATTCACCTTAAGATCCCTCACTCAATCTCTTGAAAGTGGAGGTTAGCGGATGAAAGTTGCAAGTACACTTAGTGAAGCCACTAGAAGGCAAGTGATGCGTAGGGTAGTAGTTGTTGGAGAGGTAGCCGGAGTTGTGGAGTAAGATGGTCGGCCGGTGATGACCCAACGTCCCTTTAATCTTTGCTCGTCGATCACGTCAACTAAGGTGTATTGGATACGGTCGATGTAATCTTCAACGGTATCGTCGAAGTCAAAGCCCACGTCAAAGAAAGGCGATTGGAGGATGTTGATTTGATCTCGATCGTCAAGCACAAATCCATAGTTCCATTCGGGATCCGCCATACATGGTGAATTGAGAGGAGAGAAAAAAAAGGGACGGTGGCTTGGGGAGTAGGGATGAGGGGGGGGGGGGGGGGGGGGGGCGGCTAGGGTTTGGAGGGGAAGGAATTAGGAGGAGAGATGGGGAAATTTGGATTAAATTTCAGCTTAAGTGGATTTGGAGGGAAGATTTGAACCCCAATTCAAATTGATTGGGATTAGATTGGCACACAAAAGGGGAAGCCCATTAATGGGGGGGGCGGCATGGGGAGGGAGAGGGAGGGGATTAGGATGATTTAAGGGGTTTCCAAGTGAGGCTAAGTGAAATTGGAGGGAGATTAATGACTCCTTTCAATTCAAAAATTTAATTAAAATCAAATCAAATCTTTCCAAATTTAGATATGGCTAAATTAGGAAAGTTTTGAATTTGAATTTGGAATTTCAATCAAGGAGGTGGTGGTGGCTAGGTGGCAAGAGGGGTGGCTGGTTGGATGTGGGGTCGGTAGGGGAAATGGAGGTGGCCGGCGGCTGGAGCAGCCCAAGGGGCGTCAGGGAGGGAAGAAAGGGGGCTCGGTTTAGGGAAGAGAAAGGGGAAGGGGAGAATAGGGAGGTCGGTGGTAGAGGGGTCTTGGGAGGTGGTTTAAGGTGGGGAGGAAGAAGGGATATTGTGGAGCCGCGGACCTTGGGATCCTCCAAAAGTTGATGGGTGTTGCTTTGCCCACCTAGGGTTTATCCTCAAATGAACTCACTAAGAGATTAAAGCACAAAATTTGAAATTGTATTCATAATTCTTCATTAAGAGAATACAAAGCATAGAGACCTTCATATATAGGCCTCAAACTAACAAAAAGAAAAAAAGACGCTAATGCCCTCAGGCTACAATAGAGACTCAATACCCCATAGGGACAAACTAAGAAACTGAAATGACATAAATAAATAAATTGCAAAAATGCATCAAAAATAAAGATTATGAATCGTGGCCGTCGATCGTCGACCCCGTCGACAGTACACGTGTCGAAATCTCTGACTGATGTCCTCATCAGATCTTCCCCAAGCTCTACAAAATGCACTTATATCCCCATGCGGAGAGTAAATGGAAGCATGGAAAGGGGTGCATGATGGATGCATGCTTGAAGTTGGACTTGTGGTCAAATTCCTACTGGTAGAATTGCTAAGGTGGCTGCAGTTCTATAACAGTGGCGCCTAAGGCCATCTATGATGTCTTTGACAAGCTGCACAAGGTAGAGATGCTTTTGCTATTGATATGGAGAACTAATCGTAGGAATCAAGTAGGTTGACTGTCACGACCCGACTCGGAGACTCGAATTAATGAGACGGGAACGGACAGTCGGACGATTAATACATTTTCTACAATTACACATAATATTAATGACTAACATTCCAGAAACACTGAAGAGCCACTAACACAATTTTTCACATTTGAACATTTATATAAACCATATGTTACCTGCTTTCATTTGATCGTCGTCTTCTGTAGATGTATTCCTCTCATCTTTCAACCATTTCTATTTATCAGAAACTTACCTAAAAAATTTAGTATTATAGTTTGAGTTTATATAGTAAACTCAGTGGATAATCATCATTGTCATATAACATTTAAGCATATATAATACACATGTATATTCTTTTTTATTTCTTATACATATACAAAATATTTGTATGCAGTATATCCTTATAATTAGCCTTTCCAATTAATTCATTCCTTTTTCTATTTCATTCGTTCTTTTTCATTTGACATTTATACATTTTCTCTTTTAATTAGTATATGAGTACCGTTTAAATGTACCAATAAAAGTACAATCATTTTTATTTCATTTAACGTGCACAGGTACATTGCGTCCCTAGCCAGCACCATAACAGGGTGAGTTCTTGTATTTGCATGCATGCACCTTTTCCTCCTTTTAATACTTTCATTTATGTTTTTATTTACATATTACACGTTATTCATTTATTTCATTGTTCTTTACATGTATTTTAAATATATATACTTTCTTTTTTCCTTTTTTCCTTGTATGTATTTTTAATTGATATTATACATCTTTTACATATACATATACATTAATACTGTCATGATAATTTATATATATTCATACTATCATGATAATTTTAATTTTAAGTTTTCATCATCATATATACATTTTAATTTGACATCGATCTTTCACTTAAAGCATCTAAAAATAAGTAAAAACAAATATACAAGGTAGAAATGAAATTAAAATAATGATATTTCAATAAACAGCTGAAATTATCCACTTTGATTCTTTCAAATCCTCGATCCCTGGAAATAAACTTTCGTAGTACAACCTCAAAATCCCTTTGAAGATTCCTTTATTGGCTTTAGCATTTCGCCTTCGTGCACTAGATTAATCAAATCCTCTACTGTTCCAAATTATATTAATTAACATTAAATATTACTTACCGACTTTGAAGGAATTCTCAAAGCTCAAAGCTATAAAAATAAATATCAAATTCTAATTTGCATCTTTTACCTCAAATTTGTTTCTTCTTGACGAATCAAACTTCCACCAACTTGATTTCTTTCTTTTAAAATCATACACTATTGCTTGTCATTAAGAAATAAATTTTATATATTTTATTCCTCAATTTGAATAGAAAAAGAACAGAAAATTGAAATTACTTGCAAAGAAGAATTTTTCAACACAATTTCTTTCTCTTGCTCTCCCAAATTTTCTTCCTCTGTATTCAAACTAGATATCGACTCTCCATTAGGTTTCAATCATAGAAGAATTTGTCAAATAAAATATACAAACTTACATTCCTTCTCCTTTTTCTTCCTCTAGGCATGATTCCCTCTCGACACAATGCTTCTCACACGTTTTGCTCTCATGGAAGTAAGCGAACCGAAGTTATGACTCACAAGGAGTCGTTATTTTTCACTCCCGTACGTGGAAATTCCTTCAGAACCGCGAATTGACCTCGCCTGGAAGCATACGCATGCATGCGGGCCGCGTGCGGTCCGTGTGGACCTGCTGTTCGCAGGACCTTTCGCTCGTTGAAGGAAATAGGCCGGTTGAACCGGCCAGGTCTAGTTCTCACATTGACTTGCATGGCTACTTATGTGCATTTTTTGCCAGGATGATCATGGCGCTATCACTTGAGCGCACACATCCATGACTGTTAGCCGTCCTTTTGGAATTGCATCTTCTCTTGGTACTTGATAACTATATTACTAGGAAACATTATTCGGTTCCTAACTTGCATTGAAAAATAGATATGTACATTCCATCAATTCAGTATACTTTGAAATTAGAATTTCGAGTAGTAATGGTTTACATATTCTTGCAATTGTACAAGAAGGAAAAACAATTGATGGGCAGTTCCTTGTACCCGATCACAATTATATATACAAAAAAAAAAAAAAAGAACAAACAAGGTCTTTTAGGCATCCTATGCGACTTGTTTGCGATGCTAATTTTCTTTGTGAAGTCTTCTTGCTGTTTAGATTCACATCAGTGGGCATCATTTACTGGAACGAAGCTGGACAATTTAGGCTTGTGCACTTGAATCTCATCATTTGAGATTCTGCATTGAATAGGCTAATAAAATTAGATAACTACTAACAGTTAAAAGCGGTCAATTGTACATATTGTTACTTCTGTAAATCTTTTTATTTACTGTTTATATGTTCAAGTTGGTAAATAATAACATCTGTGTAATGAAATAGCATGATCAAGTTTGTAAACCAGATCCTCTTTGTAAAAAAGCGTTCTACTTGATGAAAAAGGGGTTAATGCAATCTAGTCTGTGGACAGGTTCAGTGAATGATATTTGCTATTCTGTTCTATCATTTTCCTGTTAATCATCATATAGTTAACCATAGTGTTTGTATTTTGTTGTAATAGTCTTGATGAAAATAAGAGATGCTTACTGCCGGAATATGTAACTCTCCCTCCATGTGCCACTGTACTTTGAAAAGACTATAAGCCTGTTTCCTGTAATAATTAACACAATATTTTTAGATACAATGCATTTTTGTGATCTTTTTTTTGGTTTAATCAGGATCAGACTGGTGCTGGGATGATCAACAGGGAAAACGAGAAAGAAATTCTGGAGATTAATGCTAAGGGAGCTATTATTTTTGTGATTGCAGCATCAGCTTTTCTGTTGCTGTTGTTCTTTTTCATGTCCTCCTGGTTTGTTTGGCTGTTGATAATATTATTCTGCATTGGTGGTGTGGAGGTATGTTGCTCTTTCAGATTTATTATTTTTTTCCATTAAGATTATTATCTTAATACACCACTGGTTACTTCTTGTTGTAGGATGATTCAGAGTTGGAATTTTTTTATTGCAACTAATATGATGCCTAGTATGCTTTCATCCAATGGGAACTAGATAAATTTACATATTATAAGTAACCAATTAATTCAACTATTTATTTTCTTTAAATGAAAACTGATGATATTAGAGTCTAAGGCTAACATATAATCAAAAATATCTGAGAATTTCAGCAAGAAATTGGAAATAAATAAATTCAGCTAGCAAATTGAGTTCATTTCCACAAATTAGATTTTGTCGTCTAACACTTTGATCAAAATCAAGAACACTAAACAAGCAATAATGAATTATATAGATGAAACAAAAAAAGGAATTGAAAAAATTAAGAAATTAGGCTTTACACCAATGGAAAGTGGTGACTTCTCCCAGATTAGATAGTCAAATTATTATTGCACTCGAAGGAATTATACATTTACACTCAGAAAATTGGAACTGAAAAGATAAGTTTTATTCAAGTCTAAATTTCTTATATGACTTGTCTCAAAATATCTATTTATAAGCCCATCATCCTTAGATTAACAGATATGATTGGCACAAAATTAGTGCATTTCAGTTTTATTTAATCTCAAAATTCAAGTGCCAATGAGAACCCATCAACCTTTTCCAGATATCAACATAGCGTTCATGCAAACTGCGACATCCACGTGAAAGCCACTGATTGCTTTAAGCTATGCCACTGGAAATCAGCCTGTCGTGCATATGACATGATTAGCAGTAAAGGAAATGGTACATGAAAATTCCCACGTCAAAGCCTCACCATGGAAAACTGCTCGTATTGGAAATTGTATTTCATCAGAGCTGCAAGAAACAGTAACCTAATTTTAGCTCTAAGATTAATAAAAGAGCCTCATCCACAATTCCAAAATGATTATGATTCCTGTAGATGCTTTAGCAGCTCGTCCATGTTGAGGCCCAAACAGTAATGCTCATTAACTACATAACTTGAAAGGCCCAGAAGAAGATTATAATTGAACTTGCAGTAAATTAATCAAGAGGCAAAAAAGCTTGTTTTGGAAGGCTTAAGCAGCAATACAAAAACTTTCCAATAGGGAATAGCGGTTGTAATTCAAGCCATGATTATCTATAATCAGGAATTCAACAACAACCCAAAATTACAGCTCACTAAGCTTGAAAATGACATTGTGTTGAATTAGAACTGAAGCCCAATAGATCTCATCTCTTCCAAACTGAACAAACCAACACTAGCAATATTGAAAACTAACAGCGACTGAACAATCATAGCAATATGGACATTAGAGAATACAACTCATTCTTTTTCAGACTTTTGGTGTGTATAAACTTTCAGTTTTGGGTCATTATTGGGCCATTTTCATTGTCCGCACCAAATCTTTTGGAAGTTGTGACAACTGGTTAATTTAAACTCATACTTAAGCTTATTATTTCTAAAATGGTCTGGTGATACACATTCATTGTAAGTATTACTCGCTAGTAAATCTTTAGATGCAAATATAATAGTTTAATTTTATTTATCTAATCTACGATCTCTAATATTCTCGGGAGAATCCTTAATAGGTACCTTCTCTTTGTATTTGATTATTACATGATGATTTTAGAAGACTTCAGTTTATTCCTTTTATTTTGAAATAAGGTTGTCCAGAACAAGATTATGACTTATTAGAAGTTATTTAGGAGGTTATTTCTATGTGGGGAATCGTATAAAATTAAAATTATAATGGAGTTTCTTCAAATGATCTGTATGTAGAGACACCATTTTTAAAACTCAAATATGTATTATAAACTTCGGGCATAATTATAGTTGTCTTTTAGTGATGGCATGCTTCTTTTTGGTTGCTTATTTGAATAACATATCTTTTCAGGGAATGCATGTTTGTTTAGTAGCACTTTTTTCCAGGTATGGCCACAAGACATATATCTTAATCAACTTTTCTTGCTTTTAGCTCATAAGACCTCTCTTTTCTTTTTTATGACTGAGATTTTGAGCAGGATATGCAAAGTTTGTGGCCGAAAGACAACAAGCCTTCCCATTTTGGGGGAAGTCCTTATTCTCTCGATTGTTATTTTACCATTATGTATAGCCTTCGCCGTTTATTGGGCTGCTAATCGGCATGCGTCATATGCTTGGATTGGTCAAGATATTCTTGTAAGATACTCATTATTAGTTACTTTTTCTTTGATGCTTCCAATTGTGATAACATATGACCGTAATTATTAGTTTTCTTGAGGTTATTAGTTATTTTGATGGTTGCAAATTTTCATATATTTGAAGGAATTTTGTTACTACTATTTGTTATGTATTTCCTGATTAAGCATGATAACTTGTCAGAGTTCTAGCAAACCTTCTCTTGAGTTAAACTTAAAATTATGTAGTTCAGTTCGAACTGAAATTAATTCTAAGTCAATTTGACATAGAATGCAAGTATGCATTTGAGGGAGGGAATGAACCTAAGAACCAGTTAGAAGTTTGCTAATATATATACATATATACATATATATGTGTGCATATACATAGATACATATATATACATATATATATGTGTGTATATACATACATATATACATCTACATATATGTAAAAAAAAAGAAAAAAAATTATATATATATATATATATATATAGTTAAATTTTGAGTAACTACGAATTGGAAATGGAGTTTGATGCGGACGCCTAGATATGAAATTTGAATCAATTAGGCTCAAATTCATTTTGATTTGTCTAAAAGATCGTGCTAATTTTGAATGTTTTCTATTATGGCTCTATTAAATGTAGAGAAGCGTTATGATATGAAAGACTTTATATTTTGACAATTTCTCTCTAGTTGTTAGGCTTAACTCCATTCAGATTCTCCAATTTGTGGTCATAAGGATGGACTATACTACAAATGGTTATTAATAATTAATTTCTTTATGACAACGTTAATTAGACAGTTTGTACAGAGTGGCCACCTGGTTATGTCACATAGGGGTATGATCACATGTATCTGCTCAAGAAGGTCATTTATGGATTGAAGCCGGGCCTATATGCTTGATTTGAAAATTCTACGAAGTCTTGTTAAGGTTGACCTTCACAAAAATGCTATAGATTATTCTATCTTTACCAAGCATACACCACCAGTTTGTTATATTAGTTGTTTTTGTTGATGACATTTGATTCAGTGAGAGTTATGAAAAGGGCATCTTTGAAGTTAATATTATATATAAATATGTTGTCATTAAAGACTTAGAATGACCAACTATTTTGTTGGAGTGGAATTCGCCTACAATAAAAAGGGGACTCTTTCTCAAAGAAACATGTTTCTAATCTTCTTAAAGAGATCGGTCTTGTAGGTTGCAAACCTATTGATACCCCAATGTATATTTCGACCACTTAATATAATGAAGGACCCTTTGATGATGCGTCTTGGTATCAAATGTTTGTTAGAAAATTTATTTATTAGACTGTCACTGGACCTGACATCTCTTTTTTTTTTGGTGTTGTGAGCCATCACATGTAAAATCCAAATTAGAAATATTAGGAGATTGTTCTACACATACTCAGATATATTAATAAGTCTCCTTTAAAAGGATTATTTTATATTAAGGATGAGCACTTGAATGTGGAAGCATTATTTAGTGTTGATTGCATTGGCTTCATTGAGGACAATAAGTCAAACTTTGGATATTGCATTTTCATCAGAGGTAGTTCAATCACATGTATAAGAAAAACAAATTTCTGTAGCTAGGTTCAATGCTGTGGCTGAATACAATGCTTTGACTCATACTGATTGTGAAATTATGTGGGTAAAAACTCGTTTAGTAGAGTTTGATTTTCCTATTACACTATTTATAGTTCTGTATTGTGATAATCATATAGGTATTGGCTTTGCCAGTAGCCCTATGTTTCATGAAAGGTCTATGTTAAGGTTGATTGTAATTTCATTTGAGATATTCTACTCTCTAAAGATTAGCACTCATTATGTCTCCAACTCAGAATAAGTGGTTGACCTTTTACAAAGGCTCTAGATGCTCATTCTTTCTCGTGATTATATAAAACAAGCTGAAGTTAACTGATCTATGTGCTCTAGTTTGAGGGGAAGTGTTAAAAGTAGAGAAACATTATAATAGGAAAGTAATCTATATTTGGAGAGCAGTGTATGTTTTTTAGGCCTACTCTAGATCATTGTAGTCTTCCCCATATTATAAATAGGTGGGATCTCTTATGAATAAGACTCAAAAATCTTTTTCTCCTTAACAAGCTCCTTTTAAGGATCCTTGCTTTTCGTCACTTGATATAACTTACTATGGTTACGCAGAAGAGCATTGGATTGGACATGTCATTTGAGTCTCAATGCAAATAGAATTTTTTAAGTCTCAACTATGAAAGTGAACGGCTGGTAATTATTTTTTATTCTCATTGTAAAAAATGTTTGTGTTTATTGTTTGATTTTAAGCACCTTCTCAAATTATAGGATGGAAGTTTGTTTAACAATAACTAGTTGACTTTTTCTCTGTGTTTCCAGTTTTAAATGTTTCATTGCAGTCTATCCCATCTAACATGTCATGTTAACCATGTGGATTGCTATGGATTTTCCAAATGAAATTGTTGAAATACTTTTGAATGTGATTATAGGACTAATATATTTTAAAGAACAACAATTATAAGATGATGTATGACAAAAAAAGGAAGATTGGATCGTGACCTTTCTATCGTCTATATTAGAACTGTATACAAAACTAAATTAGTTTTGTACCTATGATGAGATGGTTTTCATAATAATCAGCAATAATAGTGTTTTGAGAGGCGTCTACTCAAAAAGGTCCATGCTTGATGATATGTGTAGATTTGCAGTTTGAATGATGCCCATGAAAATCAAGGATGATTGATTGCTTCTTGTTGAGATTGAACTGTTTGAAATGTAATGGTATATGCTTAATTTTATTAACTCTTTTTGAGATGCTGATCCTTGAATGATTACAGAGTTCGGTTTTTCATTTATGATTTTGATGTTTATGCTCCATGATGTTAATTATTTTATTTAAATTCATTGGTTGCCAGGGCATTTGCTTAATGATCACTGTATTGCAAATGGCCCGCCTACCGAATATTAAGGTTACTTGCTTGAATATCTTGGTTTACCATTTTAAAATTTAATGTAAAGTTTGTTTGGTACGATGTTACTTCTAATCTAATTTAGTTCTCTTTCCCAGGTTGCGTCAGCACTCCTTAGCTGTGCTTTTGTGTATGATGTATTCTGGGTCTTCATATCTCCACTTATATTTCATGAAAGTGTTATGATTGCAGTAAGTATCTTACTTATAATTCAATATTTCATTTTTTTTATTTACTAGGATTATTCTTTGTTTCTAAATAACTAGCGTGCTACTGCTTGATACTAAGCCTGTTTCTGAGAACTTCTTTACTGTTTTGCTGCGTAGGAAGATCTTATCGTCTTACCATGATTGTTTTCAGCATATCTCCACTGAGACTCAATCTTTCTTCAGATTATCCTAAGCCAATATTTTTTGGGAGATTGAAAACACGACATTTTTCTATGAAGAGCTATAATAATTGTATTAGTTTCTATAATAAATATCTTGGCTCTCGATAACACTGCATCATTCAAGTATATAGGTTAGTATTGCTTAGTTGTGATCACCTTACCAATTTTGATCTCAAAGGGCTGTCCTTAGTTTTTTGAACAAAGATTAATTGTTAAGATGCATGGATCTCAAAACACGGCCCCATGTTGCTTGGAATGATAAGGATGGACCTCAAATTTGGAGACTATGGACATATATGTGAGAGATAAACTGGAGTAATTTGAAACATGAACCTTGATCTATGTACTTTTATCAGTAGTCCTATAGTTATTATTATCATCATTACTAAACTTATATAGTTTACAAATATCTGACAAGGGAAAGTGATTTAGTGATGTGACACATGCAAGTGAACAAGAATTGTTTTGGAAATTAATAATAGTTTGAATGTTAACTTTGCTAATTAAAACTTATGTTTCACCAGGTTGGAATCTTAGAAATTTTCGTTAGGAGATTAAGTAGTAGCAATTGATTACAAAGGAGATTAACAAGGCTCTTGCAAGTAATACAATAAAATCGGTATTCAACCGCAGCGATGGTTTTAGTTTGGCCAAAATGTCCAGCTAACCCACTAGCATGAATTTCCCAAACAAGGTATTCTCGAAGCGAAGTATCGGGAATGTAGAGTTTTTGAGATTTAATTAAATATCCGTCTTCCAAAAGGAAATCATCAATTATTCGTTCTTCTCCTGTTGTAAGTAGTAAGTATGTCTCTTTAAAATCAGGGCAATCCTTATAGTCTTCTTTAACACGTTTAAATCCAATCACTTTAGCCCTCATTTCTCGGGTGACCATCATCCGACAACTCAAGGCATCAGCTGCCTTATTCTCAGAGCCCGCTTTATGCCTAATAGAGTAAGTGTACTCTTGTAGGAATTCGACCCATCTTCCATGTCGTGCATTTAGCTTCTTTTGGGAGTTGATGTACCGTAACGCTTCATGATCAGAAAAGATAACAAATTCTTGGGACAAAAGGTAATGTCTCCAATACCTAAAGGACTGAATGATGGCATAGAACTCTTTATCGTAGGTGGAATATCGTTGTCTGATGTCGTTCAATTTTTCGCTGAAGTAAGCGACTGGGTGTCCTTGAGATAGGACTCCACCTATGCCAATGCCAGACGCATCGCAGGTTGCCTCAAAGATTTTAGAAAAGTCGGGTAATCTCATGACAGGGGCTTCCACCATTCGTCTCTGTATTTCTTCGAATGCTTTAGTGGCGAAATTGGTCCAATGAAAATCTCCCTTCTTCAGGCAATCCGTTATCGGCGCGATTATAGTGCTGAAATTCTTAATAAACCTCCGATAGAATGTAGCCAATCCATGAAAACTCCTAACATCTCTGATATTCTTCTGTTCGGGCCATTCATTGATTACTCGCACCTTTTCAGGGTCCGCAGATATGCCTTGCGATGAAATGATAAATCCGAGGAAAGTAACATGATCGGTGAGGAACACACACTTCTTGGGATTTGCAAATAACTGCTCTTTTCGCAAGACCTCACAGACTTGTCTTAAATGATCCAAGTGTTGGCCCACCGAATTATTATAGATCAGAATGTCATCAAAATAGACTATGACAAATTTTCCTAAGAAGGGTCTGAGGACTTGGGTCATAATTCTCATAAAAGTACTGGGTGCATTTCTCAGACCAAAAGGCATAACCATCCATTCGTAGAGTCCATCTTTAGTTTTGAATGCCGTTTTTCATCTGTCTCCAGGACGGATTCTAATTTGGTGATAGCCACTCTTGAGATCAATTTTAAAAAATAAGGCGGCTCTCGTCATCATATCTAATATGTCATCTAGACGAGGAATTAGGAATCGATATTTGATCGTGATTTTGTTTATAGCGCGACTGTCAACACACATTCTCCACGTTCCATCCTTCTTGGGAGTTAAAAGGGCGGGGACGGCACACGGACTAAGGCTTTCTTTGATAAAGCCACGTTGCAGTAACTCGTCCACTTGTCTCTTGAGTTCAGCATGCTCCGTTGGGTCCATGCGATAATGTGGGAGATTGGGTAACGAAGCTCCAGGTACTAAATCGATGATGTGTTGGATGTCCCTTAGAGGTGGGAGTTGGTTGGGTAAGTCCTCAGGGAAAACATCAGCAAAGGTCTCAAGGAGGGATTTAATCTCCTCGGGGATAGGTTCTTCTTGATCAACACTCACTTCCATAGCTACTAAAGCGTATAAGGGGGATCCTAACTCAAGTTCAGTGTTCAGGTCCTTGGCGGTTAAAAGATTTAGGCCAGTATTGGGTTTTAAGGGGAGTGGGTTTTACTTCATCCCTGGTAGACTTGGGTTGAGAGGGTAAAAGCTTAATCTTATTTCCATCATGCTCAAACACACAGGTGTTTGATCTCCCATAGATGTGAACATCATTGTCGAAAAGCCAGGGGCGTCCAAGGATGATCTGACCGACGTCCATGGTTAAAATATCACACTAAATCTTCTCCTTATATCCCACAAACTCTATAGGGATAAGACTCTTTTCTTTCACTTCCAAAGATGTTGAATTGATCCAGACGACTTTGTAAGGGTTTGGGTGTGGACTCGCCTTCAGATGAAGTTTAGAAATCATCGCAGACGAAACAACGTTAATGCAACTTCCACTATCAATGATAACCTTATAGTTCTTGTCACCGATTTTGGTGAAAGTGTGGAAGATAGCAGTCCTACACCAGTCGTCACTTAGCTTAGGTTGCGATAGGGCACACTTGACGACTTGAAGGTCTAGGTGATCCATCTTCTGGAGGCAGTGGATCACGACAGTGTCCTCTTTACAGAAGAAATCCTCGTTGTCATCGATGCGATGAACTAGTTCGGCGTCGGGTTCATCCTCATCGATAACTTCTTCGATGATAGTCACCTTATAGGGGCTGGAACATTGAGAGGCAATGTGTCCATACCCAAGACATCTGAAACACTTGGTTCCCACAGGGGTTTTAGGTGACTCTCGCTCAGGGTTTTTGTTCTTAAGGTCAGAACGGGGTTGGAACTGCCCAGCAGTGGTTTGGCTAGTCGTGGATCCAGAAGGCTTGTTTTGAGTTTGACTTGATGAATGTTTAAAAGGGTTAGGTCGGGAGTCTTGATTCCTAGAGTAGGTGTGGTTCTTAGACTCTTCTAGGTCCAACACAAGACTACAAGCAGCTTCAAGCATAGTAACTCCTCTAGCAAACAGCTCATTCCTAAGATCTTCCCTAAGTCCAGCTCTAAACATGGAAAGGAGTTGGGCAGGGGTAGTGGTCTCCTCATCGCTACAACGGATCATAAAATCATCAAAAGCAGCTATGTAATCCTTCACAGGTTTACTACCCTGGGTTAATCTATTCCAACGGTCTAACAGTCTGGGGTAGTAGGAGGGAGGGAGATACTTTTATTTGAGTTCTTGTTTCATCGTCCTTCAATCGTTGATGGGGTATTCTCCTCGCGTCTCCCACATATGTTCCAGGTTGGTACAATATTGATTGGCTCTATCAGTTAATTTCATTTCTGCAAACTCACTTTTCGAGCCTCCGAAATATTATACCATTTAAAATAGCTATCCATTCCCTTAAGCCAATCTAGGAGGACTTGGGGTTCAAGGGTGCCATCGAAGGAGGGGGCATCAATCCGGATGTTTTTTAGAAGTTGGGCGTCGTTATCTCTCAAAGGTGCGTCATGCCCTACAGGTTCCTGATTCGGTCTAGGGTTATGACGATAGTGATCTCGAGGAGGTCCATATTTTGTTCCTGTCTCTTCAATGTAGGGAGAATGAGGTCTGGAAGGCATGTAAATTGCTGGGTTTCCTAAACGTTCAATGTTGTCTAAACGCTCTCCCGCTTGTCTTCTAAAATCAGCTAGATCTCCCTGGGTCTCTCTAATTTGTTGGGTAACCGTTCCCAGTTGCCCTACAATGAGGTCTAAAGTCTGCTGAATTTGCTCAGGATCCATGGTTAGACACTAGGGAACACTTACGAAGGAAACTAGGTAGGGGACAGCACCTAGATGCAATGTTAGACTCACTAAAATGTCACTAAATGATGCAGGCAGGAATAGTTGGGACAGCAAACTAAAACAGTGGTTGGAGTAGCCTAGGTGTTTAGAGAGATTGCTAGAGTGAGGACAGCACTTAAACACTAAATTAGACTCACCTAAACGTTACTAAATGATGCAGGAAAATACTGGACAGCAAGCAAAAATAGTAAAATAAAATGTTTATGCGATAATATGCATGCAAACAAGCTAAGGGATGGTTAGGTAAACTCCTAGGATAACTTCTAGCACATGTGACGCATGCTAACCATGCTCTGATACTAAGATGACGTGACACATGCAAGTGAACAAGAATTGTTTTGGAAATTAATAATAGTTTGAACGTTAAACTTTGCTAATTAAAACTTGTGTTTCACCAAGTTGGAATCTTAGAAATTTTCGTTAGGAGATTAAGTAGTATCAATTGATTACAAAGGAGATTAACAAGGCTCTTGCAAGTAACACAAAAATAAGACAGTAAAGCTAATAGCAATGAAACAAAAATCCACAGTTTAATAACTAGAAGTGTTCACCTTTGGATCCCTCACTCAAACTCATGACAATAGTTCTTTTAGCGGAAGAATGTTGCAAGCAAACTTAGAGACGCTACTAGAAGACACGCGATGCCTATGGTGTTAGTTGCCGGAGAGGTAGCCGGAGTTGAAGAAGTCGGCGAATGTCCAAGGATTTGCCATGAAACGGATGGTTGTTGCTCGTCAATATTCTCGGCCAAACACGAGAAGATGCGTTCCACGTATTCTTCAACGGTGTCGTCAAGTCCAAAACCAAGGTCGAAGAAAGGGGACCGTAAGATGTCCACTACGCCTTCGTGGTTGTAGACAAACCCATGGTCAACTTCGGGATCCACCATCCATGGATGAAAGATCTCTTTCTCTGGAGTCTTGGAGGCGTCAGCGGCTTGTGGAGGATCGGCGGGAATGAAGGAGGCCGGTGGTGAGGGCTCTCAGCTAGAGAGAAAAGGGAAGGGGCGGCTAGGGTTTTAGGATTAATTAGGTGGTGGATGCGATTAGGAAAAATCTGAAATTAAATTCAGAATTTTCTAAGAGAGGGAAAAGGATTTAATTTGAATTTGAATTAACCCAAATCAAGCAAGGGAGGGGCGGCGGCTAGAGGAGATTAAGGAGGAATTAATTTGGGTTTAGGGAGTTAATTGGAAAGAGAAAGGGGAGAGAGGGAGGGCTGGCCATATGGGGAGGTAATAGGGAATTTAATTTAAGATATGTTGGCCCAAGGGATTTAAATAATTGATTTGATTA
This sequence comes from Dendrobium chrysotoxum, assembly GCA_019925795.1. NCBI lineage: Eukaryota > Viridiplantae > Streptophyta > Magnoliopsida > Asparagales > Orchidaceae > Dendrobium > Dendrobium chrysotoxum. The sequence continues at coordinate 2,459,478 of CM034303.1, forward strand.
AATTTGGGAGGTTTCCTAATTTGATTTCATTATTAGGAAAGGATTTGAAATTTCAATAATTGAATTAGATCCAAATAGAGAACTTTCCTAATTGACAATGGATTTATTTTAGGAAAGGCATGAGATGATTTGAAGTCTGAAATTCAAACTTTATTGGCAAGGTGGCCGGCGGCTTCAAGGGGCTAGGGGAAGGCACCAGCGGTTGGGGTGGTGGAGGGAGGTGCCCGGCGGCTTGGGGAGGGGAAGGGCGACGAGGCCGGTGGTGGGGTTGGGGTTCCGGCGTCTAGGGCCAGTGGCTAGAGGAGAGGACGGGTGGTGAGGCCGGCGGTGGGGAGGAGGGGAAAGTCGGACCACGAGCCTGGAGCACCTCCGCGACTGGTGGGTTTTTCTTTGCCCACACTTGGGACTTCACCACTCAAGAACTCACAAGCTCGAGAGAAAGAAAATCTAAAATTTCATTAAGTAATCATCATCCTTACAAAACACAAGGCCTCCAAATATATAGGCCTCAATAATAAAGAACAAAAAAAGACACAGATGCCCTCAGGGCTACAATCCGAACTCATCACCCATAGGGGTAAACTAGGAAAACTGAAATGCAATATAAATAAAACATAAAAAAATACATCAAAAGTAAAGACTCTGAATCGTAGCCGTCAACCTACGATTCCGCCGATGGTACACATGCAAAAACCTCTGACTAAAGTCCTCATCATTTAGGCTGACCATCTACTTATGGGCAAAGTTTCTAGTTAGGGCGGTAGTCTACTTATAGTATTGAAATGTTAATATCTTGAATTACATAATAAATTTTGCTGTTCTTGCATGGTAGCTTTGACTAGAAAATGCAAATATCAAAGTTGGAATTACTAATAAATGTATTTATTTATTCGCAAGATCCTCCTCATAATTAAACTACTATGTTTGCCTTTTTATGTTCTATGTTCTACTTCGACATAGTAGTACTTTTGTGTTTAATTGTGATTTCTTTATCTATTGATACCTTTTTAATACCAGGATAACCTGAATGGATCAAATGTTCATGAATTACAAAATAGGCTAATCATAGGGCTTTCCTCTTTAGGTTGCTCGTGGTGACAATAGTGGAGAGACTATTCCGATGCTTTTGAGAATTCCTCGCTTTTTTGATCCTTGGGGTGGCTATGATATGATTGGCTTTGGGGACATACTTTTTCCTGGCTTGCTAGTTGCATTCAGTTACAGGTACTTGCCTTGAGTAAATGGCTTATGATGTGCTTTTTGTGATAGTTGATTCTATTCTAACTTTAAAAAACATACGTTTTGGTGAATGTGTAGGATTAAAACTGATCATGGTACACATTTATTTCCAACTAAAGCTGTAGTTTATTTTGAAGTTCATGCTGTCTTTGTCATCGTCATCACTGTCACTGCCACTGTCTCCTTCATTAGACTTACAAGCTTTATGATTGCTCTTTTTTTTTTCATTCACTCCAATGGTGCATGAGGTGTTTATCTACCTTGCTAAATTTTTTTAATATTTTTTATGCATGTAACTTTTATTCTAATAATTTATTTTACTTAGTTTTTAATTTGTAGCTTGTCTAATGAGTATATTTTCTATTCTTAGGTGTATATGTTCAAATCATTTAAGTTAATTTTCCATGACCTTATCTTTAATAGATGGTACTCTCACCATCAATTTAATATAATAATTCATCAATTAATCATCCTAGTTTCATCACATATTTTTCTTAACATTTTCATTTCTTCATTGCTCAATTTGGTTCTCTTCTACTTTTTTATCACCACTCTCAGGTCTATATAACATGGTCAAGCCCAACTATATTTTATAAATTTACTTTTAAATTCTAAGGTATTTCTTAACCTTAGCTAATGGCCTTAACTTTGGAAGTTATTCGTCATCTGTACCTCCATGTTTGTATAATAAATATAAGATAATTAAATCTATTACAACTATAATTGCATTTCATATTCTTAGTATCTATTTTGCTAAGCTTATCTTTCTTCTTCAAAATATTTTCCTCAAGTGCTCCAATTTTTTACTTGTTATAGACGATGTCCTTCTACATACATTGATGCCTATTGTGAAAAGCATACACCATGGCATCCCATTGAAGGCCCTTTGTAAGCATATTTATTACTAATTAAAAAAAAAACTCAAATGTTGATTCTTGATCAAATCATATTGTAATTGGAAACCCTTTATTTACTACAGAATTAATTCTAATACTAGTTAATGCTCTATTTTCATGGCACTCATATCTTTAAAAACTTAAAGACTTCTTTGCACGCATAATTTTCTTAACGCAAATCAATCAATTTTCATGGCACTCATCATATGCCTTATGAAGTTCAATAATTACCGGATGATGATCTATTTCTTCATTATTATCTTCAAAAGTAATTTATTTCTTAAAAACTCACATTTTATAATTTCTCAAAGCAACATTTTCATTTTTTTATGACTTCATATTTAAAGAAATTTTTAATTGTTGTTTCAAATGTATCTAATGTCTAGATCTTTCTTGTCTTATATATATATTCTTCTTTCTCCTTAATTTCTAGCATGTTATATGAATTATCGGAAGTTATTGCTTTTGCCCGCTACTTTCTTTGCAAGGCGTCTAGCTTTCTTAGTTCCTATCCTTTGTCACTCTTAAAAGCAGATTTCTTTTTTTAGAGCCCTTCTCACCTTTCACTTCACCTTCAAGTCCCAATTTATTCAAACCATAATTGCATATGACTAGGTAAGCCTTTAAAAATAGTTATGTTGCATATATCTATTTTAATCAATTGCTTATATGTTGTTTGCAATCTTCAACTTGATATGCAACATAAAGTTTGAAAGAATTGACAGCCATTATTGGATGAATAAATTATTACGGCAATTAAATTCTTGTCATTCGTTGTCGTCTACAGTTATATTGCATTTATTGTATAAGTGTATCGCAAATTGGCAAACATCTGTTGGTCATTAAATGAGCTTCATGTAGCAATTGTGTGCATGAATTGCATCATTTCATTTAATCCATCATATATATATTTCAACAATAGTGTGGGTATTCTTCACACGATGGTTAATAAAAAAATGTCCATTTTTTGGATTTTATGCGGAGACAATAGCTCGCTAGCATTTTCTTCAGATTCCTATCCTTTGCTATGCAAATTTATCTATTCTATTCGTAGGCTTGAACTAAGCTGCCCCTTCTTGACACTACACACAAAGGATAGTGGTGGCTCTTTATTTATTTTTTTTTTTTTTTTGTCACCGAGTATTTCATACTCACACTAGTCTATGTGAATTTTAATTTATTTCAAACTGGTCTTTTGATCATTCACAATTTCACATAATTCTTACGTATTATCGAATTTGTGCAGATATGACAGAGCAAACAGGAAGGGAATCGCTAATGGTTACTTTCTTTGGCTAACACTTGGATACGCATTCGGTGGGTTTCTCATGATTGCATTTCTGTCTTTGACGTTAGCTATAAATGTTTTTTTTTTAAATCTGTGGATAACCATTCAGCTTGATATATCCAAACCTGGGTTCTATTCCATCTTTACCTCTACAATGTTGGCATGTTTAGTAGTGCACAGTACTATGCATGCTAGTTGAATGCAGATTATTAGGTGGCATGATGTCTAGCTTCAATTCTCATTGATGAAAATGAGTTGGCCACGCCAAGTCTCTGCTAAACCCTATTATGAGTTGTCTAAAATAGTTAAATTGTTGTTTGTTTAAAATATTTTAAGGCTTTGTTTGGTATTTCAATCTTCTTCTGTGTTATGTTGGAGTAAAGGAACTGATTGTTAGGTAAAACCGTACTAAATTGTTGTCTATAATATTTTAAGAGTTGTGATTGTATGATTAAAAAACTGCTACAGCACTGATATGAATTGATAGAATGCTTGAAACAAATATGTTATGGATTTCATATAATTATCATATAATATCTTAATCATAATTAATTGATAAGGTAAAAAGCCCGAAATTCATAAAAAACTTTTTTTTTTATAGCTGTCGTAAATACAGCTGATTTCTTTTTCTCACAGCTATTATTACACCAAACATCTTGAATTATTTTTGTTGTTAAAAAAAGTAGCAGCTGTTAGTATAAAACTAAATCGAATATCATTATTTTGCAAGATCATTTTGACATAATCAACCATTTCTTCTTTCTAAATATAAAAAAAATCTGAGTCTTCAGTTTTATTTTCTGGAATCAGGACCTGATGGCGCTGCGTCCAGTTTTATTAATAATTCTTATTGTAATTCTTATAATTCACAAATTGTCATTATTTTCGATGCAATTTTATACACCTATGTTGGTTGGTTAATATAAATATCTAACCATTAGATTATACACATTGATTTCAAATTTGAATATTCTGTACAAAAGCTGATTTTTTTTTTTCCAATGCAGGTCTATTGCTAACTTACATTGCTTTGTATCTTATGGACGGCCATGGCCAACCTGCTCTGCTCTATCTTGTTCCTTGTACACTAGGTAATATCACACCATTAAATGCCAGTTTTCTAATCTTTTTACACTCGTTAAATGCCCCTTCTCTTGAATTAAATATCATCAAATTGATTGATATCTTGAATGCTTCTCTGATCAGGACTTATTGTTATTTTGGGTTGGATAAGAGGAGAACTGAGTGATCTGTGGAGCTATGGGAACAGTCAGTCAAGAGATAGACTTGTCACAGATGTCTGATCTGAGAGAGAGGAAATCTTATTATTCAAGGTTTGCAATTCTAGTTCATTCTTTCTCATCATTCCAGATTTATGACATTTCTGTGATGATGATTTGGGATGCTGTGAAGGCAAAAACCTGATTAAACCATCTCCCTCATCATGTATACAAATTGAACTACTATCAAATAACAATTTTATACCTTTGTAAATGTAAAAGTTAAACATATTATCATCTGTATTATTGTATTGAATTTAACATTAATGAACTATCCTGTTTCATTATATTTTTGGTAATCAGTTGATTATCCTGTCATTTATTTGTTTTTTGGGGGATTTACATATATACCACTTTATTTCATGCTATTTACATATCTAACACCTAAAACTTTAATATTTCATTTCTACCACTCGCTATATTTCATTCCTTGCATCCATATTTGTTCTATAGGTAGTAGGTATGAAATATTAAAATTTTAGGGGTTAGATATGTAAATAGCATGAAATAAAGTGGTATGTATGTAAATCCCCCTTGTTTTTTTTTTTTTTTTGTCCAGCAGCAATATCTAGAGGGCTTTTCCAGTGACAAAACAGTAACAAATCCTCTTCTTCTTTGTTATTAGTATTATAATTTCTGTTTATTTTAATGAAGAGCTAAAGTGAATGATTAATTAGTGAACTGAATCTCTATAGTTCATGTTTGTGAAAGCCAAGCAAGGCTTGAGGCAAATTGAGCAACTTGCTCTAAATTTGGTAGGTAAAAGTTTGTAAGATCCTATAAAAAATGTATTTTAGAATATAATGATTTTAATATTTTGAAAATTTTATATATGTTTCATATATTTTATATATTTATTTATATAATATTTTAGTGTTTAAATTATATTAAAATGCATCCATGAAAGAATATTTTTTATTTATAAAAAGTTAATATTGATGATGTGCTTACCTTTCAAGGGTAAGGTGTATTAATTAATACAAATGATTTAAGATAACTAAGTAAACACAACAATATAAGATTGCATGATTGTGAGATATTTCATTTAATTTTAAGTTTTATTTGTGATAATTTTTTTATTATTTTATATTATATTTTTTTAGTATAAAAAATTTTTGAAATCAGTGAAAAAATAGTGATTAAAAGTTTGTCCCAATCGAAGCCTTAGGTTTCTTTTGAGACAGTTTTCTTATTGTTTTTTAAAGTAATTTTTTAGTATAAAATTTGTTTAAAAGCAGTGAAAAGATAGTGAACAAAAGTTGGCCCAAGCGAAATCTCAGGTTTTGTTTGGGATAGTTGTCTTGCTTCTTAAAGCAGTTTATTTGCACAAAAAATTTTAGTTGAAATTTTTTTATTAAAAAATTGTTTTAGAAAGTAGAAGAAAAAGTTCTCAAATGAAATCTTAGGCCTCGTTTGGGACGACTTTCTTATTGCTTTTTAAAATAATTTTTTAGTGCAAATGTTAAAATTTTTGTACTCAAAAGCTGCTTTAAGAAGCAGCAAAAAAGCCGTCATCTCAATAGATTGGAGTGATGCACATTTATAATTTACTCTTATAATACTCTCATTATATATATATATATATATATATATATATATATCAATTTATATTGTGTGATATATAGAATAGTTTGGGCATTAATAAGTAGTCTAAAAATTAGTTTACGCTACAAACAACTTTTCAATGGCTATGTTCAATTAGCACTTCAAAATCAACTAAATAAAAAAAAATAGTATTTAAAAAATCCTAATAATTCATTTCTATTCATAATTAGGTCATATAATGTTTAAAATTTTATATAAATAATCCAATGAATAGAATGGAATAGGAATTAAGCCTAAATTCATCCCTTATAATGCGATTTATTCAATACTACTATTTTTAACATAAATATTTTAAATATACTAAATAAGCTCCAAAATTTTAAATTTTTTTTTTTTTAGAAACATAAATAAATTAATAAGATGTCATAAAAAATCTAAATAGTTTAAAAATGTATAAAATATGAGCTAACTATCCTTAATTAATATAATTTAAGTATGATTAATATACAAATAATAAACTTAATAATATAGTTATAAAACATGAGATAAATATATGATTTATAATAATATTGATAATCAATTATAAGGTGAAATAATTTTTTTGCAAATGATTACTAATTTAAATAAATTCCTTAGATATATACATCAATCTAAAATATTAGATAAATATTATTTTATTAACTTTAGTTATGGGCTCAACATCCTTTAGATATCTTTAGGATACACAATAATACATTTAAATATCTAAATATAGATACTAAGCTATTTTATGAACACTCTCATTTTGCCTTCTTGAATATCTTGATTCATTATTTATACCTCATCTTCAAGCTACAAAGGCTTTTAAGTATCTAGTAGAATAAGTCATCATTTTCATATTTTTGCTAATATATGTTCAACCAATGTAATAACTTAGCAAAATAATAGATGATATCAAATAGAAGTTAATTACCATCAAATCCTTAATAAGTCACATTAACTCATCAAGTCAACATCAACCCCGTTGGATTCATGATGCGAGCTTCGAAATAGTATGCTTTGTTCATTGAGCTGTGATATTGCAGGCAATGGTTGTTGTCAGCTTTCAACTGGCTACTTTGGACTATTATAACACAACGGGTCAATCAGGGTGGCTTATGGATATGATCATCTAGGCACCTTTTCAATAAGAGGAGGGCATGGCCTAAACCATCCCATCCAATGTACTTATGGATAATTTCAATAATAACATTCAAATTGCTCCTCCTAAAACTTATAAATAAACTTTAATTCTTCTCATATGAGTTATCTAAATATATTTTAAATAAATCCAAAATTAAGGGGAAATATTTAGATCATAAAGAATTTAAGGGCTCTAACTATCGCTTGATATGTTAATTGGTCATTCTCAGTTCTCCTAGATCCATAATTCTTTATCATATCTAAGTCGTTCAGCCTCTTTGGATGGAGAAATTATTCTGTACGGACGTCGAACGTCGTCCGGAGACCAACCAGAATAAGCCACGTCGGTACCGCGGCTCGGTATTGCTCGGTACCATGCTCGGTATCGCTGACGTGGCTCATTTTAATTAGTCTCCAGATAAAAGCTATGTTCAGCATCCACCCAAAATAATTTCTCCTTTGTGGATGAGAGGGGGCATACCAACTCCCTAAATTGCTTGTAGATAACTTCACTATTATTGTATTGGATTTCGGGTTAATCGGGTCAAGAGAAGACCGATTGACATACCTGCTCAAAACCCGCGGCATTAAATACAGTTAGGGTTTCCATCTCTTGGAGGAAAAGCGGGTGAGTAAGGCGGCTGAGGCGGGAGAGGGCGAGAGGCAATCTTCGCTTATCTGCCGCAATGGGTAAGCAAACTATCGGTTATTTCCTTGAAAAGTTTTCAATCACTGAACAAGGATCTCCTTTCATGGTGTCTTCTTCTTTGTACTACCAGGTATCTCCAGAGATTCCTTGCACAAGAAGCGCGCCACTGGAGGAAAGAAGAAGGCGTGGAGAAAGAAGAGGAAGTAAGCATTTTTATTAAAACTTATTTGATCGGTTATTTTGGAGGATTTCTAGATGTTTGTTTCAACAGAATTTAGTAGCATTTTTTTTTTCTTGAAGTTAAATCATTTGAATTTATGCTTCTGTTTCTTAGCGAGCATAATTTACTATAGATCTCGCTCTAAAGTTAGTTTTTTTTTTTTTTTCATCTAAATCGATGAAAGGTACGAGCTGGGCCGACAGCCGGCGAATACTAAGCTTTCCAGCAACAAGACGGTGAGGAGGGTTCGAGTACGCGGAGGAAATGTGAAGTGGAGGGCTCTACGTTTGGATACAGGAAACTATTCTTGGGGAAGCGAGGCTGTGACCCGCAAGACTAGAATCCTCGATGTGGTCTATAATGCTTCGAATAATGAGCTCGTGAGGACGCAGACTCTTGTGAAGAGTGCTATAGTGCAGGTTGATGCTGCCCCTTTTAAGCAATGGTATCTTCAGCACTATGGTGTTGAGCTTGGTAGGAAGAAGAAGGCCGCTGCTGCATCTAAGAAGGATACTTCTGAGGTATCTTCTTTTTCGCACTGCTTTTAGTGCTCTTTTGTTTTCATAACGCTGCTATATTTTCCCTAGATTTTTCTTCTTCCATAAATGATATAAACCCTAGAATTCTACATTTGAGTTGAAACCACTTAAGCATTTGTGAGGTTTACCAGCAAAAATTCTGCCGAGCAAAATTGTATCACACGCTCCTCAAATTTTATTGGTGATTGGTGATGATGTTGCTTCACTTTACATAAGGATTTCTTAGGCAAGTGCAGCAATGCTTCTTCTCATTGTCTTTGTTCTTAAATTTTCTTTCAGATTTGTGTGCCAAATTTCACTAATAAAAGCATTATTTGAAGGTAAAATTATTTAGATGGTTCCATCAATTTGGGTTGGCTAACTTTTTTTATGTTAAATTTAACCTTTTTTGTTAAAATTTCAAGATTATTTTGGTACAACAACAACAACAACATCAAGCCTTTGTCCCACTATGTGGGGTCGGCTACATGAATCCTTTTTCTCCATTGTGTCCTGTTAGAAGTCAAATTCTCGTTTAAATCTAATAAAGAAAGATCATTTCTAATATTTTCTAACCAAGTCCTTTATTCAAGATTATTTTGGTGACATAAGAAATATTTACATAGGTTGAAATCCCATAGTTTTATCTTTTGTATGTGAATATCAATTGCTGATTATAAAATAGTGGGATTGAGTTTATAGTTAGTCTTTAAGAGTTTAACTGGAAAAAAAGAGCCTATACATTCTTATGTTCCACAGGTGGAAAAGTTTCATTCATTAGATTAACTAAAATCTGCCTGAATCAGCCTACCTCACAGAGCAGGAAGCTTGAATTTCATGTTTCATTTTTAATTGAATGGATGGGTTTCCTTGGCAGATTGGGCTTTATGCATGAAAAAAATAGTCTGTTTTAAAGAGAATCTGGGGTTTTGTTGTTGTTGTTTAGTGATTAAATTGTATTAATCTGAGCATCTTTAGGTGTAGTAACTTGGATCATAGAATCTGATTTCATGTTGCTTCTGCCATTTTATATATTAAAACTAAATGTCTGATGAACAATGCTTTGTATTTCCAAAACAATCTTTCTCTGCTATTGCTGGCTTTGTGAAATCAAGTAAAGATGCAAATGTTGATTTAGGGGTCCTTTCAACTATTTCTATGAAGCAATTTTTATTCATATGTTTGATTTCTTCTTTTCTCTTTTTAACATTCGATGCTATAACATGTTTTTCAGTTATTATATTATTAGCATCAAGCACATAATAGGTTAGGTTTGATTAATGCCCGAGTTCAACTGAAATTCAAAAAGATAATTAATAAAGAATATTTAACAAAATTTTAAAACTCAAGTCATGTTTAAGCTTGGCTCAAACTCGATAAGAAAATAATTAAACACGCTTGAACAATGTTGTGTCTGGCTTAACACAATTCATTTACAACCCTATTTTTACTCTTGGCAATTTGGGGTCGGTCATCTATGATTTGGATTCTATTCAACCAGTCTAGCTATTGTTGAATATAATATCTGAACCTATTAACTGTTTGCATTTTGAATGGCTGGGATATAGTCATATTTTTCTCTAAGAATAAATCATATTCATTCAAATAAATGCATGGATGCGAAAAATGCACAAAGAAAAGAAGAACAAACTTTATATATCGTGTAGCATGGATAAAATTCATACAACAACAACAAGCCTTTATCCCACTATGTGGGGTCAACTACATGAATCATTTTTATCCATTATGTCCTGTTAAGAGTTAAATTCTCATCTAAATCTAATAAAGAAAAGTCATTTCTAATATTTTCTAACCAAGTCTTTTTAGGTCTTACCTCTACCTTTCTTAATATAACTCAAATCTAATACATCTACTTTCCTAACCGGGTCATCTGAAGGCCATCATTTTATATGACTAAACCATCTAAGGCAACTCTCTCTAATCTTATCTTCCACTGGAGCTACTCCAACCTTTTCACGTATATGCTCAATTCATATCCTGTCTCTAAGAGTAAAGTCACTCATCCACCTGAGCATTCTCATCTCTGCATCACTTAATTTAATATTATGCTTCTCTTTTAATGGCCAACATTCTACACCATAAAGCATTGCAGGTCTAACCTGTCACGACCCGGCCCGGTTAGCTCGCAAGTGCGAGGCGGGAACAGAAGTCGGACAGGAGGAACATAAACATAACTTCACAATTCTCTAATGTCATATCACCAAACTTATGCAAACAATCTCAAACATGAAGGAAGAGCCACTAAAAAAACTCCAAATAAAATTTTTTCATTTCATTGCATCTATCAATCATATTAACATCAAAACATATGGTTTTCAAACTACAAAAAGTATCCAAAAACTAACTTTTCTTTACAATTCAACAAAAATCCTTCTAACTCAAAACATCAAAAAGACAAAATAACCCAAATGAAACCTGCCGCCCGTCGTCTCCCTACGACGGTACGTGAGGGGTGGTCTATCTGTCATTTATCTTTCCCAGATCCTCCTGAAAAAAAGTCCCACAACACGGGTGAGTCACAACTCAATAGGTGTAAATGGCATTCGATTAAATCTAGGATCAAGAAAAGAAATTACAACATGCTTTATTGTCTTGAATAACAAATAAATAACATAATGCAACACCTGTATAAGGTGAAACATGCCTTTACATCAACCCTTAAGTTCTCATTCGTTCATCAACCTTTCCATTTTGCTTTTAAAACATTCATGCCTCAAATGATAGCCTCTTAAACATATAACATAGGTATGTAATATTCATAATATCTTTACATATATATACACCCGTCTCGGAAGTATCACTTGTACTGATCAGGTACAGAAAAATTTGGCCATTCCTTTACCATTTGGTTCATAAGAACCTCCTTTACCATTGCTCAAAAGAGCTCCTTTACCATTTGATACTTCCGCATCATCATGCACATGCACATAATTATTTTATAATCATAAGTGAGGCTTTGTATTCCATACTAAGCATATACTTTCATAGGAGTGTGCATGTATACTATGCTTAAATGTGTGCTTACATGTAAATGGGAATATGATGTATGTGTGAAGAAAGAAACATGAAGTTCTTCTATCAAGTTCTAGCATTTCATAAAAGAAGAGACTTTTGCATTTATAATAAGTAGTCATGAGTTTACATAATGAAGCATGCTAATGATAAAAATTCATAAAGAGCATCATAAAGAGCATAAAAAGGAAAATGCCATTGCTAAGTACTTGCATGTAAAGAGGTTTTCTAAATTTAAAGGAAGTCCATTTCACCTACCTCAATACAGTGCGCTTTGCCGGATAACCCTACGAGCTTTTCCCCCTTTTTACACGATCAATATCTAAAAGAAAAATAACATAAATATAAACATTGCTTGTCTCCACACAAACTTCTCAAAACCCTAAACTAGGAAAACAAGGAACCCACCCATACACTATTTTTAAATCTTCTAATTGAACCCTTTCCCCATTCATACTTAATTTATTTTCTAACTTCTCTAAATTGGGATTTAATAAAAATCTTAATGTTTTGGAAATCCCTTTCATGTCTAATGAATCTCCCTTACACTTAAATAATTATTAAAATATCATTAATTTTCGGATTAAATTAAATTAAAACTACAAAAATAGCATTTTGGTGAAAAACCCTAAATTTCACCTCTCAAATCCTCCCTAAGTCTATTTGGAACCATAAAGCTTAAGGGTTTGCATGATTAGGGCAAAGCCCTAATCCTTAAAACTTGAAATTTCCTATAAATATCACATTACCCTCCAATAGAGGCTCTCTTAAGTCATTTAGAAACAATCCTACAAAGAATTTTTAAGATAAATGGAATTTGGAGAAAAACCCTAATTCTTAAAACTTAAGGTTTTCAAGAAAACTTTTCATTTCCATGCACAAAAACATCTCCTAAGTCTTCCCTATCATTATCTTAAAGAAAAATTGAGTTTGGAACAAACCCTAGAAATTTCTCCCTAAGAAAACTCAAGAAAAGGATAAGAAAACTCTTGCATACAACTTACCTTAGCCTCCTCTTAACTTTCCCTTCAAATCCCCCTCGCAAACGCCGCCGGAAACCGCCCCTAGGGACGCCGTTTGCCTCTTGCCCGTGCGCCTCTTGCGTCCGCCTCTCCCTTCTCTCGGTTCGGGCCGCACGAAAAGGATGGGGGACCGAAATATTTCGGTCCCCTATTAAGAGTGGGAGGTCCACTTCAATTGCCTAAAGTCCAAACTACCCTCACTTAAGTTATTTCTATTTAAATGACCTCAAGGGCAAAATCGTCATATTGAGTTATTCGGAAATTTTAACTTTCACTTTACGCAAAATTTGATATGAGTTCCTTATATCGTTTCGCTCAGAATTTTGCGCTCTATTTTATAAAATTATTTGCGTCGAATTCCGACGATTTTGAAATTTTCACTTAAAGTTCGTCGCGACGCATCGAAAAGCGTGCGAAGCCTAAAATGCTATTTGGCGGGTTTTACAATTCTCCCTCCCTTAAAAAAAAATTTCGTCCTCGAAATTTAGAAACAAGTATTAAGGAATCATACCTTAGTCAAATAGGTGTGGGTAGCTTTCTCTCATCTCAGATTCCTTCTCCCAAGTGGCGTCTCTTCCCGATCCATGCCTCCAAAGAACTTTAACATAAGGAATCTCTCTATTTCGGAGCTGCTTAACATCAAAATCTATGACTTTCTCTGGTTCATCAACAAAAGTCAGATCTGGTTGAATGTCTACTGATTCAGCACTAATCTTTTGAGTTTCATCTGCTATGTACTTCCTCAAAGAAGAAATGTGGAATACATTATGTACTCCACTCATGTGAGACGGCAAGATCAATTTGTAAGCCACACTTCCCACTCTTTCTGCTATTTCAAAAGGACCAACATACCTTGGACTTAACTTTCCAACCTTGCCAAATCTCTTCACACCTTTCATTGGGTTGACCTTGAGAAATACAAATTCTCCAACATCAAACTCAACTGATCTATGCTTGGCGTCATAGTACTTCTTCTGTCTGTCTTGCACAGCTTTTAATCTGTCACGAATCAGCTTAATCTTTTCAGTAGCATCATCTACTAAATCAGCTCCAATAATCTTTCTTTCTCCTGTTTCAGCCCAACATAAAGGAGTTCGACATTTCCTTCCATACAAGGCTTCATAAGGTGCCATCCCTATACTTGCTTGGAAACTGATGTTATAAGCAAACTCAATCAATGGTATGTGTGTCTCCCATTTTTCACCAAAGTCTAGTACACATAATCTGAGTAAATCCTCTAAGGTCTGAATAGTCCTTTCTGATTGACCATCTGTTTGAGGGTGGAAGGCTGTACTGAAAGTAAGTCTGGTGCCCATTGCCTCTTGAACTTTCCTCCACAATCTAGAGGTGAATCTCCCATCCCTATCTGACACAATGGATCTTGGTACACCGTGAAGTCTGACAATCTCATTAACATACACACTTGCCAACTTCTCAACTGCATCAGATTGTTTGATAGGTAGAAAATGTGCTGATTTGGTCAACCTATCTATTATTACCCATAAAGCATCATGACCACTTCTGGACCTGGGCAAACCAACTACAAAGTCCATTGCTATGTCTTCCCATTTCCATTCTGGTATAGGTAAAGGTTGCAATAAACCTCTTGGCTTCTGATGTTCTATCTTAACCATTTGGCAAACAGTGCACTTAGCCACCATTTCTGCTACATTCCTCTTCATTCCAGGCCACCAAAAATATTCCTTCAAATCTTGATACATTTTGCTACTACCTGGGTGTATGGTGTAACCTGAATAGTGAGCTTCTCGAAGAATATCCTTCCTTAAGTCTCCAACATCAGGGACACAAATTCTGCCTCTATACCGTAGTAGATTATCCTCATCAAGCTCATATTCTTCCACATGACCTGCCTTCACCATATTCAAGATTTTCTCAAATTCTGCCTCTTGTGGCAAAGCTTCCCTTATCTTGTCTTTCAATGTTGACTGAATAATCATCTGATTCAAAACCATAAACTCTGCATCATTGGGCTGAACTATTGAAATTTCTAACTTCTCCAAATCTCTTATCAACTCATGCTGTTGTGAAATCATCCAACTAGCACTACAAGAAGTCTTCCTGCTTAAGGCATCAGCTACTACATTGGCTTTACCTGGATGATATTGGATATCCAAATCATAGTCTTTAATAAGCTCCAACCTTCTTCTCTGCCTCAAATTCAACTCTTTCTGTGTGAAGATGTATTTTAAACTTTGGTGATCAGTAAACACTTCACACTTCACCCCATACAAGTAGTGTCTCCATATCTTCAAGGCAAAGACTACTGCAGCTAATTCCAGGTCATGGGTTGGATAGTTTCTTTCATGGTTCTTCAGTTGCCTAGAGGCATAAGCAACAACCCTCCCATTTTGCATCAGTACACAACCCAGTCCTTTATGTGAGGCATCACTATAAAGCTGAAAGCCATCTGTCCCCGAAGGAATGGTAAGCACTGGAGCAGTCATCAAGCATTGCTTCAGTCTCTGAAAAGTCTCTTCACACTTATCTGACCATTCAAATTTCACTGCCTTTTGGGTCAACCTGGATAATGGCATTGCTAACCGAGAAAATCCCTCCACAAATCTTCTGTAGTAACCAGCTAAACCCAAAAAGCTCCTGATCTCCGTCACAGTAGTGGGTCGTGGCCAATCTGCTATAGCTTGTATCTTATGCTGATCCACTGAAATCTCTCCATTACTGATTACATGTCCCAAAAAGTTCACACTCCTCAACCAAAATTCACATTTGGAGAACTTAGCATACAATTCGTTCCCTTTTAAAGTATGCAACACCGCCCTTAAATGATTTGCATGAAGTGCTTCATTAGAGGAGTACACCAAAATGTCATCAATGAACACTATCACAAATAGGTCTAAGAATGGCTTAAAGACCCTATTCATGAGGTCCATAAACACAGCAGGTGCATTTGTAAGTCCGAATGGCATCACCACAAATTCATAATGCCCATATCTAGTATTGAATGCTGTCTTTGGTATGTCTTCCTCTCTAACCTTAAGCTGATAGTATCCTGATCTCAAATCAATCTTGGAAAACACAGAGGCACCTTCCAATTGATCAAACATGTCATCAATCCTTGGAAGAGGATATTTGTTCTTCACAGTCAGCTTGTTCAATTCTCTGTAATCTATACAGAGTCTGAAGCTCCCATCCTTCTTTTTCACAAAAAGCACAGGAGCACCCCAAGGAGAAGTGCTAGGCCTGATGAATCCTTTATTAAGCAACTCTTGTAATTGATCCTTCAGTTCCTTCAACTCCTTTATTGCCATCCGATAAGGGGCTTTAGCAACCGGATCCGCGCCACTAACCAGCTCAATGGAAAAATCAATCTCCCTGCTTGGAGGCAAACCAGGCAAATCATCTGCAAACACCTCTGGATATTCTTGCACAACTGGTATCTCCTCTAATCTCTTCTCTTCTTTCCTTTCCTCCTTAACATAGGCTAAAAAGCCTTCATAACCCTTCCTCAACAATCTGTATGCCACTAAGGAAGAGACCAACATAGAAGTTATGCCCCTTTCCCCTAAGAATTTAAATTCTTTTTCCCCTGGCATACAAAATTTAAGTTCTTTCTTATTACAGTCTATGGTCACAAAGTGGCCAGACAACCAATCCATACCTAGGATCATATCAAATTCCATTAAAGGCAACAACACAAGATCTGCTCCCAAATTTCTATCACCTACAGTCAACTCAACATGACACCTCTTGTTGGTTTCCAACTGACTCCCATTTGGCATTAACACTGATAAAGGATTGAGCATCATTGAAAAAGACAAACCAACAGACTTAACAAACCCCTCCGAAATAAAAGAATGTGATGCTCCCGTATCAAACAACACCTTAATGGGCTTGTCACATATAAAGATTGTTCCTAAATAACATGCATATAACACAACATAAAGCTTATTTTACTCATATAGCATGAGAGAAATTTTTGACATTAAATAAAATTCATACCTGTGATAACATCAGGAGAGTCTTTTGCTTCTTGACGGGATAGACCATAAACCCTCGGCTGAACAGGTTGCCGAGCTTGGCCTTGAGATGGAGTTGATGCAGTAGACTCCACCACCCTTGGCCTTCCAACTGTCCTCTGAGGAGCACTACCGGTTCTAACCTCTGGGGAAGACTTCTGCCCTAAGATAGGGCAAGACTTTGCCATGTGCCCTGGTTGATGGCACCAGAAACAGGTATTGGTGCCCGAAAGGCACTCTCCCTTATGAGCCCTCCCACACTTATTGCACATAACAGCAGGAGTGCTGCTCTCTGAAATGTTGGGCTTGAGCTTCTTCCAATTAGGTCTTCCAGATTGAAAGGATTGAGTGGACCTTGATCTATCTTCATATTTCCTCTTCTGAAAATCCCTTCTCCTCTGAGTGCTTTCCAAATCACTTTCAATTCTTCTTGCCCTCTCAACCAAGGTAACATAGTCCTCAATGCCAAAAGGGATTAATGGTTGTCTAATGGCATCCCTTAAGCCACTCAAAAAGCGATGGCATTTTTCTTCATCATTTGGAATCAAATGAGAAGCATACCTAGAGAGCATTGTAAATTCAGCCTCATATTGTGTAATGGTCTTGTCTCCTTGTACCAATTTATTGAATTTGTCTTGCATTGACTTCCTAGCAGTCATTGGCACATACCAGTCTCTAAACACCTTGACAAATTCCTCCCATGACACTTGACTACTAGGCCTTCCTCCAAAAGTTCCTTTTAATTGACTTCTCCACCATCTCTCTGCTTCACCTCTAAAAGCATAAGCAGCTAAGGTGACCCTTCTGTCTACAGGGCATAACATGCCTTCCAAGATCTTCTCTACTTCCATTAACCAGTCTTCTGCTTCTATGGGTCCACCTCCTGCAAATGTTGGAGGCTTCATATCTTGGAATAACTTTAAATTCTTGTCCATACCAGTGCTTGCACTACCCCCTGCTTGAGCCTGCGTGCTCTTTATCATCTGTGTCATAGCCGCCATCATTTGTGTGAAAGAATCCATAGTAGCATTAATGCTACTGCTTTGAGGCTCCACTACGGATGGCAAATCTCCCCTGACCTCTCTAGTATGGCCATCAGTGGCATCAGGTTCAGGTTCCTCAGCCCTGAGACATAAAGCAATAAAGAAATCTAAACAATCTATAGCATATGCATATTATACCTACTCTAACCTACACGATCACCCTATTGGCTCTCCCATAAAAATCAATATTCTCAAATCCTTGTCTCTGATACCACTATTGTCACGACCCGGCCCGGTTAGCTCGCAAGTGCGAGGCGGGAACAGAAGTCGGACAGGAGGAACATAAACATAACTTCACAATTCTCTAATGTCATATCACCAAACTTATGCAAACAATCTCAAACATGAAGGAAGAGCCACTAAAAAAACTCCAAATAAAATTTTTTCATTTCATTGCATCTATCAATCATATTAACATCAAAACATATGGTTTTCAAATTACAAAAAGTATCCAAAAACTAACTTTTCTTTACAATTCAACAAAAATCCTTCTAACTCAAAACATCAAAAAGACAAAATAACCCAAATGAAACCTGCCGCCCGTCGTCTCCCTACGACGGTACGTGAGGGGTGGTCTATCTGTCATTTATCTTTCCCAGATCCTACTGAAAAAAAGTCCCACAACACGGGTGAGTCACAACTCAATAGGTGTAAATGGCATTCGATTAAATCTAGGATCAAGAAAAGAAATTACAACATGCTTTATTGTCTTGAATAACAAATAAATAACATAATGCAACACCTGTATAAGGTGAAACATGCCTTTACATCAACCCTTAAGTTCTCATTCGTTCATCAACCTTTCCATTTTGCTTTTAAAACATTCATGCCTCAAATGATAGCCTCTTAAACATATAACATAGGTATGTAATATTCATAATATCTTTACATATATATACACCCGTCTCGGAAGTATCACTTGTACTGATCAGGTACAGAAAAATTTGGCCATTCCTTTACCATTTGGTTCATAAGAACCTCCTTTACCATTGCTCAAAAGAGCTCCTTTACCATTTGATACTTCCGCATCATCATGCACATGCACATAATTATTTTATAATCATAAGTGAGGCTTTGTATTCCATACTAAGCATATACTTTCATAGGAGTGTGCATGTATACTATGCTTAAATGTGTGCTTACATGTAAATGGGAATATGATGTATGTGTGAAGAAAGAAACATGAAGTTCTTCTATCAAGTTCTAGCATTTCATAAAAGAAGAGACTTTTGCATTTATAATAAGTAGTCATGAGTTTACATAATGAAGCATGCTAATGATAAAAATTCATAAAGAGCATCATAAAGAGCATAAAAAGGAAAATGCCATTGCTAAGTACTTGCATGTAAAGAGGTTTTCTAAATTTAAAGGAAGTCCATTTCACCTACCTCAATACAGTGCGCTTTGCCGGATAACCCTACGAGCTTTTCCCCTTTTTACACGATCAATATCTAAAAGAAAAATAACATAAATATAAACATTGCTTGTCTCCACACAAACTTCTCAAAACCCTAAACTAGGAAAACAAGGAACCCACCCATACACTATTTTTAAATCTTCTAATTGAACCCTTTCCCCATTCATACTTAATTTATTTTCTAACTTCTCTAAATTGGGATTTAATAAAAATCTTAATGTTTTGGAAATCCCTTTCATGTCTAATGAATCTCCCTTACACTTAAATAATTATTAAAATATCATTAATTTTCGGATTAAATTAAATTAAAACTACAAAAATAGCATTTTGGTGAAAAACCCTAAATTTCACCTCTCAAATCCTCCCTAAGTCTATTTGGAACCATAAAGCTTAAGGGTTTGCATGATTAGGGCAAAGCCCTAATCCTTAAAACTTGAAATTTCCTATAAATATCACATTACCCTCCAATAGAGGCTCTCTTAAGTCATTTAGAAACAATCCTACAAAGAATTTTTAAGATAAATGGAATTTGGAGAAAAACCCTAATTCTTAAAACTTAAGGTTTTCAAGAAAACTTTTCATTTCCATGCACAAAAACATCTCCTAAGTCTTCCCTATCATTATCTTAAAGAAAAATTGAGTTTGGAACAAACCCTAGAAATTTCTCCCTAAGAAAACTCAAGAAAAGGATAAGAAAACTCTTGCATACAACTTACCTTAGCCTCCTCTTAACTTTCCCTTCAAATCCCCCTCGCAAACGCCGCCGGAAACCGCCCCTAGGGACGCCGTTTG
Source organism: Dendrobium chrysotoxum (assembly GCA_019925795.1). NCBI lineage: Eukaryota > Viridiplantae > Streptophyta > Magnoliopsida > Asparagales > Orchidaceae > Dendrobium > Dendrobium chrysotoxum. The sequence goes on from CM034303.1 coordinate 2,479,576, forward strand.
CCTCTTGCCCGTGCGCCTCTTGCGTCCGCCTCTCCCTTCTCTCGGTTCGGGCCGCACGAAAAGGATGGGGGACCGAAATATTTCGGTCCCCTATTAAGAGTGGGAGGTCCACTTCAATTGCCTAAAGTCCAAACTACCCTCACTTAAGTTATTTCTATTTAAATGACCTCAAGGGCAAAATCGTCATATTGAGTTATTCGGAAATTTTAACTTTCACTTTACGCAAAATTTGATATGAGTTCCTTATATCGTTTCGCTCAGAATTTTGCGCTCTATTTTATAAAATTATTTGCGTCGAATTCCGACGATTTTGAAATTTTCACTTAAAGTTCGTCGCGACGCATCGAAAAGCGTGCGAAGCCTAAAATGCTATTTGGCGGGTTTTACAATTCTCCCTCCCTTAAAAAAAAATTTCGTCCTCGAAATTTAGAAACAAGTATTAAGGAATCATACCTTAGTCAAATAGGTGTGGGTAGCTTTCTCTCATCTCAGATTCCTTCTCCCAAGTGGCGTCTCTTCCCGATCCATGCCTCCAAAGAACTTTAACATAAGGAATCTCTCTATTTCGGAGCTGCTTAACATCAAAATCTATGACTTTCTCTGGTTCATCAACAAAAGTCAGATCTGGTTGAATGTCTACTGATTCAGCACTAATCTTTTGAGTTTCATCTGCTATGTACTTCCTCAAAGAAGAAATGTGGAATACATTATGTACTCCACTCATGTGAGACGGCAAGATCAATTTGTAAGCCACACTTCCCACTCTTTCTGCTATTTCAAAAGGACCAACATACCTTGGACTTAACTTTCCAACCTTGCCAAATCTCTTCACACCTTTCATTGGGTTGACCTTGAGAAATACAAATTCTCCAACATCAAACTCAACTGATCTATGCTTGGCGTCATAGTACTTCTTCTGTCTGTCTTGCACAGCTTTTAATCTGTCACGAATCAGCTTAATCTTTTCAGTAGCATCATCTACTAAATCAGCTCCAATAATCTTTCTTTCTCCTGTTTCAGCCCAACATAAAGGAGTTCGACATTTCCTTCCATACAAGGCTTCATAAGGTGCCATCCCTATACTTGCTTGGAAACTGATGTTATAAGCAAACTCAATCAATGGTATGTGTGTCTCCCATTTTTCACCAAAGTCTAGTACACATAATCTGAGTAAATCCTCTAAGGTCTGAATAGTCCTTTCTGATTGACCATCTGTTTGAGGGTGGAAGGCTGTACTGAAAGTAAGTCTGGTGCCCATTGCCTCTTGAACTTTCCTCCACAATCTAGAGGTGAATCTCCCATCCCTATCTGACACAATGGATCTTGGTACACCGTGAAGTCTGACAATCTCATTAACATACACACTTGCCAACTTCTCAACTGCATCAGATTGTTTGATAGGTAGAAAATGTGCTGATTTGGTCAACCTATCTATTATTACCCATAAAGCATCATGACCACTTCTGGACCTGGGCAAACCAACTACAAAGTCCATTGCTATGTCTTCCCATTTCCATTCTGGTATAGGTAAAGGTTGCAATAAACCTCTTGGCTTCTGATGTTCTATCTTAACCATTTGGCAAACAGTGCACTTAGCCACCATTTCTGCTACATTCCTCTTCATTCCAGGCCACCAAAAATATTCCTTCAAATCTTGATACATTTTGCTACTACCTGGGTGTATGGTGTAACCTGAATAGTGAGCTTCTCGAAGAATATCCTTCCTTAAGTCTCCAACATCAGGGACACAAATTCTGCCTCTATACCGTAGTAGATTATCCTCATCAAGCTCATATTCTTCCACATGACCTGCCTTCACCATATTCAAGATTTTCTCAAATTCTGCCTCTTGTGGCAAAGCTTCCCTTATCTTGTCTTTCAATGTTGACTGAATAATCATCTGATTCAAAACCATAAACTCTGCATCATTGGGCTGAACTATTGAAATTTCTAACTTCTCCAAATCTCTTATCAACTCATGCTGTTGTGAAATCATCCAACTAGCACTACAAGAAGTCTTCCTGCTTAAGGCATCAGCTACTACATTGGCTTTACCTGGATGATATTGGATATCCAAATCATAGTCTTTAATAAGCTCCAACCTTCTTCTCTGCCTCAAATTCAACTCTTTCTGTGTGAAGATGTATTTTAAACTTTGGTGATCAGTAAACACTTCACACTTCACCCCATACAAGTAGTGTCTCCATATCTTCAAGGCAAAGACTACTGCAGCTAATTCCAGGTCATGGGTTGGATAGTTTCTTTCATGGTTCTTCAGTTGCCTAGAGGCATAAGCAACAACCCTCCCATTTTGCATCAGTACACAACCCAGTCCTTTATGTGAGGCATCACTATAAAGCTGAAAGCCATCTGTCCCCGAAGGAATGGTAAGCACTGGAGCAGTCATCAAGCATTGCTTCAGTCTCTGAAAAGTCTCTTCACACTTATCTGACCATTCAAATTTCACTGCCTTTTGGGTCAACCTGGATAATGGCATTGCTAACCGAGAAAATCCCTCCACAAATCTTCTGTAGTAACCAGCTAAACCCAAAAAGCTCCTGATCTCCGTCACAGTAGTGGGTCGTGGCCAATCTGCTATAGCTTGTATCTTATGCTGATCCACTGAAATCTCTCCATTACTGATTACATGTCCCAAAAAGTTCACACTCCTCAACCAAAATTCACATTTGGAGAACTTAGCATACAATTCGTTCCCTTTTAAAGTATGCAACACCGCCCTTAAATGATTTGCATGAAGTGCTTCATTAGAGGAGTACACCAAAATGTCATCAATGAACACTATCACAAATAGGTCTAAGAATGGCTTAAAGACCCTATTCATGAGGTCCATAAACACAGCAGGTGCATTTGTAAGTCCGAATGGCATCACCACAAATTCATAATGCCCATATCTAGTATTGAATGCTGTCTTTGGTATGTCTTCCTCTCTAACCTTAAGCTGATAGTATCCTGATCTCAAATCAATCTTGGAAAACACAGAGGCACCTTCCAATTGATCAAACATGTCATCAATCCTTGGAAGAGGATATTTGTTCTTCACAGTCAGCTTGTTCAATTCTCTGTAATCTATACAGAGTCTGAAGCTCCCATCCTTCTTTTTCACAAAAAGCACAGGAGCACCCCAAGGAGAAGTGCTAGGCCTGATGAATCCTTTATTAAGCAACTCTTGTAATTGATCCTTCAGTTCCTTCAACTCCTTTATTGCCATCCGATAAGGGGCTTTAGCAACCGGATCCGCGCCACTAACCAGCTCAATGGAAAAATCAATCTCCCTGCTTGGAGGCAAACCAGGCAAATCATCTGCAAACACCTCTGGATATTCTTGCACAACTGGTATCTCCTCTAATCTCTTCTCTTCTTTCCTTTCCTCCTTAACATAGGCTAAAAAGCCTTCATAACCCTTCCTCAACAATCTGTATGCCACTAAGGAAGAGACCAACATAGAAGTTATGCCCCTTTCCCCTAAGAATTTAAATTCTTTTTCCCCTGGCATACAAAATTTAAGTTCTTTCTTATTACAGTCTATGGTCACAAAGTGGCCAGACAACCAATCCATACCTAGGATCATATCAAATTCCATTAAAGGCAACAACACAAGATCTGCTCCCAAATTTCTATCACCTACAGTCAACTCAACATGACACCTCTTGTTGGTTTCCAACTGACTCCCATTTGGCATTAACACTGATAAAGGATTGAGCATCATTGAAAAAGACAAACCAACAGACTTAACAAACCCCTCCGAAATAAAAGAATGTGATGCTCCCGTATCAAACAACACCTTAATGGGCTTGTCACATATAAAGATTGTTCCTAAATAACATGCATATAACACAACATAAAGCTTATTTTACTCATATAGCATGAGAGAAATTTTTGACATTAAATAAAATTCATACCTGTGATAACATCAGGAGAGTCTTTTGCTTCTTGACGGGATAGACCATAAACCCTCGGCTGAACAGGTTGCCGAGCTTGGCCTTGAGATGGAGTTGATGCAGTAGACTCCACCACCCTTGGCCTTCCAACTGTCCTCTGAGGAGCACTACCGGTTCTAACCTCTGGGGAAGACTTCTGCCCTAAGATAGGGCAAGACTTTGCCATGTGCCCTGGTTGATGGCACCAGAAACAGGTATTGGTGCCCGAAAGGCACTCTCCCTTATGAGCCCTCCCACACTTATTGCACATAACAGCAGGAGTGCTGCTCTCTGAAATGTTGGGCTTGAGCTTCTTCCAATTAGGTCTTCCAGATTGAAAGGATTGAGTGGACCTTGATCTATCTTCATATTTCCTCTTCTGAAAATCCCTTCTCCTCTGAGTGCTTTCCAAATCACTTTCAATTCTTCTTGCCCTCTCAACCAAGGTAACATAGTCCTCAATGCCAAAAGGGATTAATGGTTGTCTAATGGCATCCCTTAAGCCACTCAAAAAGCGATGGCATTTTTCTTCATCATTTGGAATCAAATGAGAAGCATACCTAGAGAGCATTGTAAATTCAGCCTCATATTGTGTAATGGTCTTGTCTCCTTGTACCAATTTATTGAATTTGTCTTGCATTGACTTCCTAGCAGTCATTGGCACATACCAGTCTCTAAACACCTTGACAAATTCCTCCCATGACACTTGACTACTAGGCCTTCCTCCAAAAGTTCCTTTTAATTGACTTCTCCACCATCTCTCTGCTTCACCTCTAAAAGCATAAGCAGCTAAGGTGACCCTTCTGTCTACAGGGCATAACATGCCTTCCAAGATCTTCTCTACTTCCATTAACCAGTCTTCTGCTTCTATGGGTCCACCTCCTGCAAATGTTGGAGGCTTCATATCTTGGAATAACTTTAAATTCTTGTCCATACCAGTGCTTGCACTACCCCCTGCTTGAGCCTGCGTGCTCTTTATCATCTGTGTCATAGCCGCCATCATTTGTGTGAAAGAATCCATAGTAGCATTAATGCTACTGCTTTGAGGCTCCACTACGGATGGCAAATCTCCCCTGACCTCTCTAGTATGGCCATCAGTGGCATTAGGTTCAGGTTCCTCAGCCCTGAGACATAAAGCAATAAAGAAATCTAAACAATCTATAGCATATGCATATTATACCTACTCTAACCTACACGATCACCCTATTGGCTCTCCCATAAAAATCAATATTCTCAAATCCTTGTCTCTGATACCACTATTGTCACGACCCGGCCCGGTTAGCTCGCAAGTGCGAGGCGGGAACAGAAGTCGGACAGGAGGAACATAAACATAACTTCACAATTCTCTAATGTCATATCACCAAACTTATGCAAACAATCTCAAACATGAAGGAAGAGCCACTAAAAAAACTCCAAATAAAATTTTTTCATTTCATTGCATCTATCAATCATATTAACATCAAAACATATGGTTTTCAAATTACAAAAAGTATCCAAAAACTAACTTTTCTTTACAATTCAACAAAAATCCTTCTAACTCAAAACATCAAAAAGACAAAATAACCCAAATGAAACCTGCCGCCCGTCGTCTCCCTACGACGGTACGTGAGGGGTGGTCTATCTGTCATTTATCTTTCCCAGATCCTACTGAAAAAAAGTCCCACAACACGGGTGAGTCACAACTCAATAGGTGTAAATGGCATTCGATTAAATCTAGGATCAAGAAAAGAAATTACAACATGCTTTATTGTCTTGAATAACAAATAAATAACATAATGCAACACCTGTATAAGGTGAAACATGCCTTTACATCAACCCTTAAGTTCTCATTCGTTCATCAACCTTTCCATTTTGCTTTTAAAACATTCATGCCTCAAATGATAGCCTCTTAAACATATAACATAGGTATGTAATATTCATAATATCTTTACATATATATACACCCGTCTCGGAAGTATCACTTGTACTGATCAGGTACAGAAAAATTTGGCCATTCCTTTACCATTTGGTTCATAAGAACCTCCTTTACCATTGCTCAAAAGAGCTCCTTTACCATTTGATACTTCCGCATCATCATGCACATGCACATAATTATTTTATAATCATAAGTGAGGCTTTGTATTCCATACTAAGCATATACTTTCATAGGAGTGTGCATGTATACTATGCTTAAATGTGTGCTTACATGTAAATGGGAATATGATGTATGTGTGAAGAAAGAAACATGAAGTTCTTCTATCAAGTTCTAGCATTTCATAAAAGAAGAGACTTTTGCATTTATAATAAGTAGTCATGAGTTTACATAATGAAGCATGCTAATGATAAAAATTCATAAAGAGCATCATAAAGAGCATAAAAAGGAAAATGCCATTGCTAAGTACTTGCATGTAAAGAGGTTTTCTAAATTTAAAGGAAGTCCATTTCACCTACCTCAATACAGTGCGCTTTGCCGGATAACCCTACGAGCTTTTCCCCCTTTTTACACGATCAATATCTAAAAGAAAAATAACATAAATATAAACATTGCTTGTCTCCACACAAACTTCTCAAAACCCTAAACTAGGAAAACAAGGAACCCACCCATACACTATTTTTAAATCTTCTAATTGAACCCTTTCCCCATTCATACTTAATTTATTTTCTAACTTCTCTAAATTGGGATTTAATAAAAATCTTAATGTTTTGGAAATCCCTTTCATGTCTAATGAATCTCCCTTACACTTAAATAATTATTAAAATATCATTAATTTTCGGATTAAATTAAATTAAAACTACAAAAATAGCATTTTGGTGAAAAACCCTAAATTTCACCTCTCAAATCCTCCCTAAGTCTATTTGGAACCATAAAGCTTAAGGGTTTGCATGATTAGGGCAAAGCCCTAATCCTTAAAACTTGAAATTTCCTATAAATATCACATTACCCTCCAATAGAGGCTCTCTTAAGTCATTTAGAAACAATCCTACAAAGAATTTTTAAGATAAATGGAATTTGGAGAAAAACCCTAATTCTTAAAACTTAAGGTTTTCAAGAAAACTTTTCATTTCCATGCACAAAAACATCTCCTAAGTCTTCCCTATCATTATCTTAAAGAAAAATTGAGTTTGGAACAAACCCTAGAAATTTCTCCCTAAGAAAACTCAAGAAAAGGATAAGAAAACTCTTGCATACAACTTACCTTAGCCTCCTCTTAACTTTCCCTTCAAATCCCCCTCGCAAACGCCGCCGGAAACCGCCCCTAGGGACGCCGTTTGCCTCTTGCCCGTGCGCCTCTTGCGTCCGCCTCTCCCTTCTCTCGGTTCGGGCCGCACGAAAAGGATGGGGGACCGAAATATTTCGGTCCCCTATTAAGAGTGGGAGGTCCACTTCAATTGCCTAAAGTCCAAACTACCCTCACTTAAGTTATTTCTATTTAAATGACCTCAAGGGCAAAATCGTCATATTGAGTTTTCCGGAAATTTTAACTTTCACTTTACGCAAAATTTGATATGAGTTCCTTATATCGTTTCGCTCAGAATTTTGCGCTCTATTTTATAAAATTATTTGCGTCGAATTCCGACGATTTTGAAATTTTCACTTAAAGTTCGTCGCGACGCGTCGAAAAGCGTGCGAAGCCTAAAATGCTATTTGGCGGGTTTTACATAACCACCATCTTATAGAATTTTCCCTTAAGTTTGAGAGGGATTTTTCTATCACACAACAAGCCTGATGCATTCTTCCACTTCAACCATCCAACTTGAATTCTACTAAAAATATCACCATCTATTTCACCATCACTCTGAACAATATAGACCCAATGGATGAAATTCATAAATGATGAAATTCAAACTTTAAATGAATTGAATTTGTATAAATGGGCTTGTTCACAATCAAGCTTTATAAATTAACAAATGATGAAATTCAAACTTTATAATGAATCAAACTTAATAAATGACTAAGTTAAATTGAAAATAAAAGGCAAAATGCAAAGACAATTCAATTTGTATAAATCAGGTGATTCAATTACACATATTCAGTAATATCACTTAAATTTTATATGAGCTTCAGTAGATTGCTTAGTTTTAATTTTACATTGGATTTTAACTCAATTATAGATCAAACTTTATATCATGTATTGTAACAGGCCTTAATCGAGCTTCTCATTGAGTTTGTTCATTAGCTTTAAGTAACATTGTTCATAATCATAAATGAATCGAGGAACGGGTTGTTCAACCTTGTTCATTTAACAATTGAATATTTATAAAAATATTTAAGTTTGTTTGATTAGTTAATCAAACGAACTTGAACAAATTTTTATCAAGCGGAGCTATAAGTAGCTTATTGAATGCTTGGTTCATTTGCAGCTCTAATTACAATGTTGCCTAAGCATGACATTTATAAGGATATTTAATTTCTATTTCAGCTCCCTTGAACAGCACTCTGAAGCTTACATTTGAATGTGAAGTAGGTGCAAACTTGTTACTAGGAGAATTTAGTGGTGTGTTAAAATTTAGCTTGGTTAAAAGGTTGTGTGCACCCTTAGCATGAAGCTCTTTCCAATACATTGTGGGAAGGTTAAGTTGTGCGGTCTTACTTCTACATTACCGAGAGCTTGTTTTTCATTTGAACCAGTGACCTACTTACAATGGAGGCAACTAACTACTGATCTAAGCTCTCTTATAAGTTTCACTTAGTTAAAAAAAAAGAAATACTTACTAACATGTTGATATATTGATTAGGCGTTAAGGTTTCCTATCGGAACCCATGTTCTTTCTTTATCTCATTACAATTATGTTTTATTTTGAAAATTTTAATCCGCATCCATATTGAATGTAATTTCTAGTAGTTTCTTCTGCATGCTAGGAATTCCTCGTTTCTTGTAGGATATTTATCTAACTGGTAATCTTAATGTCAGATGTTATAGGAATACATTAATTTTCAATAGGCTTTGATCTTCAAAAACCAGATTTTTGTTCACGCAGCATAGTATTGGTGTTCTTTGGATGCGCTATGCTCCTACATAGTGGTATTGGATTTTCCAAAAACTGCTAAACCACGCTAAAAATATTAGACGTTGATTCTTCTCTATAGCTAAAATGTTAATGGTAATTAGCATTGTAATTGCTGGCAAACAGTTCACTAATAATGAATTTTACACTTACATGCCTTTACATTTATAACCACCTTTTTGACATTCAATAGTGCTGTATTATTTTCGTTATCAGATGGAATTTAGTTTAAAAGTTTTAGGCTTCATGTCATTTGGAACGGCTTTCTTACCGTTTCTTAAAGTTGCTTTTTAGTAAATAAAGCAGCTTTTTAATAAAACTAAAAAGCTGCTTTAAGGAATGGTAAGAAAGCTATTCCAAACGAAGCCTTAGGGCTGCTTTCCTACTGCTTCTTAAAGCAGCTTTTTAGTACAAAAATTTTTAAATTTGTACTAAAAAGTTACTTTAAGAAGCAGCAAGAAAGTCGTCCCAAATGAATCCTTAGTCTCTTCTGTGATTTTTTTGTTAACACCTCAGCTGAAGACCTTTATTACATGCTATTAGACTTCAACATTTTGTCCTGTTATCATTTTTAGCTAATTTATTGAACTAATAAAACTGTGTCAACATGAAGTTGGCTCCCCATCCCCTTACAAGCAACTATGGCTTGTTGTGATCATTGACTCACGATTAAATTTACATAGCGCATTTTTTTCACATTAATATAAAAAACATCCCACGACATATTAGGTCCAAATTTGAATACCACTAAGCCTTTGACGTAAAACTTCATGTGATGATAACTCTTCATATTGTCCTCTCACCTTTTGCCTAACTGTTAATTTGCCATAGGCTCAAGAGGGTGAAGCCACCGCCCCAGAAGAGGCAAAAAAGAGCAGCCATGTCGAAAGGAAGCTGGAGAAGCGGCAACAAGGCCGCACTCTCGACCCACACATGGAGGAGCAGTTTGGCGGCGGACGGTTACTCGCCAGCATCTCGTCGCGCCCTGGCCAATGTGGCCGAGCCGACGGGTAAGTAACATACAGCTAAACAAACATTGCGTTTGATAGTATCATGCAGCTATCATATCCTGCTTCCTCCTTGCAACAGTTACATACTTGAAGGCAAGGAACTGGAGTTCTACTTGAAGAAAATCCAGAGGAAGAAAGGCAAGGGTGCTGCTGGTGCTGGTGCTGCTTAGTGAGTTGGCTAACCTTTTCTTAGGCTACTTTGTGCTTCCTGCAGGATCTGAAATATTATTTCTTCACAGAATTTTGTTCTGTAATCTATCAACTTTTTGTTTATTTATTCCCTAAGCTGCTTTATTTTTTAACTTTTTATAGAACAGAACAAACGAACCAATGTTTACTTTGTTTTGACCTCTTTATGAGGTTGGTTTTGTTATTTTGTTAATTAACCTGTGCCTTTTTGTAATGTTGCATATTTGCATTGTTCATTGGTTATTACAGCAGATGAGGCTGCAAATATAAATATAAATTTGTTGCTGCTAATGACTTTGTAATAAACAGTTATGAAATACTTTGATTATAATTTAATTATGATATATCTCGTAAAATTTTAATTTAATTTATAATGATTATGATAAAAAATTTAATTGATTATTTATCTATTTCATTCATCTTAAAATAAATTTTAAAAATTGAAATATTTAATAAATAAATTTTGGTTAGAATATCAACACAAGCTTTGTTCATTACTCATTTGATTAAAATTTAAGAATTTTTTATTGAAGAAAAAGATTAAAAAGATAAATTATTGAAGAGCGTCGCAGCGACGAACATTGTCTTTATACTAGGTAGGAGCAAGCTACATAAAGATGCCCAAGATAGGAGAGATTATTACGGGCTTCCGCACGTAATAATTTCTCCATCAAAGAGCACTTGTGAGAATGTTCTAACTAAGGTTTTGTTTGGGACGGTTTTTTTATTGCTTATTAAAGCGGTTTTTTAGTACAAAAATTAAAATTTTTGTGCTAAAAAATTATTTTAAGAAAGTCGTATCAAACGAAGCCTAAATCATGTGCAAGGAGATTGACCCAAATTACCTATTAGAAGAGAAGCGATGGAAGAAAACCAAGAAGATGAAGAGGTGCACTTTGAACTCTATGATTTCGTTTGGGGCAATTTTTTTATTCTTTTATAAATATGTTGTAGAGAAAGTAAAATTTTAAAGTTATTATAGAAAACATCTTTCTAGTATAATTTTTTTAAAAAATTAATAAAAAAGTAATAAGAAAGTTGTTCCAAATGAAACCTAAGGCTATTGATTGAGCAGCATTAATCTCTATAAGCCTTCTTCCTTATAAATCTGTCCTTATTTCTTAAGCATTGAATACTTTCTTCTAAAGCTATAGATTTTTGAAGCAAATAGTAGAATTTATTAGAGGTGAGAAACTGACTTTGATTAAATTCATCATTCACTTTACTTATTTTCTTAGACTTTGTTTGGGACAGCTTTTTATTGCTTTCTAAAACATTTTTCTAGCACAAAAATTTTTTAAATTAAAAATTTTTGTATTAAAAAGTTCTTTTATGAAGCAGTAAGAAAGCTATCCCAAACAAATCCTTAATCTCTTCTCTAGTTAGCTTTATGTACTTCTTTCATCTCTCTGAGCTCTTATGTTCTTCCAATAGCTTTCAGTGCTTGTTTGCAATTTTTTTCGTTGATATGTTAAATGAAAAATATTTTAGGAAGAAGCTTGAGAGGTAAATAATCATCAATGCCATAATGATCATTAATAATGATTAAATGACCTCTACCATTTCCCTACTACTTATTGGAGAATTGATGCTCAGGATGCCTAATGAACTTTTTTACTACTTCTTAAAACAGTTTTTAGTACAAAAATTTTTAGTACAAAAATTTTAATTTATCGAACATGACTAAGGTTTCATTTGGGACGATTTTTTACTACTTCTTAAAGCAGTTTTTAGTACAAAAATTTTAATTTTTATGCTAGAAAGCTGCTTTAAGAAACAATAAGAAAGCGTCCCAAACAAAGCCTAAATAAATAATTTATAAGTTCTACTCATTATTTATGAAGATTTGGGCTTCATTTGGGAAGATTTTCTTACTATTTTTTAAAGCAATTTTTTATTACAAATAAATTTTAAGTTAAAAAATTTTGTATACAAGATCTTGAGGCATCAAAAACAAGGAAAAAATATATTTTTTGTTAAAATTAAACTGTCATAGAACCTGGTTCAAGTTAAGTCAACTCGTTTCAAGCTAAGTTGATATCGATCCAGTTTAAGCTACGTTAACTTGATCTATTCAGTTCCATACTCGCTCGTCCATAAGAGAACTCGCCTCAAGTAGATGATCTTGATCCAATAACTTATCTGTGCTAGCAAGTAAAGTCCATTAGTCGGGCCCTACTAATGACTACTATCTATGGAGTTGGCTCTGGCAACTAATTGAAGGAGAGACGACTCCTCAAGATTGACTCCTAAAGGCAAACTATTGGCTTAGTGACAAACTGTTGATTGACTATAGGAAAATAAGATTTTCGCAACCCTGATATTTGGCTTTTGCGGTAGTTTTCATCACAGCAAAAAAACTAGCACTGGTTTTAAAACTGCTACAAGACTTACATGTTTGTTAACCGCTGCAAACGTATTTTACAACAGTTTTGCAACTGTTGGGGTTTTATATTTGCGGTAGCACTTTTAGCAACGGCTTAAACAATAGCAAGTCTAGTCTTATTACGGCGATTTAAACTGCTGCAATTCTGAACATATACCAAAGATTTTAACCGCAGTTATATATGACCAGAATTGCAGCTTTTAAAACTACTGTAAAAAGCCTATATTAGCAGTAGGGGTGTCAATATTTGACACGACACGAAAATCCGACTCGAACACGACCCGAGTTCAAAACGGGTCGGGTTCGGGTTCAGGAATTCGACCCGTTTGAAAAACGGGTCAGGTTCGGGTTGACCTGACGGGTTGCCGGGTCAACCCGAAAACCTGTTTAAAGCCCTGCCCGCGAAGCTTGCCCGCCCAACCCTGGCCTGCCCGCGTGCATCCGCACTCGCTAGCGCGCCCGCGCGCTCGCAGCGCTTGCCCGCACCCGCGACCGCGCGCTCGCCCGCGCCTGCCAGCCCGGGCCAGCCCTCGCGCCCGCCCGCGCGCTCTCCCGTGCTCGCCCGCGAGCTCGCGAGCACTCGCCTGCGCGTCCGCCTTCGCGACCCGAGTCGGGTTGGGTCAACCCGACGGGTCGGGTCGGGGTCCGATTTTCTGACCCGTTTTCCTACACAGGTCGGGTTAGGGTCAACCCGTTTAGGCCACGGGTCATTTCGGGTTCGACCCGAATCCGACCCGAAACCCGATTTTGACACCCCTAATTAGCAGCGGTTTTTAAACCGCTACAAGGAGCGGCCTTAGATTATGCATTTTGGTAGCGAAATGCTAAGAAATTATCAAATATTAGCTGAGAAATTATCTAACAATTTATTATTATCATTAATAATAATCATCTCGAGGTAGCTCTAATTGTGAACTTCTATAGTTAATTTTCTATCTATTTATTCAGGAATTAGTCTTCAGGGAGCCAAATGTATTTGATATGTATCTTTCATTCTACAATTTTATATATTAATATTTTATTATTATCAATAGAGTAAAATATTAATCTAAGGAATAAAATAACCTATGCTATTTATTACTCAGTATTTACTTTGAGTGTAATTAACATTCTCCATAATATATGAAAAGTGAGTGGCAGAAACTTCATTAATTAGCGTAATCATATGAAAAATAAATAATTTTTTTTGTTTAAAATTTTAATGGATGTGATTATTTTCTGTTAAGATATGTTGAGATATTAGAATTTATATTAAAATCTCTTCAAGTTCAAAACACACATCTTAACTTCTTATTTATAAGATTAAAAGTCTTACAGAAAATGCTACACCTAGAAAAATAAAAAAATAATAATATATAATATAGATGGGTACAAACCGGCACATACATAAAACCCTTGACCTTTGATTTGGGATTCTGCCTTTGAGGGGGTCCTCTAGCCGAGTACCTTAGGTGAGTGTTCAGGTGTGAGTGTCTTAGGCAAGTCTTCAAGAATTTGTATCTAAGGGGAGTCCCTAGGGACGAATGGCAAGTCCCATGGGTAAAAAGTGGTGAGCTAGGGATGAATTTGGTCAATAAAGTTGTGTTTGTGGGTTTTGTAGGTTTGTGGCTCTTGTAATTTGAACCGTTATATCCTCAGAAGGTAGATAGCCTTCACAGTGGACGACTAGTGTGGGGGAGTGAGCTCTTCTGGGGCAATTGTCCATCAAGGCAAAGGCCTTTCTAGGTGAGTCTTCTGGATGAGCTAGCCATGACTTAGCATATCTTTAGTCCAATCTTATGATAGTGAGCTTTTATGTTGCAAGCTCTGCTAGGATGAATTACATCTTGTGCATGGATTGGGATTGGCAACTAACCCTTTGTGTGAGGTTTTCTCTAGGCTAGTTAGGCAGAAACACGCACGCTCATAAGACATCAAGAGGCAAAAATTAAATAAAAATAAGAATGTTTTCATTGAAATCATCAAGACTCTCATGATTTACTTATCTCAAATCATGGGGTAGGGGTATAAACGAGTCGGGTTGAACTTGAGCTTGATTAGCATTGTATGTGAGAAGTAATTCTAAGCAAAAGACCTACATAAGAGCCAAGGCCCACATGAAGATTGTTAGCTAAAAAGATTTTGTGAACCTTTAAGAACAAAATTTATTTCTCTATTCTAAAAATTACAACACAAAATCTTTAAAAAATTCTTAGAATAGACTACAATGATCTTTCTTTCCTTCGTAATATTTTAGGAGATCCCTATGAATTATATACCTATCCATTCAAGTGTCTCAAAAATAGCCACAAGGATAAAGATTAAATTTGCAAAAAAAAGTTTAAATTAATCTTAAATAAATATTATTTTATTTATTCATAGAATTTAAATATTACAAGTTTGAATATTTCAATCTTAATAAAATTTAAAACAATTTCTTTTATTAACAAATATTACAAGTTTGAACAAATTCAATTACAATTAGAATTGGCATAGATATCCCCATTGTCATAAAATTATTATATAATATTTATTTTTTCATCCTCTCATATATTATGTCATTTTTGGGCTTATGTAGGAATAAATCAAATGCACACATATGATATAAACTACACTAAAAAATTATAAATATACAAATCATTACAATAATTTTTTTTCCAAATGAACAATATTATAGTTATCTATAACATAGAAATCATCACCTCTTAAATTTAAAACAAATCCTTTTATCCATTTATTTAAATTCTATTTTCTCCACACTATTATGTAATAACAAAGCAATCCTATCAAAACTTTTAGTATCTTTTTCTCAATGGTTTTGCACTTTTAATGGAATCAAAATTTAATTCAAGTGGATTTTTTTTTTTTTTTGAAAATTTGAGATAGGGGCCATTTGGTTTGCTGAAAAAGAGATTCAGAGCAAAAGGAATGTAATGTATTTAAAATACTTTAAAGTTATTTGATTGGCTGTAAATCAATAAGTACCTGTAAATATTTTTTTTTTTTGCTTGAAGTAAAATGAATGAATTGTAAAGCCTAAGAATAATAGTGGTAGCAACCAGTGGGTGGCGATAGTGGCGACGACCAACAACAAGCGATAGCAAGCGGCAGAGGCTGACGGCTGCAATGGTAACTATTCATAAAAATATTGAACTAGAAAATTTAACGATTTTCAAATACAAAAAAATTGAACTAGAAAAAATGAATTGTAAATATATTAAAATTTTACGTTGGGTTTCTTTTACTTCAAATTAAATGTTATTATTTTCAAAACCCTTACATTTGGAATACCTTACACCTATTTCCCTTCAAACTAAATAGCCTCTCAATTGCAATAATCTCAAGATCTATCAATATAGAGTAAAAATATTTATCTAATGAATAAAATAATTTTGAGTTCTCATCAACAAATTAAGTAACTTATCCAATTAATTATGAAATACTTAGCTTCATTGCAATTATCATTATCCATTGGAGCAATTAATTTGTGGCAGATATGACATTTGGAGCAAACCATATTAATCAGCTCATTTTGTACTCACTATGTTTTTCATTGAGCCTTCATCAAAGCTTCTTTACGAGCTTGTTTGTGAGCCTTAAATGGTATTCTCCTCCTCATCATCAATGAGTCAAATAGTAAGACGTTCCAACTTGTTCATTTAAAGATCGAGTATTTATAAAAATGTTCAAGCTCATTAAATTAGCTAATTAAATAAACTGAACGAGCTCTTATCGAATACTCGGTTCATTTGCTGCTCTTCCATTCATACATGTAAAAAATTAGGGTTGTGCTTATTCAATCTCAAGTGGAATTTATCATAATTTAAAATAAACTTAAAACTATTCATAAAAATATATAATAATTATATGAAAATGTGTAACTATTATAAATAAAAATATTAGTAAAATAATTATTTAATTTTCACAAAAATGATATTTTTAATCTATCGAATATACGTAGCATTATTACAAAAATGCATATTTGAAAAAAAATATATTTTTATTTTTTAATTATCCTTTAGATTTAAATGAGAATTTAACTCTTAACATGACACAAATATAAAAAAAAATTCATATTTTTGACCGAACATAGTGCCATAAAGGCTCATGATGTTGTAGTTTGTTTTTCAATTATCCCAAGAAAAAGTCATTTGTTTCTTTAACTCTCCAACAAATGGAGTAAACCATAAAAATCCGAAGTTTGTCTATCTTAGGACATATATATCAACCATACTAAAGTTTCGTTTGGGAAACTTTTTTAATACTTTTTAAAGCAGTTTTCTAATATAAAAATTTTTAGTTTTAAATATTTTTGTACTAAAAAGCTGCTTTAGGTTTTGTTTGGGACGACTTTCTTACTATTTTTTAAAACAGCTTTTTAGTATAAATATTTTAATTTTTATACTTAAAAGCTACTTTAAGAAGCAGTAAAAAAACCGTTCCAAACAAAGCCTTAAAAAGCAGTAAGAAAGCTGTTCAAAACAAAACCTAATCAGCATGTTGTAACCATAGAAAATTATAGAAAAACACTCCATCAAAGCATTTCACATCAAAATTTGCCTTCATCCACACAGAAGAAGAAGAAGCCCAATGAACTATGGCATCTACCTTTTTAACTCCTCTGACACTTTCAATGGAATCAAAACTTTGTGCTCATATGTATAAAAGTAGCAAATGACAAATATACAGAAATATATTAGTAGAAAACAAATTTTTTACTAAAAAGCTGCTTTCAAAAGCAGTAAAAAAGCTGTGCCAAACAAAACTTACATCTAACATCTATATAAAGACCCCTCTCCAGCTCTCAACTCCATCTTCTTTCCATAAGCTTCGACTAACTACTGCGTCCATGACTTTCTCTTACAATCATATTATCGGCGTCCTCGCCTTCAGTTTTCTGGCTTTCACGGCCGCCGCGAGGGCGGATGCCACCGCGAGGTTTCTATCAGTGGCTCGACAGCTCACAGAAATCCAAGATCCTAATAACGATTATACTGCAGTGACTGCAGGAATGATCGCCGTGAGAAGCCGATCAGGTCTTTCGTTTTGCTGGCTGAGTGGCGCCCAAAAGTATCCAAAAGATTCAGAATCATCCTATTATCATCTTCAAATAGTGGTTCGAGATAATGATAGCAGGAATATAATGATCGCAGATACAACGGTGATCATTTATAATGATCCCGACGCGGTTCCAAACGTGAGCTACTTAAGCCGCTTTCCCTATTTCGGGGAGACCGATTCTCCGCATTCTCGATGTAATTAGGCTTTCTTTCTGCTTTTCAAAGAACTTTTTAGTACAAATTTTTTGTGCTAAAAAAGCTGTTTTAGAAAGCAGGAAAAAGCAGTGCCAAACAAAGAATATATTTGCATAGATTATATAATTTTGCTATATATGAGATATTAGTAGTTCATTAATATCAATATAGAGCAAAAATATATATTTAATGAATAAAATAATTTGTGACTCCTAATCACAAAAACTAAATAACCTCTCCTATGTTTTTTGAAATACTTTGTTTGAATTTAAGGTCTCATTTGAGATAATTTTTTTACTAATTTCTAAAATAATTTTTTAGTACCTTTTTTTTTTTGAACTATAAGGCTACGTTTGGAACGGCTATTTTACTACTTCTTAAAGCGACTTTTTAGTACAAAAATTATAATTAATTATTAACAAAAACTAAGGCCTCGTTTGGGACAACTTTCTTACTGCTTCTCAAAATGACTTTTTATTTTTACTATAAAGTTGTTTTAAGAAGCAGCAAGAAAACCGTCCCAAACGAAACCTAAATAAGGTAAGAAAATAAATTAATACAAAGTTCTACAAACAACTATCATTAACTCTTCTTATATCATCAAACAGGGCCAATTCATACAGGTAAATACTGAGAGTGCGCATTCAATCTCGAGTTGAATTCATCAGAACTTATAGTAAAGTTCAAATATTGACACCCCTACCCATATCACCATGACCCATGCACTATGCATAGCAGAGAAATGTTGCCGTACAAAGTAATTTGATATTCATTTGATTTTTTTTAATACAGATTTAATATTTTTTTATTTCATTATATTTGTTTTTATTAAATTCAAGTTTAATAATTCTCCCAAAAATGTTCAATTCGTGTTCAGGAGTTGTCCAAAAATATTTTGTTCAGATTTCGTTCAGTCCAAATTTTGGCAGCATCTCGATGTCTCCCCCTTGTAGGGAGAATCTACAAGAATTCTAGGTCTGCCCACCATCCCACTAAAAGGGTGCATGGGTAGTGTCATAAGTCATTACGGTCGGATTTTTTTTATCCCACCACCCCATTAAAGAAGTGCATAGGTTTCGATTACCTGCATGAAATTTTAAGATTAAGGAGTTATACCTTTGCAAATATAACGAAGTTGACGACAACAGCTGCGGAATTTTAAGTCGAATTTGAATCTGGATTTTATTTTATTTTATTGCCTGATTTGATTTTTTTTATGGATATATTCCTGTTGCAGGCTAGAATATACGCGGTAATAGAGTTAGAAATTTTCATCTCGACGTTGTATGGATATCCAGCACACAAACAGAAAAAAAAAAGAACACCAGAATTTTTACGTGGAAAATCCTGGAAAAGGGAAAAACAATAGGGTCACGCCTAGTTCAAATGATTCCACTAGTGTTTAATTAGATTACAAGTGACTGACTCGTCCTTGAAATTGACGACGATC
This sequence comes from Dendrobium chrysotoxum, assembly GCA_019925795.1. Taxonomy (NCBI): domain Eukaryota; kingdom Viridiplantae; phylum Streptophyta; class Magnoliopsida; order Asparagales; family Orchidaceae; genus Dendrobium; species Dendrobium chrysotoxum. The sequence continues at coordinate 2,498,769 of CM034303.1, forward strand.
AGATTACAATAATCAACCATCGGGTTGAAATCCAGTTACAAATGGAGATCGAAAATCTGACGAAGTTTGGTGGTCGGGCAGAAGTTCGGCGTCAGTCGGCGGGCCGGTAAAAGTCCGACGTCAATCGACGGTCGAGCAGAAGTCCGACGTCAGTCGGCGGCCTGTCAGAAATCTGGCAACAGTCGGTGACCGGATGGAAGTCTAGCGGTGGTCGAGGAGGAGTCTGGTGACAAGAGAACTCTCTTCCTTCATTATCTTCCTTTCTTCCTTGCTTGGGTCCCTTCTCATGAGAAATGAGAGGTCTATTTATAATTTTTTGAGAGTAGCATGGCCAGTAAAGAGGAGGAAGATCAAATATAAATTGGGAGTGATTTGAATGGACGGCCAATATTAATTCTCTTGATCATGGACTGTTTATTGGACATTTGAATGTCTTAATGATATCAGAATTTAGCAATCTTGGGCTCGTTGGATTCGTCTCGTTGAGCCGCTCGATTTAACTATAAGCATGTCACGTTTGAAAACAGTTGGTAATCCAAACTATAGTTTGAACCTTCTAAATGTGCTTCGGATCATTGATTTGTACTCATTTGGACTCTGATTGAGTTGAATTTGGTGTCATTGGGTTCTTATTTTCGAGACGTTCAATTCGACTGTAAGTTTGCTGAAATCAGAGTTCAGATGATTCCGGATTTAATTTTTGAAGTTTTCAATTTGAATTTGCTTCGAGATTGCTCGATATATCAATACTCATATATAAACAGATGAACAGAAAAGAAAATGAGAATTAGAAGAAAGATGTAAGGACTGTCGGTTCTTTGAGAAATTATTTTGTGTGGACACTGGACGCAATTAATATCCAGAGCTCAATAAAAATGCGTCACAACATCCAATACCGAGTCTCCGTACCGAACATACCGTTCGGTATCGAGTACCGGATGACATAGAGCATTTTCATTGGACTCAGAACTGCGTTTGCCATCCCCACAAAATAATTTCTCCGGTTACAGGCCGTGGTTTTAATGTTGGCTGGATCGAGTAGGCGAGGAAGAGTGGCCGGTTGAGTGGGCTGTTGTGTTTGGAGTGAAGAGGGGAAGGAGTTGTAAAGGCGGAGAAGGCCTATGGGTAATGGGTTGTTGGAAGGCTGCTATGATCAGGAAGTGGAAAGGGGCTAGGTATCTTTACGTGAAACAGAGGAATGAAGGGAAGGCTTTGTGGCTTGGGATTTTTGTGAGAAGAGGAGGAGAAAGAGCGGCTGTGTGAGCTGCTGTAATTGAGGAGGATTCAGGTATTGGTTTTGGTTAGGAGCAGGATAGCTATTGGAAAGATGGAGGCTGTCGTATATGCTGTGGTGTGGACTAGACTTCACGGCCAAGGAAGGAGGGGCTGCTAGCCTGCTAGGAGCTTTCAACAGGGAACAGGAATAGGGGCTGAGGTCAGTAGGAGGCTCATGAGTTCTTCGAAGGAGATGTAGTTACTGGGTTTGTGTGTTCGAATAGGGTGGAAACACGTAGCTGAGGGAGACGCGGAGCTGTAGATCGCCGGCCACGCAAGCAAGGAGACAGGCTGGGCTAGCCGACGGCCGATCTGACTCATACTAGGGGCAGGGAGGCTGGCGACTTGAGCTGGGTTGTGTGCGGTGTGAGCTGGGAGAGGAGATGGGAGGCGGGACAGTGGAGTTGGGGAGATTATTACGTCCGAATTATTTTGTACACAGTGTCTACAAAATAGTGTGTACATTATATACATACTATTTGTACATAGTGTGTAACTGTGTACAAAATAGTGTGTACATTATATACATACTTTTTGTATATAGTGTGTACAAATAATATATATCAAATCAGTGTGAATATCTTCATCAGCAATAACATATTACAAAATAGATTTAAGCCCCTTAAAAGGGTCTTATTCAGTTTCATGAACTTGATATTTGGTGCTTTATGATACTAGATTACTAGTTAAATGATTTATCCAATATAACAACAAAAACTCATAATATTTTTGGGTAAAGTCAGGATCACTCCTTTAATGTCGTCCATTATTTCTGGAGTTATAAATGAACTGAGTGTTCGACAAGTTACTCATGTCTCGACTCAATTATAGCTCGTTTGTGATTATTTGATTAAGTAATCAACAAGTTTGAATATTTTTTTAAATACTCGATGATTAAATAAACTAGCTTGAACAATTATGTGTTCGGCTCATTTATGTTTATGAACAACATCTTTTGAAGCTCATGAAAATGCTCGATTAAAAGCTCGTTGTGAAACTAGATTCTTGTTCGATACTGAACTCATGAAAAATTCGATAAATGTTTAATATAAATATTGATTAAGTTTCATTAAAGATTTATTTTGTTCATGATCAAAATATACTTGGTCATATTTAATAGGCTGTTTGATTTTAGCGTTCATTAAAAAGCTCATTCATTAAAATAATTATTTATGAGTTTAAAAAGCTACTTATTTATGGCCTGGAGAAAGCTCGATAAGCTTGATCGTTTATGAGCTCAAAAAAGCTTGATAGATATGTTCGTTAACAGGCTCGATATAAATGTTTGTTAGTAGTCTCAATAAGGTTTGTTTGTTAAGCTAATATACATCTCGATAAGACTCATTCGTTTGTGGGTCTCCGAAAGGATTCTACTTGTAGGGAACAGAATGTGAAGGGTACAATCACACTATCCCGTAGGACAAAATGATCGTAGACCTTCGCATTCTACACAAATAGACCAATGGGAGGGCAGATGAGATTACACATATGATTGGCCATGGAAGATAGAGGCTTTCGCCCACATACTTCGATGGATAATAATATGCATAACCCAAAAGTCACGAGATTTCCCCCACTCGATACATCAGCTCGGATGGGGTTTATTTGATGTGGGGATCGGTCTCCCACGGGCGCAAGCCCCCGTGGTTAATCACATCTTAGACCTTAGCCTAAGAAAACTCTCGATTAAGGATACTACATTATTCTCTCAAATGGATCTAGCACATAGGCAAACTTCTAAGATCTTCCTAATCAAGGGGAAAAGATAGGCTCAACTCGGTTACTTCAACATACACGGATCACATAAGCACTCGGCCGGTCAAACTGAAAGAAACTGAAAAAAAAAGAAATCACTTCATACCGCATGCGTGAGAGAAAGATAGAAGCGGCGCCATCCATGTGACGCGAATAGGTAGGGTTTATAGCCCCAGAAGGAGGAGGAGCTTACCCACCGATGAGGCATACTACGAAACACCCAATGTAGTAGCCTTGAATCCTAAATCTAAGGTGGGCTTAGTGTTCCATACAACACTAAGGCCCGTGTCCTAACTAATGCATCCTGGACTTATATCCTGCCTGAAAAGGAAAGCCAGCTAAACTTCCTAATCGTATAAAATCCATGCTATTCGGTCTTTATGAAAGATGGGTGGATGGTTGAGTTTTTGGAAGTTGAGGTCGACATCTAGAGAGATTTCCTAAGTGACCCCGAATTTATGTATGGTACTATGCTCCTAAGACTAATGCAATTAAATCTTAATTTTAATTAGTTACTAATGCAATGCGTGCTGATTAAATACCCAAATCAGGAATGCATGAGATTTTAAAAAGGCTTATAAAAATAAATTTTTTAGAAAGACTAGGCTTCCCCAGGTTCAGAACCTCATCCTCATAGGTCGGATTATCTGAACTCTACCCTCGGGCGGGGAAGTGTCTAAACAAGGAAAGGAAGATGCATTGATATGCATGCGACCCCGGACGATTCCGGCTATTCCCTAAATCGTTATCTTTCTATGTTATTTAATTCTTAAAATTTTAACTTTAATTATGAGTAGAAGAATTTTATCCCTAAAGAGCCTAGCGAATCAGGCACATACACATGCAAGAAAGAAAACCTATGAAAATCATGCCATTTCTACTGTGCAAACAAGTAAGTAAATCATCACATCAGAAATCACAAAAGAGAGTGTCCAAAGTCCATGGCAAGTGCCATACAATATACATCCCAGAGTACAGAAAAGTAGGGGTGGCCAGGCTCCACCGACAACAACCTGGATTCTAATCCTATATAACGACGCAAGTTTTAAAATGAGGCATTTTTAGTCTTCATCTTCATCTTCTGGTCCTTCTGTGGATCGCCTTCTCTTAGTCTCCTCGTAGTACGCCGCCAGTAGGATATCCAAATGAAAAGAAATTCCCTGTGGGGGGGACTTTCTTTTCCCTTTGGATCCCTAATCTTTCATAAAATGCCCCATTTTATAAACTTTCACAACTCAATACAATGAATACATTACATCTGAATTATGAAAGAAAAATCTAGACTCTCCTGCAGGGTTATCCTAAACAATCAAAATCAATCATCCCAAGCAGTTATATATATATATATAAAAAATACTCAAACCAGCCATGCTTGGCCATGCTCCTATTTATTTGGGGGCTAAGCAGCTAATAACACCTGTAGCAGTTATTTATGATTTATTTATTTTAGCCCCCTTTTAGCGCTGTATGAGCATGACCACCTGCAGAAAGTATCATCAGTATCAAAAATCGTCCCTAACCTATGGGTAATCTATCGCCCATCACATCACAAAGACAATTCAGTGGATAAAACCATCATCACAGAAATCAATACAGAAATCTAACACAGAAAACTAGAGCAACCAGCACACGTGTCACATGCAAATCGCCACATCACAGGAACAAAAGTAAAGAAAATACCGGCCTAACCTAAAACTAGGAGTCGTGTCCTACTAAACAAATCTAGGTGTGTGTGGGCTGTGTGGTTTTAGGTGTGTCCTATGCAGGATAATTTAGTTAAAGTTATTTGTAATTTGATTTGTTGAAGGTAAAGGAGATTTTTGGTTTAAGTGCAAGTATTAGCAAGTTAAGATTGATTTTAGGAATTTTATTTTAGTGTTCAATTGATTACTACCTTTGTTGCTCACCGAGGCCGTGAGGTTTATTTCACCCTCCTTGGGGCTAACTTAATAGCCTCGTAGGCCTGGGTTACCCAGTAGTAACCAATGTTGTTGAGTTAATTTAGTTTGTTGGAAATTAAAAGAGAAAGTAGATTAAATGATTTATCATTAATTAGGGGTTTGTTGGTTGATTTTAAGAAATTAGATTAATGATGTGATTAAAACTTAGGTGAGTTATTAAGGTTCTAAAGTTCAAGTTGTACTTAAGTTTTAATAAATCTCCTATGGGTTTGTTGATTAAGCAATGGTTCATTAATGTTTAAGGTTAGAGGTGTTTTAGGCTAAGTATGAGATTAACTACAAGAGGGTTTGATTAAGGTTTGAGTTTTAGGAAAGTTTTAGTTTTAGGTTTGTTCTCCAATTTTATAATTCTTAGGTTCAAATTGATTTTAGTGGATTTTGTTTAGTTAGTATTTGATTAGGAGATGATTAGTAGGTTACTTAGTCTGAGTTCACTCTTATGGTTCAAGTTTTCCTTCTTAATGATCATATGTATTATGATTTGATTAGGAGTTGGAAATCTTTTATGCATTTGGTTTGATCCCTTACCAATTTGTTTGAGGTTTGATTATAGGTTGGTTGTTATTAATGATTAATTAGTCTTAGATATCACTATACTAATCCTATGGTAGCATGTCACTATGCTTTTTCTATGTTTTATGATTTCTATCCTAAAAGGAGCATGCATCCTAAGTCTATGTTGTCTGAGACTCATCCTTAGGTTTTTGTCCTTAGATGTCACTAATATTGCAGGAGATAAAATGAAGTTCATTTTCTAACCCTTCAAAACATTCGTACGTATCAACGGGCTTAGGGATCTAAAAGAAATAGAAAGATCCTATTAATATTGAAGTTACTACAAGGCCCTAAGGGTGGGAGGCGTGCACACTGATGGCTCCTAAAGGCTATCTAAGTTTTAAGAAACTTACAGCACTGAGGGCTATGACCCAGTGGTAACGCCCGTAGTACCCCCACCGGAATGAATGGGGGTGACTGATTTGTTAAGGTAGGCTCCTTCGTCGCAGCAACTCTGAAGAATCCCTTCTCCTTTGTTTTCCCAGATGTACCTCGCAAAACACAAACGAGCAAAGGAAGGGGGTATTAGAGCACATTAATATTAATTATATAAATGACCGAGCATTATTAAAGCATTAACGTACCTTGTTATTTTCGGGCTTGTATACCGGTTGAGCCACTTTGCACCTTTGAACTTTCACATTTTTGCAAACACTTGATTTCAAAGCACAAATAGACAAGTAGTAGAAAAGCGAGGAAACCAAAAGAAGGACAACAATGCTGAAAGAAAAAGAAAATGAAAAGGCGATATAATAAAATAAATGTTAGCACCTTAAGGTTGGACATGCTTATTCAAAGCCAAGCATACCCTTAAAACACTCTTTCCTTTAATTCAATGCAACATGAGTAAAAAGAAAGAAGAATTAGGTGCCATTTGTTGTCCCCACGATTTAAACTAGCATTGAGAACATTTGGTACAACCATCTAAGTCATTCTTAAGTAAAACTCAAAGTAATAAACAGAAACAAGCTTCAAGATCAGAACCGGGCTCCTTCATGTTGAATCTAAACATGCTTCCATTCCGACTCACATTCATCTTAAAACCCATTCTTAAAGCCAAATGCGAAGAGAGAATAAAAAAAAATCCATTCATGAAAGTTCACTTTTGTTCCAAAGAGACTTAGAGAGCTTCCCAAAACTTTCCAAATACAAAGCCATTCACAACATTTCCAATCCTCAAAATGACTCATTGGACCTTCAAGCAAAACGAAACATAAAATTCACTGCAACACTTTCTAATGCAAAATGACATTTTCGATCGTGGGGTATATCCATAGAAAATTTTCCAACAAACAAATTTTGAAAAGCCTTTCGTTATCGAGCTTCCATAAAACAACAATCATAAAGTTCTTCAAAAAAAAAAAACAAACAATTTGCAAAGCTCTACATGAAGTTTTCCAACAATAAATGAGCTTATGAGACTTTCCAACATGCTTAATTTTACCGAAATGCAATAAGAGGTACCTCAAATAGCAACTTATTTTACTCATGCAAGGAGACAATCCACCATCCTTATTTTCAAATCAACCATACAACACAAGCTAGTGCAAAATGCTCCTCCCAAGAGCTTACAACCATCAAGTAACTAAGTGTAAGAAACATGCTTGTGAAGTTCATAAGGCCAAGTGACAAAATAACACATATGTCATAAGCTCAAAATTCCATGTTTTAATGAAAATGTAATAATTAGAAAGAGATCTTGATGCTAACTCACTTTTCCCAAATATTGGAAATAATACTCCAACAATATATACAACAACGCATTGAATCTATGAAACATATATGCATTCCCCAACAAGTCTCCAACCTTCACGTTACATGCCACCAAAACAATTCCAAGAGAGTTTTGACAAACGTTTGTAAACTCAATTTTGTGTCAAATATATCATGTTTTGCCAGATATGCATATAACTCACAACACGCTTCAATGAAACACCTCAACTATTTAAAACGATGCTAAATTGATTCTATGCCAAGTTCATATTTGAAACAAAAGGTGTATAAAAGCTCCCCAAGACAATTGCCAATATCATCTTTCATACAAAACTCAATCAGGTAAATAAACGAGCATAGAGATACTTTATCATCCATGAACCTTCCAAAGAGTTTCGAGTTCCTTATCATATACCACCAAAAGTTCAAAAGAAGCTTTAGCTTAACCTTATAAACATGCTCTTTGTGCCAAAACACACGATATTGCAAGTCAAGGACTCCTATACACTATTGCAACTCAAAGTAAGCAAAAATTATTTGGGATTAACATTGGAAGGAATACACATTCATATACATCTCAACTTGATTACGTAGAGGAATAATTAAGAGCATGCTTTTGAATACCTAGGACAAATGGAAATTCATCGAATAGATTTTGTTCAACATCACAACAAACAAGGAGGAGGTTCGCGAATCCATATTCAAATTTTGCGCTTCATAAGATATGAGTATATAAAGAAAAGATTTCATTCTATTCCATTCTCTTTTTTTTTTTTGCAAGTGTAGGTGTAACGATGCATAAATATAACTTCCGACGATTCCCCTTTTGATTAGAATCTAAATTATTCCCTCACAAACATTAGCACAAACCTCTTGAATGCATTTCTTAATCAACAAACAATCATAGCTTTCTCATGATCTCCAACGACTTAAGCATGGGGTTTCCAGCCATTTATGATATAAGACGAGTAGTGAAGAAACATAGGTTCCACATACGCAAAAAGCAAATAAACCCATCCTCCAAATAACATGAATCAACATACCCTCTTGTATACCTCCCATGAGACTATCCGCGGCTATCAACGACTTAATCTTTCCCAAAAAAAAAAAACATTGAATCATCACTTGACAATCAAGCATTAAAGCAAAACTAAATAATAGGAGATGATAGTAAAGGACATTGTCAAACTTGCGGTAATGAAAATTGGAATCATTCCCATGGATTGAAACAGCAACTACTCAAAATCTTTTGAAATAAAAGCTTCAAAAACAAGTGAAATCTCTTTGAAGCGTTTCATCAAACAAGTGGTATGCTATGTCCATAGGAACATGTAAAGCAAATTAGCATGAAGTCATGACTTACACACCTATTTGATTGCAGCCATCCAAGCAACTTACAAAAGGAACTTCATGATCCACATAATAATTACCCCAACAAGAAGACACATGCGCATGTGTATAAAAAGGAAAACCAAAAGGGAGGTCACATTCTCTTAACTTTGTAAGAAATTCAAACATTACTACTCTTCCCATCATCCCTTTTTAGACTAATATGAAGAAATGAAGACAAGTAGAAGAAGGGAAATAAGTAGAGGGAAGAAGCAAGAAAAGGGGGAGAAGAAGAACATATGGTTAAAGAAGAAGAAGAAGAAGGAGAATAAGAATAAGAGGAAGGAGGATGAGAAGGGCAAGGTGAAGAGATCAAATCTGAGAGAAGAAGAAAGAGGATAGGAAGCAAACCTGCGGCTGGAAGAGGGTCTCGGCTAGGGTAGGTAGAGTCGTGCGAATGCCAGGGGGATGGGAGCTGGGTCGTCGAAGGCTGGAGTCGGACCTGGCTGGGGTTCGCGAACTAGAAGCAGGGGCGGAGGGGTCCGGCGTCGGGTGTCTTGCGAAAACCGAGAAGGGATCGAGGAAGGGGCTCGGCGTCGGCTTGCAAATAGGGGCGGCGGAGAGAGAGAGAGGCGGAAACCCTGTGAAGCGAGAAGAACCAGAGCCGAGAGACGGGGGGGCTTGCGAATGGGGGAGAAACCTCTGGTTGTGCTAATGAGAGTCGCGAGAGCCTCGGAGTCCATCCCGTTCCTTCGCCTTCTCGATCCCGCCTTATTACACTGAATAAGGCTCTATCGAGCTGCTCCCCTGCGAAAAGGAGCCTGCTGCTATCCCGAAGTTGGGAGTTCACGCGACTGAGTCATCTGGCGACGACATGATCAAACAGTTGACAAAATCAGAGCCGTTGGATTAATTACTAGATCTGGCATCAAATTCAAATTTGTTTAGAAAGCAAATTGGAGTTTAATGGAAATTAATTTGGGTCAGCTTGGATTAGAATTGAGTTAGGTCTGAACGTAAATTGGTGATTTAATCAAATAGAAATGGACATGAATTAAGATCAATTTGGGCCAAACTGAACTTGGCGGGGCTAAGATAAATTGATCGAGGCTAATAGAATCCAGTCGAGTGCAATTCGAATCAATTCGAGTCGATTCGAGCTTAAGTTAGACTCAACGGAGTCCAACTAAGTCACTCCAAGATGCTCGAGGGCAAATTGAACTAAAACGAGGTCAACAAATGGACCCCCAACAGGTGCGGTGAACGACAAGTGAACTGTACGTGTTGGCGTTGACCTCCCTACCTCCAGGGAAGTGCAACCCAACAACGTACCACCAAAACCCACTAGAAAGAAAGAAGGAAAACAATTCCACGCTCAATTACTGGGATTCAAAGACAAGCAATCGCACAACAATCATACAATGAATATCTCACTATGCTATGATCACACAATCATGCAATGGGCACCCAAGCACGCGACTATGAAATGATCATTCAGTTACACAATCACCATTAGATCGCATAATACTTACATAACCACAAAACTACCACACAGTTAGGTTATAAGAATCTCATCATCGGATCATGTGATAGTGACGCTATGAGTCACATACATAATCATGTGATATCCATACAATCATGCAATAATTATACGGCGATCACGTAATCACACAATGGTTCACATGATCATGCAGTAGTCATGAAACCAGGCATTGCTCACACAGTCATGCGATAATCATTCACTCTTATAATGCCCACTCAATCATGCAAAGCATGGTGAGACAAAAGAGAGAACGGAGGCCCCACACCAACCTGATCAACTCGAAATAGCGAATGAAGAAGACTCGACGCCCACTAAACCAACTAGGGAGAAAATCAATGAAAGAGAGCTCAGCTATCCGTCTAATCCACGTTGAAACAACTGGATAGGAGAAGGGAAAGGGTTCTCATACTCATATGAGCGAGTCAAAGCCGCAATACAGAGGGTTAAAGAAAATTCGACGATCACTTAGAACACATGTCCAAGATGATACGAGAATAAAGAAATCAATAATCATTTACTCAAATTTGAAATAATAGAGGATCACAATCAAAGAGAAGTGAGAAGGAAGCATAAGTAACATAAAGGAAATCATCTATCTGTCTTGCCATCTCGCAACAGCAGAATAGAGAAAGGGAGAGGGGTTCCCACATTCGCCTGACCGAATTCGAAAATGGCGAAGGGGGATAACTCAATGTTCGCCTGACCGAATTCGAAAATGGCGGAACAAAGAGTAAAGAGAGAGAGAGTTCACCATTCGTCTGACCAAATTCGAAAACGACAAATGAGAATAGTTCAATATCCACCTGACCAAATTCGAAGACAGTGAATAAAGAACCTACTCAATACACACCTGACTAAATTCAAAAAAAAAAGGAGTGTAAAGAGTATCCCGGATCTAATGTCCGCCTGACCAAATTCGAAAACAGCGGGACAAAAGAGAAAAAGCCCAACACTCACCTGACCAAATTCGAAAACGGTGAAGGGGACGACTCAATGTTTGCCTGACCAAATTCGAAAACGGCAAAACAAAGAGTGAAGAAAACTCAACAACCCCCAAGCATGAAATGAAAACAGGGGGAATGAAGAGGTGGTGAAGTATGCCTCCCAGGGACTCTGTCGGGCACCCAACCAAAAGGGGAAGTTAAGCATTCGTCTGACCAAATTCGAAAACGATGAATGAAAAACAGTTCGATATCCACCTGACCTGTATTCGAAAACAGTGGACAAAGAACAACTCATCACACACCTGACCAAATTCGAAAACGATGTGTGACAAGCTTCCCAGAAGTCTAATGTCCGCCTGACCATGTTCGCAACAGCAGGACAAAAGAGAAAGAGTCCAATATTCACCTGACCAAATTCGAAAACGGTGAATGGGATGACTCAATGTTTGCCTGACCAAATTCGAAAACGGCAAAACAAAGAGTGAAAGAGAAGGGGAATTCAACATCCGTCTGACCAAATTCGAAAATGACGAATGAGAATAGTTCAATATCCACCTGACCAAATTCGAAAACGGTGAACAAAGAACCTACTCAATACACACTTGACCAAATTTGAAGACAGCATGTAAAGAGCATCCCAAGAATCTAATGTCCTCCTGACCAAATTCGAAAACGGCAGGACAAAAGAGAAAAAAGAGTCCAACACTCACCTGACCAAATTCGAAAACAGTGAATGGGACAACTCCATGTTTGCCTGACCAAGTTCGAACACGGCAAAACAAGGAGTCACCACCACCTCACCATTCACCTAATGCACACATGCATAGTGACGTGAGGGGGGGAGAGAAGTAAGGGGAATAGTCCCAAATGATTCATTATCTAAGAAATCCCGAGCTTGCATTTTAGCTACCACATGGTAGAGGACAAATCGTCGTGGCCATGAGTAATCCAAAAATGTAAGTAGAATCTCTTAGGCAAAAGTAGAATCATTTGCAATAAAGTAATCAAATAATGTACGTCTCTCTGAACGAAGAGGAACGTACCAACAACAAAGTAGGAAGCGACCTCATATTAAGGAAAGGGCAATTGGAATGGCGAGGGGACACACTCGCCACTAAGAACAACAATTATATCGAGGATCAACAGTTACTAAAGAATCACAGTGGTAACACCCATACTGGCTGATGGGACCCTGTGCGGGATGCAAGCAACATTTATACATCCCAAGAAGATCGCCCTCACAACTAAGGACTATATCTTAATGGGGAAATCATGTCACCGTAGGAGGTAAAGGATTGACTTTCTGCCAGAATATCTGAATCCACCAAGGAATGATGTCGACATCTGGAGCAAGATGTACTACATCATAGGTAGGGAAAGCACATCTGTGCTATAAGGGCGGAATACCAGAAATGAACACAATGTCATCTCCTAAGCAATAACAAAGATGCTTCGAAGAAGGGAAAGAGAGAGAAATCTGGGGGAATTTGGGCTCTTGGAGCATAGAACCGGGTTCCACCTGTGACAAGGGCAACCGATTCTGCTCGACTAAGAGCTTCCCTCATATTTTACATATTTTCATACTATGTTCACAATTATAGATTAAGTATACTTCATACTGTCGAAAATATCACATGGTAGAGGGAATATTTACCATATCCATGAGTTACCCCTAGCATGAAATATCCTCTAATAACTGGAACACAAAGAGAGGGAGATGTGGTTGGCTTTGATAACCCAGGCCATATTCGTCACATGAATATAACTGGGGAGAGAGAAATTATACACAGGGTCTTAAAGGAGTAGCGTATTGGCTCTGATAACCCAAGCCACATTCAACTTATGTGAACGATCTGGGGAGCCCAGCTATCGCAGTAAGAATTGTAGATGAATAAAATTCACATTATGATGACGTGTCAACCTCACCACCCAACTGACATAGGTGGGGTATGGACCCATTATCATATCATATAGGGAATTTGAATTGGTAGTTTTGATATCCCAGACCACACTTGGAGGTAACAAGTGAAACTGGGGAGGGATTAACCCTCGGCGACACTAAAGAGAGATTTCATGCAGTAACACCAAGGTGGTTGGCGGGCATGAATGTGAGTACACATATCCCTACGACGTATTTATGTACAACCTTTAAGGGTAACCTCATACTTTGCATGACGAACATCACGTGGTAGAGGACAAATCGTCGTGGCCACGGACTGCCGAAAAGTAGAGGAAATCCTTTCGAGCTATATCTATACAGAGGGATATTTACAGGTGGCGGAGGGGTGCCCCCTTGCGATGTGCAAACTTAAGTGTAGTACTTTCTCAAGTACTGACCGTTGATGACAGGCATGGGGTGAACACCATTCGCATCAACTAACAGGTACGAGCCACCTTCATATACTTGTTCTACGGCGAAGGGCCCTTCCCAAATAGGCTCAAACTTACCACCTCGACGACGATGCGAGATGATAGGCCTACGCAAGACAAGAACTAAGTCACCGACCCGGAAAGCACGAGGTCGGACGAGGCGATCATGCGCTTGGGCCATGCGGGCTTGATATAACTTAAGGTTCTGATGAGCTTGTAGACGGAGCTCTTCTAAACCGTCAAGTTCTTCCAACCGTAGTCGGGCATTATCTTCATGAGAGAGATTATGGCTGACTGCTACACGCAGTGAAGGGAGCTCAACTTCAAGCGGGAGGACAGCTTCAACCCCAAAAGCTAGAGCATATGGGGTGGACTGCGTAGGAGTACGGTATGTAGTCCTATAAGCCCACAATGCTTCAGGCAATTTGTCGTGCCATTCTCTTTTATTTATCGCAAGTATTTTTCTTATCAACTGGACCAAAGTTTTATTGAATGCTTCAGCTAAACCATTGGCCCTAGGATAATAAATCGAAGAATAACGCCAGTTGATGTTATGGCGGCGGGCAAATCTAGCAATTTTGGTGCTTCTAAATGACGGGCCGTTATCCGAAATTATACGGTGCGGAACACCAAAACGGTAGACAACGTGATCGCGAAAAAAGCGCATCACATCCTCTGATTTAACCTCCTTAAGTGGGATGGCTTCTGCCCACTTAGAGAAATAATCAGTGGCGGCTAGAATAAATCTATGACCCCTAGAGGAAAGAGGGTCAATAGGACCCACTACATCCGTACCCCAGCTCTCAAAAGGCCAAGAAGACACAGTGGGGTGCAACGGATTAGGGGGTTGGTGAATAACAGTGCTATGGATCTGGCACTGATGGCACCTCTTAGCGTGCTCCATACAATCACGAATCATAGTTGGCCAGTAATAACCGAGGCGTTTAATTCTGACCTTCATCTTAGGTCCGGACTGATGGGCACCACAAAGTCCCTCGTGTACCTCACCCATGACCTTACGAGCTTCCTCATTGTTGAGGCAACGTAACCACATTTGGTCAAACGAGCGTCGATACAACGTTTCATTCACGTAGGAGAATGATAAAGCTCTCTTTCTAATTTGGGTGGCAAGAGAACGATCATCCGGGAGTCTACCATGCTTCAAATATTCCACGAAAGGGATTCTCCAATCTAACTCTTCCTCAACAGCAAATACTGTAAGGGTCTGATCAGGAGAAGGGGATAAGTCTGCAGGGCATAAGGCCTGACGATACTGGACAATGATAGACACCGGATTTCCAGTTGGGTCAGCCAACTCCTTAGTAAGTTTGGCTAGTGCATCCGCTCTACCATTCTCAGATCGAGGGACTCTAACTAAAGTTACCTCAGGGATTAAGCATAGAAGTTCCATTGCCCTATTGTGATAAGGCAAGAGCTCGGGTTTGAGAACTTTGAAGATTCCAGCCACTTGATTAATAATTAGTTGGGAATCACCAAAGATCTTTACCCGCACAATATTCATCTGAATGGCCAACTCAAGTCCTAAAATCAGAGCTTCGTACTCAGCTTCGTTGTTAGTACGAGGTTCTGAAAGACTGTAAGAGTAACGGAGGGTGTGACCTTCAGGAGACAAAAAGATCAGCCCCAAACCTACCCTAACCACGGGAGTCTCGTAAGGACGCAGTGATTTGATAGAAGATGCTCCATCAAAATAAAACTCCCAAGTAGGGGACTCCTGTTCCTCCACACTCATGACTAGTTCATCAGGTAAATCATCATTAAGTGGAGAATCTGCAGGAATCGGGTGGGCAGCCAGAAAGTCAGCTAGAGCCTGTCCTTTGACGGCCCGCTGAGGGACGAAGGTAATGTCAAACTGCAGTAAGATCATAGACCAACGTGCGAGACGACCCGACAAAGTCGGACGGGTCATCAAATACTGCAAAGGGTTGACTCTAGAAATTAGACTAATCTTGTGTGAGAGCATGTAGTGTCTAAGCTTCTGCACAGCAAAAATTAAAGCCAAGCATTGCTTTTCCATTGCCGGATATTTTAGCTCTGCAGGAATCAAACGCCTGCTAAGGTAGTATAATGCGTTTTCTCTACCTTCTTCATTTTCTTGAGCTAGGAGTGCACCAAGTGACTCATCCAAGGCCGTAGTGTAAAGAATCAACGGTCTACCAGGGATGGGTGCAGCTAACACAGGAGGACTTGTCAGGTAGCGCTTTATGCTCTCAAAGGCCTCCTGACACTTCCTATCCCAATGAAAGCGGGCATCCTTCTTTGCTAGAGCAGCAAAGGGATGACATCTACCGGCAAGATTGGAGATAAATCTCCGTAAGAAAGAAGGCTTACCCAGAAAGGATCTCAACTGGGTAAGGCTCTTGGGGGGTTTCAAGTCTACTATGGCCTTGATCATAGATGGGTCAATCTCAATGCCACGATAGCGAACAATGAAACCGAGAAACTTCCCCGCAGTAACACCAAATGCACATTTTAGGGGATTCATCTTCAAACTATGCTTGCGCAGGCGCTCAAAAATGATTCGTAGGTCTCGAAGGTGATCACTACGAACCTTGCTCTTAACTACTAGATCATCCACATAATATTCTACTTGCTCGTGAATCAGCTCATCAAAAATGACGGTCATAGCACGCTGATAGGTGGCCCCGGCGTTCTTGAGGCCAAAGGGCATCACCTTGTAGCAGAACACACCGATAGGGGTGCGAAAAGCGGTGAATCTCTCATCTTCAGGGGCCATCTTTATCTGATTGTAACCAGATGAACCATCCATGAAGGAGAAAATGCTATGGGATGAAGCAATGTCAACCATCAACTCGGGAATGGGGAGAGGAAAATCATCTTTGGGACATGCTTTGTTCAAATCACGGAAGTCTATACAGACACGGATCTGACCACTCTTCTTCCGGACTGGAACAACATTGGCAAGCCAAGTGGGATACTTCTCTTCCCGAATAAAATCAGCTTCTATAAGCTTCTTAGTCTCAGCGATCACCTGTTGTTCAATCTCTAACCTCATCCTACGAGGTGACTGTTTAACAGGGACTGCATCAGACTTAATGGCCAACTTATGGACTGCTACTTCTGGATCTAAACCAGGCATCTCAGTATAGTTCCAGGCAAAGCAATCTCTAAACTCAGATATGAGTTCAATATACTCTTGGGCCTCTGAATCGGATAACAAAGCACTATGAAAGATGGGCCGAGGATCCGATTCAGTACCCAAATTGATCTCCTTTAATTCATCCATGGCAAAAGTAACGCCATCTTCAAACTCTCGTGGAGCATCAAGAATCCTGTCCTCTGCCTCATCCGGGTCTTCATCATCAGAGATGGAAACAACCGGATAAGAGTGGGAGATGACACGGACGTTGGTAGAGGGGAACTGATCCTTCTCAAAATAGCCTAGACCCTGCTGAGTTTGAGGGAGATCAGTTCGCCAAATACGGGTTTGCTGTAGAGCTTGCCCCTCAGACCAGGTTGAAGGGACAAGACCCCGTTCAGCATAACTATCCACGAAAGGGGAAAAGTATCGGGGGACCAGCAAGACTTCATCGCTCGCGGTGGACTCTACAGGACCCTGCATATCAGTGGCCTATGGAGTACCTACACTGTGGAACAGTGACGCATGCCAACCGGGCTGTGGCGGCACGTGGAGGGTGTGCAGCTCTTATACAGAGCGACCATCAGAGTGTAGTGCGCCACGAGCACTAGTGGGAGGTGTCAGGGAGGGTTGAAAAGGAGATTCCTCAACTCTCATCTCATACATCTGATGAGAAAGGGATTGTCGGCTAGTAGTCTGACGTCCGACATCTACGTCGTCATCTGAGCCACTATCAACGACTAAACCGCCTTTAGGTATCAGATACCTACGGAACGTAGGATATGTGCTGTAATCAGCAACACTAAAGGCAGGCGAGGGAGCTGAATGACAAGGAGCTTCGATCATCTCATCATCAGAATCAGACTCAACAATCAAAGTGGAAGTGTAAAGGTGTGAGGGAGGGGGAACTCGAGTGTCAAAGTTCCTCGGAGGGCGAACTGACTCTCTACCTCGACCTCTACCCCGCCATCCCCTACCTCTACTAGGGGGAACGTCGTGCCCGACTGCAAACTGAAAGGAAGATCCAGCAGGATTTGCAGTGGAAAGATTTGCCTCAATACAAACCTGTGAAGGACCCTGTACCAATGGCTGTATAGGACCCTGTGCAAGTGACTGCGTAGGACCCTGTACAACACTGGCAGGTATCACTGGTGACTGGGCAATGGGAGGTCTATGAGCCTTACGAGGCATGTAATGCTTGGCGTCATCGTAAATTGAGATCTCATGCACGGAAAAAGGTTGAGTATCTCTGGGAATGGAGAACTCTACATCATTCCTCATATACTTCATGCACTGGTGTAACGTAGAGGGCACCATTCCATGTTCATGAATCCAAGGCCTTCCTAAGATAGCCTTGTATGAGGTATCCACTTCGATAACATGAAACTTAGCCTCAGTTAGAAGATCTCCAAACTTTAAAGGCAGGGTAATGGCCCCTAGAGCACGTTGTCCTTGATCATTGAAACCTTTCAACATAATCTTGTCTGAGGTTAGTTTCAAATGACCAAGGGAAAGGCTCTTTAGAGTCTCATAGTTAA
The DNA here is from genome assembly GCA_019925795.1 of Dendrobium chrysotoxum. Classification (NCBI taxonomy): domain Eukaryota; kingdom Viridiplantae; phylum Streptophyta; class Magnoliopsida; order Asparagales; family Orchidaceae; genus Dendrobium; species Dendrobium chrysotoxum. The sequence goes on from CM034303.1 coordinate 2,516,873, forward strand.
GGATATTGACTGAAGCACCTTGGTCAATGAGGACCCTGTTCAACTCATAACCATTTACTTCAGCAGTGACATACAAGGGACGGTTGTGCTCAGAAGTCCCTAAGAGCAGATCCTGATCTGAAAAGGTAATGCATGGCATCTCTCTCAAATAGCATGCATCCTTAACAGACTCAGTGGCAAAGAAGGCTTGATAAGATTCTGGCTCAAGTAAAGCTTTCACCAAAGTTTCTCTCAAGTCAGGAGACATCATAAGTGCATCGTAAACACTAAGAAGAGATGGAATTTTTCTCAAATGTGCCAACACATTGTAATCAACATCCAACTGAGGGCCTTTTCCCTTATCCTTAGTCGGCGCTTGAGGAGGGGGAATAGGATCATCCTGTTGGGTAATGATGTTTCTATCTTTTTCTTTATTATTTTTAGCCATTTTTGGTGGAAGGACTTTCCCTGAACGCAACTGGATCTCCTGCACTGAGTCAAGCTCAACCGGAGGCTCATTTGGTTCAGAGGTCATGACTTGTGTTGGCTCTACAAAAAGAGATTGGAGTGTGTTCTCGGACTCATCTCCAGAATCCATGTAACAACCTCCTTCAGGAATGATGAACACAGGTTCTTCGCACTCAAATTCTTCTCCATATGAAGGATCATTGTCATCACCAGAAATAACTAAAGCATGAAAAGAACGAGTGCTAGAAAAAGTAGAACTAGAAGGAAAAGACCAGAAGTAGCCAGAATCATCCTCTTTCATTAATTCATCATCAATATAAGGGAGAACGAAATCCTTCAGCGTAAGTGCTGGAAGAGACCCCGTCTTCCCCTCAGAGGTTACAACAAATTTTTCTCTTTCATACATCTTTCTAGTACAAGAAGTAGGAGAAATGTGCTCAGTAGGCACTACAACAGAAGGAGAAGAGAAAGAAATTGGCGGAGTAATTGGGCTGGCAACTGTCGACTTGGCCTGTGGAGGCCTCCTCTCAACTGCCTCTGAACTCTGAACTGCTCGTCTGATCATATCCCTTGTCTTGCGAGAGAGTGCAAGCTGCCACTCCTCCCCAGAACTAAGGGGTACTCTACTACCACTGCTCTGACCATCACACTGACTGTCGCACTGCCTGGTGTCTGTAACCATCTGAACTATCTGAGCAACCTTGCCTCGGGGCTGAACTAGATCACTGTCCTGTAGATAGATCTCTCCATTAGCCATAAGGCTCTCCACTCTATCTTTGAACACATAGCAATCCTCAATCACATGCCCAATATGCCTATGGAAAGGACAATACAGCGGATGATCTGTCTGACCCTCTTCTTCCACCTTCCTATTGGTTGGAAATATCAGAATATTCTTCTTAACAAGGAACTTAAATATTTTCTTCACACTCTCCCTTTTAAAAGGATATTCTTTGCTAAGCTTCTCCTGTAGGTATTGCTGCTTCTCAGGAGTCCTGTGGGGAGGTGTAAACTGCTGAGTCTGGGGTCATGACTGAAATTGTACAGGAGGCTGTGCCGGCGGTGGCACCTGTGGTCTAGGCTGAAACTGTGGTCGTGGAGGGGGTGCTGGTGGACGATGCGGCACTGAACTGACCATGGGCCTCTTGCCCCTATCCTGAGACTCGTAGGCACTATGCACTTCCACCTTCCTAGGAGGTGGTGCCCCTGAAAACTCCTGACGCTGAGGTCTACGCGGGGGTTGACTCTCAACCTTAGGAGGGACTGCAGCGGGTATGCTGTCCTGCAAACTAGTGACCTTGGTTAACAACTTCTGAAAGGTTCGAATGCTAAAACCCTTCAGGTATGGAGCGATAGGACCATCTATGTTCTTCAATAGAATCTCAACTGCATGCTGCTCCTGCAACTGAGGCTCACACTGGAGACTAAGGTTCCTCCACCTAACAATGTAGTTAGGTAGAGTCTCGTGGGGACGCTGTCTGGCCACTACCAGCTCACCAACTGTCACTCTGTGCTCAGTACTGATAAACCTCTGAATGAACAATTGTTCCAACTCAGCAAATGTATGCACTGAATCATTAGGGAGATCGGCATACCACTCAAATGCCACTCCCACCAAACTACTAACAAACAATCTCAGCATCAATGCGTCATTCCCTCCAATGTTGCAGCATATGGCCCGGTACTGAGCCACGTGCTGCCTTGGGTTCCCTAACCCATCAAACACCCGAAAATGAGGGACAAAACCTGCGGGGTATGGCTCCCGCTCATACTCTATAGGGTACGGACGACCTCTACTGACTAAATCCCCAGACTTCTTAGAAGAGATAGCTTGCTCAACTTTCTGTGCAATCATGTCCTGGATCTGTCCTGGTGACAACTGAACTGACTGACTCTGAACTGGCACACTGAACTGTACTGCTGGGGGTGGTACCGGGACTGTCCTCTGAACTCTGTCCACTCTCACAGGCTCTGGTGCTACCGCCTGTGGTACTGCTGGCTCGTCCCTGGATGTAGTAGGAGTACCTACATCCATGACTTGGGGTGTAGCCCCCAATGCTGTCAACTGGGCGGTCATCGCCGCCATAACTCTAGCCATCTCCGCCATCTGGGTCTGTAGCTGCAAAACTGTGGCATCCGTATCTACCGACCGAGGAGGTCCACCTAATGCTGAGGTGGAAGGTACATCTGCCTCCCCCTGCTCCTCTACTCCATCATACTGCTCTATATGCTCATCTGAAACACCTCGTCTCGTGACAACACAAACTCTGTGGACGGGGATGTCCTCTTCTGACTCTTCTCCGAGCAAATCCTCACCGGAGAAGGCCTGACAAAGGGCATCGATGTATGGATCCATAGGAGAAGTGATCCTATGGGGGCTAAGAACAGAAACTGGCTCCGCTCGAGCTGGGGTACTACTCAAAGAGACATCCTCCTGAACATCTGCCACCTCCTCACAAGCCACTGGAACTGCTGCTGATCCTGAAGGAAATGTATCAACACGCTGAATGGTCCCAACCGTCTGCTCTGTCTCGACAGGTGGGTCCACCTGCCGACGCCTCCAAACCCATCTACTGCTACGGGACCCAGTAGGGACATCCAACTGCGCGGGTGGGACAACAACTACTGAACCAAGCTGGGGCTGAGCAACATCTCGCCCCGGGCGGCGTCCATGCCGACGTGGGCGTCGTCCGACTGTAGGGGTGTCAGTCTGGGGTCTAACTGTGGTGACTGCTCTAATCTGCTGCTGATGTGGCGGCTGTCCTCTTCGCCACTGGTAACTCTGTCTGACTGACTGCCTCTGTAACTGCGCATGCACCTGAGAGATCTGATGGAGTAACCTCTCCTCACTAATACGACCCCTACCGCGTGCCGAACGGACAATGCTTCGGATCCTCCGAGTGAGGGCTCTCGCAACACTGTCTTTGGGGACTCTAGCACGTGGGAGGGTAGTAGTAATAGGAGGGGCCGCCGCCATGCGGACGACGTCCTCCTCATCACCACTATGTACTAATGGAGAGAAGCGTCCTCCCTGGACTGCGTCGATCTCAGGTGCAACTACTACATCATGGACTGGGGGAACTACGGGTCGACGTGGCTCCCGCTGTAAGGGGACCACTTGCTGCTGGGCTGGCTCCTGCTGAGCCACAGAAACTGCCATCTGCTGGGCTGCTGCATCCTGTGCTGCTAAACGCAACCTCCTGTTCCTATTTCTTCGGGCCCTTCTCCCAAGGCCGGAAGCGGAGGATGACGCTATGTCGGAACCAACTGACTGGACAACTGGAGGGACAGGAACTGCAGGAAGAGTCGTCGGGGTCTGCTGGGCAGTCTCAGGGTAAGAAAGCCTAGCGAAAACTGAAACCCGACGGGTAGGAGGTGGAGGGAGCTCGGCCTGAGCACCCCTCTCCCTCGAGGAGGAAGGAGGAGGGGAGGCCCGAGCACGAGTAGCCTCTACCGGGGCAGCAGGTAGGGGAAGTACTGGCTGCCGGCGCTGAGGGGCCGGAGCTGTCTGGACAACAGGTGCTGTAGGCGCTGGCCGCCTAACAACTGGACGAACGGGCTGAACAGGAAGTGGCCTAGGCACTGGTTGCCTAGCCACGGGGTGCACTGGCTGCGCACGAATAACAGCGGGACGAACAGGTGCCCGGGCTGGCTGCCGGGCAACTGGACGTCCAAAAGGACGCATGGCTGCACGCCCTCTCCTCTGTGGGGGAGAGAAGGCTGCAGCCTCAGAAGGGGTCGGCCCGCCAAGAATGACGTACGCCGAGTCAGTGAAGGATCCAAAGGTGATCCCTCCTACAGGTAGGCTCGAGAGCAGGGACTCAGGAAGTGTCACCCGCGAGTCAGAGCCGAAACAAAAGGTAACAGAAGGACCGGGAAATGCCATCGTACTGTCTGCTAACACAAACTGAAACAATTAGCATCAGACAATTCGACAGGAAAGAAAGAGAGGAAGAAAGGGTGGAACAGCCAAACAGGCCAGAAAGGAAGGAACCTAACTAAGGAGTACCAAATCCGGAGTACACGCAAGAGAGAATAATATATAATCAAAAGATGGAGAGAGAGACCTGTCCCACCGTGGTCGCCAGAAATCTGTGGGTCTCCGAAAGGATTCTACTTGTGGGGAACAGAATGTGAAGGGTACAACCACACTATCCCGTAGGACAAAATGATCGTAGACCTTCGCATTCTACACAAATAGACCAATGGGAGGGCAGATGAGATTACACATATGATTGGCCATGGAAGATAGAGGCTTTCGCCCACATACTTCGATGGATAATAATATGCATAACCCAAAAGTCACGAGATTTCCCCCACTCGATACATCAGCTCGGATGGGGTTTATTTGATGTGGGGATCGGTCTCCCACGGGCGCAAGCCCCCGTGGTTAATCACATCTTAGACCTTAGCCTAAGAAAACTCTCGATTAAGGATACTACATTATTCTCTCAAATGGATCTAGCACATAGGCAAACTTCTAAGATCTTCCTAATCAAGGGGAAAAGATAAGCTCAACTCGGTTACTTCAACATACACGGATCACATAAGCACTCGGCCGGTCAAACTGAAAGAAACTGAAAAAAAAAGAAATCACTTCATACCGCTGTTTTGATTAAAAAAATATTGTTTGAAAAGTGTTTTAATTTTCTTTGGGAAATATTTAATTTTTGGAATTTTAATATTTGAAATCGAACACTTATTATGAATGATATATCACCTCAAAAGATGAACATATCGTTCCCTAATAGGTTCAGATTACAAATCTTTGAATTTATCTGATTATCATAATCAAACTCAAGGAGAAACAACATACGATCTCGAAAGATCAAAATGATGTTTAATCAATTGTTTGATTATGTTAATCTGAATAGGATCGTTAATTTTATAATCAGAACTATGATTGTAACTGACGTATCTATCCGAAGAAAGAAGATGTCAATCATATCAATAGTTTTGATATGAAAATAACGATCGCCATTTTTTTGTTTTGATTTCCCAAAGATAATTAATTGAAGATTTTGAAAACTTGATTTTGAAAATCTGGTCTGGGTTTCTAAATCTCCTACGAGCGCAAGCCCTCGTAGTTAATTACATCATAGGAAATCAGAAAATTTCCTATGAATACTCTCGATTAAAATAGCGATACGAATTTTATTTAAGAATTCAAAGCTTGAAGTCAAAGGAGGTAGGGACTAGAAATTCAACAGGGATTGGTTCGAAAATGAACACTTATTTCTGGAGTCAAAGGAAGAAGAGTAGGAGGTGCTTTAAGATTCTGAATTACTTCAGAAACACCTCAACTATCCTAAGTGTTGGGCTTGAATTTGATTGAAAGAAATTTTTAATTTGAATGATCAATTTTATTAGAAAGTGGGAATCAGATTCCCGGAAGATTGAGGTCTTAAGTTTGAAGACATGCCTCAGAACCTAAGTCTAACATTGGGTACTGAAAATCAGTGACCCGAATCCTAGCTAATGTAATGCAATCTGGACTTACCCCGGCCTGGATTGGGGAGCCAGCTAAACCACCTAAACGCTTTTAAAACCATGAGTCAAAGTCTTTAAATGTAGAGTGGTTAAGGACATTGATTAAGATTGGTTTAAAGAATTGGGGTCGACATCTAGAGCAGATCCTAATTGACCCCTTAACATATGTTGGGTTAAATGCTTAAGCTAGAAATGCAATTAAAGATTTAGACTCAATTTTTAATTTGTATCTAATGCAATGCATGCTAGTTGACTCGATGAAATGCTTAAATCAAAATGTAGCAATTTTAAAATCAGGCTTAAAAAAATAGATTTTATCCTAAAGATTGCACAACATCCCCTTGGACAGAACTGCACCCTAATAGGTCAGGTGGTCTGCCAGAACCCGCAGGCGGGGAGGTGCCTAACAAGGTAGAGAAAAGTTAATATGAATGCATGAAAAACTCCCGGCGAGTCCGGGCTTACTTCTTAAGAGCGTTAGAGTTTCTATCTGAGCTTAAATATTTTAATTTTGTTTAAGTAGAAAAGGTTAATGACCGTACCCTCACGAGCCTCCGATCGGGTTCCAGGCTAAATCAAAATCGACATGCAATAACGCCAAATAAACTACTAAAAACATGCGGGTCCTTAATCGCAATCAACATCAAGTAATCAAATCAACATTTAATTAAATTAATTAAATAAATGCTCAAACTGAAAGTCCATAGGCAAGTGCCCTTAATAATACAACCCAGGGTCTGCAGTAAAGTAAAGTGGCCGGGTACCACTGACTACAACCCGGATTCTACTCCTAAGACTCAAGTGACTTTGAGATTTGAGATTCTTCTCGTTCTTCACTTCTTCGTCTCCTTAGAACTCCTTGGATAGTCGGGTCTGGATATCCAAATGAAAAGAAACTCCCCCTGAATAGGGGTGTTATCTTTTCTCTTTGGATATTTAGAATTCATCCTAATTTGGATCTCCAAATGGATAGGAACTCTCCCCTAAGGGATGTTCCTTCCTCTTTGGATTCCAAATTGGATGTTTAAACATCTCAATCTCAAAGTACTTTAAATAATTTACAACTCAATTTAAATCAAATTACATCAATAGAAATTAAAAATCTAGACTCAACAGCCTGCAAGGTTATCCTAATAATCAACAGTTTAGAAATATCCCAAGCAGTTATATATTTGAAATTCAAAAATGCTCAATCACAGCCAAGCTTGGCCATGCTCTTTTAATTTTAAAGGGGGTCTTAGCAGTTCTCTGGAGCACCTGTGCAATTTGATAATTATAATTTTGCCCCCTTTAATTTATGCCCTGTATGAGCATGGCCACCTGCATAAGATTGAATTAGTACAAACCGTTCCTAGCCTAGGGGTAGATCTAATCGTACAATCAGTCACATCACAGAGTGCATTAAATAAATAAACAATCACATCAATTCTACTACTAGCAAACAGCATGCAGTAAAAGCTCGAAAACCCGGCACACAGCAGAAAAGTAAACACCGGCCTAGCCTAAGACTAGAGTTGGTTGTCCTAGCAAACCATCTAAAGTGTGTGAGGTAGGCTGTGTGGCTTTGATGTGTCCTAAATAGGATGATTTGATTGAAGTTGTTTGAGGTTCAAGTTGGTTGAAGGCTTAAGGGAATATTTAATTTGAATTTAAATATTAATGACTTGAGATTGATTTTAAACTTAATTTTAATTGTTTGTTGGATATCACCTTTGTTTCACACCGAGGCCGTGAAGTTTATTTCACCTTCCTTGGGGCTAATTTAATAGCCTCGTAGGCCTGGGTTACCCAGTGGTACCCGATATAATTAAATGATTTGAGTTTGGTTAAGGTTTAAAGGTTGATTAATTTTAATTAGAATTGGTTGATTGCTGGTTTTAATGTTGACTTAAGATTTTCTGGAATTTTTGACAATTTATTGAATTTTGGAATTTTTTGATTATTTTAATGATTTAATTAAAGGGTCAAAATTTGACTTTTTGATTTAAAATGTTTTCTGGAAAGTTAATATTTTATTAAAATACTAGACCTTAATACGATCAGTTAGACAGTAAGTACACTGAAATTGGATTTTTCTAGATTTTATTATGAAGGTTTGAAGTTTTGACTCGAATTTGAACTAAGTTTGACCAAAAGTTGACTTTTTTAAAATTAATTGATTTCTGGAAACTTAACATTTTTAATAAATATTAGACCTTAAGATGAGTTGTATGCCTTTGAGTTTGCTCAATTTGGAGTTCATTTGAATTAGTTATGAATCTTTGAATTTTTGAATATTTAATGAATTATTTAAATTGTTTAATTAAAGCCATTTTTGTGGTTTGAATCCAAATGATCTCCAAACTCCTTGAAATCAACTCCAAAGGTCAGGAATGACCTAAGGAGTGATTTCCAAGTGTTTGGAAATTTTCTGGAATTTTTAATTATTTTTAATTAATTAAATTAATTAAATATTAAATTTCAATTAAACTCAAATTAAACTTAAAATTAATGTCAAATCTGGTTGATTTTAATTTTCATGGATTAAGGGTTTAATTTTGGTCAGTTAGAGGGGTTGTTTGTAATTTTTAGATTTAAAATGCATTTATAACATTTTCTGGAAGTTTTAGAGGCTTAATTAAGGGTTAATCTTGATTAAGTTGATTTAGGGGTTTAATGATTTCAAAATTCAGTGAGAAAATTTCTATGGGCTGTAGATGTCACTAGGTTCAAATGTTCAAGGTTTTAAGTCCATAGGAGGTGAATCCTAATTATTAGAATTTTTCTAAGTTCTCTAATTAAGATCCTTAATTATTGTCCTTAATGATGTCATTAGGTTTTGTAGATTTAAATCAATGTTCAACTAACCCTTAAACATACATGTAGATATAACATACAATCACAAGCAAATCCTAGATCTAGGAGAACCCTAAGGCTAAGTGGTGTGTGTACCTACACATGAGATGCAAGTTAAAATTTAATTGTTTGAAAGGTTGATCAATGAATAATTAACCAAATAATTATTCATTGATTAACCATCACTCCACATGAATTCTATTCAAACATGCTCAATCTAGATTTGAAATTTCAATGGATCTCTCAAAATTTTAAAGATTTAAATATATATAGTTTTAAAATAGTATTTTAAAATATATATATATATATATTCGAAATTAGAGCACTTAAAATTAATATTTCAAAGTACTACTAAAATATTTTCAAAATTCAATAATTTTAAAATATATTGAGAGATCAACTGATTTTTAAAGTTATTTGAAAATATATATATATATATATATATATTTAAAAAAAATAGTTTAATATTTAATTAAGTATCAATTAAATATTAAAATAATTGAATGGTTAATATTAATCAAATTTAATTAAGGTATTAAACTTTGAAATTAATTTTAAATTAAAGTATTCAAGTTTTGAAAATCTTGAGATATTATATTAATATTTTTGATTTAAAATAAATTTGATTTGAAATTTTGAGGTTCAAATAATAATTGAATACATTTAAAATAATTTAAAATCAATTGCTATTTAAAATAATCCTTAAATTGAGTTTAAATTAAATATTATATGTTTTGAGATTTTAATATTATTTAAAATAATTGAATTTTTAAAGTTGCTTAAATTTCATTTAATTAAATATATAAATATTTGAAAAATTAAAGAAATCAAATATAAAATATACTTTAAATTAATCATAAACTCAAATTAAATCATTTTTAAAGTATATATATATATATATATATATATATATATATATATATATATATATATATATGTTTTAAAATAAAAAAGAGTATTTGAGGTAAAATTTGAAAATTTGAAAGAAATATTTAAATTAATATTAATTAATTATTAATTAAACCTTAAAAAAAATTAATTACTTTTAAATTATTTAGAATATACATAACATATTTTAAATATTTTTAATTTTAAAATAAAGATATTTTTAAATTCTGGAATTTTTAATATATAAAATAAAAATTTTTATTTTAAAATAAATTTTAATTAATTTTATAAAGAAAATAGAATTTAAAATGATTTAAATAATGATTATTTAATCATTCTTAATAAATAGGCGGCGGTTGACACGTGGCAGAACATGACTGGATGGCGCAGAAAACGCGGTAAAAGCAATCATTGCCTGAATCGGCGGCGGGCCCACGCGTTTTCTACTTAATCCAGTCAGCATACGCCATGGATCGTCCGATCTCCCGCTGTCTGGCGTGGACGGTCATGATCTCGGCGGACCGAGGATTCCAGGGACCATCAATCCCGCTGTTTCAAATGAACGGCTCAGATCGAGCCAAACCGGAAAGTAACCACGGGATATGCTCTCCCGATTCGTTCAAGCCGCGGAATAGGAAGATCTGGACCGTTGATCACAAGATCAATGGTCCAGATCTCTCTCAACGAGCAGAAATTGTAAAACCGAGTCTTAGAACTCGTTTTTTTTGCTCGTTCTCCCAAATGGATCAATCAAATAAATTGAAATTTGAAACCTAGCTAGCTATAATGAACAGAATTCATGTGGACGTGTTTAAATTTCTTGAAAATCGCTTTTTACAAAGCTATTTAACTCTAAATGTGTAAGCTAGGGTTTGGGTTTTAGGGAGATTTACCCAATGGATTTTGGAAATTTTTGAATCTCTGAGCTTGTAGTTTGTCCACGCTACTTTTCCTTTCAGAAATCGCGGCTTGAAACGCTCCCTATTGAACGCTATAGGCTTAGGACGGATTCTGCCTTCAACTCGCCGGGAAGTTCGCCGGCGACGCCTATCTCCGGCCAGATTTTGGTTGGGAATGGTTTAAAATGACCTGGGGAGCTCAGATGAGCTCGAGTCCAAGCTTTTTTGGAGGTTAAAAATGGAGAGAGAGGTTTGGGGAGAGAATGAAGCTCTATTTGGATGACCTAACCTATTCAAATGTACCCAGCTGATTTGGATGGTTAGGATTGATTTTTCTGGACTCCAGATGAATGACACTTGGCCTGGAGTTTGTTAGAAGGCAGAGGAATCAAGGACACCAAGGACAAGTGAGGTGGAAAGGGATCTTGTCCTTTGGAGCATATGGGATGATTAGGGATGGATTAGGATCAAATCAGAGCTTAAGTGAGGTTTAAATTAAACTTAAGAAACTTCTGGAATGTATTTAAATAGCTAGAGTGATTTCAAATGGAGTGGATTAACTTGAACTTAGAGAAAATGCCCATTTCAAGAGGATTTAATGAATAATATGACTAGTTTGACTAGTCAACAATCAAATTGACTGCCAAGGTGGCAGTCAAATAATCTCAAACACTGATTTGGAAAAGATTGCAAAGTATTTGAGGTTTGAAATAATGTTGAATAGTTTGCATTAATTAAAGCTTGCATATGATTAACGGTTTTATCATAGAACAAAATTTGACCAAGTCAAATCAAGGTGTTTTGACTTCCTATATATTTGAATGTATTTGAATCTCAATTTGATATGGATTTGAGAGTTTGAGGATTTAGAGAGCTTGAATGGAAGGATTGAGGTGACTTTGACTCAAATGGGGCAAGTTTGACTAGACTTGGAATTAGTTGACCAAGTCAACTAATGATTGGGTCAAAAGTCCAACCAAGTCTAAATCATCGAAGGGTATGCTCAGGGGAGTTTGATTGAATTTTGAGTATGCTTGAAGTTTGATTTAAGTTGAAAGGGCTTAAAGGTTGATCTGGTCAACCTAGGTTGACTTGGTCAACTAGGTTGACCCTAAGCCAGGGTTTGGGTAGGATTAATCTCAAATGGTATTTGAAGTCTGGTAGGAGTGGTTTGAGGGTTTAAATAGGTCATTTAGGTCAAATCACCTATTTAGGCCCTTAATGGGCCTAATGGGTCAACTAGGTTGACTTGGTCAACCAGGTTGACCCAGGATCAAGGATTGGGTCCAACTAGTTCAGAATAACATTCTGAGTCTGCTGGTGGTGGTCTCAAGGTCTGGAGAGGTCATTTGGTCAAAATGACCTATTGGGCCCTTAATGGGCCTTTTAGGTCAAACCTGGTTGACTTGGTCAACCAGGTGGGTCCAGGGTCTGGAAATGGGTTCAACAGATTTGAAATGATATTTGGAGACCAATGGAGGTGGTCCCAAGGTCTGGGGAGGTCATTTGGTTAAAATGACCTGTTTTGACCCTAAAAGGGCCTTCTAGGTCAACTAGGTTGACTTGGTCAACCAGGTGGACCCAGGAGCTGGTTCTAGGTTCAATGGATTTGGTTTGACATTTGAAACTTGCTAGAAGTGACTGCATTTGATTTGGAGGTCATTTGATCAAAGTGACTATTCACACCCCATAGGGGTATTTTAGTCATTTTGATCCCTGGTCAACTAGGGGTCAAATTGAGTCCAAAAAAATGCAGTTTATTGGTCAATAGGTCATAATCAAGGGTCTGGAGGTGATTGGAGGCTTTGGAGAAAGCTCCAGGGTCAAAATCCACTGGGTGGTAGGTCCAGTGGCATAGACTGTAAATATTTGAAGGTTTTACAGCCTTTGGATTTTAATTCAATTTCTGGGGTTAGAGATCTCAGAATGAGCTCTAATTTGGAGGATTGCCTCTAGAGACATATCACATCAGTGTGGAACTGACAAATCCTGAATCAGAGGTCATTTGATAGGTTTTTGAAATGTTCAAAGATTTGTTGGAAAAGGCTTTCAGGACTTAGACCTTTGGCCTTGGATTTGAATCTGGAATCTGGTTTTGAATTGGATTTTGAGCTTGAATGATAGGATTTGAATTAAGTTTAGATTGAATTGAAATTTGGATTGATCTAGAAGAATCCTAGGGTTTAGAATAGGTCCTAGGGTCCAAATCAGCTTAAGGGAATCCTAGGGTCTAGAATAGATCCTAGGGACTGGAGTCTGGGAAGATTCTAGAATCTAGAAGTCCTAGGGAAATCCTAGGATCTGGGGTCTGAAAGAATCCTATAATCTAGAAGAATCCTAAGATCTAGGAATCCTAAGATCTAGGAATCCTAAGATCTAGATTGATCCTAAGATCTAAAATCTAGGAAAGATCCTAGGATCTAGAATAGTCTGAAAATTTGATTGATCTGAGATCAGGGTTGATTTAAATTTGAATTGATCTTAAAGTTTGGATTGATCTAAGATCAGATTGATCCTAGGGTTAAGATTGATCCTAAGGGTTGAAAAGATCCTAAGGTCTGGATTGGTCCTACTGACCTCATACAAAAATGAGGTCAACAAATGGACCCCCAATATGTGTAATAGAATGTAGTTCTATTGCACATATTGGTGTTGACCGAATAGAATGGTCAAGTCTGGAGTTTTGATCTTAAGGGAATGAGAAATCTATCTCTGGGGAATTAGAGTTTGAATAGATACTAGGGTAGTGCTAGAAAAAGCGTATTCTACCACTAATGGGTCTGGTCCTGAGGGTAGGAGAATCCTAACCTTAAGGGTAGAGGTACCTGGGTGATCCTATAGGAAGGAAGAACTCCTAACTATAAAGGATTGAATCTAGATTTGATTCTAAGGGAAAGGAAATCCTAACCTTAGAAAATTAAATTTGAAATGAATCTAAGGGAAAGAGATCCTAAACTTAGAAGTTTGAATTTGAAATGATGCTAGGGTAGTGCTGAGGCAGCGTACTCTACCACTAGTGGGTCTGGTCCTAAGGGAAAGGAAGAATCTATCCCTAAAGGAGAAGGAAGTCTGGATGATCGTATAGAAAGGAAGAATTCCTAACTACAGAGGATCAAGTTTGAGTTTTGATACTAGGGAAGTGCCACGAAGGGCGTACTCTACCACTAGTAGATCTAATCCTAAGGGAAGGAAGAATCTAGCCCTAAAGAAAAGAAAGCTTGATTGAGATTGATTCCAGGACGGTGCCATAGAGGACTTACTCCATCACTAGGAAGTCTAATCCCAAGGGAAGGAAGAAGAACCTACCCTAAGGAAGAGAGAACTGGATTTTGAGATTGAACCCAGGACGGTGCCATAGAGGACTTATTCCATCACTGGGGAGTCTAATCCTAAAGGAAGGAGAAAAGCCTAACCTTGAGGAGAAGAGAGTTTGATTTTGGAGTTGAAATTGAATCCAGGACGGGGCCACAAGGGACTTATTCCATCACTGGGGAATCAAATCCTAAGAGAAGGAGAATACTTACTCTAAGGAAATGAGAACTGGATGATCTCATAGGAAAATAGTATTGCTCCCTATAGGAGATCAGGCTTAAAGTTTTGAATTTTGAAACTAGAATGGTGCCACAGAGGGCGTTATCCATCACTGAAAGATCTAATCCTAAGGAAAGAAAGCACGATGACTCACATCTATCCTTAAGGAAGAGAAGGCTAGAGGACCCTGAGGGAAGAAAGTATTGCTTCCCGTAAAAGGTCGAATCTGGATTTTGAACCTAGGATGGTGCCACAGAGGGCGTGCTCCACCACTAGAAGATCTAATCCTAAGGAAAGAAAGCACGATGACTCACATCTAACCTTAAGACAAAGAAAACTGGATGATCCCGTGAGAAGGATACATTGCTTTACACAGAATCAGGTCTGGAATGATCGTGTGTGAAGGAAACTTGCTTTACATAGAGGATCGAGTCAGGATGGTCGTATATAGAGGAAACTTACTCTATATAGAGGATCAGATCAGGAATGATCATATGTGAAGGAAACTTGCTTCACATAGAGGATCGAGTCTGGAATGATCATATACAGAGGAAACTTGCTCTGTATAGAGGATCGAGTCTGGATTGATCGTATATAGAGGAAACTTGCTCTATATAGAGGATCAGATCAGGAATGATCATATGTGAAGGAAACTTGCTTCACATAGAGGATCGAGTCTGGAATGATCATATACAGAGGAAACTTGCTCTGTATAGAGGATCGAGTCTGGATTGATCGTATATAGAGGAAACTTACTCTATATAGAGGATCAGATCAGGAATGATCATATGTGAAGGAAACTTGCTTCACATAGAGGATCGAGTCTGGAATGATCATATACAGAGGAAACTTGCTCTGTATAGAGGATCGGGTCTGAAATGATCATATGTGAAGTAAACTTGCTTCACATAGAGGATCGAATCTGGATGATCGTATATAGAGGAAACTTGCTCTATATAGGGGATCGGGTCTGGAATGATCGTATGTGAAGGAAACTTGCTTCACACAGAGGATCAGATTTAAATTCTGGAATTTGAGAATTGAATGATTTTTGAATTTGAGTTTGAAAGTGTTTGAATTTGAAACTTGATTTGACGAATTTGAATTTGAATAGTTTTGAATCTTGGATGTGTTTTGAATTTGACTCGAATTGGTTTTGAATTTGAAATTTGATTGATTTTGATTCATTTTGAATTTGAATTTGAATTTGAATTTTGATTGTGTTTGATTCGATTTTGATCTGTTTGAATTTGATTTTGAATTTGAAGTGTTTTGAATTTAATTTTAAGCTTGACACTCATCTGGCATGGTACTTCCTGAAGAACCTCCCCAATTTTTAAAAATATTAGGTGGCATTCTTCAGGGTGATCAGTCCAAAGGAAATTTTTTCAAAGATCGTCATAAGAATTAACGATTCAGTCAACATTGACTCAAGCTTTCCATTGAGTTTACAACGGATTAGAAGTGGTCTACAAAAGACTACGACCAAGTCTCCTGCTTGGGGAGTTCTAAAGTGACACAACTTATCAATATCTCGAATCGAACGTGACTTAAAGACTTTCAAAGTTTATTGAGCATGTATTGATTTTTATTTGAGGACCTCGAGCTCCTTAAATTGGAGTCAAGCACTCTGCTCAATTAGAGTTTGATTTTAAACAGCAAGTCTCAGCTCAGAAAACTACACTTCTAGATCAGAATGATCTAGGACCCAGCACAGGGTGTGGCTTGATTGTGAACGACAATTTCCAGCATTATAAAATACTCCTCCAGTGGGATTGAACTTGGACCCAACATAGAGTGTAATTTTATAAAGAAGGCCTTAAAGGAAAGGATGCCTATGCGTAAGGACTTCCACACATTTCTCAAGGATCAAATTTAAATTTTAATCAAGAGTAGAAGATTCATTCTTCTTATTAGAAAACTTCCCCTAAGTATTTGGACCCTGTCAGAACGACAAACGGGAACAAATTCAGAAGTACAGTGAAAAGTTTGAGTGACCCCAACTAACCTGAAAAAGGTTTGAGGATTTAGGTTTTGTTGACCCAGACCAAGTTTCGTAGAAACTAAACTGGGGTCTCCCTTAAATATTTTGAATTAAAATCAATTTCAAAGAGGTTAAAGTCAAATAGAGAAATTCAATCTTTTCAATTCTCTTGCACAAGAGATTTTTATATCTTGATAGAATATCGATGCCCGGTGAAAATTCTGGATTCAAGACTTTCAAAATCAAGCAATTTAAATTTAACTGGGTCTTTTGAGATTAAAACATTTAGAAAAAGGGAGCCTCATTCTTTTTCTGGTGGCGCACATTGCGCATCTTTTTATTTATAGTGCATTTTGCACTGTTTCTTAACTGGTGGCGCCCATTGCGCATCTTTTTGATTTTTAGTACACTTTGTGTATTTCTTGATTGTTGGCGTATTTTGCGCATCTTTTGAATTCAATTGAATTTAAGAAGAGGCTACACCTTCTCTATTTCAATACCGGGATTACATCTCAAGTATAAGAGAAGAAAACTCATTCTCTTATGCAAGGACGAATAATCCTCAAGGTAGGACCCAGTCTTTTAAAATGAATACTGGCTTGACTTTTGAAAATCATTGAACAGATTTTAAACACGCAAGAGATGTCTATCTAAGATAGAAAATTGCGAGATGATTAAACAAAAATTTTCATTTCAAATATCAACTTAAGTTCGATATCGATTTAACTCAACAGTTGAATCAATCCCACAAAAGAGGCGGGAGGGAGGTGTATTCAAACATTTGGAGTCAACTACTACTTTCTCCTGCTTAAGACTTCAAATAGAGGTCAATTCTCATTAAAAAAAATGATTCAATTATCTTGAAATTTTGAAATCGGTACACTTGAGAAATTGGAAACTTTCCTTAAAAAGAAATTGCAAATCTAGATGGCAAGACCCCAGTAGTACGGAATTAGATTCCTACGATCTCCTTGGAAGGAGAGACTATTATTGGGTCTGCGCTATCCTTAGAAATCATTGCATCACTTTAATCAAAAAAGATTTATCTCGATAGGACCCCGTTGAAAGTTAAATTTTAACGGTATCACTATCTGACAAAATCTTAGATTATTTCCCCTCTCTTATTACTAGTGGTCTAGTAATTAGGAGAGTGGCACCCCGAGTAGTTTCTATACCTCCTCCTCTCTAGTTGATGTAGTGGGACACGTATAGAAACGTGACCTAACATCATCTAGTAGAGTGGACGGGTCATAACCTTCAACTGGGGGCCTAGGGCCTAGTGCTGGAGTTTGTTCAGTTCTGGCTTGATTGATTCTCGCCATGTAGTAGTCAAGAAGATGTATTGAAGATTGTGCTCTCGTCTCTACAACCTCCCTCCTTTGAGCAACAGGAGAAGGGTGGAAATGATTTCCACCAGGGAAGGGGTACGTAGAAGGAGCAACAAACTTTTGATTAGCCTCGGACTTGACTTGCTTTAAGGCTTTCGCCTCAGCAGTCTTCCTGGCCTTGACAACCTTCTTTCTGACTCTACGAAGGTAGTTCTTCATTTTATTCTTGCTAGCCTTACTGACGGTAGGGGTACTAGAACTTGACCCGATCTCAGGTTGAGATGGTAGCTCTTCTATCGTTATTGACTTCTGGTTGTTATCCTTCTCAGTAAAAGATACAGTGGGTAAAGGGGTGACAACAGCCTCCATCTCAGAGATGGGGGAGTCAACTCCTGACCCTAAAGTAATCTCAACCAAAGGGACATTCCTTCGTATTCCCGCAGACAGATCAATCATTTCTTCTCCGTCGACTGATAACTTGAAGTCTTGGAATTGCATTTCAAACTGGATGAAATTACCAGAAGTGATTCCTTCGACTATCAAGTTTCTATCTAAAGAGAAAATGAGTTTCCCAGCCATTTGAGTGCTTGAATCCTGAAATTAATGAACAGTGATTTGAATTAGTTAATCTTGAATTTGAATTTTAATTTTAAACTTGATTAATGTTATTCAAAATTTAATAATTCAATCATGTTAAGTTTAAATTCAAAACAGTGGTTCATAGAATTGACAAGGACTTAAGGGTTGAACCCGACACTTTCGCTACACCAATTAGCTTGGGGCAAAATGTCAAAGTTCAAACTCAAGCTTGAATTCAAATTTGAATTTAAAATTTGAGGTGATAATCAAATTCGAACTTAAAGTTGAGATTGTATTTTGATTTAAAGTTGAATTTGAATTTAAACCTAAGGTTGAAGTCGAATGGACCTTTCTTCAAATTCTGTGATTCAACAGATCGAGTTTCGCTCAATCATATAGGTACACAGAATTGATATGAAAGATCCAGGGATCGAGCTTGACTCTTTTCATTTCACCAATTGACTTGGGTCGAAATGTCAAAGTCCCGGTAGAAATTGAATCGACTTTAAGTTGAAAATAGAATTCAAATTTCAGGTTGAAATTATGTTTGTTCTCAAATTTTGAATTTGCTTGAAACTCAAGTCAAATGGATCTTTCTTCAAATTTTATGACTCAACAGATTGAGTTTCACTCAATCATGTAGGTGCATAAAATCGATATGAAAGATCCAGGGATCGGGCTCGACTCTTTGCACCCCATCAAACAATTTAGGAATGAAATATCAAAGCCTAGAATTGACTGAAGAATTTTGAATTTGAATTGCATGTGTTCAACTACAACAGAATATTGTAGAAGACACATAGCAATGACGATTGAAGTTGATTTAAAAGATTTTCCTTGACTTTTGAAACTCAAAAATGTTGAGTTTTATTTTCAACATAATGGTTAACAAAATTCAAGGGAAAATCTAGACACCTGGTTTGACTCTTTCACCATACTGACTAGCTTGGGGTGAAATGTCAAAATCCAGGTTTAATTAAAGAAATTTTGAATCTGGATTTTAAGACTGAGGGATTTTTTAATTGTGAAACTTAGCATGCAGGGATTTATTCGCATGCGAGTTTGCAACATATGCAAAAATATTTTGACAAGCTTGGCTTAACTCTTTTGCTCTACCAATAGACTTGGAGGCAAAATGTCAAAGCCCGGCTTGGAGGGAGGTTTCCTACACTCACCTCTCTTTTCACATGTCTTAATTGAGTTGGCCACACTCACCCAAGAGAGAAATGGGTAGAAGGACCAACGGAAGAAAGGTAGTCAAAACTACCGATGCAATAAAATTTATATCGCTATTAAAGATGGAGAGAGAGAATTTCCCCAGTGGAGTCGCCATTTTTTGTTTTGATTAAAAAAATATTGTTTGAAAAGTGTTTTAATTTTCTTTGGGAAATATTTAATTTTTGGAATTTTAATATTTGAAATCGAACACTTATTATGAATGATATATCACCTCAAAAGATGAACATATCGTTCCCTAATAGGTTCAGATTACAAATCTTTGAATTTATCTGATTATCATAATCAAACTCAAGGAGAAACAACATACGATCTCGAAAGATCAAAATGATGTTTAATCAATTGTTTGATTATGTTAATCTGAATAGGATCGTTAATTTTATAATCAGAACTATGATTGTAACTGACGTATCTATCCGAAGAAAGAAGATGTCAATCATATCAATAGTTTTGATATGAAAATAACGATCGCCATTTTTTTGTTTTGATTTCCCAAAGATAATTAATTGAAGATTTTGAAAACTTGATTTTGAAAATCTGGTCTGGGTTTCTAAATCTCCTACGAGCGCAAGCCCTCGTAGTTAATTACATCATAGGAAATCAGAAAATTTCCTATGAATACTCTCGATTAAAATAGCGATACGAATTTTATTTAAGAATTCAAAGCTTGAAGTCAAAGGAGGTAGGGACTAGAAATTCAACAGGGATTGGTTCGAAAATGAACACTTATTTCTGGAGTCAAAGGAAGAAGAGTAGGAGGTGCTTTAAGATTCTGAATTACTTCAGAAACACCTCAACTATCCTAAGTGTTGGGCTTGAATTTGATTGAAAGAAATTTTTAATTTGAATGATCAATTTTATTAGAAAGTGGGAATCAGATTCCCGGAAGATTGAGGTCTTAAGTTTGAAGACATGCCTCAGAACCTAAGTCTAACATTGGGTACTGAAAATCAGTGACCCGAATCCTAGCTAATGTAATGCAATCTGGACTTACCCCGGCCTGGATTGGGGAGCCAGCTAAACCACCTAAACGCTTTTAAAACCATGAGTCAAAGTCTTTAAATGTAGAGTGGTTAAGGACATTGATTAAGATTGGTTTAAAGAATTGGGGTCGACATCTAGAGCAGATCCTAATTGACCCCTTAACATATGTTGGGTTAAATGCTTAAGCTAGAAATGCAATTAAAGATTTAGACTCAATTTTTAATTTGTATCTAATGCAATGCATGCTAGTTGACTCGATGAAATGCTTAAATCAAAATGTAGCAATTTTAAAATCAGGCTTAAAAAAATAGATTTTATCCTAAAGATTGCACAACATCCCCTTGGACAGAACTGCACCCTAATAGGTCAGGTGGTCTGCCAGAACCCGCAGGCGGGGAGGTGCCTAACAAGGTAGAGAAAAGTTAATATGAATGCATGAAAAACTCCCGGCGAGTCCGGGCTTACTTCTTAAGAGCGTTAGAGTTTCTATCTGAGCTTAAATATTTTAATTTTGTTTAAGTAGAAAAGGTTAATGACCGTACCCTCACGAGCCTCCGATCGGGTTCCAGGCTAAATCAAAATCGACATGCAATAACGCCAAATAAACTACTAAAAACATGCGGGTCCTTAATCGCAATCAACATCAAGTAATCAAATCAACATTTAATTAAATTAATTAAATAAATGCTCAAACTGAAAGTCCATAGGCAAGTGCCCTTAATAATACAACCCAGGGTCTGCAGTAAAGTAAAGTGGCCGGGTACCACTGACTACAACCCGGATTCTACTCCTAAGACTCAAGTGACTTTGAGATTTGAGATTCTTCTCGTTCTTCACTTCTTCGTCTCCTTAGAACTCCTTGGATAGTCGGGTCTGGATATCCAAATGAAAAGAAACTCCCCCTGAATAGGGGTGTTATCTTTTCTCTTTGGATATTTAGAATTCATCCTAATTTGGATCTCCAAATGGATAGGAACTCTCCCCTAAGGGATGTTCCTTCCTCTTTGGATTCCAAATTGGATGTTTAAACATCTCAATCTCAAAGTACTTTAAATAATTTACAACTCAATTTAAATCAAATTACATCAATAGAAATTAAAAATCTAGACTCAACAGCCTGCAAGGTTATCCTAATAATCAACAGTTTAGAAATATCCCAAGCAGTTATATATTTGAAATTCAAAAATGCTCAATCACAGCCAAGCTTGGCCATGCTCTTTTAATTTTAAAGGGGGTCTTAGCAGTTCTCTGGAGCACCTGTGCAATTTGATAATTATAATTTTGCCCCCTTTAATTTATGCCCTGTATGAGCATGGCCACCTGCATAAGATTGAATTAGTACAAACCGTTCCTAGCCTAGGGGTAGATCTAATCGTACAATCAGTCACATCACAGAGTGCATTAAATAAATAAACAATCACATCAATTCTACTACTAGCAAACAGCATGCAGTAAAAGCTCGAAAACCCGGCACACAGCAGAAAAGTAAACACCGGCCTAGCCTAAGACTAGAGTTGGTTGTCCTAGCAAACCATCTAAAGTGTGTGAGGTAGGCTGTGTGGCTTTGATGTGTCCTAAATAGGATGATTTGATTGAAGTTGTTTGAGGTTCAAGTTGGTTGAAGGCTTAAGGGAATATTTAATTTGAATTTAAATATTAATGACTTGAGATTGATTTTAAACTTAATTTTAATTGTTTGTTGGATATCACCTTTGTTTCACACCGAGGCCGTGAAGTTTATTTCACCTTCCTTGGGGCTAATTTAATAGCCTCGTAGGCCTGGGTTACCCAGTGGTACCCGATATAATTAAATGATTTGAGTTTGGTTAAGGTTTAAAGGTTGATTAATTTTAATTAGAATTGGTTGATTGCTGGTTTTAATGTTGACTTAAGATTTTCTGGAATTTTTGACAATTTATTGAATTTTGGAATTTTTTGATTATTTTAATGATTTAATTAAAGGGTCAAAATTTGACTTTTTGATTTAAAATGTTTTCTGGAAAGTTAATATTTTATTAAAATACTAGACCTTAATACGATCAGTTAGACAGTAAGTACACTGAAATTGGATTTTTCTAGATTTTATTATGAAGGTTTGAAGTTTTGACTCGAATTTGAACTAAGTTTGACCAAAAGTTGACTTTTTTAAAATTAATTGATTTCTGGAAACTTAACATTTTTAATAAATATTAGACCTTAAGATGAGTTGTATGCCTTTGAGTTTGCTCAATTTGGAGTTCATTTGAATTAGTTATGAATCTTTGAATTTTTGAATATTTAATGAATTATTTAAATTGTTTAATTAAAGCCATTTTTGTGGTTTGAATCCAAATGATCTCCAAACTCCTTGAAATCAACTCCAAAGGTCAGGAATGACCTAAGGAGTGATTTCCAAGTGTTTGGAAATTTTCTGGAATTTTTAATTATTTTTAATTAATTAAATTAATTAAATATTAAATTTCAATTAAACTCAAATTAAACTTAAAATTAATGTCAAATCTGGTTGATTTTAATTTTCATGGATTAAGGGTTTAATTTTGGTCAGTTAGAGGGGTTGTTTGTAATTTTTAGATTTAAAATGCATTTATAACATTTTCTGGAAGTTTTAGAGGCTTAATTAAGGGTTAATCTTGATTAAGTTGATTTAGGGGTTTAATGATTTCAAAATTCAGTGAGAAAATTTCTATGGGCTGTAGATGTCACTAGGTTCAAATGTTCAAGGTTTTAAGTCCATAGGAGGTGAATCCTAATTATTAGAATTTTTCTAAGTTCTCTAATTAAGATCCTTAATTATTGTCCTTAATGATGTCATTAGGTTTTGTAGATTTAAATCAATATTCAACTAACCCTTAAACATACATGTAGATATAACATACAATCACAAGCAAATCCTAGATCTAGGAGAACCCTAAGGCTAAGTGGTGTGTGTACCTACACATGAGATGCAAGTTAAAATTTAATTGTTTGAAAGGTTGATCAATGAATAATTAACCAAATAATTATTCATTGATTAACCATCACTCCACATGAATTCTATTCAAACATGCTCAATCTAGATTTGAAATTTCAATGGATCTCTCAAAATTTTAAAGATTTAAATATATATAGTTTTAAAATAGTATTTTAAAATATATATATATATATATTCGAAATTAGAGCACTTAAAATTAATATTTCAAAGTACTACTAAAATATTTTCAAAATTCAATAATTTTAAAATATATTGAGAGATCAACTGATTTTTAAAGTTATTTGAAAATATATATATATATATATATATATTTAAAAAAAATAGTTTAATATTTAATTAAGTATCAATTAAATATTAAAATAATTGAATGGTTAATATTAATCAAATTTAATTAAGGTATTAAACTTTGAAATTAATTTTAAATTAAAGTATTCAAGTTTTGAAAATCTTGAGATATTATATTAATATTTTTGATTTAAAATAAATTTGATTTGAAATTTTGAGGTTCAAATAATAATTGAATACATTTAAAATAATTTAAAATCAATTGCTATTTAAAATAATCCTTAAATTGAGTTTAAATTAAATATTATATGTTTTGAGATTTTAATATTATTTAAAATAATTGAATTTTTAAAGTTGCTTAAATTTCATTTAATTAAATATATAAATATTTGAAAAATTAAAGAAATCAAATATAAAATATACTTTAAATTAATCATAAACTCAAATTAAATCATTTTTAAAGTATATATATATATATATATATATATATATATATATATATATATATATATATATATATATATATATATATATATATATATATATATATGTTTTAAAATAAAAAAGAGTATTTGAGGTAAAATTTGAAAATTTGAAAGAAATATTTAAATTAATATTAATTAATTATTAATTAAACCTTAAAAAAAATTAATTACTTTTAAATTATTTAGAATATACATAACATATTTTAAATATTTTTAATTTTAAAATAAAGATATTTTTAAATTCTGGAATTTTTAATATATAAAATAAAAATTTTTATTTTAAAATAAATTTTAATTAATTTTATAAAGAAAATAGAATTTAAAATGATTTAAATAATGATTATTTAATCATTCTTAATAAATAGGCGGCGGTTGACACGTGGCAGAACATGACTGGATGGCGCAGAAAACGCGGTAAAAGCAATCATTGCCTGAATCGGCGGCGGGCCCACGCGTTTTCTACTTAATCCAGTCAGCATACGCCATGGATCGTCCGATCTCCCGCTGTCTGGCGTGGACGGTCATGATCTCGGCGGACCGAGGATTCCAGGGACCATCAATCCCGCTGTTTCAAATGAACGGCTCAGATCGAGCCAAACCGGAAAGTAACCACGGGATATGCTCTCCCGATTCGTTCAAGCCGCGGAATAGGAAGATCTGGACCGTTGATCACAAGATCAATGGTCCAGATCTCTCTCAACGAGCAGAAATTGTAAAACCGAGTCTTAGAACTCGTTTTTTTGCTCGTTCTCCCCAAATGGATCAATCAAATAAATTGAAATTTGAAACCTAGCTAGCTATAATGAACAGAATTCATGTGGACGTGTTTAAATTTCTTGAAAATCGCTTTTTACAAAGCTATTTAACTCTAAATGTGTAAGCTAGGGTTTGGGTTTTAGGGAGATTTACCCAATGGATTTTGGAAATTTTTGAATCTCTGAGCTTGTAGTTTGTCCACGCTACTTTTCCTTTCAGAAATCGCGGCTTGAAACGCTCCCTATTGAACGCTATAGGCTTAGGACGGATTCTGCCTTCAACTCGCCGGGAAGTTCGCCGGCGACGCCTATCTCCGGCCAGATTTTGGTTGGGAATGGTTTAAAATGACCTGGGGAGCTCAGATGAGCTCGAGTCCAAGCTTTTTTGGAGGTTAAAAATGGAGAGAGAGGTTTGGGGAGAGAATGAAGCTCTATTTGGATGACCTAACCTATTCAAATGTACCCAGCTGATTTGGATGGTTAGGATTGATTTTTCTGGACTCCAGATGAATGACACTTGGCCTGGAGTTTGTTAGAAGGCAGAGGAATCAAGGACACCAAGGACAAGTGAGGTGGAAAGGGATCTTGTCCTTTGGAGCATATGGGATGATTAGGGATGGATTAGGATCAAATCAGAGCTTAAGTGAGGTTTAAATTAAACTTAAGAAACTTCTGGAATGTATTTAAATAGCTAGAGTGATTTCAAATGGAGTGGATTAACTTGAACTTAGAGAAAATGCCCATTTCAAGAGGATTTAATGAATAATATGACTAGTTTGACTAGTCAACAATCAAATTGACTGCCAAGGTGGCAGTCAAATAATCTCAAACACTGATTTGGAAAAGATTGCAAAGTATTTGAGGTTTGAAATAATGTTGAATAGTTTGCATTAATTAAAGCTTGCATATGATTAACGGTTTTATCATAGAACAAAATTTGACCAAGTCAAATCAAGGTGTTTTGACTTCCTATATATTTGAATGTATTTGAATCTCAATTTGATATGGATTTGAGAGTTTGAGGATTTAGAGAGCTTGAATGGAAGGATTGAGGTGACTTTGACTCAAATGGGGCAAGTTTGACTAGACTTGGAATTAGTTGACCAAGTCAACTAATGATTGGGTCAAAAGTCCAACCAAGTCTAAATCATCGAAGGGTATGCTCAGGGGAGTTTGATTGAATTTTGAGTATGCTTGAAGTTTGATTTAAGTTGAAAGGGCTTAAAGGTTGATCTGGTCAACCTAGGTTGACTTGGTCAACTAGGTTGACCCTAAGCCAGGGTTTGGGTAGGATTAATCTCAAATGGTATTTGAAGTCTGGTAGGAGTGGTTTGAGGGTTTAAATAGGTCATTTAGGTCAAATCACCTATTTAGGCCCTTAATGGGCCTAATGGGTCAACTAGGTTGACTTGGTCAACCAGGTTGACCCAGGATCAAGGATTGGGTCCAACTAGTTCAGAATAACATTCTGAGTCTGCTGGTGGTGGTCTCAAGGTCTGGAGAGGTCATTTGGTCAAAATGACCTATTGGGCCCTTAATGGGCCTTTTAGGTCAAACCTGGTTGACTTGGTCAACCAGGTGGGTCCAGGGTCTGGAAATGGGTTCAACAGATTTGAAATGATATTTGGAGACCAATGGAGGTGGTCCCAAGGTCTGGGGAGGTCATTTGGTTAAAATGACCTGTTTTGACCCTAAAAGGGCCTTCTAGGTCAACTAGGTTGACTTGGTCAACCAGGTGGACCCAGGAGCTGGTTCTAGGTTCAATGGATTTGGTTTGACATTTGAAACTTGCTAGAAGTGACTGCATTTGATTTGGAGGTCATTTGATCAAAGTGACTATTCACACCCCATAGGGGTATTTTAGTCATTTTGATCCCTGGTCAACTAGGGGTCAAATTGAGTCCAAAAAAATGCAGTTTATTGGTCAATAGGTCATAATCAAGGGTCTGGAGGTGATTGGAGGCTTTGGAGAAAGCTCCAGGGTCAAAATCCACTGGGTGGTAGGTCCAGTGGCATAGACTGTAAATATTTGAAGGTTTTACAGCCTTTGGATTTTAATTCAATTTCTGGGGTTAGAGATCTCAGAATGAGCTCTAATTTGGAGGATTGCCTCTAGAGACATATCACATCAGTGTGGAACTGACAAATCCTGAATCAGAGGTCATTTGATAGGTTTTTGAAATGTTCAAAGATTTGTTGGAAAAGGCTTTCAGGACTTAGACCTTTGGCCTTGGATTTGAATCTGGAATCTGGTTTTGAATTGGATTTTGAGCTTGAATGATAGGATTTGAATTAAGTTTAGATTGAATTGAAATTTGGATTGATCTAGAAGAATCCTAGGGTTTAGAATAGGTCCTAGGGTCCAAATCAGCTTAAGGGAATCCTAGGGTCTAGAATAGATCCTAGGGACTGGAGTCTGGGAAGATTCTAGAATCTAGAAGTCCTAGGGAAATCCTAGGATCTGGGGTCTGAAAGAATCCTATAATCTAGAAGAATCCTAAGATCTAGGAATCCTAAGATCTAGGAATCCTAAGATCTAGATTGATCCTAAGATCTAAAATCTAGGAAAGATCCTAGGATCTAGAATAGTCTGAAAATTTGATTGATCTGAGATCAGGGTTGATTTAAATTTGAATTGATCTTAAAGTTTGGATTGATCTAAGATCAGATTGATCCTAGGGTTAAGATTGATCCTAAGGGTTGAAAAGATCCTAAGGTCTGGATTGGTCCTACTGACCTCATACAAAAATGAGGTCAACAACCGCATGCGTGAGAGAAAGATAGAAGCAGCGCCATCCATGTGACGCGGATAGGTAGGGTTTATAGCCCCAGAAGGAGGAGGAGCTTACCCACCGATGAGGCATACTACGAGACACCCAATGTAGTAGCCTTGAATCCTAAATCTAAGGTGGGCTTAGTGTTCCATACAACACTAAGGCCCGTGTCCTAACTAATGCATCCTGGACTTATATCCTGCCTGAAAAGGAAAGCCAGCTAAACTTCCTAATCGTATAAAATCCATGCTATCCGGTCTTTATGAAAGATGGGTGGATGGTTGAGTTTTTGGAAGTTGAGGTCGACATCTAGAGAGATTTCCTAAGTGACCCCGAATTTATGTATGGTACTATGCTCCTAAGACTAATGCAATTAAATCTTAATTTTAATTAGTTACTAATGCAATGCGTGCTGATTAAATACCCAAATCAGGAATGCATGAGATTTTAAAAAGGCTTATAAAAATAAATTTTTTAGAAAGACTAGGCTTCCCCAGGTTCAGAACCTCATCCTCATAGGTCGGATTATCTGAACTCTACCCTCGGGCGGGGAAGTGTCTAAACAAGGAAAGGAAGATGCATTGATATGCATGCGACCCCGGACGATTCCGGCTATTCCCTAAATCGTTATCTTTCTATGTTATTTAATTCTTAAAATTTTAACTTTAATTATGAGTAGAAGAATTTTATCCCTAAAGAGCCTAGCGAATCAGGCACATACACATGCAAGAAAGAAAACCTATGAAAATCATGCCATTTCTACTGCGCAAACAAGTAAGTAAATCATCACATCAGAAATCACAAAAGAGAGTGTCCAAAGTCCATGGCAAGTGTCATACAATATACATCCCAGAGTACAGAAAAGTAGGGGTGGCCAGGCTCCACCGACAACAACCTGGATTCTAATCCTATAGAACAACGCAAGTTTTAAAATGAGGCATTTTTAGTCTTCATCTTCATCTTCTGGTCCTTCTGTGGATCGCCTTCTCTTAGTCTCCTCGTAGTACGCCGCCAGTAGGATATCCAAATGAAAAGAAATTCCCTGTGGGGGGGACTTTCTTTTCCCTTTGGATCCCTAATCTTTCATAAAATGCCCCATTTTATAAACTTTCACAACTCAATACAATGAATACATTGCATCTGAATTATGAAAGAAAAATCTAGACTCTCCTGCAGGGTTATCCTAAACAATCAAAATCAATCATCCCAAGCAGTTATATATATATATATATATATATATAAAATACTCAAACCAGCCATGCTTGGCCATGCTCCTATTTATTTGGGGGCTAAGCAGCTAATAACACATGTAGCAGTTATTTATGATTTATTTATTTTAGCCCCCTTTTAGCGCTGTATGAGCATGACCACCTGCAGAAAGCATCATCAGTATCAAAAATCGTCCCTAACCTATGGGTAATCTATCGCCCATCACATCACAAAGACAATTCAGTGGATAAAACCATCATCACAGAAATCAATACAGAAATCTAACACAGAAAACTAGAGCAACCAGCACACGTGTCACATGCAAATCGCCACATCACAGGAACAAAAGTAAAGAAAACACCGGCCTAACCTAAAACTAGGAGTCGTGTCCTACTAAACAAATCTAGGTGTGTGTGGGCTGTGTGGTTTTAGGTGTGTCCTATGCAGGATAATTTAGTTAAAGTTATTTGTAATTTGATTTGTTGAAGGTAAAGGAGATTTTTGGTTTAAGTGCAAGTATTAGCAAGTTAAGATTGATTTTAGGAATTTTATTTTAGTGTTCAATTGATTACTACCTTTGTTGCTCACCGAGGCCGTGAGATTTATTTCACCCTCCTTGGGGCTAACTTAATAGCCTCGTAGGCCTGGGTTACCCAGTAGTAACCAATGTTGTTGAGTTAATTTAGTTTGTTGGAAATTAAAAGAGAAAGTAGATTAAATGATTTATCATTAATTAGGGGTTTGTTGGTTGATTTTAAGAAATTAAATTAATGATGTGATTAAAACTTAGGTGAGTTATTAAGGTTCTAAAGTTCAAGTTGTACTTAAGTTTTAATAAATCTCCTATGGGTTTGTTGATTAAGCAATGGTTCATTAATGTTTAAGGTTAGAGGTGTTTTAGGCTAAGTATGAGATTAACTACAAGAGGGTTTGATTAAGGTTTGAGTTTTAGGAAAGTTTTAGTTTTAGGTTTGTTCTCCAATTTTATAATTCTTAGGTTCAAATTGATTTTAGTGGATTTTGTTTAGTTAGTATTTGATTAGGAGATGATTAGTAGGTTACTTAGTCTGAGTTCACTCTTATGGTTCAAGTTTTCCTTCTTAATGATCATATGTATTATGATTTGATTAGGAGTTGGAAATCTTTTATGCATTTGGTTTGATCCCTTACCAATTTGTTTGAGGTTTGATTATAGGTTGGTTGTTATTAATGATTAATTAGTCTTAGATATCACTACACTAATCCTATGGTAGCATGTCACTATGCTTTTTCTATGTTTTATGATTTCTATCCTAAAAGGAGCATGCATTCTAAGTCTATGTTGTCTAAGACTCATCCTTAGGTTTTTGTCCTTAGATGTCACTAATATTGCAGGAGATAAAATGAAGTTCATTTTCTAACCCTTCAAAACATTCGTACGTATCAACGGGCTTAGGGATCTAAAAGAAATAGAAAGATCCTATTAATATTGAAGTTACTACAAGGCCCTAAGGGTGGGAGGCGTGCACACTGATGGCTCCTAAAGGCTATCTAAGTTTTAAGAAACTTACAGCACTGAGGGCTATGACCCAGTGGTAACGCCCGTAGCACCCCCACCGGAATGAATGGGGGTGACTGATTTGTTAAGGTAGGCTCCTTCGTCGCAGCAACTCTGAAGAATCCCTTCTCCTTTGTTTTCCCAGATGTACCTCGCAAAACACAAACGAGCAAAGGAAGGGGGTATTAGAGCACATTAATATTAATTATATAAATGACCGAGCATTATTAAAGCATTAACGTACCTTGTTATTTTCGGGCTTGTATACCGGTTGAGCCACTTTGCACCTTTGAACTTTCACATTTTTGCAAACACTTGATTTCAAAGCACAAATAGACAAGTAGTAGAAAAGCGAGGAAACCAAAAGAAGGACAACAATGCTGAAAGAAAAAGAAAATGAAAAGGCGATATAATAAAATAAATGTTAGCACCTTAAGGTTGGACATGCTTATTCAAAGCCAAGCATACCCTTAAAACACTCTTTCCTTTAATTCAATGCAACATGAGTAAAAAGAAAGAAGAATTAGGTGCCATTTGTTGTCCCCACGATTTAAACTAGCATTGAGAACATTTGGCACAACCATCTAAGTCATTCTTAAGTAAAACTCAAAGTAATAAACAGAAACAAGCTTCAAGATCATAACCGGGCTCCTTCATGTTGAATCTAAACATGCTTCCATTCCGACTCACATTCATCTTAAAACCCATTCTTAAAGCCAAATGCGAAGAGAGAATAAAAAAAAATCCATTCATGAAAGTTCACTTTTGTTCCAAAGAGACTTAGAGAGCTTCCCAAAACTTTCCAAATACAAAGCCATTCACAACATTTCCAATCCTCAAAATGACTCATAGGACCTTCAAGCAAAACGAAACATAAAATTCACTGCAACACTTTCTAATGCAAAATGACATTTTCGATCGTGGGGTATATCCATAGAAAATTTTCCAACAAACAAATTTTGAAAAGCCTTTCGTTATCGAGCTTCCATAAAACAACAATCATAAAGTTCTTCAAAAAAAAAAAACAAACAATTTGCAAAGCTCTACGTGAAGTTTTCCAACAATAAATGAGCTTATGAGACTTTCCAACATGCTTAATTTTACCGAAAAGCAATAAGAGGTACCTCAAATAGCAACTTATTTTACTCATGCAAGGAGACAATCCACCATCCTTATTTTCAAATCAACCATACAATACAAGCTAGTGCAAAATGCTCCTCCCAAGAGCTTACAACCATCAAGTAACTAAGTGTAAGAAACATGCTTGTGAAGTTCATAAGGCCAAGTGACAAAATAACACATATGTCATAAGCTCAAAATTCCATGTTTTAATGAAAATGTAATAATTAGAAAGAGATCTTGATGCTAACTCACTTTTCCCAAATATTGGAAACAATACTCCAACAATATATACAACAACGCATTGAATCTATGAAACATATATGCATTCCCCAACAAGTCTCCAACCTTCACGTTACATGCCACCAAAACAATTCCAAGAGAGTTTTGACAAACGTTTGTAAACTCAATTTTGTGTCAAATATATCATGTTTTGCCAGATATGCATATAACTCACAACACGCTTCAATGAAACACCTCAACTATTTAAAACGATGCTAAATTGATTCTATGCCAAGTTCATATTTGAAACAAAAGGTGTATAAAAGCTCCCCAAGACAATTGCCAATATCATCTTTCATACAAAACTCAATCAGGTAAATAAACGAGCATAGAGATACTTTATCATCCATGAACCTTCCAAAGAGTTTCGAGTTCCTTATCATATACCACCAAAAGTTCAAAAGAAGCTTTAGCTTAACCTTATAAACATGCTCTTTGTGCCAAAACACACGATATTGCAAGTCAAGGACTCCTATACACTATTGCAACTCAAAGTAAGCAAAAATTATTTGGGATTAACATTGGAAGGAATACACATTCATATACATCTCAACTTGATTACGTAGAGGAATAATTAAGAGCATGCTTTTGAATACCTAGGACAAATGGAAATTCATCGAATAGATTTTGTTCAACATCACAACAAACAAGGAGGAGGTTCGCGAATCCATATTCAAATTTTGCGCTTCATAAGATATGAGTATATAAAGAAAAGATTTCATTCTATTCCATTCTCTTTTTTTTTTTTTGCAAGTGTAGGTGTAACGATGCATAAATATAACTTCCGACGATTCCCCTTTTGATTAGAATCTAAATTATTCCCTCACAAACATTAGCACAAACCTCTTGAATGCATTTCTTAATCAACAAACAATCATAGCTTTCTCATGATCTCCAACGACTTAAGCATGGGGTTTCCAGCCATTTATGATATAAGACGAGTAGTGAAGAAACATAGGTTCCACATACGCAAAAAGCAAATAAACCCATCCTCCAAATAACATGAATCAACATACCCTCTTGTATACCTCCCATGAGACTATCCGCGGCTATCAACGACTTAATCTTTCCCAAAAAAAAAAACATTGAATCATCACTTGACAATCAAGCATTAAAGCAAAACTAAATAATAGGAGATGATAGTAAAGGACATTGTCAAACTTGCGGTAATGAAAATTGGAATCATTCCCATGGATTGAAACAGCAACTACTCAAAATCTTTTGAAATAAAAGCTTCAAAAACAAGTGAAATCTCTTTGAAGCGTTTCATCAAACAAGTGGTATGCTATGTCCATAGGAACATGTAAAGCAAATTAGCATGAAGTCATGACTTACACACCTATTTGATTGCAGCCATCCAAGCAACTTACAAAAGGAACTTCATGATCCACATAATAATTACCCCAACAAGAAGACACATGCGCATGTGTATAAAAAGGAAAACCAAAAGGGAGGTCACATTCTCTTAACTTTGTAAGAAATTCAAACATTACTACTCTTCCCATCATCCCTTTTTAGACTAATATGAAGAAATGAAGACAAGTAGAAGAAGGGAAATAAGTAGAGGGAAGAAGCAAGAAAAGGGGGAGAAGAAGAACATATGGTTAAAGAAGAAGAAGAAGAAGGAGAACAAGAATAAGAGGAAGGAGGATGAGAAGGGCAAGGTGAAGAGATCAAATCTGAGAGAAGAAGAAAGAGGATAGGAAGCAAACCTGCGGCTGGAAGAGGGTCTCGGCTAGGGTAGGTAGAGTCGTGCGAATGCCAGGGGGATGGGAGCTGGGTCGTCGAAGGCTGGAGTCGGACCTGGCTGGGGTTCGCGAACTAGAAGCAGGGGCGGAGGGGTCCGGCGTCGGGTGTCTTGCGAAAACCGAGAAGGGATCGAGGAAGGGGCTCGGCGTCGGCTTGCAAATAGGGGCGGCGGAGAGAGAGAGAGGCGGAAACCCTGCGAAGCGAGAAGAACCAGAGCCGAGAGACGGGGGGGCTTGCGAATGGGGGAGAAACCTCTGGTTGTGCTAATGAGAGTCGCGAGAGCCTCGGAGTCCATCCCGTTCCTTCGCCTTCTCGATCCCGCCTTATTACACTGAATAAGGCTCTATCGAGCTGCTCCCCTACGAAAAGGAGCCTGCTGCTATCCCGAAGTGGGGAGTTCACGCGACTGAGTCATCTGGCGACGACAGGATCAAACCGTTGACAAAATCAGAGCCGTTGGATTAATTACTAGATCTGGCATCAAATTCAAATTTGTTTAGAAAGCAAATTGGAGTTTAATGGAAATTAATTTGGGTCAGCTTGGATTAGAATTGAGTTAGGTCTGAACGTAAATTGGTGATTTAATCAAATAGAAATGGACATGAATTAAGATCAATTTGGGCCAAACTGAACTTGGCGGGGCTAAGATAAATTGATCGAGGCTAATAGAATCCAGTCGAGTGCAATTCGAATCAATTCGAGTCGATTCGAGCTTAAGTTAGACTCAACGGAGTCCAACTAAGTCACTCCAAGACGCTCGAGGGCAAATTGAACTAAAACGAGGTCAACATCGTTAATCGTTCGATAAAACTCATTCTTTAATTTAAACAAGCCGCTTGTTTAAAGCTCGATAAGCATGCACGGTACAAACTGAACATAAACATCTGCCATTTTAAATGAACTAAGCTTGAACATAAAAAAAGCTTGAATCGAGATCGAATAAGTTATTAGCAAACAAGCTCAAATATAAATAAGCTTCTACTCAACTTGACTCGGTTCGTTTACAACCCTAATTATCTCCATCATTCAAACTTTAAAGTAGGACAACTTCATATTCTTATAATAAAATATAAATCTAACTTTCACACATTCTCTCTTGCAATATAATCAATGCAGTCATTCTCAAGATTAACATTCTTAAAAGTATTTTTAACATTTAGGTAATTATCAATTATTCTTATGCTATTGATCATCTCTTCAAACTTGTCATTAGTGTGGCTGGCTGCATTAGAAGTGATTGTGAATGCGATATAACGTAAATAATGATAATAATAATAATCATCATCATCTTTTCTATCAATGTTCGAAGGGACGGCATGAGAGGATTGTTGAAGGCTTTGAGCAGTATGAAGTCTTGATGACGGGCAGTTTTTCGATTAATCGAGTAAGGATATCTTCGAACAAACTACTTGGAGTAAGTGGTTTGAGCAAGAAGGCCATTCAATCGATTGGACAAATACGACGGGTTACCCTTCATATTGCAAACATGAGCATATTTTGATCATAAAAAGAATTTGGTGGATATTTGATCAAATAAAAAATATAAAATGATGTATTAATCTAAATTATAGCATTGAGGGGATTAAAAATTCAAATTTCCCAAAAGTATCCCTTCAATTTAAAAAATAAATAATAAAAATAAAAAAGTTTGTTTCCCCTCATTTTAAATTCTAATTTGTCCATTATAAATAGGGAATCACCATCTTATAACTTGTAGCATCTTCATTTTCTCATCCTTCCAACACTTTCAAGTTTCAATGTATTCAAAATTCTCTTGAGGACAAATGGAAGATCTTAGCAATCTATATTCTTATAAAGAGTTGTGACAAACAAAACAAGCCTTATTTATAATAATAATAATAATAATAATAATAATAATAATAATAATAATAATAATAAGAGAGAAAAAAAAGTAAAACTATGATATTTCCAAATAGCCACAATTTTATATGATATTTGTAATAAAAGTTTGTAGTTGGGATAGTTTTTTTATTTGAGGCTATTGGTTTGATGGCAAAGAAATAAAGAGTAAAATGGAATATAATAGAAAATGGATGTACTGTATTTGACATATTTTGAGTTTGTTGAATGTGTAAAATAAATGTAGGTTATTATTTTTTGTGTTTGGTTTGAAGTAAAATGAATGCCGTATAAAACACGAAGATGATGAAGTCCCATGACGGGGCAGTTGGTGGTGGTAATGGGCAAGTGTAATTGACCATAACTAGCGACTGTGGCGATGGTTAGTAGCATGCGCCAGTAGTGGTGAGTGATGGGGCAATTAAAGACAGGTGGTAGTGGCCAATGGGCAATAGGTAGCAGTAGTTTGTGATGACTGGCAGCAACAGCAGCCATAGATAGCAGCAGCTATAGCGATGGCCGATAGCAGGTGACGACAATCAATAGCAGTGGAGGTATGTTGCATTATGTTCATAATTATAACAAAATTAGATGAGTTTAAAATACATAAAAAATGAACTATAGAGTTTAAAATTCATCATATTTTTACTCTGCAATTTTTTTTTCATCAAATCAAATGTCAATATTTTTAAAACCCCTTCATTTAAAATACTTCGCACCCACTTTTCTTTAATTCAAACAGCCCTTTCTATCATTCATTGTCATTAAACAAAAAAAAAACAAAAAAACAAAAAACTTCCCATAAAAAGCAAATATTAATGAGTTTGCGGCCAACCTAAATTTCTCATTGAATTTTAATAATTCAGTTGTCTTATTAATTGTCCAACAAATTAAATAAATCATTAAAAATACATATTAATCCACCAATAAGATTATAATTTAAAAATCAACATCCCTTTGGTTCATATTATTTGCAAGTTTTAACGCAAAATATATACATTAATAAATTTTATATAGACATAAAATAATGCCATAAGAGAAAGTTCCTTCAAAGTTTTTTTTTTAATAATTAAACTAATTGAAGAGTGTGAAAATAAAATTGACTGTAGAGATTTTAGCACCCTAAATGAAAATAAATATTTCTGTTTTTATCGGCGTATTAGTAAAACCGAAGTTAGAGAGGCTTTAAAGAAAATGAAGGGTGGAAAAGCTGTTGGACCTGATGATATTCCAATAGATGTGTGGAAATGCTTAGGAGATGAAGGAATTTCTTGGCTTACTAAATTTTTTAATACTATTTTGAAGACTAAAAAGATGCCAGATGAGTGGAGAATGAGTGTGTTAATCCCTATTTTTAAGAATAAAGGTGATGCACATGATTGTGCGAATTATAGAGGAATTAAGTTAATGTGTCATACTTTAAAACTTTGGGAACGAGTTATGGAGCATAGGTTGCGACGTGATACTAATATTTCTCAAAATCAATTTGGATTCATGCCGGGTAGGTCTACTATGGAAGCCATACATTTATTAAGAGGTTTGATGGAGAAATATAGAGAGAATAAGGAGGATTTACATATGATATTTATTGATTTAGAAAAAGCATATGATAAAGTTCCAAGAGAAGTGTTATAGAGAGTTCTTGAAAAGAAAGGAGTTAATAATGCTTATATTCAAATAATTAAAGATATGTATGCATGAGCTATTACTTGTGTTCAAACACAAGGTGGTTTGACCAAATATTTTCCTATTTCGGTTGGATTACATCAAGGATCAGCCTTAAGCCCATATCTTTTTGCTTTAGTCATGGATGTTCTCACTAGACATTTGCAAGAGGATGTACCTTGGTGTATGCTTTTTGCTGATGATATTCTTCTTATTGATAAGACTAGAGAGGGAGTTGAAGGTAAACTAGAATTGTGGAGGTCAACCTTAGAGTCTAAAGGTTTTCGCTTGAGTAGATCTAAAACGGAATATATGGAGTGTAATTTTAGTAATAATAGACCTAGTGAGGGGATTGTGACTTTGGGCGATCAAGTCATTAATAAGATTACACGTTTTAGATATCTTGGATCTATTGTTCAGAGTGATGGTGAAATAGATGGAGATATTATCAGCAGAATCCAAGTTGGATGGTTGAAGTGGCGGAATGCATCGGGCTTATTGTGTGATAGAAAAGTACCCCTCAAATTTAAGGGAAAATTCTATAAGATGGTGGTGAGACCTACAATGCTTTATGGTGCTGAATGTTGGCCATTAAAAGAGAAGCATAATTCTAAGTTAGTGTTGCAGAGATGAGGATGCTCAGGTGGATGAGTGGCTTTACCCTTAGAGATAGGATACGAAATGAGCATATTCATGAAAAGGTTGGAGTAGCTCTAGTGGAAGATAAGATTAGAGAGAGTCGCCTTAGATGGTTTGGTCACATAAAACGACGGCCTCCCGATGACCCGGCTAGAAAAGTAGAGATCTTAGATTTGACTTTTGTTAAGAAAGGTAGAGGTAGACCTAAAAAGACTTGGTTAGAAAATATTAGAAATGGTCTTTCTTTATTAGATTTAAACGAGAATTTGACTTTTAACAGGGCACAATGGAGAAAAAGGATTCATGTAGCCGACCCCACGTAGTGGGATAAAGGCTTGATGTTGTTGTTGTTGTTGTTGTAATTAAACTAATTTAAAATAAATATGATTTTGCTTATTTATAGAATTAATCATTTAATAATTAATCTAATATGATTAATTTTTTCTAATTATTTAAGAAAATCATTTAGTAATTATTTTGATCCTAAAGCCAATTGCCCTTCATGATCAAACCAATCTTGGGCTTTCAACTTGCTACCTCAAAAAGTTGCTAAGTCCCACAACTCCTTAGGCTACCTTAAAAATAAGGTTGTAATACCCTCCAAAAGACAAAGTTCAAATCCATTCATGATGCTAGAGACACTGAGCACATTACTAGTTAATCCATCTTTAGCCTATAATTTCAATCTAGGCCACAATGCTTATGGCAAAGTTCATAAGACCAATAATCTCTTTAAGCTGCTTAGAAATTAGGATTTTAAAGCCCCGACATTTCAAATGCTTCAAATCAAGCTGAAGAACTTGAGCAAACTAACGTTCAAAGTTATAGATCTTGCTACATGAAATATCAAGCTCAAATCTACAACCCCTTTTGAAACATTGAACACGCAAATCAGTCAAGCGAGTCTAAAATCTTGTCCTCATTAGAGACATGAGAGTAGTCAATCTAGATGTTGTAAAAACAAAAAATTATATTGGAATCAGGGATGGAATATCATAAACATCATGCTAGTTTTAAGATTATCCCATATTCAAGTTTTAAGATTATCCCATATTCAAGCCACATTTTCAGCAAGCAAGGTCTTATGACCTAATGTCCAAGTTATATCCAAATCAAGGGAGATCTTGATCCACTAGAAGAAACAAAAAGTACTCCAGCTTACTTTTCATTTAAAATAAGCCGCCATTCTTCGTCGTTCACCACTGCCACCTCTGCTGCCCTCCACCGCCACCACTTCCTACAACACGACGTCATATGCTACTGTCAACCATAGTTGTTGCTTAATTATCACAACAGCAACAACAACAACAACAAGCATTTATCCCACTATTTGGGGTCGGCTACAGGAATCTTTTTTTCTCCATTGTGTCCTATTAAGAGTCAAATTCGTATCTAAATCTAATAAAGAAATGTCATTTCTAATATTTTCTAACCAAGTCTTTTTGGGTCTACCTCTACCTTTCTTAACGTAAGTCAAATTTAATATATCCACTTTCCTAATCGGGTCATCAGAAAGCCGCCATTTTATGTGACCAAACCATTCAAGGCAACTCTCTCTAATCTTATCTTCCACTGGAGCTACTCCAACCTTTTTCACGTATATGCTCATTTCGCATCCTGTCTCTAAGAGTAAAGCCACTCATCCACCTAAGCATCCTCATCTCTGCAACACTTAAGTTAATATCATGCTTCTCTTTTAATGGCCAAAATTCTACACCATAAAACATTACAGGTCTCACTACCATCTTATATAACTTTCCCTTAAGTTTAATTATCACAAAAACAAAAACAAAAATTGCCTTGGCCGCTGCCATTAGCCTTCGCCTCCATCATCGCCATCATAGCCCACCATCGTCATCATTGAGTTTTACACTACATTTATTTTACTTCTAACCAAACAAAAAAGGTAGTCATCTCCATCCGTATAACTCTAAATATTTCAAACACAATACATTCATTTTACATTGTATATATGACAAACTTTTATTATGCATATATGCTAGGAGTAGAAAATTTAATGCATAAAAGAACAAAAAAATATAAATCATATTATAGCAATGTATAATACAAAAAACTTCCCATCTTGTTCATTTTAAATTCTAATTTCTATATAACAAAATAGTTAAACATCACCTCATAACTCACTAGAATAATCAAAATTTACTTAGTGGGAAGAAGCATGGAAGGCCGGGCTCAAAAGTGACAAATGGCACACTTGTAAGGATTAATAGCAAGCTATATAAAGAGTTTGTGTGTTTTCAAATTTCAATCCTCATTATCTTTCTTATCATCCCTCAACTCAATCTCCATTCCTTAGCCTTTCGACTAGCTATTGGCATGGCATTCTTTTGCCATCCTCTTTTCGGTCGTGTTCTCATCCTTCTTCTTCTCACCTTCTTGTCCAACATGATGACCGCATCCATGACTCAGCACTATTTGGGCGAAATCAAAAATCCTAACAATGATTACACGGTTAGAAGCGCTGGGAATTTCGCTATAGCACGCCACAACTTCGATCTCAAACAAAGTAAATCGCATCTTTCATATTGTCGAGTGCAAAGTGCCCAAAGAGAGCCATTTTCATCGGATTCATCTAAATACTCTCTCAATATTGTGGTGCAAGATATGGGTACTGGGATGAAGTATATGGTCCTTGCAGGGGTGATCATTTATAATGATCCTGACATGGCTCCATTCTTATATTACTTTTTCGATATTCGTACTATTCATACGAGGATTAAATATGCCCAATGTGGTTAGATTCTTGTTATTTGAAAATTGAGGGACTAAGCTTATTTCCATGGACTGTAAAAGACAATTAAGCATTAATAAAATGTTGGATTTTCTTAAATTTGCTCCATTTGAAAACTGTCCTTAAGAAAACATAAAAAAATTTGAGACAAATTGTTGCACAACTCTCAATCTCATTACTAAAATGATATTTAGGCTTCGTTTGGGACGGCTTTCTTACTATTTCTTGAAACAGTAAAAAAGCCGTCCCAAACGAAGCCTAAATATTATTATGCACATTAGTTACTAGAAAGAGTAGTTAATATATTTTGTCTACATTGAAGTCTTCCATATTCCTCTTATCTATCAAAATGATAATCTTTACTTTAAAATTAAAAAAAAAGTATTTATAAAAGTAGAAACCTCAATATAAAAGTTTCCCAAGCAAACAGAAGTTGGAGCAATACAACACAAAATAAATCATTGGATTTACATTGAGATGTGTTCAATACAAATTTTAGTTAGCTTCACATGTATTTGCTTTGAGATCTATCTCAATTAGATCTTATCCATGGAGCAGCTATACTATGTACATCAGCTATGTCTCCAAAGGCAGCAAATCCCAATCTTTAAGGACATGAAAGTTTAAGAGAGTTCTAACCAGATAATTTTCTTCTCTTCTGAGGCCTCTCACTCTTCCACCCAGCTGCAGTACCCCCTCGACGCCGTCTTTTGGGTTTGCGACCTCTCCTCTTGCCTGTGTAGTTAAGTGGCTGAGAAGCATCAACTCCCTCTCCTTCGGGGCTTTGATCTGCCGATTTTACAACTATGGAGGCAGGGGAAGGAGCAGTGCTCTCATCATCAGAATCGGGTTCTTTGCTGGTAGCTATCTCCCTAAGCAGCTTCTCTCTCACATGGCTGACTTCGAAATTCTGAAGCTCTTCATCAGCTGCCTGATTGTTAATCAATACATCATCTGCATTCTGCATTCAAATTAAGTTTCAATACAGCCACTCTCAAATATATTCAATTATGTTAAATATGACCTGATTGAATTTACTATATTAAAACAGTTATATGAAAGCGAGCAAACTTGATTCATCAACTCAAAAATCAACGCCAGAGACAATCCTAGTCATTCAAAGCCTCAGTGCAAGCATCAACGCTGCATGAGCTTTTTAAATAAATCAGATGCAACAATATAATCCTAGAATGGTAGAAAAGCACATTGTTAATTTTGATATAAAGGAAAAGCTAATGATCCGACTGACTATACGATTTTTTATTTTTATTTTAAACTATAAAATCAATCATCACCCTTCCATTTTTTTCCCAAAAAAGGTGAGATTTTTCACAAATAAATGATCAACAACGCAATATCATTGATTATCACAGAATTTGTTTAAATAATCTCAAAAGAAGGAACTTACATCTTTGCAGAACTCTTCCAACTGATTTGGATTTAAAGGGCCATCAGCACCAGACAAGAAGCCCATTGTGCTTTCCATAATATCAAGATCTGGAGCATCACCAAAGCTTGAGACTGCACTACCAGGCAAAACCATATCGTCCATCTCATCATACTCAGAACCATGGTGGGGTGAGGTGTTTGGAACTCCCGCCGGCATTTGATGTCCAATATTGCCAAGAGAGCAGCTTGGACTTTGTGCAGAACTAACAGGTTGATCTCCCATAAAACTACAGCCCAGCGTCACATCCCTGACATTCATGCTTATTATCTGGTTGAGATGAGCCTTTGCCTTCAGAACTCGAGACTGGAGAGCTTCAATATTCAGGAGGACTTGCTCAAGGGAGCGATCTCCATCCCTAAAGTCTAGTGCCCACAAGTGATCATGGCAGCCTCTTGTTATGTCATTCACTGCTTGGCATAGGCAAGAAAA
Organism: Dendrobium chrysotoxum; assembly: GCA_019925795.1. Classification (NCBI taxonomy): domain Eukaryota; kingdom Viridiplantae; phylum Streptophyta; class Magnoliopsida; order Asparagales; family Orchidaceae; genus Dendrobium; species Dendrobium chrysotoxum. The sequence goes on from CM034303.1 coordinate 2,559,035, forward strand.
CAAAGTTAAGAATTAGAAGATCTGAAAGGATCCATGGCTCGGTTAAAGGAGAAGGTTAAAGGAGAAGACTGTTTCTTCAAGATTTTGAATTCAAATAACGTACTTTGCAATTTATCACTCATCATTTAAAAAAACAAGCCAAATGATGAAACAATTAAAAAAAAACAGATTAACTTCTCATGCACTAACAATAAATATAATTATTGCAATGTAAGTTAATATATATGCAGCAAGCTTTAAATACTTTTTTTATTAAAAAAAAACAGATTGTCGCCAAACAGAAACATAATTAATAAAAAAAACCCATGAAAATAAAAAGAACACGAAGATATGGAAAGATTAGATAACATCAACAGAAAAATATCACAATCGGCAAAATCAAGAGTCTCTCTCTAAAACAATCTGAGCAATTTGTTGTCCCCTAACAGCATTTAAAGATTATTTTATCATGTCCTGGTGAAAAAAGCCTTCTTTGAGAATGGTAAAGAAACCATGCACATGCATTGTCAATGAAAAATAATATCATCATCAACTATGTGTGATCAACTTTAATAAGAATCTTTATCACAATTATTTGGGTGTGGCTTTCTAAATGCTCATTGTTTATTCATTTATGTTGAGTGTTATCTAAGATATAATGCATATTCTTTCAAATCATTTTGAAAGAAATGTATCTAAGAGGTGTCAATTTGGGTTAGCAGGTACGGTTTGAGTCTGACCCAAAACTTATCCGACCCGAACATGCTTAACCCAAACTTGATCCATTTATCATACAGGTCAAAATGTTTCATCAAAACCCAACTCGACCCAAACCTGACCCATTTATCATATAGATCATATTTTTTTGGATCAACACGACCTATTTAACCTAAATAATACTCGTTTAACCCGAAATGATACATTTAACCCGAACTCGACCCATTTAACATGAACCATAATGATATAATCGAGTAAATTTCAAATTTTTAGGTCAACCCGAATCCAACCAAAAAATTAATCCAATCAAGATTTTCAACCCCAACTCAACCCAACCCGAAAATTAATTGGGTCAACTCTAATAGATTTTTTTTTTTTTTGCGGGGTTAGGTTGAGTTGTCGAGTCAGGTCATTCATTGAAACTCATAATCCATCCATGTTACCTTAGGATTATCCCATCTTCCCAATCCCCCAACACTAATTTTATCTACTAGTCTAATAGGTAGCCTTTTTTTACATATTCAAACATCTAGCCTATTTTAGCATATCTTCAATAGATGCCACAACCATTCTTCTAATATAATCATTTATTAATTTAGCAAGCATAATTTTCCACACATTCATCTTAACATCACATTCAACTTAACTATCGACAAACATTCAACTTAACTATCGACAACCTTTTTTTAACCCAAAACTTCAATCCATAAAGCATAATTTTCTAAAAGTTGTCCTTAAATCTCTTAAGGCACGTCTCCATCTTAACCGCATCTCTAAATTTTATCTCATCTATATCACCTTGAAGATATCATGCCTAGTATCACTTTTTATCTTCTAACAACATTAATTGAAAATTATTAATATCACTAAAATTGCATATCATAAATTTAGTTTTTGTTCTTAAAAATTAACATCAACAAATATCCTAACAATTAGAATAATGTTGTATTCAAAAGCTTACACCAAAAAACCACACTTTGAATATCTCTTGTAATCATCTTTAAAACTAATAAAAAAGGTATTGACTCAATGCTAATCCTACATTTAATTAAAAATTCTTTTGCCACTCCATAATAACATTTTTTACTCACCCCAAAGTCCACAATGTGAGATTTATTACAGCATAGGTGATGTTCAAAACCAAACTATGGGTAACAACTTCCAAGGCCCTTACCAATCAGATTAGCTAGTACCCACATGCATATATTTAATAATTTAAACATAACTTTAACACGCATTTCTTCCTTAATGTGCAATAAATTAATTCTCATGATATTTGATCATATCCCTAATCAAGTTCATTAAAAATTCAAAGAAGACACTTTCTTAGAGCTCTACAAATTTCCATTAATTGCCTTAATCCAAAAATCACTCTTAAGTTAAATCTTCATGGAATGAAACCAACTAATTTTTCAAAACTGATATACTTTTTCTAATTCTAAGAGTCTCTCCATAACTTCATTGCATGTCTCAAATCTAATTTTCTTTTCATAATTAACATAATCATGAACATCTCATTTGTTCTTAAATATTGGTGACAAAACATTTCATTTCAAATCAATTAACATCCCTTTAGACTTCAAAATTCCAATGAAAAGATTTTTAACCAAAACACTGTAATGTTACTTATAACTATACAAATATCAATACACATCTCATATGGACCTAAAGTTTTACCATTATGTATCCTCTTCAAAATTAACTCCACATCTCGCCTTCGATGGTTTGTTCACATAAAACAACGGCCTTCTGATGACCCGGTTAGAAAAGTAGATGTATTAGATTGCTTATGTTAAGAAAGGTAAAGGTAGACCTAAAAAGTCTTGGTTAGAAAACATTAGAAATTAGCTTTCTTTTTTATATTTAAATGAGAATTTGACTCTTAACAGGACACAATGGAGAAAAAGGATTCATGTAGCCGATCCCACGTAGTAGGATAAAAGCTTGATGTTGTTGTTGTTGTTGAAACTCCTATTTAATATTTTCTAAATGTGGCATTTTCATCTTTCTTTAGTTCCTTCATTTTTAATTTAAAACCTATTGTATTTCCTTTTAATCCATCAAACCTAATAACAATCTTTAAATATCTTATCTCTTATCTAAGGTATTAGGTATATCATCATTTCTTCCTCCTTAGCACCAAGTCTATTACATAAATCACCAAAAGTCATAGTTTTAATTTGGCTCACTAACTACTTCATAAGACTATGAGCTTTCTTACAATCATTATAAGCCTTCTTAGTATTTAAGTTTTGATATTCTTTAAAAACAAATTTATTTTCCTTAACAATCTTTTACACCTCACTCCACTGTTGAGTCTCCATACTCAACTATGATTTCATCATAGATTCCACTAAAACTTATAAGGCAATCTTCTTAATAAAATTAATCATACCCCATATCAAGTTTGGCTGAAAAAAAGAATTATAATTTCCCCTCTAAGCAAAATATATTAAAATATTAACAATTTCTCATGTTTTCACTTCCACCAACTTATCTTAAGACTATTAGCTCTTATGACCGTTTTCATCATACTTATATACATCCATAATTATTACTCTATGTTATATGGTCAAACTCTCCTAAAATCACCTTGAGATCTTTGAAAATAGATTTTTCTTTCAATTAAAAAAAACATAAACTATTTCAGATTTGTTGCCTCCGCTTTTAAAAGTAATTGCATGATTCTCTAATTTCTTAAATTATATGTTCGCTGTTACAAGAATATAGCCTGCTTCAAAATCCTTTTATAGCCAATCCTATGGAACTTATATAAAGATTTAAAATACAAATATTACTGTAGTAGCTCATCCTTCTCGACCCAAAACTATTTTTTTTAAACTATCTTTGAATACAATTTATGGAGTTTAAGCACTAATAATATTTATAATGTCCTCACTAATCTTTTTGAACTCAACAATTTTATCTTTTAACTTAAAAATTTACAATCCACCATTATCCCAACTCCTGCTATGATTAATATTTTCTGACATACAATACTTTATATTAGTCTTGAATGCATTGGGATTTCTCCTCTTTTCATTTGGTTCATTGTTAAAATTTTACATCAATTCTTCTTTTAATTGTTATGTCCATCAATTGTCTTATATTCTCATTCAAAGTTCACAATTTCATATAGCAAATCAAAACTTAGTTTTAGACCCAGTCAAATCTTGCTTATTTTTCACTACAAAAAGATTAAATTGTGGTGTATCACTTACAAGAATCATCCTAACCAACCTTGTCTAATTTTTTAGATACAATTGGATCAAACTGTGATGCATCACTATAGGTGATATCCTAACAAACTTTTGTCTACTTTTCACGAGTCAAAGTTAATTTGTAGCGTGTTGCCAATAGGCAACCCTTAATACTAATAAAATTTAAACTTAAATTTATTTCATTAGTTTTGGCAAAAATTTTATGATTGATTAGAGACCTAACATCAAATTCAAACTTTATCCTTGCTGCCGAACATGAAGATTTTCTATAACAAAAAATATCTGCACATATTTACATGAATGTATTTGCTCAAAGGGAAAATTAATAACCATCAATCCACTAATACTTGTACTTTTTCTTATAAAACATCTCTCTTGGAGAATCAATCCCTTGAGTTAAAGGCCAATGAAGTTTTGTTGCATCCAGTTCAACATGAATATTTAAATATAACTATTTGTATTTAAGATGATGCCGTATTGAACTACAACAGGACATTTTTTTTCATATTTTAATGCCTGTAGAAAAGAATGCAACATAAGAGATTAAGGAAATCTGTCTCAGGAATATCAGGCCCCACCATTTTTCACTTCGTATGAATTGAAGGACTGAAGCTCTATCGAAAATCTCTTATTCTAACAATTTTACTTCTCAATCATATTCCCCTTGCTAACTTCAATGAACTAGCTGACAAAGTGCCTATTTTTCTCATTCATATATGCTTTCATAGCGAAGCCTATCAAATATCCTTAGCAACTATCTTGATCAGAATTAAACTAGTAAAAGGGGGTGAAAAGCATAAAAGCAGAACCCAAAAAAAAAAACATGTAACAAAATTAAGCAAAATGGATGATTTGGTTTCTAGTTAACTTTGCCTCTTGCTCAGTTATCAAAACCACAAGCAGAAAAGACTTTGTTCAGTTCATCCATCAAGTCAACCTAAGCGTTATAAACATGCTTAGTGCGAGAAGCCATCGACTACCCTTTTCACAATGAAGAGTCAGCATGACTCATCATCAACAGCAATATCATTCTCCAAACATTAGGTTTAGCTTTTTAAATCATTCTTAACGAAAGGTCATTCTCAGTACAATACTATTCTTTGCCTTTGTATATTTCTTAACAAAAAGGATATTCTTAGCATCTCTAAACCAACTTATCCAAATCAACTTGAGCATTTACTTAGTTTCAAACATTTTTGGTTCTTCCTGTTGTTCAAACATGCTCAACCAAAATCAAACCTTTTTTTACCATCCAACCTTCTAATAGATATTACCCCACACTCTTTCAAATTTTCATGTACTTTATCCTTCCAACTTTTTCCTATCTTAGCAGTGCAGCAATTCTTATAGTTAATTTACCCGTTTCTTTCATCAATTCCCAGATGCAAAAACATTACAACAAGGCAAGAGATAGAATCAGTTCCATCAAATATTTTTTTTCTTCTTCAATTCCCACATATCTTATAGTAAGTACTCCAACAGCTCCTTTCAATCTAATGGCTATTTTCAAGCATAAAATAGGGCATTAAATATATCTATAATTTTAATAACTTGATATAAATGAGAATTTTAATATAAGATGAAGGATAAAACTAAGAAGGTAAATGTGAGAAACATTAATATATAAGAAATGGATCTACTTTGTGATTAATGATAAGGTTCATTTACTTGCCAGTTGCCAATATCCCTCAGGACAGCTTACATGGTAACTCATATGAAATCACCTGAAAAAACTTGCTTGGCGCCCCTGCCTCTTAAAAAGCTATAGAAAAGTATAAGATATCAAAAACAAGAATAGCCAATGCTCAGGAAAGTATGCATGTAGGCACACACACTCTCTCTCTCTCTCTCTCTCTCTCTCCCCCCCCCCCCCCTCTCTCCTCTCTCATTCCACATCCCTTCTTCCCACCTCCCTTATTGTTTCCATAAAACTTTCGCCAATTGACACCTAAGCTCCACTAAACAACTTAGGAGATTTAAGGATGGTACAGATATTCAACAAGTTCAACAAGAATTGTTCCAAGACAACAGTGCTATGGCCAATCATGTGGCAGCACCGAAGGAAGTTGCGTATAATAAAATTTATGACCTAGTCTGAATAACGTGACGACGTAAAAAAATTAGGCTTTTATCATTTTGAACTTTACTAATACAGATGTTTCTCGTATTTACCTTTTACTTTTTTTTCCTTTTTGGGAACTCTCATCTCAGTTATCTTCTATTACAATTTAATGTCAATGGTTTCACTTTAACAGACAAAATGTTTAAATACCTAACATCTCATTATGGTAAAACGAATAAATGATTGCAGCTCAAAATTTAAATCACTCTTTGGAAGGTAAAAATATTGTGCCGATGATGTAAGAATTTATATTTTCATGGTTGGGGAATAGAGGGTAAGTTGCCTTAAATATTGAATATTCCCAAACCAAATAAAGTTAGTAGTGAATGGACATCTAGAAAGAAACTTCAAAATAATGATTGCGCAGAAGAGTTTTTATTGTACAACTTTTCCAAAAACAAAAATAAAGGAACACGTATTCTTGGCAAACATTCACAAAGAGTAGGTAACTGAGTTGTAACAGAAGCATTTTCACCTTGATCAGAGAAGTCATCATCAAGAGAGTGGCCCTCTGTGTCCCCTCTCTTTTTTTCTGCATGACATTGTAAAGCCTGATAATAAATGCTTCAGAAGATAGCAAGAAACCAATAAGACATAGCAAAAATAATTACCATAGTATGAGAATATATTGTGGTTTGACATATATGATGATATATTAACACTATCCTCATTTCTTATCCTTTTTCTTCTCTTCATGGCAGGTTTTTTGTGCCTTTTACAGGCTAAAGGAACTGATCTTGAAACAGAATCATCTAGATCAATCATTTTTAACTGCAGTTGTTTTTCATGCTTGTAAGCCACTAGTTCTTTATCATATCTTAAAGCTTGTGATTGCAATTCTTTCATCCGCAGTTCCAACCATTGGCACCTCCACATAAGAGGACTGATAAACTTTCTCCAATGAGCAGTCACTTTGCTCTTCCTGAGAAGTTAAGCACAATTTTAAATAAGATGGAATAATAATTAGTGCATTATTTTACTCAATAGCAGACCTGCAGAATCAGGGCACTGGTTTTGTAACTTGGGCAGTTTATGGAAGTTGCTATACCGTATATAAGAAATGTACTATCTATGAGAGCAAATCTTCTCAATCAACTTATTGTTTACCTCTTGATCGTCTTTTTTTTTTGAAAGGCCAAAGTGACAATCATAAGAAACATTCACTCACATTTGCAGCTCAACATAATGTACTACTTCATAAATAACAAAAGTCTACATAATGGCCATGTATTGCAAAACAAATAAATGAAAAGGAGTTATAAGCCCATGACTTACCAAAGAAGGGCTATGAATTTAGCTTAAAAATTGAATATTGCTAAAAGATTAGAGCAACTTTTGACTCGAATCGAAGTCAACGAGCCGGCTAATAAGGAAGCATAGCTTGGAAAGAATTCAAATTGAGATGATCCTTGATCGGATCAAGCAAACCCTATATCAAATTGAACAAGCTTAAGATTGGATTGAAATGTATATAAATGTATGTATGGATAAGAGAGTGTGTGTGTGTGTCACTATAAATAAATGCATATAAACATGTACATCCATGCATATGAATCTATATATTTGTGAGTGGCTATATGTTAAACTAAAAATCTGTATTAGGAGATTAAAAATTGATCGAGATCCGACCAAGCTAAACTATAATCAGACTTCGCTCAGTTCAGGATAGGAACAAATGACTTTAAGCCAATCATGAGCTAAGGTTGGCTCGGTTCAAGATGGAATCAAATGGCTTCAAACCAATAATGAGCTAAGGTTGGATCGGCATGAGATAACATACTTATATAAAAAAAACATAGTCAAAATGATGAGCCCGAAATATCTAGTAGTTCAAATTTCTTTGAGAATTTTAGCTTAGTAATCCTATAAACTTACTAAATTACTCATTCATCAACCTATGATGGTTGAAATGCATGAAAGATGACTAATAGTAAAAATAACAAACCAATTGTATACATACATACATACATACAAAATCCTACAAAAAAATATGAATCTCTGGCTGTTTATAAACAAGCAAATCCCAACAAAAAATGCAACCATGAAATGTTGAACCAAAAAAGATTTCTTCGACTTAACAATCTAATAAAGAAACTATCTTATTAACAACAAGCCCAAAGACTTAGCTTCCATTTCACCATAAACAATAAGCTTGTACAAATTCATGCTTGAACTACACATAACACACAAGATTGTGAAGAACCTTTTTATGAGCCTCCTTACTGCACCAAAAAGGTCTAAGAGGCATTGTCTTAAATGAAAGTAGATCAACACATTCTTGGATAGTTGTGGTGTGTAAATATTGGAAAGATATTCAATTTGCACAGACAATAGGGAGAAGAAGAAGCCCAACTTGAATACAGATTAAACAGGCACCATTCCATCTTCCTTAGCTTCCACCATTCGAGAATAGGACTGTTAACACATCACATATGAATCAGATCACTAAGCCCAAGTCTTGCTAAGAAATGTGATTTTACATGTGATAGCCTATGCCAACATAGTGTTAACAATATCTCTATAATTGGTGTTTTACCTAATTGTTTGCAGCGACTGAAAAACTAGACATATGAAATCATAGATTGCTAAATCAGGGATGAAGTAACAGATCAGAATAATTGAAGGCATAAGAAATGAACCTACTTAAAAAGCCGGATAGGACCGCCGACGGCACGCTGATGCCCATTCTCGATAAATAACGGTGAATCCACCTCCACATCACTGGAGTTAATCTTCAAGCCCTCATCTGACCCAGAGAACGTGTCCCCAAAGGAGCTCGAGTGCTCGGTAGCGTCCGCGTCTGGGTTTTCAGCTTTCACGGCAGCCGTAGAAATCCCTTCCTCACATCCAAGAACATCCACCTCCTGATCCTTTTCCTTTTCTGCCCTAGATGAATCACCATCGAAGCCATAATCACAGTTATTGGCACATACAAGATGACCCGCTCCCATGGCCGCCAACTCGTTCTCCGTTCCCTCCAAAACTGCACCTTTCACTAAAATTTCGGGCTTCACTTCTTTTGTCACGGAATCGAGGGGTTCAACAAGACTCATCCTGCGAAACTTCGCTCAAAAACGTCTCGGAGACTCTTGAAAACCCTAGGATGTTATAAGCTGAAAACCTAAAGGTCAGCGGGTGGAGGTTGGCGGAAAAAGGGAACTCAGAGGTGGTGGCGCCGGGTATAAGTGGTCGACAGCAGCGGCGGTTGCCGCGGTTGCGGAACGGAGGGTGTTGGCCGCGGTTAGGGTTTGACGGTTTGTTAGAATTTAGTTTAGCCAGGAAGGAAGGATTGCCTTCTGATTTTGATCTGATGGTTACGCGTGCAGCGAGGCACGACAAGGGAATTTCGGCAAACTTTGGTCCCCTGGCCTCCCATCTGCAAGCAAAAAAATTTACAAAATTTTAATATTTATAACTAAATTTTATTATTTATACCCATAACATTCAAAATAATTAAATAAAATAAAAAAACCATTAAAATCCTTAATATCATCCCTTTTTTTGTCTTTTAATATCATCCTTATGCCTCTTGGACACCATGAAACAATTGATGCTCTTGCCTGTGAGCTCCACCTCTTTTGGACCCATTGATATACTGTTAGAGCTCCTATGCGATTGTTTAGATTGAATTCGGCATTGACGACATGCCTGCCAAATTTTATGAAGCTCTCAACAACAAAGAAGTGAGGAAATTACACATGTGCAAGTAGCTACGACAAGTTCAGGCAGTGAAGGACCGAGCGACAGTAGTTATGGACCTAGGGAAAGGCATCAACGAGTATAGGCGACAATGGAGAATAGTCCGTGCAACATCAAAGATAAGTCAATCAATGTGTACCGTGAGATTCATAAGTATCCAATGAAATCTGCTAACTCCGTCAATAGAAGTATAGAACCCTAGAAGGCCTACACATTGAAGTTCAAATTTTTTATAATATTTAAGTAAGAGAGCTTGTCATTGTATGAATTAATTAGTATATCTTTTATATTTATTGGAAAATTGTATCATATTTTTTAGGCTTTTCACATACATGGGCAAGGCTGTTTTCACATACATGGGCAAGGCTGTCTATCCTTTGCCTCTGTTTGTGGGCCTGCTGCTCTCTTCACTATGTTGGTCTAATGGAGGGTCCTTTGCCTTTGCAACCAGGTGGGATCCTTCAATGTGGGTTTTTGTTGGAAGGCTAGGCCTTGCCTTGAGTCTGTTAGCTTCTCTTAGCTCCTTTTGATTCTTGAAATTGTTGTTTGGAACCTTAGCTTTAAATGTTTTTGCTTTTGCTCATTGCCTCTTTTAAGGTTTTTGTAATTCCTTTTTCAGTTAATGAAAAGTGGGGGAATCCCCTATACTTTTCCAAAAAAAATACATACATGAGCTTCAAAAGCACTTATGAGCTCGTGATATGAAATATTTCCTTTTGGCTCTTTTAAAGTTTTTAAAAGAACTACTGTGTAAAGCGGAGTTTGGAAAGTATCTTAGGATAAGTTCGTTTTTTTTCTAAATAGTAATTTGGACTATCAAGAGTATATATTAGCAATATTTCTTTTTGGAAAAAGCCTCTTTGGTTATTTATACTTCAGGCCTAATGATACAAAATATTCTTGATTAATAACTTCATCATGTTTTGGATATTCTTATGACTAGGCTTTGTTATGAAACCCTAAGATATCAACTCCTTCAAAGTTATTGCCTATTGATTAGTACTTCTTAGGAAAGAACTAGTTAACAGAACTTTCTTGGAACTAAGCACTCAGCCGTAGTTACGGTCAAGTGAAAATCTATTAGGCAAACTCACATGCTATAAGAATAACTACACTTAGTCTATTTATGTACTTCATTATATAATTTATTATGCAGTGCATCATGCACCATTGACTTTTGATCTTCACTAATAAATTGGGGGTCATTTGTTGTGCACTAGAAAATTAAAATATAATATGTGACCTTATATTTTTGACAAAAAATTGGCCCACTAAAATCTCTTGGTTTTATTTATCCTAAGAATTCTCTAATTTTGGTTCAACTAACATTTTTCTCTCTAAAGGCACTATTAAAATCCCAACCTAAAGGCAAAATTATAAATCTAGATGCAAGCATTTGAATAATAATTGATAGTATGATTTGGGTGAAGAGTTGGGCAAAGACTATGCAACTAATGAAGAATGATGAGTAAATATCTAATTGTTAATGCCCTATGAGTAGTGCTTGAACATGTAAAAAGGTTGATAGCAAATGAGACAATTCATTACACTTAGTTGACACATGTCATGTTAAGGGCATATGGCCACTTCAAGTGCAGTAATACAAATGGTCGAGATAAGTTTTGATTCAGCATAACAAGACAATTGGGCAACGATTCAAATGAGAAAGATGCATTGACAATCTGTTGATATTGGTAAAAAGCGTGGAGTTGAATTATTGAGCCTTATGCTTTGCTATGTGTATGTTTTATAAGTCAATATAAATAAGAAGGAGTCACAAGTACCTTCTTTCAGATGCATCTTTTTGGATTTTATGTCAGATGCAAAAAAATTATAATTAGCATTTGTTGTTCTTCAATCTATTTATGACATTAAAATAAAATTAAGAATGAGGTGACATAACTTAAGGCATGTACTTATTTATTGCACACATGTACACAAATATACATATGTACACATAAAAAAGAGGCGTGTTAGAGCTAACCCAAGTTATTGAACTAGGCCAGTCCATGAAGTTGAGGTGACAAGAGTCAATTTTAGATAAATCGAACCAACAAACATGGTTCATTTAAAACAAGCTCGATATACTCATGAATTACTATAATGATTTGAGATGTTAGACTTTAAATTGGTGCTTCCTCTACTCGCCACAAAAAGCTTCTATACCTATTGACATTTTGCATGATTTTCTCTGTGACACTCAAGAATCTAATTTAGAAGAATTATTTTTTATCTTTTCAAATCAACACCAGAACTATCTATTTCTCTTTTATCAATATAATATCAGTTGAAACGAAACAAGTAATCAAAACATCAAAATAAATATGCATTTTTATTCCAAAATTATATACAATACTCGTGAGTCATATTGTTACAATCTATCATCATCAGCCCAAGTATAAAAAATAGCTAAAAGACAAATAAATAAATTAACAGCAAATCTGGAGAAGCCTTATCTGATTAATCTCACACACCTGATCCTCTGCCATTACTTGAAATTGTTTAAATCAAATATAATGAACTAAAAAGCTCAGCAGGTCGCCAATCATACAACTGACTCAAAATATGGTAAAGAAATAATATGCATATCGTCAATCAATTCATAACAATAACAGTCATATAATCATGAATTGATACATAAATAATAAAAACATATATGTAGTAGCAGTAAAATCTACAAACAGTAAAATATTATAATACGAAAGCCAATAAAGTTGTAATGTGAGGAAACCAGTAAATCAGTATGGGTATTGAATCAATAAAGCAATTATTGTATCAGTATTAGCAATCAGTAAAAAAAATCATATAAAGCGGTAAAATCAAAGCATCAGCAAAGGATTGTCGGAATTATATTAATATAGTAATACCCTATAATGATGTATACATGCTATCCAGTTATTCTACACCAATATCAAATCAGTATCTTAATCACATGCTATGTATATCTCATGCCCAACATTAGTGTGGTGAATCAATATCAGTAATCAATATAATGAATCAATAGTAATATCGAACAATACTAATGCCTGTTTCGGTAGCAGTATCAATATAATATCATTAGTAAAATCGATGACAGTAATAATAAAGCAATACAGTAACAATAAATTCGTACAGTGACAATAATTAATAAATATTAACAATATATCAGTAAAAATCATATAGTAACAATAACAATGAATCAATAATATGCATTTAGTAGTCACACTAAATAAATAAAAAATTCTAACTTAATAAGTATTTTTCTAGTATTGTATTAGTATAATAAACGTTGGCTCAGTAAACAGAGTCGTCACTCTTTGTCCATCGACACAGTAATCATCTCCTTATAACTCTTAATCAGTATCACGTGAATCAGTAGAGGATAACACCAAACTACAATATTTAAAAAAAAAGCTCGTCGGTTCACCATCCTGTACAGGTCAGTTAGTCTCGAGCTAACGTTAGTTAATAACCAGTCTTTACTTATTTTTTACACATATATTATTATCACAGTACTATAACAATAATAATGACCAGCTATTACTCAACCACATGCCCACATTCATTTCCAATGCTTGTATTAATAGTTTATTTACAGTAAAAAATATAAATTATTCAATTAGTAAAAATAATACAAAATATAGTAACTTGTGTTTTACCTAATAAATTCAATAAATATTACAGACAAAATATCAAGGATAATCAGTATGATAAAATATAAAAAATTGTATGGTAAAAGTTTAATAAATCGTGAAAAAATGCAATGAAATCAGTTATAAGGAGAATTAAATAGTTAAAATCAAATTATTTGAAAATACAAATAATATTATAATCACCTAAAGTGATCTTAGCAATTTCTACACAAGCGGTAAAGCGATCCGGCTGCTTAAAATCAGCTTTCTCCCTTTCTCTCCACTGCGCTGCAATTCAAATATGAATTCAGATTTTTCAATTTTCAATTGTTTTCAAAAATCCGAATTGTTAAATTCCTAATCCTAACTTCTATTGACATATGATTGGTTCCTTCTAATATTTGATATTAATAAGGCTTAATACTACTTATGTGGTTAATAAACTAATTCTACTCATGCTATACATCCTGTCGCTAACATTAGTTATTAAGTAGTGAACATAATTGTACATGATGCATTTTAAATCAATATGATCAAAACATATCATACCCGATCCAGTTAAAGAAGGTTTAGCACACTAAAATTACGTCAGTGCTATTTTTCTATTATTTTGTAAGAATTAAATTTATCATACTCATGCATAGAAATCAAATTATATAATTGAATATGTTATCAAAGTCATATGAATATGATGGTTGGAGAGTTTAATTTAGAAATTAAAATATTAAAAAAGATATCATAATGAATAGAAGGTATTATTTATCAAAGGTAATATATATATATCTATACTACTATATAAAAGTGGCTTGGGATTCCACTCATAGTAAATCTTGATCATTCATCTATAAATTTTAAATTAATCTACAACCTTCATATATGACTCTTTAAATTCTATCATTTATCACTTCTTATTAAATATTTATTTATTCATTTATTTACTACTATTAAATTAAAATAAATGTAATTTAACGTTACATGCTTCTTTAACTTTATTCATTTACTTAGTACCATTATTTTAAAATAAATTTAATTTGCTGGCCACAAATGATGGAGTTTTAACGTTACCTCTTCTTTAACGTTATCTTCTCCTTTAAAACTAATGGTAGTAACCCTTCATTCTATTTTATAATTTTAAAAATATCATAAAATCATTAATTTTAATATTTATTCTATTTAATAAATTCTTAACGGTCACCTTAATCAAATTTTAACGGATGAATAGAAACAGCTTTAATTTATTTATAAAACGGATTTGACTATATTAATATTATAATCAAATGTTATATTATGGCATTAAATGCACAATGATGGCTTCATTTTTTACTGTATTAAAGCCCCTTTATATTCCCATTTGTGAAACTCCTACCTGATGCTGAAATGTCATACTCTTCCAAATACCCTTAATTGCATTGAATGTATTACGTTAAATTCATATTGCATTTAATGCATAAAAATTCCATTATGTTTATATTAAAAAACCCTTCATCAAATGATATATTCATCCAAAATACCAAATACCCTTAATTACATTTAATGCATTACATTTAAATATATTATATTTTTTAATTTTACTTTTAAGTTAGAGTTGTCAATTATCTATACTATCTATAGCTACTAATATAAATCTAGATACTAACTATTATAAAAGTTATTTGAGTTTTCACCCAAACAGAATCTTAGCCTTGCATTATAATTACTCAAATTCAATCCTAACATTTAATTTCAATTATTTTAATTATAATTGAGTAATAATTATAATTTCATTCATATTAAAAATAATATATTAATTACTGTAATGATATATTAATTTTACACTCTTTCAAATTCCTCGTTCGTTTCATATTCCTCTTTCTTTTCTTATACATAAACTGAAAACTTACTACCCTTTCGTATTCCTCTTCCTCTGTTATAAAAATCGAAATATACCTATCAGTATACGCCCAACAACAGATGCTCTCGCTCATAAAAATTATGTAGGATAATATATGTTATATGTCAATTTCCTCACCAAGCTGGATTGATAAACGCACGGGTAGCTCTCTCTCTCTCTCTCTCCTATGGTTAGTAAAATCCTCAATCTTACTATGAACTTAGCCTTCATCGATGGAGAACAAGAGTCATGTATCGTGTGATAAGCTCAATCAGATGGCGAATTGGTTGGGGACGACCATGGTCTCGACATTCTTCGCATCACTGTAGCCTTGCTCTTGCATAATCCTAAGCACAACTCGGATATATGATGATGAGGCGAAAGATCACGTCCCTTTGATGCTCTCAAAGCCATTCGTCCACAATGATTCGAGGGATAATATTAATGTTGGCAAGCTCTCACCTATTTAATTGCGAGAACTTTTGTGGCCTTTGTACTATTTTTGTTGATCGTGAAATTTTAACTATTCTATCCTTTTGTTTTTAATTTTATTTGTATATTTCTTTCAAGATGATGTTATATTGTTATAATGGTCATTTGATGCGAAGGCAATGGTATGTATAGTCTTTTATGATTTAGTGTTCCTATTTAGTCTCCAAATTTGTGAAATGTATTTCAAATTTTAAGACTTGAAAAGTAAGTCCGATTATGATTTTGTTTTGAATAGTTTTTATGTGTATAGGAAGAAGAAGATGATTGGGTATCAGACTCTTGATTCCCTGATTTTCAATCTCTTGGTGGTTCTTTGAGCAATTCTAAATTTTAATATTTCTGACTGAAGCTATAATCTGCTCATGAATGAGGTGATGTTCCTTTAGAAAATTTTGGAAATGTGATACTACGAGTTTTAAATGGATCAAGCCTTCCTCTATTGAAAAGGAGACCAGTGAGGGTTTTTCATTGGTACTAATGGGTGTATATTATGTCTTCTCAACGACTGGTAAGAATTATTGATTTGTTTAAACTATTTGTTTGATGTATTTTCTCTCAATGAAATTGTGGTCATCAATCGAGATTTAAATTTTTTACTATATATACTATTATTATAAAAGTAGTTGAGTTTTTTTTTTTGAAATACAATTTTAGCCTTTCATTTTATTTATCAAAGATGAATTCAAACCATTCATTTTATTTTTGAATTTATTTTTTTTTTTAATTTCAGTTGTTTAATTGAATGCATGTCTTTTTATATTTTATTTATATTAATTACATTTAAGTAAGAGCCAATTATTAAAATGCCAAAAAAATTTAATTGTATTTATTTCAATATTCAAATACACTTAATAAATATATCTATTTGTATTATATTTTTATTTTATACCTATCCTAACAATTAATAACATAATTCATTCATTAACTATTAAAATTCCATAATTTTACTAATCTATAATTTTAAAAATTACAAATTTAAATTATAAATCTTAGCTCATTATTCCATTAAAGAACATTTACATTATAAGCCTATAATTATAAATAACAGAATCTAAAAACTCAGCTATTTAAACTAATAAATATTTTTTAATTAATTACTAACAATTTAATCCGTTAATTAATATTCAATTCTTAATAATTATTACATATTATATTGCTACAATTAAAATAATTCTATATTATCTATACTATTATTATAAAAGTTGTTTAAGTTTTTCACAATATGAAATTTTAACCATTCAAATTTATTGTCTTTTATCTATTATACTATTATAAATCCAAAAATGAGATATGTATCTTTGATTTAAAAATTTAAATCTAGATCCTTTATTTTTTATATTGTATCTATATTATTTCGAATTTCATTTTTAACCTTTCATTTTCATATTAACAAAATTTTATTCACGCCTGTGTTAGGAAGTTCACATTAATTTTATAAATAAAATCTTATTCATTTTCATTAATAAATTCTTGTTATAGAATTATTGGTAGCTTTAATTTTAAGTAAAGAGCCCAATAGATGTAGAAATAGATTATCATTTCAGAAATAGGGAATTGAATAGATAGGAACCGCATCTTATTCATTGATTATTGATTAGTCAAACTATTTAATATATATTTCTTTAAAGTCAAGTCATTAGTAAATAACCATTTATATCCTATTCTTTTATATTTTACCCATTCATATTCATTTTCAAGAAAAAATTATATATATATATATATATATTAATTTTCCTTTGCTTTTTGGTAATTAAATATGTCTTTTCAAAGTTTATAATTTCTTTATATGTAAATTTAAATGAATAAATCATTTCAAAGTGTATAATTTTGAAAAGAAAGGCGCTACTAATTGTTACCCTTTCTCATAGTACTCATTCAATGTTACTTTCATGATAATTTTATGAACTTACAGGTAATGCTCATTGCTCCATTGCAAACTTATACCAATAATGTCTCACATTTTGGTTAGAAAATTTAATGGTCATAACATTATTAAAGAATTTGTACTGCTTATTTCATTTGCAGCTTGCCGCTTAGAATATTTTATTATCTTATAACAGGACAACATGCTGATATGATTTCTGCAGATAGCTTTACCATTTAATAATCTTGCAAGGTGATCTACCTACTTCATATGTTTATTAATGCTTTTTATATAGCTTATGTTAATGGAGTGTATAATATACATCACCCACATTTTTTTTCTAAATATAGATATTAAATGCTTAAATTCAATAAGTATCTATATATGTGTGATAAGTTTATGCTCTCGTAGCTAATGTTCTATGTCAGAATTAGTTTTTTTTAATAACTAATTTAGTCTTCTAATAGATATTATATTAACGTAAAAAAGGATCAATTAATTAAGACCTCTTACATTACACATTAACACATTTCTTACTTTAAATCTAACATATTTTTTATGAGTGTATTTGAAGAATAATATAACTTTATATGCCTATTGATTATGTATAAATCATGTATAAATATATAAATATTACATGTAATATTCATAAAATATTTAATATCATTAATATAACATGTTATAAAATAATTTTAAATTTTATAATATTATTTCTTTATTTTTTTAAATTTTATTCACGTGCACCATATGCACGTGCATTATACTAGTATATATATATATAGAGAGAGAGATAGAAAAGTAGCTCAATATTTTTCTGATTATATATTAAAATGTAATATATTTAATTTAATATTATATAACTAAAATAATATGTTATTACTTAAAAGAAGAAGTACAAAAACGAACAGTGCTGGTCGCTCGTCAATTTCACAAATGATCGGCCGATTTGTCCGGTTTTTGTGAGCGGGGGAGAGAGAGAGAACTCGACAGATGCCGGGAACGGCGGCCGCCGCCGCCACCGCCACCGCTATGGAGCCTGTTGAGCCACAGTCTCTGAAGAAGCTCAGTCTCAAGTCCCTGAAGCGCGCCTTCGATCTATTTTCTCCCATCCATGGCCATTACAGGCCTTCCGACCCTGCAAGGTCTTGTTTTTTCTCATTCCCACTTCTTCTAAACCCTAGCCTTTTCAAGGCTCCACCATCCCCTATTTATCTCTTACTCACTTGAATGTTTTCTTCTGGAATCTAATATTCTTTAGTTTTTTTTTATATAAAAAAAATCTTGCGCGCCTCATCTATCAGCAAGCAGATTCGAATTAGCTACAAGGTCAGTGTTTACTTGCCGCCGAATTCAAACTACGCAAAATTTGGTTTATTGGAAACCATGGTTATCTTTTTCGGCTTTTCTTTATGGATATTTTTAGGTCAATGCCTTCATTGTAATTGTTGAGATTTCTTTCTGTCTTCAAATTCTGCAAGCAAAGAATAAAAAAATGTATTTTTGTGATTATATTAGAGATAATTTTTTCCTTAAAATAAGAGTGATTGACACTTTAATTTTTTGGGGGGCCTTATTTGAAGCTAAATGCAGAGTATGGCTCAGTGAAGAATCTTTCATCTAATCAAGGCCAGGATCAAGTTAGCAATGATGCAAATGCTCAAAGGGATAAAGCACCTACATCATCTGCTTTGGCTCTCCCAGGTGTTTGGAGACTTTCACCATTCATAGTTTTGTCTTGGTGTATGAACCTAAAATTATCTTAAGATGGTTAGCAAAATCATAGTTAAATCTTTCTGAGGTTGTAAACAACTTTTAAGGAGCAAAAACTTGAAAAGGTGATTAGAAATTGTAATAAAATCCTTTCATTTGTACATTTGAGGCCAGGCTATTGAAAATAATTCAGTAATAGTACAATGTGCCTTTCATAGTAGTCTTGCTAAGGATTCATCAATAATGTACATGTGTTTTGAGACAAATAAAAAATTCAGTCTGCCAATTTGTTACTTTGAAAAGTAAAAAAATTAGTTGGAATCTTACACTGAATTTGTCCTTGAAATTTTTGCAGGTAAAGATGATATAAAGGATCTCCAAAAAGGTGGAAGTGAAAATGCTATTATACCTGGGCCAACAATACCACCAAAAACATTGTATGTCTTCCATTGCAATGTCTAATGCTTCTATAAATTGTAAGATGTTGTTCCTAACTGTCATTTTGTCATCAGGGAGTCAGGTATTTCTAGCAGAAGCGTCTCAGGTGCTGTGGTATCAATTTCTGGGTCTTTTGAAAGGTTTATTCCTGCCCCATTTTTTGTATTTTTTTAATCTCAATAACTTTGGTACTTTATCTTTGGTTCATCATTCAAACAAAATTCACTTGCTCTTAAATTTGTTAAGTATTTCAAATATGAAAAGAATATGAATGCTTTCCATTTGTGTGGGTTATTTACTTGCTTGTAACTGGCTTCCTAAAGTTTATAGTGAGGCAAGTGGGTCACTTCCTAGCATTTGGTTGAAAATCAAATTGGAGTAACTCCTCAGCTTGATAGTGATTTGAATGGTTTTACCCATTATGACTTCCTATTGCATGTAGTTTGAAGTCACTTCTAGAGGGGGCATGTGTTACTTATTTTACTTATAGGCAACCAAATTAACCCCTATTGTTTTATTTGTTTAGGGTGCTTGAGCTTAAAATGATAAAATTTTGTTCAACAGCTCTTTTGCTTAAGTTTTCATTTTTGTTTTGGATCAAATGGATTAAAAGGGTGCATGGAAGCTTTGGTCTAGTTTTGGCTATCTATTGTCCCTTCATTCTTTGTTATGATTTTGATTGTACTCTTATTTTATACTTTTGTACTCATTCTTGACATCTCTTCTTAAGATGGTTGCCATTGCTCCTTCAAGTTTTTTCCCTCTTTTGTTTTATTATGTAGGAATACCAAATTTAATGCAGGGTTTTTTTTTTCTCTTATGTTGTTTCCCCTTTGCACTTATGTAACACTCCTATTTCTCATATTTTTTCCCCATATTAGCATTTACTTTCTTTTTATACGTGGGTATGGAAGGGTGACCCCATAGCCCTACATTCTTGAACTAATCATATTGGGCTTATATTTTTAACTTGAAACTTTAGTTTGGTTTTATCTAATTTGACCCAGTTGCATTTATGGGTTAAGCTTGGGCTAGGAAAACCCTAGTGTGGTTTGACTTGAAAAAGTTTCGTGAGTGTGGAGAAATGACCCAACATGACTACAATTCATGTTTGGAAAAGCACCCAACCTAATTACTAGGTCAGGCTAAACTTAGGCAGGGCTTTTCATCCTATGTCTGGCCCAACCCAATGCCCGCCTTTATGGTTATTGATTTTGGTCCATTTTACTTCCAACTTGAACCCAATTTATATGTTTATCTATCTCCAAATGATTGTTTAATTGCCCTCTTATTTTTCTATTATGCTTTCATTTATTGTAGGTGGGTAATAATTTTGCAAAATACATGCTTTCTATTTTATTATGCCTCCAAAGTAGTATTGTGACTCTGAGTGGTATTGATATCTTATTTTTTGTAATATTAGATGTTAGAATAAGTTTTCACTTTGATTAGTTAAAAAATCAAGAGGAAGAGGAAGACTGACTTAAATTTAGATGAAGCAGGCACCAATTCTTTTTTGTTTGCTTAGATCATCTGGCAATAATCTTTTAACTCATCTATTTAGCATGTTGGTTGATTTTTCCTTGAAAAGATTAAGTATCATAGTTTTAAAAATGGTATATTGCAGATAACTTAATTTACCTTTTGAAATGGGTTAGTCAAGGTGGGTCTTTTCCCATTTATATATATTAGTTTGGGAACTATTATGTGAGATGCTCTGCTAAGAATGATATACAATAGTTATAGTTATCTGGAATATTATTAGGCTGGAGAGCTTTCCAACAAAACATAAGTTACAATGCTTTGTCTTTGGGGATTGCCAATTAATGAGGAATCTCATGGAGTTTATAATTCTGTACAATTACAAATCTATAGCGGAGTAGGCATGGCACTTTGTTTGAAGCCATGTCGATTTTTCAATGGTTTTGTAACCTCCCCCTTTATCAACAACGACATCATCCCAGAGTGTCACTGCTAGAGGACATAAATAGTCGAGGGCCTTAACCCTTCCCTAATGATAGGTGCGGTAATTGAAAAGTACCACCGGATGAGCTACTAGTGCTACTATTTGCCTCCACCTAAATCAAGTAAATACTATAAGGCCCTAGCCTCCTCGATGATATGCACTATTATAAAAAAATCATAATTAGACGGGTTACCATTCACACCAAACATGAAGCAAAAGCCACCTTTCAAATCAAATAAATGAAGAAGGTCTTTGCTCTTTAGAATGATGGAAGCACTTTTCAGAAGATCGTGAGATCATAAGATATTATTCTTTGCTGAGGCTTAAACATGCGATCCTTGACAAACTAAGATAAATGCAATCCATGATTGTTGGTTTATACAAGTTCCTATGAATTTTTGAAGCAAAGAAAGCAACTAAGAATTTTTGCATGTCATACCCTTAATAATGTGAAAAAAGATGCTCGTAATGCATGGAATTAAAAATTGATGGATGTAGTCATGCCATCCTTGTTAGCTTGTGAGTTTTTATAGTGCAGTGTTTGAAAACGTGCTGCTGCTTGATGGGCATAGCTATTGAATTTTTTCCATATTTTCTATGCCCCTCAATATTTGTTTTTCAAATATTAACTTGACAGTCAGCTTGTGTACCCTTGAAGGTATCCATCAACATCAGCACTTATGGAACGAATTCCGAGCAAATGGCCCCGTCCTACTTGGCATCCTCCATGGAAGAACTATCGAGTATGCTAATCCTCTATTTATGCATGTCATTAAAAGTGTAAGATGCCTCTGTTTTTCATTTTTGTTAATGAGTATTCTTAGAGATGCCAAACCCAATAATTATATCAAGCTAATAATGGTGAAGATGATCTGTGTTCTTGGAGATATTTTCCATTCCTGCATTGACAGCTGTTTCACCTGTTGTCAGCTTTTAAATGTTTGCATTTGTGTGTTAAACATTGGGCATTGAACCAAAGAGAGTAGGCTTTTGATCCTTTATCTGTTTGTTTGCATGAGCATTTTTATATCAAAGCTTAAAAGCTGCGCTACTCCCAATAGCGCTTCTATTTCATGCTTCATTTAGGATAATTCATACTGTACTAATTAAAAATATTGTTCTATTTCTGTGTCCTGAGATATTCCTGATAGAGCAGATTGATGGACCGGCGGTTGAGCCGGTGGGCCCCGCTATTATGGGCGGCAGGCAAGAGAGGGAAAATTATTTAGGAAAGTTTTAATTACAATTAAGAGGGAATTAATTAGGGAAAGAAATCTAATTTGAGTTCAAATCTGAGAGGGAATTATTTAGGAAAAGTCCATGGGAGTTAATATACATTATGTAAGGTGGAATCAAGGGGGAATTGTTTAGGAAAATTTTAATTACAATTGAGAGGAAATTAATTAGGGAAAGAGATCTATTTTGAATTCAAATATGAGAGGGAATTATTTAGGAAAAATGGGTTAATTTGGGAGGGAATTAGGGGAGCCTATTTAAGGCTAACTATGGGGTGATTTCAGATTATGCTTGATTTTGCTAGAATTAGTTTTGCTTAGGATGAGTGGGCTCTAGCTGACGGCTAGGGATTTGGGAAAGCTAGGTCTTCTTATCCAATTGAAGATCCAACTGTTTCCTGTGTTTTTCTTCATAGTCCTTTCAATAAAAAAGAGTTTTTGTGTGTTCTTACTAAATTTCTTGTGCCGTTTTCTGATTTTGCTGAAATTGCATTCATTTCCTATTAAATTGGTATCAGAGCGGTGTCTTGGGCTGAAATATAAGTCTTCCTCCTTGATTTCTGCTGCATTCTCTCCAATCTTGCTGATTTTTGCTTTTTGAAGGCCTGGTTCGTTGTTTTTTTGCTGTTTTTGCTGTTTGGAGCCTTGATTTGAATGCCTATGGCATGAAGAAATGTAGAAGGGTTGGAAAGGAAGATCTGACAATTGAAATATGATTTTGCAGAAAAGATTTCAGATTTTGAAAAGTAATTTTCAGCCATCCATGACAAGATCGATGAGAAGTTTGCCATCATGGAGGAGATGGTGAGGAAGATGCTCGAGTTCCAAACCAACATCGTCGAAGGCAAGGGAAGTTGTTGCTGGCCAAGGGAGTGGAGGAAACCCTAATCTGATAAGGAGAGGGCCAGAGGGGAAAATCAGGAGGTGGAAATATTGGGGGAAGAAGAGGAGATGCCATCTTTGGAGCCACTTCCAAGGAGGGGAAATGGTGAAGGAGTGAGATTTTTGGTAGAGTTATAGAGTTTGGAAGGATAAAAAGATGGGGAGAAGATAGAAGCATCAAACATGGTTCAACCACCCCTATAGCAATATCGCGGGGTGTTCCAGCTAGTTCAAAGGTTGCCTTCTCCACGGGAATGCGAGGATGCTATTATCTTGAAGGAAGAAGTCTCACCTATCAGTGTTTGTTTGTACCGTCATGCCCAAATCCAGAACGAAGAGATTGAGAGATTGATCAGGGAGATGCTCGAGGCAGGGATCGTTCTACCCAGTGTCAATTCATTTTCTAGTCCACTGCTATTAGTCCAGTGCTTTAGTAACAATTTCCTTTGTTCTACCTTGAGGACAAGGTGGCTTTTTGGGAGGGGAGTATTGATGGACCGGCGACTGAGCCGGTGGGCCCCACTAGGGTGGGCGGCGGGCAAAAAGAGAGGAGAATTATTTAGGAAAGTTTTAATTACAATTGAGAGGGAATTAATTACGGAAAGAAATCTAAGTTGAATTCAAATATGAGAGAATTATTTAGGGAAAGTCCAAGGAGTTAATTTTTATCATGTAAGGAGGAATCAAGAGGGAATTGTTTAGGAAAGTTTTAATTATAATTGGGAGGAAATTAATTAGGGAAATATATCTAATTTGAATTTAAATCTGAGCGGTAATTATTTTGAGAAAGGGAGCTTATTTGGGAGGGAATTAGGGGAGCCTATTTAAGGCTAACTACGGGGTGATTTCAGATTATGCTTGATTTTGCTGGAATTAGTTTTCCTTAGCTTGGGTGGGCTCTAACCGACTGCTAGGGATTTGGGAGAGCCAGATCTTTCTTTCCAATTGAAGATCCAACTGTATCTTGTGGTTTTCTTCTTAGTTATTCCAATAAAAAAAAGTTCTTGTGTGTTATTCTTCCTAAATTTCTTGTGTTGAAATTGCATCCACTTCCTATCACAGACCTACATTTCTATGGTGTGGTTGTGAGATAACCAAAACTCTGATCCAAACCCAACCTTTAGCCATTTCCGAAGAGGACGACCCCAACAATTTATCTGGACATCCTGGTGCAATGCTACCTTCTTATTTCTACCGACAAGTCTTTTTGCATGCCATTGCTAAGTCCCTTTCTTGCCAAACAAAATATTGCATGCTGTATTTTTTTAGACGTTGATGTTTACTATTTTTCTTCTTTTTTGCATCTATTCTTGTTGGATACTATGGCATTAGTTACAATGAGCATACAGCAGTTGTTGTTGAATGATTATGAAGGTCAAATTTTGAAATCATTCATGTATGGAAGCAGTTACTAGCACAGCTAGTGGTAATCTTCCTGTGGACTAATGAGTAAGGTAGGCTTAGTCAAATATACATAGAAAATTTGTTTAAAAAGCAGTATTTATAAACAGGTATTCTTAAGTTTGGAGGTTCAGCTGTGGTGGGTTAGCTGATAATTTTCTTGGATTCCAGTTATCATCTTTGAGCTATGTATTTCAGCTTGGAAGTTGTGCAATGAAAATAAAACATGCCTTCTTTCATATACATTTATTCAAAGTGATTACAATTCCTTAGTGCAGGGCTAGCAGTTTTTTATTGATTATTTATAGGTGAGATAGACGGGATCAACAAATTAGACTTTGTTAGACTTGATGTTTTATAAATTGTGTGGTCTTGGACATGTGAAAGTATTTAGAAGGATGCTAGTACCACATAAGCTCATACTGTCATACACATGATTTAGTTCTTTTTTTCAACATAGACATGCTATTCTCTAACCAAAATTTTTAGCCGCAAATAACATGAATCTTTTATATGCTGGAATGTTTCCTTATTTATAGTTTTTATTCATTTTACTATTGTAGGTCATCAGTGGTCACCTGGGATGGGTGAGATCCATTGCCTTTGATCCTAGCAATTCATGGTTTTGTACTGGCTCTGCGGATCGAACAATAAAGGTTGGTTATCATTTAAAATTGAATTTGTGGTAGATTTAATTTTTGATCTTTTATGTTATAAAAAATTAGTAGGCATCTCAGTTGCTATATAAAAATGTGTAGGTATCTCAGTTACTATATATAAAGGAAAATGACAATTATGCCTATGCAGTTGGCCTGATTTGATAGAAAGGTGCAAGTTTTATAAAATAATTCAACTCGATTAGCTACCCAACTTTTTATAAGTCCTTACCGTAGCCATCTTTTTCTTAACGAATGATGAAAATGCCCTCTAATATTCATCAACAATAATAAAATACATCATACATTTCTTTATTCGATGTCGGAAATACTTCTATTGTTAGTTTGTTACTATAGACTTATGGATGGTTATTGGCTAACCCATCTCTCTCTCTCTCTCTCACACACACACACACACACACTTTCTTGCTTTCCTATTTGTATCTCTCCACTCCTGATTTTTGCTCTTTTTTTTCTTTACTAGCATGTTTGTCACGCATTAAAGCGGAGCAAGTTGGAGGAAGTGCTACATCCTAAACTATTCTTGTTTTTTAACAAAAAGATTATCAAAATGGATTTATTCACTATTGGATGTCATCTTTCTAATAAATGCGGGCTTCGAAAATTTGTGGCCCGGCCTCTCCTCTTTCAGGTGAGTTTTAACGAATTAAGTTCCGAAGTAAATTTTTTGAAGGCAGATTGGGTTTGAAATAAGACACTACGTAGAGATTTCGACCTCATTTTGCGAGGACTTTATGAACTGAGTTCTGGTTTTCTATAGATGCAAGCCCCTAT
The DNA here is from genome assembly GCA_019925795.1 of Dendrobium chrysotoxum. Classification (NCBI taxonomy): domain Eukaryota; kingdom Viridiplantae; phylum Streptophyta; class Magnoliopsida; order Asparagales; family Orchidaceae; genus Dendrobium; species Dendrobium chrysotoxum. The sequence goes on from CM034303.1 coordinate 2,585,693, forward strand.
AGTTAATTACCCCTCCCAGTAAAGAGAGAGAACTTTCGATTAAGGCTAGTTGTCAAATAGATACATAGTATCTGGTGTATAGCAGCCGTGTTATTTAGGTATTTGAAAATTTAATATTTAAAATTAAAAATTCAACACCTTACACTTAAAGTAGATGATGGGGGGAGTGATGATGGACCCGATCAAGATCCCATGGTTCCGTCGTCCCGGGTCATCGTGTCCCTATTCTATGTAGTCAGAGGAGGTAGTCGACCCAACATAACATAAGGATCATTGTCGGCAGCCATGAGTTGCTTTGTCTAAGGGTACCTTGTAGACCTGGGATGAGTATTTGTCTAAGGGGACAAATTTGAATCCACCTTAGCTAACATAGGACTTTGTGCCCTATCGACTATATCCTATTGATTCATATCTTAAGGATTTGAAGCCATTGGGGAACATACGGGCTATGAACGTAATTATAATACAATGGAGTCGTTGGACCAAGCCACTAGGTCAGATGGTCGCGGTTATAATCGTTAACCACGCAGAGCCATCTAGCCAAACCACGAGTTCTTTGTGGAGCCATCTGGCCAAACTATCGATTAGAGGACTAATGCCAAGTCCTTACTGGCAGAGGATGGATTGAGAATAAATTCTAGTAATATTCTCGACCAGACATTGGCTCTTTGTGAGCTAAAATAATTTTTAAATTTGTCTACCTCAGCAAATTGTTGCGGAGGGGGGATGGATTTTGCTTTAAACATTTTGATGGTTAGTTTCCTTTTTAAATATTTCAGATTTTGATATATTTTTAGAGTTTTGAATTTTATTGGCATTTGGGTGTCATTTTAAGTGTGTGAATCCCTTCGGTTGAGATTTTCTGTCAACACGACCATCATTGGGGTGATTATGAGTGATTTCACTTGATTGAACCTTGTCGACTCTGTCTACTTGCCGACAGAGGATCATGTTCTTCATATGCTTTATGCCTTTATTGGTGAATTTTCCTAGTTATAGGCCTTGAAGGCTTAATATGAACGTATTAAAATAAATATCTCGGTCAACGCCGTGATCATATATTTGTTTGATGGTTCGGGCCGTGTCAACTCTTATCTGCTTCCATAGGAGGATTGGGCTCGAGCTTAAATTTATCATTTGACCCTCGTAGCATTCTCAGACGTCACATATATACCCATAACACGTTCGTCGGGACTCATGCAGGTATACACTTATATATGCACTTTGAATATTGCATTTTGCATGACGATTACATGTGTACAATATGACGGGTGTATACAACATATTCATATGTATGCATGTATATTGAATTTTGCATACAGTGTAGTGTGTTGATATGCAGTATAGTGGCCTACTGCACTATTGTGGTAGTTGGTATATTTGTATACTGACATAACGTGCTGTCTCTATGCAATATATTTTATAAATTGGATAATATACATGATGTGCCTTGTATTTTGCAACGTGTATATGTCTGATGCATTTAGCATACTGAATGACATGTTTGAATGACATTCTTCCTGTTGTAATCCGTGCATGTGCAGTATATTGGCATGTAAATGCGACACATTATTGCGACATAATGCGCCTCACGATGTTGCATGACGTTTTTGCATGTATTATCATGCCTGTTGCAATGCATGTAGAATGACGTATTTGAAAAGATTATTATGCATGTTGCAATGCATGTGCAAGGGCATTTTAGAATATTTAGCGCTAAGCAGTTGTGCGGGCAACTATCATTTGAGTGTACGTAGTAGACGTATTCTGTCTACTAGTACGAGTGTTGCAGATTCGGTGGTGTGGCGTTGCACTATGGTCATTTTCTCATTGCTTTATATAGGTAGACTGTTGTGCACTAACGAGTCTCCTGCGGTAGTTTGTAGATGTTCGCATTTGCTGTAATTCTTAGTCGTCATCCGTAGATGGACCATTGTATGCATGATGATTCTTCTATATATTTCTTGTAGATGTTCGTATTCATCATACACATCACTATGTATGTTTGCAGTAAGCTTCATCGTTCGTAGGTGGATTGGCATGTTCACTTACAATTAATTGACATTACTTTCATGAGAGCTATATTTGCTTTGAACTTTTCAAACACCTCTTGGTTGACCATTCATTCTCTGCCGCTTGCAGGAGTAAATGTGTTTGGTTGTATGTTGACTTTCGGTGCTCATGGGTAACTACTGCACTTATTTTCGAGTTAGCTGTCATTGACCGGAGGGACATCATAATATCCGTTGCATATTCCTCATAGTCACTACAAACCTCTCTTCCACTTGTAGGCTAGATGTTGTATGCATGACAACTCTCCTACAATGAATCGTAGGAGCTCATATGTATTGCGGGTGTGTTGTCCTCCGTTTGCAGGTTGTGTCATATGCATTGCATTCCTCTTAATTGTATTTAGGGGAAATTCATTATATTTACAGCTTATCGATCGCCGTCGTTGATTGCTAGTGTTTACATGCATTAGTTATATATCCCCTATATCCTGCTTATGAACACCATTGTGTTTATTATATTCGTCTTTTGCTGTTTGCCGGGGATCGTCATACTTGTCTGCAAGTCGTTTGAAATTGACTATAGGGGTGTCGTTATATTTGTTGCACATCCTTCACATTCTACTCGTGAGCATATCACATTCATTAAAAGCTTTCTAATGAATTAACACATTTATTATATGTTGTTTGCCGTCGTAGGTAGGATAGAACTTCTGTTATTCCCCTTTCTAACTTACAAGCAAGCTGTTGTGTGCATGACAAGTCTCTTATAGCGACTTGTAGGAGCTTGTATACATTGCAGATTTATCATGCTTAAGAATCATTTTGCTCCTACTTGTTGATTGGTTGGCTAAATGTCATAAGTCAACTTAAGTCTATTGCTCATTATTCATAGATGACTATCGCTTGTCGATGCTTGCTTGCAAGCAAATGACATTTGGAGATTTATTTCTTACAAGTTCTTTGATTATTTGTTAATACTTATTTAAATGATCTATATTCATTCTAATGCTTGACATTTAAATGATTTTGCTCCTACTTGTTGATCGGTTGGCTAAATCTATATTCATTTAAATGATCTATATTCTCCCATGGCCGCCAACTTGTTCCCGTAGGCGCTGAAGCACATGCACGGGTACTTAAAATTGCCCCCGCCACGCTACGAAGATCGTGTACATGGCTTACCCGCCTCGCCGCAAGCATCACATCGGATTCTCTCCCATCACGCTACGAAGAGCGTGTATAGGAGGTCCCCCAGCACGCTGCGAGCGCCGAAAATGGGGTTTGAGTTTAGAACTTTATACCTTAGTGAGGCGACGTGATGACGGTGGCAATGGCGACGATGTCGGTGAAAACGCACACACATGTCCCTTTTTTTAATATTTCTTTCTTCTTTTTTATGATGATTTTTTAATATATATATTTTTATGAGGACAACATGGCCGAGAAAATTAAATACTTACCAATTGCTTCGAATTCCAAGATGCTGATTATTTCCAACCTTATAAATTTGCCATTTTCATTAATCGGATTATTCAAGCCGACATAATCAATTAGAACAGTTAATTATCAAAAGCGAAATATGTAGGTAAGCAATCTCTCATGGTTACAGTAAAATGCTTAAATCAAAGCAATAAATAACTAGGGGATGGAAAACTTGCTCGATCTTTTAGGTTAAAGAAATTGGCTTTGCACGGAGAGGGAAAGTTGCAATTAGTTGAGGGAGTGTTGTTCAGTGGGAAGTGGGCTATATTTAAGTTGTTCACTAGTGGGAAAAGGGTGAGTTATTGCTCGGCTGTGAGCTGAGAGTTGTGAAAGTTGTCTGAAGGAAGGGATCAGATGGGGTATTTGATTGCTTAAGTCAGAAAAGGATAGGGAGATTATAGAAGCCTTGGGTCGGTGGGAGTTGCTCGGCTAGGTCTTTCTGTGTGAGATAGAGAGGGGTAGGCGAGAGATCGGGCAAGGAGGGAGCTTGAGGATGTCGGCACAATGAAGGAGGTTAATGGTGGTATTGTAGGATCACAGTGCCTGTGACTTTGTGAAGTCAGTCAGGCTGTTGAGCGTGGAAGTCGGAAGTGGAGGTAGGAGTTTGACTTCAGCTGGATTCGGGAACTTGTGTGAGGTGCGGCTGAGGTTCTGTGTGCTGGAGATCTCGATCGGACAGGAGGGAGTCGGACGGGTCTTCAGGCGACTGGATCGGAAATCAAGTGGGTTTGGCGGTTGGTTGAGACGGAGCGGACGACTAGTTGGTTCGGTCAATTGGGTGTTGAGTGATGTATGGGATACGACCGGTCTATGGGCCGTGTGGGTTAAAGCGGGAAGATTGAGAGGCTGGTGGATCGGAAGAGGTCAAAGGGAGGAAGCGAGATCTGGTGACTAGGGTTTGGTGCGAAGTTGTATGGGCTTGGCGAGATCGGGAGGAAGAAGTGGCTAGTTGGAGAATCGACAGAAGCTGAAGGCTTCATTCCTCTAGCATTTTAACAACGGGAACGAGCAGGAATTGAGGCGGGTCATCGTTATAGGATTTGCGGGAGAAGACCTGAAAGATTTCAACGGGATTTCAGGAGCTTCGGACAAAGCGTAGAAGATACGAGGCGGGTTACTGTTGATTTGGTAATAAAATTTTTATTTCAATTTTATTTTAATTATTATCAATAATAATAATACTATTATCATTAATATTTATAATAATTTCAATTTCGATATAACAACAAAATGAGAAAATTTCCACTTGGCCTTGACTCGCGTGCAATCTTCTCAATTTGCATGTCATCGCCTTGAAATCTGAGCAGATTTGTGCGTGCAAGTTTTGTTTGATAAAATTATGATCGTTTTTGGGCATTGTCGACGTTCCGAACGTAACGGTAAAGTCCATTTTATGATCGGATGTCGTTTGGGCAATGTCACGCATCAATTTTCTCGATCTGCACGCTGTTGCCCTAGAATATGCGCCAATTTTGTTGCGCGATTTTAATTAGATAAATTGATGGTCATTTTTGGGTATTAACGACATTTTGAAAGCAACGACGAAGTCCGTTTTATGGTCGGACATTATTTGGGCAACGTCGCGCGTCAGTTTCGGGTGTCGGTCGTCCCTTTTGACTGAACTTGTCTGATTTGACTGCGAGGGGTTCTCTTTTAGGCGAATTCGACGTTCTGATTGCAATGACACAATCCGTTTGGCAATCAAAGGTCGTCTGACCCTTCAAGTGACCCGTCACGTCAATTTTCCCCTTTTTGCATGTTTTTTCGCACAGGGATCAACAATAAAAAATGAGCCTTACTATCTTGTTTATAACTTAATTCATGCCCTTTTTTAGTAATGATATTTCATTATAGCCTTTTTCTTCTTGGAAGTAAACAAATATGAAAATCTAATTTTAATTTTCTAAAATTTCCACATTTGATCACTCTCATATTAAGAGACATGACCTGTGTGTGTGGCTGCCTTAATTTATCCCACCATTTTAGGGTGAAGTTGGGAGGCCTACTGTCACCCACAACAATCCACCACGAGGCATGCTCTATCCTCTACCTTCCTTGACCACTTTAAGCATACCTTGTGAGGGATAGCAAATGCAGTGCTTAGTAATATTAGAACATTTTTTTCCTGCTGTTATGGTTTTGGTCTTTTGTACTTGGCTATTAGTACTTATAATCTCGATATAAAGTTCAAGGCTCCCAAGTTGGCCAATTTCGAATAATAAAACATTTCATACTACTCTTAGTTGAAGACTTGACTCGTCTCTTAGTATATAAAGCTTGACTTTTGTGGAGAAGTACAATTACAAATTGCCTTGTTGGTTGGATTTCATCTTTAGACTTGTGGTATCTGAAACTACGAATTATTAGAAATTTTAATTTCTCATTAAGGTGTGATGATTCAATAATATGGGAAAAGAGTTCATTCTTTTGGGTCAATGCAATTAGAAACCCACTCTATGCGCTAAATAGAAAACATAAATTACTAATTAAAAAGCCATATCAATTATGTTTTCATAGGGTTCAAATATTCAGGTTTATACCAATTTTGTAAACATGCACAAATTAGAGACTTCCATGCAATATTTTGGAATTTCAAGCAAGGATCTCCATTGAGACATTACAGAGCCTGACTGCTTGATCTCACGTTCTATTATATGGGAATTAATTTCTTATTGTCATCACCATTCATCATTCTAGGTTCGACTGTCAAATTTGTCATACATGTACTCAATGTTGGAGGCCATTGACATGTAGCAAGTCAAGTTTTGCTTCTATCATTGATTGCCTTGGCTTATAAAGGATGCAAAAAAACTTCATTCTATGGCATATTGATCACATTTGCAAGTAAGCTATGTCTAACAATGCAAACCATAACACCAATTAAGTAGTTTCCTCAATCAATTTAGTGAAGTTATTTGTGGCCAGATTTTTATATATATTTGAATAAATTGTTGAAAATATTTGTTCTTGGAATTTTGAATTATGGCCTCATACAATAACTGAAAAATAATTTTATAAACTTATGGTTAATTGATGTCATAATTATTCGATAAGTTTTATGTTGCCTGTCGACTACCTAATGCCTTAGATGGTTTGGTCACATAAAATGGTGACCTTGTGATGACCCGGTTAGGAAAGTAGATGTATTATATTTGACTTATGTTAAGAAAGGTAGAGGTAGGCCTAAAAAAACTTGGTTAGAAAATATTAGAAATGACATTTCTTTATTAGATTAAATGAGAATTTAACTTTTAACAGGGCAAAATGGAGAAAAAGGATTCATGTAGCCGACCCCACATAGTGGGATAAAGGCTTGATGTTGTTGTTGTATGGTTAAATGATAAAAAATAATTTATTTGAGGAAAATCTTGAAGTTTTAAATTTTAGGATGTATATCTATTCCACAACTATTCATTTTTATTATATTCTATAAAACTTTATTAACTTATAAGTTATAACAAACATTTATGCCCGGTTCAATGAAATAACACAATAAAATAATTAATTAGGAAAATTAGCTATCATGGTAAGTATCATTATACATATGTCATACCTTATTGAAACTTCACTAGATATATCTCAAATATTCTTACGGACACTAGTGACAACATGTCTGCTCTCATCAGTGTTGTCCTCGTGGTGGGTGCTATTTGTGGCGATGAACATAAGGGTGTAGTGTAGGGGCAGGGGCGGGTAGCTAAGGGATAAAATGATGTTAAGAGAAAGAGATAAAGAAATAAGGGAAGTAGCTTTATGTCCTGGTGATCCCTCCCTCTTCTATCTATTTTTCTCAGACATTTCACTTGTGTTTTGAAATCATGGGTCATGATTATAATTAAATAGAAGGGGTGTAAATCACATGATATGAACTTTGCATGTATTCTAGTTGATATGATACATAGCAATCACAATATTTCAAGCATTTCTTTAAGATTGATGTTTATAGCCAGCATTTGTGTGCATTCATGTTGATGCTAGGACAATGTGCTGTACGTAGATGTGTGCTGTTTGCTTTGATGATTTTTTAAGGTGCCATGATACTTTTGATCATTTATTTTATGTGTGGCTGTTAATTTTTTTCGTTCTCTCTCTTGTTCTATTCATCTGTTTCTTTAAAAGATATGGGATGTTGCAACTGGAAGATTGAAACTCACATTGACGGGACATATTGAGCAAATCCGTGGTTAGTAGCATATGTTGAAGAAATTAATAATTGCACTACTTCAGTGGAGATTCTTTAAAGTTTTATAAAAAATATAAGAAACCAATTACTTGTTTCCTTTAAATGTCTAGGACTTGCTGTGAGTCAACGCCATACGTATTTGTTCTCTGCTGGTGATGACAAACAAGTTAAATGTTGGGATCTTGAACAGAATAAGGTTTGCTAATGTTCACTTATTAATTAAAATTCTAAAGCCATAACCAGCTTTATTATTGCATATATCATAATCTGTTATCTTCCTAGGTAATTCGATCTTATCATGGACACCTCAGTGGTGTTTATTGCTTAGCTCTTCATCCAACAATTGATATTTTGTTGACTGGAGGCCGTGATTCTGTTTGTCGGGTATGTATTTTCCCATTTGAAATTTGTTTATTTCAAAGAAATTGCAAAATGCTCTTTAGTTAGATTATCTTTCAAAATGGTTAGTTCAATGTTAAGCTTGAATTTTTTGCATCTTCTTTAGGTCTGGGATATCCGTACTAAGGCTATGGTCTGTGCTTTATCAGGGCATGATAACACAGTTTGCTCAGTTTTTGCTCGACCTACGGTATAGATACTTCCTATACATAATCAATTTTTTTCATTTTAGTCTTTAATTATTATAAAATTGTATTGGTCGATTTTTGTTTTTGAGAACTATAATTGATGAAATTTGAATTATAGAAGCTGTGTCTTAACTAGTGTTTTAACTGTACAAGAGAAATATATGTTTAGGAAAAATATATACCAACTGGCTTGTCGAAAATAATAGAGAATTCTCATTGCGACTTTTACATTTTGGTATTGAAAGGCAAGTCATATTTAAAATTGTTCTATGGATAAGGCTTGTCCTTAAAAGATGGAGATAAGAAATTCAATTGTAAAGAACTAAAAAATTTAGCAACTCTATGCATAGATCATACCTTTGATGAGAAAATACGGTAATAACAACTAAACTAAGAATAAATAGAACCAAAAGTTCACCACAAAATTTCACAAAATTAGAGTTCTAGTAAAATAATCAAGTTTGTTGTGGAAGATTTTCCATATCATTTAGCTAAATTTGAAAGTATGAAAAATAGTTTGAAATATTATCACTAATTAAATATTATTAGATATACACATTAGAGAAATGATACATTTTATAGCATACTAGTTTCATGGCCATATGATTTTGTGACCCTTCAAAATTTACATCATAGAGTAGCAATGAATTTGTTTCATTTGACTTTAACATGAAAATTTGTATGAAATTAGATATGGGGTTATAATGTGTAATGTGCAAATTCACGGCAGTTAAAACTAGTCCACCATGTAATAATTTTAAATTTTTTAATATATTGGGCAACATTGAATACTTATACTTGTTATTTAAGTATAAAAGGTATTTATCTTAAAATTAGAAAGAAAACTTCAAAATATATTCAAGTCCTTTGAAAAGATGGCTAAACATTTGAAGCTAGATTTCCAATTTATAGAAAAAGTTAGCTAAATAATGGAAATTAACCGTAAAAGTGGAAATTAAGTTAATTTGAAATATAAAGATTCATAATATTAAGAGATTTATTAAAGTGCTTTAAGGAGAGTCTGATTATAGGGAGATTCGGTGATTTAATAACAAAGCATAAAAAATTTTAGTGGAATTTACATAGATACCATGGAATTCTTATGTATTTAGATACCTAGCATCTAAATTTTTATGTTTACTTATATAGCACTTTAGTTTCTAAATTACATCAAAACACATAAATAAAAAGATGTATGTCACATTAGATAAGTTAATGTTAGTGGTATTTTTTATCTGATTTAGATATTAGTGCATTGTATAACTAAATATAAAGATTTAGATGTTAGATATATAAAACCATAAGAATTCTATGATATGAATGTAAATCCCTCAAAATTATAATTGATTCTAAAGAAAATTTCCCTTATGTCTATTCATATATTGTTTATTACTAGCTGAGCTATATTCATTGTCCTTTCCTTACACATTGAACTTTTCAATTTGGATATTATTAAGATCACATTATGAGTCGAAAGTAGAATTCATACGTTGAATTTAGAAGTATCGAACAGCTATTGTTGATAGGAACACAGAGAAATGATGTCAGTTGTACTTAATGAAGGAAGAAAAAAATTCAATGTGCCTTCAACAATGAAAAAGAAGCAAATGATAGAACTTAATGGTTTTATTGGTCATTCTAGATCTTTTTAGGAAATTGGAGGATACGTTTTTATCAATCCAATGGTTTTATCATCTAAGGATTATTTATGTTAAATTTTAGCTATTTTTGTTTGGAAATATGATTGTTTTATTATGAATTCTTTATAAGGATTCATGGATTCCCTAATTCTTGGAGCTTCCTAAGAAATTAAGGTTTGATGGAGTGATGTGAATTAGCGCATTTTAGGAACAAGTTTTTGCTAGATTGAAGGATAGCTTTTGTGGCAATCGGACTTGATTTCTATGAATGGTAAGACCTTGGTCAAATCTTGTTCCAATATTATGAATTGAGGTCTTAGCATGCATGGAAATTGATTGTGAATTATATACTTGTCATTGCATGCGACAGCCATCTCACTAAACATGAGTGCAGTGAGTGAGGTGGATTTTAGTATATGAACTTCTGCATAATAGTTTTCATTTGCATGGAAAGTGATTTTTTATTTGATATTACTCTCTTTTGTTCTAAAATATAAAAATCATTTTTTTTTCCAATTGAGCATCTTATTTGAAGGCATGCAGATGGCAACTAAAAGGTCCAGTGGTTGAAGCAATTGTTCCGTTCAGATATTTATAGCCAATTCAAATTTGATATGAATCCACATTTTTTAGTTTATTAAATTACCATTATACCAAATCATCTATATTTCTATTTTTTTTTAACATCAAAATGACCTATCTAATAAAACATGAAGCAAGGTTGGGAGATAATGACTAGAACAAATTAATATTGCTGATGTTGGGATCATCTTTTTTGGGGGGAAGATTTATGTGTCAAATGTCATGGGAATTGATTGTGAATTAGTTGGTAAGATTGCAATATGTCAAGGGTTTGGAAGTTGGAAGTCTTTGTTTATTACAGTGGTCCATGGTAATACTTTCCATTACATCTCTACCTAACCTTGTTTGTGAGTGAGTGGGCTACTTCTCATGCCCTTTTCCGTTAAAGAGCTTCGTACGCATCTTCACCTCATGCGGGAGAAACCAAGAAAGCGAAGGAAAATATGGGTATGAAACTTTGACTCAAGGTGCCATATATTTTCTTAAAGCATACTGGGCACATCATCATTCAATTATGGCCTACCATGTATTGCAACGAGCGCTTTATTGATTGGAACATGACTTCAATGTCTCCGTTCCCCTCAACTTCATCTTCAGTTATAGTCCGTTGGATAGAGTTGAGCTTGTTGGAAGAGGCATGATTACAAATTGATATTATCTAAGACAGAGATGTAGCTTGGTGGAGTTGATCTCATATAAGAAGGCCTTTGAGTCCCAAATATGAGCTTGTTGGTTCTAGGGGATTATTTGGGTCATACTTTGACCATCAAAGAGCTCGCCACTATTAAAGAGGTTGTGAAGGAACATGTGAATTACATATTTAAAAAAATATATGGTATTCCCAATCCTATGAAAGTTTGCCCTTTTCTTATATAGAATAATATATAAAATATGAGAATAAACTTGCAAGGACCACTATCAATGATATTCAAATTGTATGCCCATATATGCCCATGTAGGCAACTTGTAGGTATCTAAGCAGTTTTTGGTCCACATGACTCGGCTAGAGGGAGCCTCAGCAAGGAAGCCTCATCATGCAAAGCATTCGTTAACACCAACATTTGAGTAAGTAGCCTCTCACCCCAACATAGTTCGTGATGTACGAGCTCGCCCTTGGGACATCATATCAAAGATATACTCATTCTTGATGGGTTCATCTAGAGGACTTCTCCAAACAGCCTTATGTCCTGAGGGGCACTCACCCCAAGAGAAATCGCTCTCCCACAACAATTATCTGCAATCAAGGCCACCAAACTTCCAGGGATGCTCTTGATTAAGACACATGAAGCGCACATCTATAAAGCCTATGACCACCACTTCACTAACTGAACTTTTCCCCTGCTTTCAACAACGTCCACCCAGGTAACATGCCATTCACTCATGAGGACTCGCCTTCATAAACTCTCCTTACATACCAATTATGCAGGCTCGCTTAAATCACTCGCCCCCAAAGTCTCATCTTGGGTAGCTGCTAGAGGATCACGTTAGAGGCAAAATGCCACACGTGCACCAACGGTCCAGATGTTTGTGTCATTATGTATTTGATCATTTATCATTTTTTTTATTTTAGGTGTACCTTTCCATGTAGCCCTTTTATACCTAAAAAATTGAGTCATCATCAATAGAAATCATAATCACTCTCATGTGGCAAGATAAAAAAAAAATCTTCATGTTAAAAAACTGAAGCCATCTTAAAAGAAACAAGTAACAAAACAAAGTAACAAAGATGTAACTCGCAATCAAAAACAAAAAGAATACGCAACACTTGGAAACTTTCATTACTTCTTTTTACATACATAATTTCTTACCAAATTATATTACATACGGGGGAGCTTACTCACTCTCATAGAAATAACCTATACAATGAATCTAACAAAAGGTCAAGAGGTATTACTCATTTCTTACTAGATGTCGTATGATGAAGTGGACACCGACCAAGAATTTACTCGACTGCAACGACTTCAGGAGTCAGTGAGTCACCATCATATTAGCCCTCAACTCTAACACCTCCTTGCATAGTGTTGGGGTCCATTGCTGAGCTCGCATTCTCCAAGGCTTCAATCCTTTTCTCAAACTCAACTCGAGAGCAGCCAAGCTCCTTCTCTAAGACATGAACTCACTCAGTAAGAGCTTCCAAGGAAGATGGCGCTAAGGCAAGGATCTTAACATCCTGTCCACCAATGGGTGGGTAGGACTTGTGAGCCTCCAGAGTCATCACAGGCAAGGTAGCGGGGAGTTCTTAGATTGGGGACGGATACGCCTGCTCCCCTGTATGCTCGACCTTTGAGACCTTAACATTCTTCTCACAAAATAGTCTCTTATAGAGGTCGAGGTGTGTGTTGGCCTGCCATATCCTGCATCAATGGTGCCACCTTTGTAGTATGAGAGAAGAATCAAGAAAAGGCAATTCTTTATCCCATAGACTAAGAGTAGTCTCAAGCAGCCTATTGTGGAGGTCCATGGTTTTCTCGTACAAGCCTGGAGCTCATCGATTCAGTGCCGAAGTCTCCAACATGCTTGATAGGTGACCTAGAAATTAACTCAAGGTCAGTTGAGTTTGGCGACACACAACCCAAAAATTTAACTTATTTGAAAATAGGAAATAAATCTTCTTACCTCTTCTTCTCGTCTACAATTGTCCAACTTTCTCTAGCATGGGGTCATAGGTCTTAGTGGGTTTCACAAGAGATTGAGTTGGCACTATTTTTGGAGCAGGAGTTGCGCTTCAAGATTGCACTCAACCACCTTTGGTTCCCGATGACTTTCCTATAATGCAGGGACTCGTGCCTTTTAGTGAGAGCCACATCATTAGAACTCACAAAGGGCGATCCTCACCTTGTTCTTCACAACCGCCACCACCTTGTCAGCTTGGTTACCTTGGACTTACTCTGCCTAATCTCTACTGCCTTGCTCGACTCTACTTCTATAGTTTGTCTTGGCTCCTCCCTAGCAGCTACTCGGCCCAACCATAATCGCCTTCTTCTTCTATGCGGACTTGTTGGACTTCTTTTCCTCAATTTTCACTAGGTTGTGTTTACAGAGAAGGGCTTTCCTCAGCTCTTTGCTGTCCATTACCTTAAAGGGTTTAAGTCAGTCATCTATCCATTGAGTTAGTAGAAAACATTTAGAGCAAAGGAAGAGGAGTGCAACCACACCATCGCCCCTCACCATTATTTATAGCTAGAGATAGTGCAGTGGCCAAATCAATGTCATAATGAGAACCTTGGAGGGTGTTTCACTTGAGGCAATAGTAAAAATAGGTAGTAATTCTTATTTACTTTCCCTTTTATCACTTGGTGAAGACATTAGATACTTTTCTTCTTATATTTACTTGTTCTTTTTTGTAAGTCGCTCTTCGAAGGATCAAATGAATCGAAGAATTAAATTTATACCCATATATGGCCATTTAGTTAACTCGTGGGTATCTAAGTTGGTTTCTTTCTGCGGGACTCAATTAGGAGCATGCGGTCAAAATAAGCCCTAAGAGCTTGCGGCGCATAAGCTTGCCGTCAGGGGCGCGCGCGCGCGCGGGGGTGGGGGGGGGAGGAGATTATTGAAGATATGTTCATTCTTGGTAGTTTCATCTGAAGGACTTGCCTAGATAGGTCTTCACCCTCAGGGGCAATCGCCCTAAGAGAACTCGCTCTCCCACAGTAATTGCCTGCAATCAAAGCCACCCGCTTTCCATAGATGCCCTCAATCAAGCTATAGGAAGCACATGCTTATAAAGCCTACAAGCACGACTTCATTGACTGAACTTGTCCCTGGCTCACAGTTACTTCCACCCAAGGATTTTGCCATTCGCTCATGAGGACTCGCCTCTTATTCATAGGGACTTGCTTTTGCAAACTCGTCTTACATATTAGTTCTTGCAAACTAGCCCAAAGACTTGCTAGAGAACAGCTTCAGAGGTGGAGACCCATGCGTATTATCCAACTCAATCCTGGTGTTTGCATCAGTCTGTACTTATCACATCATTTATTATTTTATCATTTTACTCTAGGTGTAGCTTTCTCTTTAGCCCTCTTAACCTTATAAATAAGAGATAAAAAAGTATATTTTGGACTTCATACTGTTTGGACTATTCACAGAAATATTATAGCTTCTCTCTTATTCTTACTCGAATCTTTATCTTTAAACTGCTATGACCTGTTAGGCATACTTACTAATTTTCTTACATGATTCTTCAGTTTTAACCTTCTAAGACTTGTTAGTAGGGTCGGGTGTTGTCCATAAACAAATGTGAATTCAACACAAATATTAAATGGATAAGGTGGAAAAGAGCAGGAAAAACCACATAAGCAAAATGTATTTATGACTCAGAGATAGCTGGAAGAAAAGGTTAAATTTAGTTGAAACTTACCTAGTTTCTTAACAAGGCTACCATAAAATGTGACTTAGAATAATTTGACAACTCATAATTAGTTTTGGAACTACCTACAAAAAGTTAAAGATTGATTTTTTCCCCTCAACAGTTAGTGGGTAATGAGCCACCAATTTGAGCGCTATGAAGCCCCTCTTTTGTATCTGCCTTATGTTTAGTTCACGCCTTAAAAACATTCTTCCTGCTATTTTACTTTGTCCTGGGTTGGTTTTAGTTCATCTCTTTGATTTATCTCATTGGTCTTTTGTATCTTCAGGATCCACAAGTTGTAACTGGCTCTCATGACACAACTATCAAGTTTTGGGATCTTGTTGCTGGTAATTATCATTATCAAATTTTAAAATTGTTCATAATCTGTCATTTCTGATTTTTGAAATTTCTCTAACAGGGAAGACAATGTTAACACTAACCCACCATAAGAAATCTGTTCGTTCACTAGCGTTGCATCCAACAGAGTAAGTTCACTCAACTTACACTGATCTGCATTGTTTTCTCTGCACCAAATAAAAAAAAAATTGCTCCTTTTCTTATTCATTATAGGTTTGTTTGACTTAGTTGTTCATATGAAATTAATTGGCAGGCAAACTTTTGTATCAGGATCGGCAGATAATATTAAGAAGTTTAGTCTGCCAAAGGGTGAATTTTTGCACAATATGCTGTGAGTTTCTGCTACGAACTACTCGCACTTTGTTACGTTTCGACAAACAGATTACATTACTTGAAAATTACATCTTAAGTGAAATTTGTGCTTGCCATTCGTCATCTAACAGAAGTATCAGCTGCTCTTAGTACTTCTAGGTGCTATATAGCTACGAGAACTAACCCTTTAAAAGCTATTGATCCTCCGGAAATCTGATTGATTTTTCCTGCAATATAGCAGTCATATTAATTGATGTAGCCCTTCCAGTAAAAATTACGAGGATCTCAAAACAATGCGTTGCACCCAATCTTTAAAATGCATATGATATGATCAGAGCAATGAACGTCTTGTCTATTACTTAAGCAAGCAGATATTGAATTAAATGTTTGCCTGCATAAAGCATTAAGATGAGAGACTAAGGGTCTATTTGGTACTTTTTTTGGCTGCTTTGTTTTTCAGATAGCAACCACAATTTTGTTTGGACGTTGTTTTCTTGCTATCAAGAGAGACGCATAAAATTAAGTTAAGCTTTGCAGAGATGAGGATGCTTAGGTGGATGAGTGGCTTCACTCTTAGAGATAAAATGCGAAACGAGTTTATACGTGAAAAGGTTGGAGTAGCTCTAGTGGCAAATAAAATTAGAGAGAGTCCTCTTAGATGGTTTGATCATATAAAATATCGGCCCTCAGATGACCGGTTAGGAGAATAGATGTATTAGATTTGACCTATGTTAAGAAATGTAGAGATAGATCTAAAAAATTGGTTAGAAAATATTGGAAAGGATCTTTTTTCATAGATTTAAATGATTATTTGACCCTTAACAGGACACAATGCAGAAAAATACTTCATGTAGCCGACTCCATGTAGCGGGATAGAGGCTTGATGATGTTGTTGTTGCTATTTTATTGTTGCTTTGTCACTGCTTTTCA
This sequence comes from Dendrobium chrysotoxum, assembly GCA_019925795.1. Classification (NCBI taxonomy): domain Eukaryota; kingdom Viridiplantae; phylum Streptophyta; class Magnoliopsida; order Asparagales; family Orchidaceae; genus Dendrobium; species Dendrobium chrysotoxum. The sequence goes on from CM034303.1 coordinate 2,602,132, forward strand.
AAATCTTTTCTGATGGAAAACTGTTTTTTGCAACCATGATAGTTAAGTTGTTTTCCGCACAATAACTTCACAACAAACATTGTAAGATGCTGCATTCGTAACAAATAGACCCTGAAACTAAAGTTTACGTCATTTTGATCAAGGTGGCTATTTATAAAAATTGGTTCTAATTATCCTATTAGGCAAAATTGCAAGTTGTTGTGTTGAACAATATAGGCGCAGATAATCTTCAGATTTCAGCTAACCTGATATGTTTGAGGTGGTTGTCTAATTGCTTCTGCAAAGTTGATAAAGTTGACAAAATTAAGTATCCTCAGAAAAAAAAAAGCGCAGAAATTTGGTAAAATTGATTTGGTTAGAATGAATATCAAAGCAACAAGTATATTACACAATATTTGTTTGATTTATATTTCCTTGTATATGTCTGAAGCATGGTTTTAAGTTTTGGTGATTTTGGTTGGGTTTCAATGAAACAAGCTTAAAAATCATTAGATTTATTCAGATTAGTGCTGTATATGAAGAGGTTATATTATACTAATGTCAAAACAAATTTAATGGCTTTTAAGATCAACTTGATACAATTTATGTTAGTATATCCTAACATTTTTTTTTCATTTTTATTACTCTATAATCGTTGAATTTGTGTTATCATTCTCTCTTTACCTATCCTTTTTGCTTCTCTTTGTGCGACCCCACCATTTAAACCTTAAAAATATTTGCAATATTCTCTCTTGACATGCAATGAATGCATTGATAGGAAATACTTGAGTTCGCAAGTAATCCTATCGGATTTACTTGAGTTCGCAAACAAACCTAAACAAAATTGATAAAAACAGCGAGAAAACACAAAAAATATGAGCAAATCAAACTAGGAACGATAGATTGCGTCTTGAAAATAAAGCAAAGCAAACTCAAAAGCAAGATACAAGAAATCCTCAATTCGAGAGGAGGATCGTCTCTCCCAAATCTCTAGACAAGATGATCTAGAGCCCAAGCCTCCAAGAAACCCTAATTCCACTCAATCAAAACATGAAAATCCCCTAATCCCTAATCCCTCCCCTCCTCTTTAATACAAATATTTCCTAATATAATTTCCCTCTTAAGCCCAAACCGCCCCCTCCTATTTGATTTCAAAATCAAAAACTAAGTGGGGCCCACTCCAATGGGCGGAACTGCTGTAGAGGAGGCGGGTGACTTCTGCCTCCTGTATACCTAAACCGGCCATTGGGCCGGCTGGGCCGGTTCAGGTGGAACCGGCGTAACATGCATATATCTTGTAAATACAGTTGTGCCTAATAGCTGAGAGATGAATGATGCTCTTTTTTCTTTAAAGCCAATTCAAAACCTTATTTTCAGATCACAGCAGAAGTCAATCGTAAATTCAGTGGCAGTAAATGAAGATGGCATCCTTGCCACCGCAGGTATAATAGCTCTACAAAAAATCTGTTATCTAACCTGAAATAGTGGAATCATTTGCATGCACCATGTAACTTTTTTTTATTTTTTTTGAAAGGTGACAATGGAAGCCTCTGGTTCTGGGACTGGAAAAGTGGCCACTGTTTCCAGCAAGCCCAGGCAATTGTTCAGCCTGGTGAGTGAACTGAATATTGGAAACAATTAATCAGGATGAGTTTTAAATGTTTTGAGATCTGTGCAATACATAAAGAGTCATCTAAAATTTATATTTCATTCATTTCACAACAAAAAATTCAACTGTTTTGATATTAGAATATTTTGAGCTGTTGTTAGCCTTCAGAAGTATAAATTGTTTCATTTCTATCAGGATCACTTGATAGTGAAGCATGCATATATGCTCTTTCATATGATGTGAGTGGTACAAGACTAGTTACCTGTGAAGCTGACAAGACCATCAAGATGTGGAAGGAAGATGAGATGGCCACACCAGAAACCCATCCTCTTAATTTCAGGCCACCCAAGGAGTTCAGAAGATACTAGAATCTTTCTTTTATTCAGCTCTCTGCATAAAAAAGATAATGGATTGATAAATGCACCGTTGCCAAGTCTAAGAATCTCTGCTTTACAAAGAGTTAGCTCATCATCAACCAAATGCTTGAAGCAGAAGAACATTCTGACACTGCAAGCAAAACTAGTAAAATTTTGACACTAATTGAACCTTTTCATTGCTATATGCAGTAAACATTTGTGAGGAGAAATTGATGCCATATTGTGTGTTTAGTATGCTTTAACTGTTCAGAATGATTTAGGGTTCTGTGTATTATCTTGCATGATTTATTGAAGTAAGGAGGTACTTGAAAAGACGCTTCTCTGTTTCTGTATCTCTGTTTCTGTTTCTACTAATAACTTCTGGGTTAGGTTTTGTATGGGACGGTTTTCTTATTATTTTGTGTAAAGTTATTTCTTAGTAAAAAATTTCTTGCAAGTAGAGAGAAAATAGTGATCCAAAGTTGTCTCAAACGAAACCTTAATCGTATGCACGGTTAGTTAAGCTCCACGCTAAGTGATATAATTAGATTTTATAAAATGTTTCTCATTTTATATAAATATAACAACTTAAAAAGTAATTTTTTAAACCTTATAATAAAAGCATTGTAATTCGGGTTCCTACTGCTAATGTATTGGCCTCAACTTGAGTTGGGTTGTTCTGCCTTTTAATTAAGGGCGTAAATGAGTCGAGTCAAGCTTGAGTAACCCATAGCTTGAGCTTGATTATTGAGCTCGAGTTTTATTTGAAGAGTTTGAGCCGACTCATTAGCCTATGCTACGCATTTATTTTGAGAGAGGATAATTATGATTCAAATAATTATTATAATAATATAATAAGAATAATGAGAAATATAAGAAAAATGATAAAAATATATATAATATAATAAAGTAAAATATTTTTTTAAATATTTTTAATAATTTTGTATTTCAATGTTGATATATTTATATTTTAATTATATTTTATATTAATATTTTTTAAACGAGTCAGCTCATGAGCTAATGAATTGAGTTAGGTCTGACTCAAGCTTGACTCATTAGCTCATCAAGTTTGACTTATAAGCCATTTATCAGGTCGAACCCGAATGGATTCACGAGCCAGCTTGACTCAACTACACCCCCACTCCTAACAAATTTTATCATGCTAGAAATTTATATCTAACTTATGAAAAGTTATAAAAAAAAAATGCAAGCTTTACCCACAAATTAGCAATTCATTATAAAAAATGATGCATCATTTCTATGATATTCATTTGAACGTTTAATGAGCTTATGGAAGTTTTTGGATTTAAGGAGCATCACTCACACCTACTCTCTATTGATAACTCTCGATAAAACATATCAATTTCTCTCAATAGCCTCTCTTGGTCTGTTTCTTTTTCTCTATAAACAGGAGACACCATAAGGTGAACAAGAAGGTTGCATATTTTACCAAAATCAGCACTGCTGGAAATGAACTTGTTAGCTAAACTATCATGTGCTTTGCCTTTAGAACTATCCTTGTACACTTGTTTTCTGCAGACCTGCAATGTCAACCGAGTAACGAAATTTAAGAAGTTCTTTCCTCGCATTTTACGTAAAACATAGCCAAGAAACAAAGTTTGTGGATGGAGAAATTATTCTCTGCGGTCACCGGACGACGTTCAGAGGAGAATCAAGATGCGCCACGTTATTTTTTTATGTGTACCGGTGCTCTGTACCGAATGACGTGGTGCATCCTAATTCGCCTTTGGACCGTCCAGTGACCGCACAGGATAATTTCTCTTGTGGATTGTCTTAAAATCATTAGATTAATTTTCAGATGATTGCAATATAATTTTGTTTGATTTCGCATGTAAACATTAACAAAAATTTAATTAGGATATCCTGACCTAATTTTTTTCTTGTTTTGTCGAGTATAAAAAGAACTAATGGTGTCCATTATAAAAAACCAAAAAGTGAGAAGAGAAATATAGAATCTGCAACTGAGAGAAAGCTTTACCTGAAAAATTTGATTTAGGCACCCAATATGATCTTCATTTAGATATTTCCTTGACAGAAGTGCTCTGAACAGATTAACCATCTCTGCACTCAAGTTTTGTGCACATAGATTGTTGACTACTCCAGAGATGCAAGAAATGTCAAATACAGATCTCATCCATTCAGGTGTTTGGTCTAGTCTGAGCAAGGCAGTTGCTATGCGTGAAGCAGGCTTGTGCAGATTTTTGAAGTATTTTGATGCCATACTGGGAGCTGTTAAGGTCATTGTGAACTCCTCCATTATCATCCGGAACCATTTACAATTTCTGATCACCATCTTTTCTCCCAAACCCAGGCTCTTACAACTTAGAATTTTAGATAAACATATACCGCAGTTTGTGGCTACAACTTTCTCTTCATAGAAAATTAGGCTTTCCATAACGGCTATCATTGATTGTAGATATCTCATTGGGCATCTTAGTTCTTCTTGGTTTCTTTCTCTCTGATCCGAGATTCTGCTAAGCATGTCAACCAGGCAATGTGATGAGAGTGACTTGATCAGAGAAGACCCAAAGTGCATCAACCGGCATAAATCATGACATTTTATAGAGATCAACAATATCGGTGGAGCAGTATTGGATGATTGAAGCAAGTCTTGCCAATCCAGACAATCTTGTATAGTGGCATAGAAACTGAAAAGAAAGTTGTTAGCTGGGCTTTACTCAAAGAAAAGAAGACTTGGTCTTTCCTAATGGAGCTGATGTCTTACCTATTTAAGGAAAAGAAATACAGTAAAAGAAAAAAAGGTAAGCATTCTCCAGTCTCCATTTCTTCATCATGATCTACTAAAGCTGGACCTTTTGCGATGGATGTTTGGACTATATTCTCAACAGCTGAAGCCAAAGCACCATTTAGCAGTATGGCCTTTGAAGTTTCTTCAAGTACATGGTTTCTTGAATGGTGGAGGATGAGACAAAAAATGCTAATTACCAGGAGTTCCTCTTGACCCCAGAGCTGAGAAGCCAGCTTAGGATTAACGTATTCCAGCAGCTGCATGAAGAAATTAACCCGATAATCTTTTCCAAGCAGAAAATGGACTTGTGTGTGAGAAATTTCGAAACGACCATGGTATTATTCATCATTAGGTGTTAGCGATTATTCTTTATGTACTCTGAAATTAACCCGATAATTCCAGAAACTACTATTTTGACGGTCAAGTGGTTTCAGTGACTGACACTAATCCAACTGTTGAGACCCTGCCTAAGAATCTAGATTGAAAATTATCACCCTATTTCCACAACTCCATGCACTTGAGATGTAAACAGGACACGAGCTTAAGAATCAGCATATACTATTCTGGACAAAAGAGAACAAGATATGCACGAAACAAAATAAAATTCTGGTTGTAGAAAGCTAACAACAAGAACAAGAATAGAACATAGCGTACAAAGAGAAAGCAAAATCTTATTTCAACAGAACCGAATACATGTATATATAGAAGTTGAGCGTGGCCTTAATACATGACAGCCAATAGTAAAGAGCCACCTCAGCATTTAATTAAGATAATACATTATTTATATCAGTGTGCTCTAATACGCCCCTGCAAGCTGATGGGTCTTGAGAGACCATCAGTTGGAGTCTAAGTTTCAAGAACCTTGAAGTAGAGAGAGCTTTGGTAAAAATATCGGCTGTCTGGTCAACTGTGCTGATCGGTAGAAGACGAATATTATTTTGTTGCAAGTGATCCCGTATAAATTTTTGATCAATTTCAATATGTTTGGTGCGAGCATGAAACGTTGGATTGTTTGCCAGTGCAATGGCTGAGGTGTTATCACAAAACATGTCTGTGGGTTCGGCCTGAGGGATGTCAAAATCTGATAGTAGACGTCTAAGCCAAATGATATCAGATGTAAGAGCAGCTAACGCACGATATTCAGATTCGGTAGATGATCTAGCTACTGTGTGCTGCTTTTTGACTATCTATGATATAATAGTATCGCCTAGGAAGGAGCAATAGCCAGATGTAGATTTGCGAGAGATCGGATCCCCAGCCCAATCAGCATCTGAAAAGTTTTTAAGAACGAGATTAGTCTTTGTAATAGGAATGTCATAGTTGATCGTACCTTTGATATAGCGAATGAGACGTTTGAGCATGTAGACATGTTGAGGTGAGGGATCATGCATATGCTGTGACAATTGATTCACGCTATAAGCAATATCAGGTCTCGTAAGCGTAAGGTATTGTAGCGAATCAGTGATGCGACGGTATAGTTGTGGATCGGATAGCTTCAGTTCCGGAGAGAAGGTTGGAGGAAATTTGGTACAGGTCGGATTAGCTAGCGGTTTGCACTCGGTGAGTGCAGCTTGATGAAGCAGCGACTGAGCGTATTTTCGTTGGGATAGAAAATACGTCTGATTATGCTTGTTAATTTTGATGCCGAGGAAATTGTGAACCAGGCCGAGATGCTTCATGGAAAAAGTGTGATCGAGCTTTGTAATAACATATGAGATAGCAGCTGGGTCATTACCGGTTATGAGTATGTCATCAACATACACTAGGAGAAAAATTTTAGTTTGCTGTTGACGGAGAATGAGAAGGGATGGGTCGGCAGTGCTGTGGGTGAATCCAATGGAGACAAGGTAAGTTGTGAATGTGTTGTACCATTGACGTGGAGCTTGCTTTAGGCCATAGATGGCCTTGTGAAGTTGACATACATAGTTAGGATGATCGGAGTCTTCAAAACCTTTTGGTTGAGTCATAAAGACCTTCTCGGATAGATGCACGTGAAGAAAAGCGTTCGCCACGTCTAGCTGATTTACCGGCCAATTATTGTAGAGAGCAACTGCCAGTAGAATGCGGATCGTGGGAAGTTTAGCCACTAGACTAAACTTCTCATTATAATCCAAGCCAAATTCTTGATGATTGCCTTGAGCCATTAGCCGTGCTTTGTATTTTGCAACAGATCCATCCGCATGAAATTTTGTTCGGAATGTCCACTTACACCCTAAGATGGAGGAGTCTGACGGTGGGGACACCAAACTCCAAGTGCCTTGTTGCTGTAGTGCCAAGAATTCATTTGCCATTGCCTTGCGCCATTCCGGTTGTTTGCTAGCTTCAGCATATGAATTAGGAGGATCGGTGGAGGGGGGCATAGACTGGGAGTGAAATAAGTTCAGACAAGTAACAGGTTTTAAAGAGCCTGTTTTAGTCCTGGTTACCATAGGATGAATAAAAGGAATAGAGTGATTAGAGGTTGATTGGGAGAGAGGTGGTTCCGCAGAGGTGATCGGCTGAGAATGCAGAGAATGAGATGGCTGGCTTATAGAAGTTGAGTCAGCAGATATTGGCTGCTGAGATGAAGATGCAGCAGATATAGGAGTAAGAAAGAGAGGAGGAATATCAGTAGGAATATTGGGTGGATGAGCAGATGAATTGCTGAAAGGAAAGACCGATTCATCAAAGGTGGTATGTCTTGAAATAAAAATTTTATTCTTTGAAATATCCAAGCACTTATAGCCTTTGTAAGTGTCTGAATATCCAAGAAACACACAGGATTTGGTTTTGGACTGGAATTTATGATGCGAGTGAGGAGGTAATAAAGGAAAACAAATACATCCAAACGTACGGATGTGTTTGTAATCGGGTTTAACCTTAATGTCATTAATTGCAGCACATAGGGCATCCCTCCAAGGATGTTGGCCTTAGTTGATCAAACTAAGGGCTTTTGTTTGCACAATTGTGAGTTGTGCTAGAGAATGAAAGCAAAGCATTACCGATGCTGGGACTACAAGATATTGCCTTGCTATCAATCTGCTTAAGCTCATGATACATTGATAAAAAAAATATGATAGCAAAGCTCGTCGAATATGGTGAACTTATAAAAAAATCTAGTCTCTATTATTCACCCATAAAAATAAGGGGAAACATTATATTTGTGCTATTCAGTCAACCTTTCCTAATTTCGATCGTAGTAGCATTACTCCATTATGTATCATATAACCTTTACTTGTATAGGAAAAGAAGAGAATGAAAATTGGTTAGTCTCCAAACCTAGTGTTACTGTTTTGTGGATTGTTTTTTTTTTCTCTTTTCTCATAAAGAGAATGTTAGGATTGGTCCAGTTTTAGATTAAATTATTTCACAGGACATCACACCGTTGTAAAATGCCTATATGTAGATGCTATAGGTTGATGTATTTTGGGGAAAATTTAATAAAACTTTAGTTCCTCCAAATTCTGCTCACCGCCCCCCCCCCCCCCCCCCCCCCCCCCCAATTCCCTTTCTGCCTCCCTCCCAAGAATGACAAGAATCTCTTCTCCTCAAGAATTCTCAACAAATTGGTATCAGAGCCTAGTGGAGGCAATCTCGAGGTAGAGGAAGGTTCTTATTCAAGAAAGTAAAAGAGGAGGTGGTCGGATTGCTGGTGACGCGCGCCGGAGCAGGGATACGAGACGTGCATGTCATGCTGGGCGCAAAGGCGCCGAGGTTGCTCGGGTTGTAGCGCGCGGAATGAAGCAGGGGTTGCCGCAAGTTTGCAGCAGGCAGATCGTTGGGCTTTTGGTGGAGTTCAAAAGGACGTGCGCAGGGCTGTGCACCCGAGCAGGTCGGCTCCAAGCGGTCGGGTGTGCGGGATCGAGCAGGATACTAATGTTGCGTAGGAAATGCTGGGGCCAGGCCGGCGCTTTGCTTGCGAAGATGCACGCTAAACTAGTAGACAGGTCGTGGATGTAGGCTGACAGAGTCCAAACAGGGGGGAAAAAAAAAAGGGGTTGCAGGAGTGCTAGGGGCTTGAGATAGACGGGTGACCCAGGCATAATAGCAGGGAAGGGTTTTATCATCTTGTCTTGTAATTCTTATTTTCCCTATTGCATTTGAATAAGATGTCAATATATATGGACAAGAATTGATTGACCCAAACAATTCTCTTCCACTTCTTGATCTTGGTTCTTTGTGTTCTTATTTTTCCTGCGTCTTCTACACGCTGTCGAGCGTGATTCGGTTTTGGTGATGGCTCTCGATCCAGCCAGGAAGAAGCAAGGCTACAGTTAAGACAAGGCTCCTTCTCTCGGTCTAGGCAGGAAGTCTGACAAAGGGAAAAAAGGTGCAATTTTTGTAACTAGTAGTGCAGGAATCACGATCCTTCCTCCTAAATTTGTTAGAGCGCGTAGGAGACGGGCGAGCCGGAGGGTGCTCGGTGATGGAGCGCTGGCATGCCGCACGGGAGCAAGTGATGCATAAGGCATGAGCGTGTGGATCACGAGAGAAATAGGGATGGGCGCAGGCGAGCATGGGTTAGAACTCTCGGGAGCTCGAACTAGGGCCATGGATTGGAACGCATGATGGAGGCCAGGCGTGAGCAGGATTGGGCTCGGCTCGACGAGTTTGCATGTGGAGTTAGTGCAGGGAGCCGGTCAGATCGCAGCAGGCGCGAATTCTTGCGAACTGGTGGTTCTTTGATATTCCTTGTAAAATCTTGACCAATGTGGAGATTGTTAGAATTGGTCCAGTTTTAGGTTAAATTGTTTGTAAGACATCACACCGTTATAAAATGCATATATATAGATGCTATAGGTTGATGTATTGTGAGGAAAGTTGAATAAAACTTTAGTATCTTAGGCCGGCGCTTTGCTTGCGGAGATGCACACTAGACTTGTGGACAAGTCATGCACGTAGGCTGATGGAGTCTGAACAGGAAAAAAATAAGAAGGGGCTGCGGGAGTGCTTGGGGCTTGAGATAGATGGGTGACCCAGGTGTGAGAGCTAGGAAAGGTTTTATCCTCTTGTCTTGTAATTCTTGTTTCCCTTATTGCATTTGAATAAGATGTCAATGTATCTGGGCAAGAATTGATTGACCCAAAAAATTCTCTTCCACTTCTTGATCTTGGTTCTCTGTTCTTGTTTTTCCTGCATCTTCTACACGATGTCGAGCGTGATTCGGTTCTGGTGGTGGCACTTGGTCCAGCCAAGAAGAAGCAAGGCTACAGTTCAGACAAGGCTCCTTCTCTCGGTCTAGGCAGGAAGCCTGACAAAGGGAAAAAAGTGTAGCTATTGTAACCAGTAGTGCGGGAATCAAGATCCTTCATCTAGATTTGTTGAAGCGCGCACAGGTTCCTGGGGAAGATGGGCGAGCTAGAGGGTGCTGCTGGAGCGCAGGCATGACGCGTGGGAGCAGGTGATGCACAAGGCGCGAGCATGCGGATCACGAGAGGAACAAGGACGGGCGCAGGCATGCGTTGGTTAGAACGTGTGAGAGCGCAAGCTGGGGCTGTAGATCAGAACACACGATGGAGGCCGGGCGTGAGCAGGATTGGGCTTGGCTTGACGTGTTTGCTAATGGAGTTAGTGCAGGGAGCCGGTCATATCGAAGTAGGTGCGGATTCTTGAGAACAGGTGGTTCTTTGATATTCATTGCAAAATCTGGAACAATGTGGAGATTGTTAGGATTGGTCCAATTTTAGGTTAAATGGTTTCGCAAGACATTACACTGTTATAAAATGCATATTTATAGATGCTATAGGTTGATGTATTGTGGAGAAAGTTGAATAAAACTTTAGTATTATTTTCCTCCGAATTCGTAAGACATTACACTGTTATAAAATGCATATTTATAGATGTTATAGGTTGATGTATTGTGGAGAAAGTTGAATAAAACTTTAGTATTATTTTCCTCTGAATTCTGCTCCCCCCCTCCCCCCCAAAAAAAAACAAAAAGAACAACAAGAATCTCTTCTCCTCAAAAATTCCCAATAGAGATATAAGTAAAAGACGATGAACATATTCTAAACTTATATCAGGGAATTTTGGTACCTTCACTGTAACTGCAAGCCACTCCCCCTCTTGAGAGAGCACGTTGTGGCTTGTAGTATAAAGAACATGAAAAACCAGCAGAGAGCAGCTTGAGAAGAGCTGTGGAGAACAATATGGTGAATAGTAGATGCTGCGAATTGCACCAGAAAAGCTGTGCATGCAGAGCTGGATAGAAGCGTCAGAAAATTTCTTCAGTATTTCGGTCATCGTATTCAATACACATATCATGTCATCTTCACCACCTTCTCCCTGAAGTTCTCTCAGAAGTGACACCAGCAGTTGTGCTACGTAATTATCTCCAGATACCACCAGTTCTGAAATCAGTTGCATGTTCATTGTTTGGCTTCCATATGAATAGACAATAAGCTGGGACTCATTTGCTCTAGAGAGCCTACAAAACTTCAGCATCTGGTTAGACAAGTAAGTCATTATTCTTTCTTGCTGGAAAAGCCATTTCAATGCCATTGGATGTATGCCAAAGGAGAATAATTCCAGATCATCTCTGGCTAGTAAATTAAGCAGTGTTTTCTCAGCTTCTGGACTATATGACATCTTCTCATCCCTTTGGGAACCTTTGTAAAGTCCATAGAGATGCACCAATTGAGCCAACATTAAAGAATCTCCAGTCCCACAAAAGAAATAGTTGCTATTAACAAGAATATATTGCTCTAATGAAGCCAAAACTTGCGTATCATCAGCAAACCTGAATGGAAGAATCGTGATGACTATAAAATAGGTTATTATCCTACATCCTATGGGCAACGTTGTATGGTTTTGAAAATAAAATTACCTTTCACCTGAGAGCGAGCTAACATATAAAAGCAAAAGTGAAGCACGTTGACACAAAGCTAGTTGAGGATCAATAGAGCTTTTCTGTCCCAACAAAAATATCAAATCAAGAGGATCCACTGGGAGGTAAAAAAAAGCATCTCGCAAGGGTTGCCCAAAGCTAGGACCAAAAGCTCGATCAATTAGTGAACCAAGAATCAAATACACACTTGATCTCATCTGATCAGTTGGAAATAGACCCAAATAAGCAAAGCACAAAGTGAGCAAATTAGAAGAAATCAGATTATTTGCGAATGTCTGGGTCTGGGCTTCAGAACCACTTAGCAAGATTAGATGAAATGTCTGAACGATTTCCTGTACCGCATCCTCCTCGACTTCTTCATTTATAAATTTTTCCAGCCAAGGTAACAGATAGTTTTGGCATGTTACCATTATGTTCTCCTCCAGTTCCTCATCAGAGTTTCCACTGCCATCTTCCCTACGACTATATGCATGGGCTTCCTTTAGAAGAGCAAGGGAATGCATCAAAAGTACAGCAGGATTTCCTTGAGGGAAAGAAAGCGAAGATAAAACTGCACACCTTGATGCTTCTTTGATCATATCTCCTATTTTCTTGATTCCATAGGCAGATGGTGACTTCAGAATTTCCACAAATGTTGAACATGCCAAGATGAAGGTTTCAGGAAGCTCTCCGTTCATGCACCTCCTTAGTATACATGTCAAGATTAAAGCTACTTCTGTCACTTGGGATATGGACATTATACCAGGGGAATTTGAGATGCAGTTGCAGACAAGCGTTAGTGCATGAGGTTGGACAGGATGCAGAGGTATCTGTGATGTATAATGCAAAACAGAAAGCAATGTTGAAAATCCAACTACAAGTTTTTGTTTGAAGACTTCCTCCGAAGTAGAAAAGAGAGCTAGAAGCTGTAGGCAGGAGATAACCACAGGATCCTTATTCCCTACATGAAATCAATAGAAAACAATAAGAAAACACACATCTTCGATACTTAATCAGACATTCATGCAAGTACTTTACCTGACAATCTGAGGATTTCAAATATATAATCTGGAATATTTTCCTCTACAAGAACTCGAAGTTCATTAATGGAACAGTTTTCTGGTGATATCATGTGAAAGATCAAGTCTAATGTGCTGATTTGTATTCCCTCGTCTGATGAAAGCAAAGATCCTTTGATTGCATCAGAAAACAGGGTAATAAGAGGACATTGCTGCATTAGTCCATCTCCATTTGCCTTTGTTTCTTTGATATCAATGCCAGGGATATTATCTACGAACAAGTTCTGAAAAAGACCCTTCCCAACCAATACCAAGAGTAATGCTGTGAAAGTTAGCAGCCATCTAGCTTATGTGAGCATAAAAGAAAGGAGAATACAAAGCCAACTGTCAACTAGCTGCATCTTCATCTTTAAACATTTACACAACATATACCAGGGAATAGTTACTTTGCAATGAGTTAAACACAACTGAATCTTGCAAATGAGCACGTTACTATTTCTTCTCATTCAATATAGCATTTTCTATTAGTCCTGGATAGCACATTTGCCGACCTAACCGTGTTCATCATTACACGAGTCAATTCCAAACATGGTTCCAGTCTTCTCAGTTATCTAGTTTAAGCTTATATTTATGTCCCGAGAACTTGCTTGTCATTGTTGATTTTATAAGTTTTGGACACGATACATGAAAACATATGTAATATACAGAATAGATAAAATAATTTTCACTAAAATTCTTGACTGCAAATCTAGAGCTCCTAAGCATTCCTTCCTCTTTTCTAAGGCTTATAAAAAACCCCTCCCTTCCTTCTACTGGTCCGCATCCACTCTTCCTTTTCTCTGAAACTCTAACTGCCCCTGAAGAGATCCTGATCTCATCTTAAACATTTCAAGCTGTTCGAACTCCCAAAAGAAAGAAGAAAAGAAGAATTAGGTGCAATCATTCATTCATTTTCATATCCATCATTCCTCTAATGGGTCATATTTATAGACAACGCTATAAGTTAATTAACTCCTAATTAATCCAATGTTAAATACAAAACTAATTATAAGTGGAATCACATCAGCATGACTTTGTCAAAAGATAAACCACAGGATTTGTTACTCAGAGAAAAAAACCTAACAATACTGAGAGATTCTTTGATGATGAACTATACAGAAATTTATCTTACAAAATGATTGTCAGCAAAGCATGATGCTGCCATTTTTTTTCTCTACTTATGCCCCCAAATAGATAAATAAGGCCAATGTGGTAAACCACAAAATGTGCTAAACGCGAGTAAGGAAAAGTTTCTACGTAGGCCAACTGTGATCAAAAGAATGCAATGTTGGCAAAACATGAGCTGTAACCATTTAAGAAGTTTGTGATCTACCCAAACAGTTAATGCGAACTTCATCATGCTGGGTTTTAAGCAGAATTTCCAATGCAAGACGCCACAAGGAACCTGCCATAGCGTCCAAGGATTCCACACAGTCGTTGTCATCATCATCAACATTCTCCCATGGTGTTACATTGAGCTGGCATAGCTTATAAATCACAAACAACACCTCACCACGTAATTCTTCGCTGCAGTGAAAGGAGAGTGTAGGGAAATTCATAACTGATTAATTAACTGGTGGTAAATCTTAACATTTCAGAAATTCCTAGCAACATATTTTTCTCACCTTGGGAGCTGGAGACCAACAAGGAGATTGGAGAAAAGGGCATCTTGTTCCCTGATGTGAGCTGCTGGGCTACTACCCTGATGAGAATTTAGGAGCACTCCAAAGCAGTGCAACTTAAACCATAAATTCAGAAGGTAATAATGAGGCATGGAACAAAAAACCAATGGCAAAACCTTTGGAAATGAAAACATAAAAACTTTCCAAGGAACCCACTAAAGCATATTTATAAGTCTAAGCAGCATTAACTTACATCATCTTGAAAAATTCTCCTTTTGCTATGGCAACCTACCCATTTTACTATTTGTTTATGCCCTATGAGCTGTTTATCAGACATAGTAGAACTTCAACATGTCTCCATGGTCACTAGATTTCCAAATCAATCAGCAAGGTAAAGTAGTGTAATGGGATTATACATCTAAAATCCAACTCTTATAGCATAAACTATGATCTAAATTGCAATATTCAACTCAATCTAACTCAAAAAAGAACGAACAATCAGAGAATTCTTTCCGCAGTCGAATCTTACAGAAGACTGCTTCAGGGCACTGATTTAGTTTCTAACAAAAACTTAATCCCACATTTTCTTTGCTATTGAGTCAGAGGACATGAATGCACTCTACAATATCAGCATACAGCAGGCATAGCTCAATCCAGCCTGGTCAAAGTAGTTAGTGTTACTAGATCGGACACGACTTTCCTTGTTTCCAGTTCCCGAGCTGCTTAGTAATTTAGCAAAATTCAGGAAACAACAACAACAACAACAACAACCGAACAAGCTGCATGCAATATATAACAGTGGACTGTTGCCCTTTACAACAACAATAATAAAAAAAAAAAACTTAAGAATGCTAATATTTAACAATAGATAACTAAAAATCAACTCCGGCAATTGAACCACCAATCAAATTCTACAACCTAAAAGCATCGACGGCGAAAAAAAGAAGCGGACATCTAAATTACCAAGTAGATATGCCGCCGGCTCCATGCGAGCGCCCCCGACGCGAGCCGATCCGCGATTCGAGCAATGAAATCGCCAGACAGTGAGCTGGCGGTGAATTGTTCGCTTACTCCTCCCAACCCTAACCTTCTTATTTCCCCCCGAAAACAGAGATCGGAGATCACATCCATCACTTGGCGAGCGAGGGGCTCGTCGTCGAATGCCGAGAGGGCGGCGATGAGCGGGGCCACAAGAAGATATGCGTGGCGTTCGCGGAGCTCGAGGAGGAGATCGGGGTCGTCGAAGGCGAGGTTGAGTTGTGAAAGCGCGTAAGAGACGTGGTGGGTAGGGGAGCGGGAATCGGACACAAGCGCTGCGAAGCAAGAGAGGCAGATACTGCCGCCGGCAGCCGTCTCCACCGCCAATGATCGCCGGTGACCCTTCGAGCAAGCACTGGCCGGAGAAAACTGCTCCATGTACGCCGACGACACCTGCTGTTAATCCCACTACACAACGCTTCTTCCATGGCCAGTCCGTTAGAGTAGTTTTCCCTCCGCGATTCGAACTATTTTTTGAAATTTTTTTAATATAATATTTTAGTATCTTAATCATATTAAAATATATTAATAAAAATATATTTTTTATTTTTAAAAAATAATATTAATAATATTTTAAATAAAATTTAAATATTTATGTGATATATAAATAAATATCAAAATTTATATATTAAATATATATATATATATATTAAACTAATAATTAAAAAGTTAAAAAAAAAAAAAGTTACACAGATCATTTTCAAGTCAAAAGCTGGTTCATGGGTCAAACTCAATCCAAACCCAACTCATTTATTAAATAGGTCTACCTGATCCCTGATTTTTTTGGATCGGTTGATGGGTCATGTCATTTACTGAAACCCTTATGTCACATAAAGGAGAAGTGGGACAATAACCTCCATCACCATTGGTTATAACTACAAAAGAGTCGACCAGTCAGCCTCATACGTAACTCACCATGAGCAACATATCAATAAAATTTATCGCATCAACAAGTGTTCATTAATCTATCATTTTGTGGGCTCAAAATATCCCCACCCTATTATGATGATTATTTGAGCAATTTTAGGGTGATTTTAGATGATAAATTATAGAGTATATCACTATTGGTTCATAGTAGATGATGAGTGAGTGATGGCGATCCAATTAAGATTTTTTGGTTCCGTAGTCTTTGATTTTCTTGTATCTTGATCTATATGTGCAACGAAGATAATCAACTCAACCTAACCTAATAATCCTTTTCAACATCCATGAGTTGTTTCATCTAACGGATCCTCATAGCCATGGAGCGAAAGATTATCCAATGGACCAATTTAAAACCAAATTTAGCTAGTATAAGACTTCATGCCATATAGAGTACATCTTACATCTCAAAACTCGTGACCTTAGTCATTACAGAACATTTTAGCGTAGGCCAATTGGATGGCGACGAAAAAAGTAATATGATAATCAGTAAAAGAATATCATCATCGACAAAGGCCAGCTAGCTAGAATAAGTTGCTCGACTAATTCGATTCAACTTGGACTCATCTAGCTCCAAGTTGACCGGTTTAAATGCACATAATTTTATTCAACTATATAAAAAAATTAAGGTAAATATAAATAATGTATTTTATTTCTTTTTTTATTTAATATAAAGTACTTTATTTCTTTGCTTTTTTATCTTTATTTTCCAAATGAATTAAATTACTCCTATGAACATAAAGGCATGAACGTGGGGTGCATTATCTAAGCCTTCATTAGACATTTAGACCCAAAAAAAAAAAAAATCTTATGGACGTGTAGCCAACTTACCCTCCCTTAATGTGGTTTCAACATTTATGAATAAAATATTTTTTTGCATAGATTTTGAAAGGGATCCTTATTGAGTTATTTCATAGTCCATAATTTTTGTGTGAGGGTGTTCATTGCAATTATAAATTGTTGGTATCAATATTATAAAATCAAATGTAAATTTTGATGAACAAATATATAGTGTGAAGCAAGTTCAAAAAAATTAAATATGTTGTTGATTTAGGGTTTCTTTGGGGCAACACTTTTATTGTTCACTTTTCAGATATCAAATATAGTTTATTTGGTTATTACTTTCTCGCTGTTTTTAAGTGATTTCTGTGCTAAGAAGCTAATATGTACAGCAGTTTTCGAAAATTTATTTTTCGCACAAATAGCTTTTTTTAACCAAAGTTATATAAATAGATGCAGTCGTCCCAAATAAACCTTTAATTTGATTGATGATTTGATTAGTTCATACAAATATATTCGTTACAAGATGAGATCAGACGCATCATTATCAAATTTGTTGAAAGCTTAAGTTGGCCAAATTGATTCAGGGCGACCAAGCGCAACTAGCATTGTTGGGATACATCCATTCGCTCATGCTAGCAATTACTATGCCACACACATAGGGTTTTGTTGGGCTGTGGTTCGCCACTACACCACTGCGGAATCTCCAAAATTTTGTGCCTTTAATATTCCATTTTGAAGTTGTTCTCCCAAAATGCTCCTTTTGGAGGAAAAATTATTACTTGCGGCCACCAAATGCCATTCAGAGGCGAATCAGGACGCGTCACGTCATCATTTTGCTGTGTACCGGGTGATGTGGCGCATCTTAATTCACCTTCGGACGGTCTCGTGACCGCACGTAATAATTTCTCTTCTTGGAGAGAGTGATGTAGTTCATCTATATAAAAATAAAGAGAGATTGTCACATATCTTTGGTAGGCTCTCAATAGGCCATCAATTTATTAGAAATTTTCAGCTCAATATGTATGTTAAAAACATCAATCCATCACTTGCAATGCGCTCTTGACATCATCACCTATAACATGATAACTCCATATCATTGATAAAAAGTTTCATCTCTTAGTGTAAATGAGTCAAGCCGAATTTTAGTCACCCCTGACTTGAGCTTAATCTTGATTAACTGATCAAATTCAAGCTCGAGCTTGATTCACGAGTTCAAGTTAGCTCACTAATCGGCTCATTTATTATGAAAAAGAGTAAATTATTACAATTCAAATAATTAATGTAATAAAATGATAAAAAATATAAGAAATTAAAAGCGATATAATAAAAAAATAGTTGATACACAGAACCGAGATTAATGTAATATTATTATTATTTGAAGTTAAATATCTTACAAATAATCAAAATATTATATCCCAAAATTTTAATTTATAGCCATATTCAAAATATATAATAATAAAACATCTGAATTTTAAATTATTATTTATTTAATTAATTAAAGTAATTTTATTAATTTTTTATATAAATTTAAATTATATTAAAATAAATTTAATATTAACTATGCATTTTATTCAACCCCTATTCAATTTGGATGAAATATTTCACCTTTAAATCTCTCATTTTTATCTAATTTTCAAATATAAGTATATAACTTAACAGACGTGTTATATTTTAAAATGGGAAGATTTTCTGAAAAGCGGGGGGCGCGTTCCGCGTCTTCTCCACCTCCGTCGCGGAAAGAGCTCTCAGCTACTTCTCCAGTGTGTCCACATTTTCTCTCAGATGATGGGAAAGAAAGGAGGGAGCTTTACTCCTCTCTATCTTTTCTTCGTCGCCCTCTTACTCGCCGGAGCTTGCGTCCCCTCCACCGCTGCAGGCGGCGAAGGCGACGCCGCGGTCATTGAGGATCTAGTGAAAGGACTGAAGAATGCGCCGGTGGATTGGAAACCGGGTTCAGATCCGTGCTCCCCGAAATGGAGTGGCGTTTCGTGCTCCGGCGGCCGCATTACCGGCATCAACCTCCGAGGTCGCGGCATTGCTGGCACCTTACCCTCATCCATCTCCTCGCTCAGTGGATTGCAATCTCTCTTCCTCTCTGGCAACCAGCTGTCCGGTCCACTTCCCTCACTCGGCGGCCTCGCTGCCCTCGAAGTGGTCTCCCTCGATTCCAACCTCTTCTCTTCCGTGCCCTCAGATTTCTTCTCGGGCCTCTCTAGCCTCCAGAAGCTCTCCATCAACGACAATCCCCTCTCCCCATGGCAACTCCCGGACTCTTTGGCTGATTGCCCTCTCACTTCTGTCTCGGCCTCCAATGCCTCCGTTTTCGGACCCCTTCCGGACTTCTTCGACCGGCTCTCCTCACTCCAAGTCCTCCGCCTCTCCTACAATAACCTCTCCGGCCCACTCCCTGCTTCGCTCTCCCGATCCCAGATCCGCAATTTCATCCTCAACAACCAGCAGGGCCCCCAGCTCTCTGGTCGCATCGACGTTATTGGCAAGATGAGCCAGCTCTCCCTTCTGTGGTTACAATCCAATGCCTTCTCGGGGCCCATTCCCGACCTCTCCAACCTCACCTCCCTCCAATCCTTCAATCTCCGCGACAACGCCCTCACCGGCGTCGTTCCCAACTCACTCACCGCCGCCGCCTCTCTTCTAAACGTATCATTATCAAACAACAATCTGCAAGGTCCGATGCCCAAGTTCGGTCCCACGGTCTCCGCCGACATTGACAAGGGAAACAATTTCTGCCTCCCGGAAGCTGCGCCTTGTGACAGCAAGGTGATGAAGCTGCTTTCTGTGGCGGCCGGGTTCGGCTACCCTGCCCTGCTAGCGAGTTCATGGACCGGCAATGATCCATGTGGCGGCGGCAGTAGATGGTTTGGTGTGATTTGTGATCAGCAGGGGAACATTGTGACTCTTAATTTCGCAAACCAGCATTTTGAGGGGTTTATTGCTCCGGAGATTGCCAATATCTCTTCGCTCACAAATGTGATCTTGAGCAACAATAGTCTCACCGGCGTCATTCCAAATTCACTTGCCACTTTGCACCAGCTGCAACTGCTTGATGTTTCCTATAACCAGCTCACTGGGTCTATACCTAGCTTTGCACCTACAGTTAGAGTGGTAAAATCTGGCAACAACTTTGGTTCTGGTTCTTCAGGAGGAGGGGACTCTGATAGATCTGCATCAGGTGTGGTGCCGGGTTCTAAGCAGTCTTCATCTTCTGGAGATCAGAATGGTAAATCCAAGTCATCTACAGAATTCATTGTGGGAATGGTAGTGGTTGTTTTATTTCTTGCAGGTTGCTTATCTGGTCTTGTTTACTACCTCCTTGGTTGCAAGAAGAAGCAGAAATTTAAGAGAGTGAGAATGGCAGCCTCTCCAGAGCGGCCAGAGCATGCTAAGGTTGGGGTTATGGGTTTCAATAGTGATGGCAAAGTTAAGAGTGAGCTTAATACACAGAGCAGTGATTGGGAGGGTTCTGATATAACAGTTCGTAGGGAAAATAGTGAGAACTTAATGTCAATTGAGGATCTTTGGAAGGCAACAAATAATTTCAGTGAAGATGCTATTTTGGGCAGCGGGGGATTTGGAGTTGTTTACAAAGGAGTTTTAAGTAATGGAATGATTGTTGCTGTCAAGAGGTGTGTGCTTGATCTGTTAAGTATGAAAGGGATGTCAGAGTTCAAGGCAGAAATTAGCCTTATTGGGAAGGCAAAGCATAGGCATTTGGTATCCCTTATAGGTTATTGTGAGCATGAGAAAGAGAGACTGCTAGTTTATGAGTACATGCCAGAGGGAACACTGGCGCAGCACTTGTTTGATAGGGAAGGGAGCAGGTATTGCCCTTTAACTTGGAAACAGAGATTGACGATAGCCCTGGATGTGGCAAAGGCAATGGAGTACCTCCATAGTTTTATGCAGGGAAGTTTCATTCATAGGGATCTGAAGCCCTCAAACATTCTGCTTGACAAGGATTTAAGGGGCAAAGTTTCAGATTTTGGTTTGCTCAAGCTTGCAGGAGACAATGAAAAGTCACTGGCTACTCGGTTAGCTGGGACATTTGGGTATCTTGCACCGGAGTATGCAAGTAAGTGGTCATATCTCTTCTTTTCTTAAGGTTGATTTGTTTCTATTTTTGCTGAGATTACATTATTTAGAGCTAACTGCTACCATACACTTTTTTATTATTGGATGTTCAAGCAGAAAAAAAGGCATACAATCAATTGCAATTTTTCATATTATTGTTTTTATTTATCTGATCTGAATCCAGCAACTGGAATCTAACTTCTGGAGCTTTTACTTCATTCTTCATGACAATCTATTTTCACTTTAATTATTGTAATCTCGTAGTTTAAGGTGGCTTTATCAAGGGATCCAGCATTTACACGTAGGGACGTCTCTCATGCCAAGCTGTTCAAGTCTTCTAGGGATGATTTTGGGATGATCCTTATGTTATTTTCATTTTCTTTGCAGTCTTATCGTATTTATAAGATATGAATGGCTATGCATGAAAAATAGGCTTCGAAGTCATCATGTGAATGACCACGTCATCACTAAATGCCACAAACACCATAGATCATTTAAAGTCAAAGGGAGGGCCAAGGAATGAGCTATTGCAAAAGTTTCGGAGATAAATTTTTCGACATTTTGAGTTCCGATCTCCATGCCAACTTCATGGAATGATAGAACTATGATCAATGATATTTTACTTAAATTCACAGTATCAAAAGAAGTACCACATTGGTGTTCAAAGGGGGCAATCGCACCTTATAGTTACTTGGAAATCGTAATTTTACATTTCAACAACTTGAAGAGCTTGGACGTATATTTTCAGAGTTTACGAGCTGTGGCATACGAAAATAGGTGGGCAACTGATATATCACAAAAAATTTCTTTGATCGGGCACAAATCTCGAGGCAAATCTATGCGAAAAACTTTTGAAAATAAAATAGAAATCATCCAGGCTCTGATTTCAACAAACTTATAGTCAAATTAAACATCTCGAAGAAGCAAACCTAATAACACCAAAATTAATCCAATCTGAGCCCAAATTAAGGGTCCAATGCATATTTGGAGGGTTTAAAGCATTAATTGAATAACCAAATGATCGTCGAATATGACATGCTTATAGTCAAATCGAGCGGCTCGATGGAACGATTCCAACGAGCTCAAGATTGCTTAATTCCAACATCATTAAGGCACTTAAATGCTCGATCAACGGTCTATGATCAAGAGAGTCGATACCAACCATCCATCCTAACACTCCAACTTGACCTTGATCTCCTTCATATTTACAAGTCATGTCACTCCCAAAAAATTATAAATAGGCCCCCATTCTTCACATAAAGAGGGGGAAGAAAAGAGAGGGAAGAGAGGAGGAAGAGCAAATTTGGAGAACCATCTTGCCATCGACCACCGCCGACATTCTTCCCGACCACCGACCTTCCTCCAAACCACCGACATTCTTCCCAACCACCGACGTTCTTTCCAACCATCGACATTCTTCCCAACCACTGACGTTCTTCCTAACCGCCGTCGAAGTTCTTCTTAACCATTACCAGACTTTTGCACCAAGAGAATCCATCTGAAGATTGGCAAAGCTTTTCAATACATTATATTCTCCCTGTCCTCGGATTGGAGAACAGATTGACTTTTGTAACCTATTTAAATACTAGTGGAATTATTTTGACTAGGCAAGTCCCCGTGGTTTTTCCCTTTCTCAAGGTTTTCACGTAAAAATTCTGATGTTCTCTTTATCATCTGTTTGTGTGCTGAGATTTCGTATATCGCTAAGACAAAGTATTTTCACTCTATCGTCGTGAATTTTTCAGCCCGTAATTTGGTCATCAACGCTTAGTTTTATGGATGCATATTCTGGGTATAACCAAATAAAGATGAATCCTGCTGATGAAGATGTCACTTCTTTCCAAATTGACAAGGATTCTACTGTTATCAACTCATGCCATTTGGATTAAAAAATACTGGCATAACTTATCAACGTCTAATGAATAAAATTTTTAAAGATTTAATTGGGCATAGAATGGAGGTGTATGTTGATGACATGTTGGCAAAAAGTTATGAAAGTAAATATCATCTTTCGGATTTGGAACAATGCTTTCATCTTATTAGACGCTATAACATGCGTCTTAATCCCACTAAGTGTGCTTTTGGAGTCACATATGAAAATTTTTAGGGTTCATGATTACTCATCGAGGAATTGAAGCCAATCCTGAGAAAATTAAAGCTATACAAAATATGTCACCTCCTAAAAGCATAAAGGATGTATAGCGCTTGAACGGAAGGATAGCATCGTTATCATGCTTCTTAGCTCGATTGGGAGATAAATATTTATCATTTTTCAAGATACTTAAAGATGTTCGTCAATCATAATTTTATATGTTAAAATTCAAAAAATTGCCACAAATCTTAGAAAGGTAAAAGCTAACATAAGAAACTTTTATAACATTGTGGACCTCCGAAAGGAACACAAACAAACACCATCGCCCCGCGAGGGGAGACAGTATCTGGCCAATGGGAGGGCAGATTCGATCACACATATGATTAACCATTGAGGATAGCGGCTCTCACCAGCACACCCCGATGGGTAATAATATATATGATCTGATCGTCACAACGGGTTTCCCCCACCCGATACATTAGCTCGAATGGGGTTTATTTGAGAGTGGGATTCCGTTTCCCACGGGCGCAAGCCCCCGTGGTTAATTACATCTCAAGCCGGGGCCTGAGAATACTCTCGATTAAGGATTCTACATTATTCTTTCTAAATTGGGATTGGCACATAGGGCGGAGACTAGGAAATCCTACTCAAAGGAAAAGAAGGGCTCAAACTGGCTTAGTCAACATGCACGGCTCACATCAGCATCCGTAGGGACTAAGGTAGTGAGAAGAAAGTGGAGAAACTAAAAGTCACGCACTCAGAGCATGCAGGAGAGAAGGATGGAGGTGGCGTCATCAGTGTGACGCGGATATGTAGGGCTTATGGTCTCTGGAAGACAGAAAACCTACCTACTGATGAGGCGTACTACGGAACAATAGTAGCCTTGAATCCTAAATCTATGGTGGGTTTAGTGTTCTACGCAACACTAACACCCGTGTCCTAGGTAATGCATTCTGGGCTTATATCCTGCCTGAAAAGGAAAGCCAGCTAACCACCTAAGCGTATAAAATCCATGCTGTCAGAGTCTTCATGAAAGATGGGTAGGTAGTTTGGTTATCGGAAGTATGACCAACGTCTAGAGAGTTTCCTAACTGGCCCTGGACTTATGTAGGGTGTATGCTCCTAAGACTAATGCAATTAAAATTTTACTTTAATTAGTTTCTAATGCAATGCATGCTGATTAACGATCTCAAATCAAATATGCATAGAATTTTAAAAAAGGCTTATAAAATAGTTTTTTAGAAAAGACTAGGCTTCCCCAGATCCAGCACCTCATCCTCATAGGTCGGATTATCTGGACTCTACCCGCAGGCGGGGAAGTGTCTTATAGCAAGGAGGGAGAGAATGCATCACTATGCATGCGACCCCGGACGGTTCCGGCTATTCCCTATTTCGTTAGGTTTCTATATTATTTAATTCTTAAAATTTTAGAATTTTATTACGAGTAGAAAAGATTTGTTCCTAAGGAGCCTAACGAAATCAGGCCAAGCACATGCAAGAAAGAAACCTAAGAAAAGCAGGCAATTTCTACTGCGCACACAAAATAAATAAATCAATATAAATCCACAGAGCAGAGTAAGAAAGAGTCCACAGTCCACGGCAAGTGCCGTATAAGTACAACCCAGGGTCTGCAGAAAAGTAATGGTGGCCAGGCCCCACCGACAACATCCTGGATTCTAATCCTACTGAATGACGCAAGTCTTAAATGCAAGGCATTTCATCTTCAAATCTTCATCTTTGAATGGATCATCTTCCTCCAGATCTTTCTCCTTCGGATCATCCTCCTTTGGGTCATTCTCCAGAAGGGGTACCCAAATGAATAAGAAATTTCCTATGAAGGGCTTTTCTTTTTCTCTTTGGGTACTGAGTATTTGAAATGCCTTGCCTTTAAAGACTTTCACAACTCGATATGAATTATAAATTACATTATGAAAAATAAAAATCTAGACTCAAACTGAACCTGCAAGGTTATCCTAATGAAAATCTCAAGCAGTTTAGCATATCACATCACAAGCAGTTATATCAGTGCTGAAAAGTAAACACACTTGGCCACGCTCTTATTTATTTGGGGGCTAAGCATTTTGGAGCACATGTAACAAGCATTTATAATTCACGATTTATCATATTAGCCCCCATTTATTTTAGTGCTGCGTGAGCATGGCCACCTGCATAAGACTGAGTCAGTATAAAACGTCCCTAGCCTAGGGGTAGATCTAACGCACAAACAATCAATATCACAAATAAAATACAGTGCAGTAATAAAATAAACACTCACATCAAATCAACACAAACAGCACACGTGCCACATGCAAGAGCGATCACAACACAGAAAACAACTGAGAAAGAGAACACCGGCCTAACCTAGATCTAGAAGTGGTGCCCTAATAATCAATTCTATGTGTGTGTAGAAAGTTTATGTGGTATTGGATAGGTCATATATTGGGTAGATGGTTTGAGTTGTTTTGTGTTAATATTTGTTGAAGGTTTGAAAAGGAGGATTTGGTTAAAGTTCAAATATTAGTAAATTAGGGTACATTTTTAGTTAGTTTGGTTGGTTAATTCATTTTAATCATAAGGATAGTAATAGTTAAAGTTTAAGTTGCATTAGCGAATTTTAAAAGATCCAGGGTCTACCTACCCGCTAGGTTAAGAGGGTTCAAAAAGGTCATTATTAGAAACAGGTTGGGTCTAGGGGAGTTAGTGTTTTTATTAAATACTAGACGTTACCACGAGTAATTAGACTGTTAGTTTGTTAGATTTGGAGTTTTCTAGGCAAAGTTATGATTTTAGGAGTTTCGGGCCATAGTTATTGAACTACGGTTGACCGGAGAGTTGACTTTTCAAATTAGGTTGATTTTTGGAAAGTTAATATTTTTAATGAATAGTAGACTTTAATTAGAGTTAGGTGCTTTTTAATTTACTTGATTTGGATTTTTTTTGTAATTAGTTACGAATTTTTTTTTTAAGTTTGGGTATTATGAGTCTTTTAGGTTTGAGTTAGGTTTGTTTTTCCAATTTGATAACTCCTAGGATTTGAGTTTGTTTTGATGAATTTTATCTAGTTAATATTCAATTAAAGGATGATAAATAAATTAGTGAGATTTAATTCAAATTCATGTTCAAGTTTTGCCTCCTAGTGATTTCGTATGTTGATTGTAGTTTGATTGAAGATTAACTGTTTTAATGCATTTATGATTTAGATTATAATTAGTTTTATTATTTTATTAATAAATTGAGAGAAACTAACCCTAAGATGATGTGTCACTAGGTTTTCTATGTTTAGTGTTTCTATCCTAAGGGAGCATGCATCCTAAGTCTAAGTTCTCTAAGACTCGGTCCTTAATTTTTGTCCTTATGTGTCACTGGTGTTGTAGGAGATGAATAGATGTTTTATTTCTAACCCCTTAGACATTCGCACATATGTGATTGGGTTTAAGGATCTATACAAATATGACAGAAAGATAACCTAATAATTGAAGTTTCTAAAGGGCCCTAAAGGTAGGAGAACTTACACACAACAAGGCTCCCTAAAGGCTGTCTAAGTTTTAAGAAAAACTCACTACACCGGGGGCTATGACCCGGTGGTATCGCCCGTAGCACCCCCACCAGAATGAATGGGGGCGACTGATGCTCGGATCCGACTGTCCAAGCTCCTTCGTCTAGTGCTCCAGTTGCTCCTTGCTTTTGCCTTCCCACATGTACCTCGCAAAAGCACAAAGAAAAGAACAAAGATTGGATGAGAGCAGGATCATGTTCAATATGCGAATAATCAAAATGAAATACTATTAAATAAAAACATACCTTTTCTTTCGTCTGGATGTTAGCTCGGCTGTTTGCTTTCCATGACTGTCCAAATTTTAAGAACTCCTCACATTGTTACAAAAACGGTCTTTATTTATTATTTTTATGGAATGTTAGCATCCCATTGGTAGACATGCCCTGTCAAAGTCCAAACATGCCTTTGCCCCACCCTTATTCCCATTCGGCATTTAAGCCAGATACAAATAAGAGTAAGGGAAATTTGGATGCTATTTACTGTTCCCACGTTTTAAGAAAGCACTCGAAAGACTTGACACAATCACCCGAATCACTCTCGTATAAAACTCAAAGCGATAGAGAAGAAAACCCAGTCTTGAAACCAAAATCCAAATAAAAATTTTTTTTTTTAACTTTAAATATGCTTTCAACCTACATGTGTAAGCTAACCTTTGGGAGAAAATGCAAGTAAGAAAAAGAATTCGTCTTGTTTCAAAAAGACTTAAAAGAGTCACCTAATATCAAATTTTTCTAATGTGAAACCATTCATAAAACCCCCAACCTCCAAAACGACTCAAAGAACTTCCAAACAAAGCAACATATAAAATCTTCCTACAAGAGACCCACTATGACTTCTTCCGATGCAAAACAAACAAATCTCTTTTACGTGGGGTAAATTTATGCAAATTCTTCAACATTTTCTAAAAGAAAACCGCTTCATGAAAGCCTCATAGGTTTTCCCATTGAGAAAGAAAACATTCTCATATAATTGACAACATGTTTTTCAAAACAAACATAAAACACAAGATAAAGATCATTATCTCCAAGACCCATAACCATCAAATAACAAGAGAAGTAAAGAAAAGGGTGCTCTTTGAGGAAGCTAGACCCATCTTTCCATTCTCCACGACCCACTTTCATTCAAAGGAAACTACCCAATATAAAGCACGTGCCGTTGTATCGGTTTGAATCAAACTCACAAACTTCCTTATATGCATTCAATCAATTTTGCCGAGAGCTTAAAACCAACCTCGCGCTATTTGAAAAGAAGAAAGATGACAAGAAAAAAAATGAAATATTCTCTTAGGCTTAAGATCCCACGTTGCCCTCTTATTTTTCTCCAAAATTAAAGGAAATGTTCCAATCAACACAAGGCATGAATTAGATTTGAATGAAAACTCATATTTAAAGCATACACAAAGATTCCCCAAGCCTTTCTCAAATGCTAAACTTCCTCCAACATAAATTCTCATATCCAAAGAGGAATGGAGAATAATGAAATCACATAGATTGCCGTGATGAAACATAAGAGATATGATAATCCAACTCTCCATCTTTACATCACATGTATATGCATAGAAGTAAAGCCTTTGAAGGATAAGGCACATATACATGCTTATTTGTTCCCATTCCCAGAAAATTTTCATGGCCAAGTGTAACAACAATCTACCGCCATTGGTTTAAGAAAAAGAAATATCTTTTATTGTTATGAGAAAACAAAGTTCTACCAAGGCATGGTTAAGATCTACCACAAACTTAATCTTTTATATTATGCATGGCATGAATACGATATCGTTTAGAAACAACACTTCTCACAAATATCATGTTTTAAGCTTTTCAATCTCAAGGATATCAACATAGTTTGGACAAAATCACCTCTCCAATTTTTACAACCTACACGAAGGAAGGCCAAATTCTAAAGAAGTGTTCTTGGCACAAGGTGTATATGAGCATTTGGACAAGAGATTTCCAAGATAAGATAATTTTTTGTGACATGATCCGCAAATTTCAGTATTTCAATGAAGATAATATGCAAACATAATGTCAATGCTCCTTCAAACAACACAAGTGAGCCTTCTTAATACATCGATTCATCGTATAAAGTCTTAACATGCTCAAACAATTGCAAATCTCCTCTTTTTATCAAAGGAAAGACTTCTACTAACTCTTAATAGGCATTAACACAAATACCTTGCATGCATATTTTGGTAAAGAACTAACATAGCTCCTCATGATTCTCCATCATTTACACCTAAAATTTAAAATTGAGCACAAGTTTCACATACCAACGACACTCTCAAATGATCCAGATTAACCCATTGGAGAGATATACGAATCAACATATGAATCAACACATAAAGAACAAAACAAGATATATCCTTATACAATCTTAAGGATGAGAAACAACCAAATATTATGCACGTACAAACTCAAGAGAAGGGCAATGAAGAACCATTCCAATTAATTTGTCAAAGTCATTTCCTCTGTTACTTAATCTCAAGCCAAATAGATCTTCTCTTAAACTATGTAAATCAACAAGCTAGAGAGATATTGCTATTAATGAAGAAGAAGAAGGAGGAGAGAAAGTGGAAGAATAGCATGTACCTGTCAAGGAGAGGAGTTCAAGCTTTGCGAAGACAAGTCGGAGGCGGGTCGGGTGTGCGAATCCAAAGGAGGCTTCACTTTCTTGACTTCTGGGTTTCGCAAGACCGAGAGGTGCGAGAGGGAGTTGACGCCGGGTTTAGTCCTAAGAGGTGAAGCCGGGAGCAGGGGGTAAGGGATATACCTGCGAAATGGAGGAAGACTGGCGGCGTCAGATGCAGCGACGGGTCTCACAGAGGGGGGTTTCGGCTAGGACTCGCGAGCAGCAAAGGTAGAGAGCAGGGGAGCGTCGCGAATGGAGTCGGGCTTGGGGTCCAACGGGCTGCTTGGCTGGGATTCGCGAACAGGAAGCAGAGCGGAGAGGTCTGGCGTCGGTTTCCTTTGGAGTCGCGCGAACAGGAGGGAGGAAGCCGGCTGGGGTCTTCGGTTCCTGGTGCTGTGCCGACTAGGGAGAGGGAGAAGGGTCCGGGTGTGCCAGAGCCAAGAGAGCTGGGCTATCAATTTTCCTGCCCGTTAATGCCTAATGCCACAAATCAGCGATCCAATCTCGCGAATCTTGAAATTCTTCCATATATGTCTTACTCGATGCCCGCCATAGATGCAAATTTTCTGAGTATAGAAGTTAATTTAAAAAAAAAAATTGGTAAATCAATTTGGGTTTTAAAGAATTTAAATTAGGCTATGTTAGGTCGAATTTGAGTCCGAATTTAACTTGATTTGAGTCGAATTAGGCTCGAGCTGGTTCAGTGAATTTAGCCGTATAAAATTGAACCCGAATCAATAAAATTAAATCTAAATAAATTAACAGCTCGAATTGAATCAAACTTGGCGCGATTAGAGTACATCGATCAAGGTTATTTAAACTTCATCGGATCTAGTTCGACTCGATTCGAGTTATCCCGAGCTCGAATTAGACTCGACGTGGTCCAATTAAGCTGATCGAGGATGCACGAGGGCGCTCGTACGAAAATCGAGGTCAACAAACGGACCCCCAACAGGTGCGGTGAACGACTAGTGAGCCGTACGTGTTGGCGTTGACCTCCCTATCTCTAGGAAGATGCAACCCTACAACCCACTAATAAGGCCCACTAGAAAGATGCAAACCTACAATCCACTATAGGGGCTCGGGAAGCATACAATCATACAACAATCAGGCAGTAGGTATCCCACCATGTTATGGTCATACGGTGACACAATAGTCACCCAAGCATGCAGTCATGCATTGATTACATAACCATATAATCAGGCAATCATATCACTGAGTCACAATATAGCATTACCAAATAAACAGCACCTAACCAGGTTACAATCAACTAATCATATAACGATAATTTAATCACAGCTCAATCATGCGATCACACAGTAACCACACAACCAGGCGATAAATATACGATAACATTTAATTATATCGAATCACATTATGATGAGCAAATGATCATGCAATAGTCATCCACCAATCATGTAACTATGCAATGATTGCACGATAATGCAATAATTACTTAATCATGCAATGGGCAGTCTAAAATGCAATAATCACATCAAAATCAAATAACCATATATTGATCATGCACTCGATCAATCGACCACTCAATCATGTGATGATCATACAACCACACAGGCATGATGGGACAGAAGATGGGAGAGAAACTTGAAATTCATCTAATCGACCCGAAACAGCGAATAAATGAGGCTCAATGCTCACTAAACCAGCTCGAAATAGTGAGGGAGAGCCAAGGAAAGAAAATCAACTATATACTCGACCACATGTAAGCAGCAGAGTTGAAGGAAGAGAAAGGGATTTCATGCTCGCATGAGCAGAATCGGAACCAAAATATAAAGAATTACAAAAAATTCAGCAATCATCTAGAACATGTCTACGATGATGTGAAGAGAAAGGAAACCCAACAATCACTTGATCAGATCGAAATAGTAACAGATAACAATCAAAGTAAAGCAAGGAGTACCACCAGAGAATGATGATAGATCATATATCTGCCTTACCATATAGTAAGGGCAGAATAGAGAAGAAAATAAAGGAAAGGGGGTCTCACATCCACCTGACCATATCGAAATAGTGAATGTGAAAAATTCGATGCCCACATGATTATATCAAAACAGTGAAATAAAGAGCAAAAAGATAAATTAGACCACCTATCTGCCTAACCATATAGAAACAACAGAACAGAAGGTAAAAGGAGCGGTGAGGTATGCCTCCCAGGGACTCTGTCGGGCTCTCTCAACCAAGTAAAGAGTAAAGACTGATGTCTACCCGGCGCATATGCCTGCAGTAAGACAATCAGGGAAAAAGGAGTGGTGAGGAATGCCTCCCAGGGACTCTGTCGGGCTCTCTCAACCAAGTAAAAAGTAAAATCTGATGTCTACCCGGCGCATATGCCTGCAGTAAGACAACCAGGGAAAAAGGAGTGGTGAGGAATGCCTTCCAGGGACTCTGTCGGGGCTCTCTCAACCAAGTAAAGAGTAAAGGCTGATGTCTACCCGGCGCATATGCCTGCAGTAAGACAACCAGGAAAAAAGGGGTGGTGAGGAATACCCTCCCAGGGACTCTGTCGGGGCTCTCTCAACCAAGTAAAGAGTAAAGTCTGATGTCTACCCGGCGCATATGCCTGCAGTAGGACAATCAGGGGAAAAGAGTGGTGAGGAATGCCCTCTCAGGGACTCTGTCGGGGCTCTCTCAACCAAGTAAAGAGTAAAGACTGATGTCTACTCAGCGCATATGCCTGCAGTAGGACAATCAGGGGAAAAGAGTGGTGAGGAATGCCCTCTCAGGGACTCTGTTGGGGCTCTCTCAACCAAGTAAAGAGTAAAGACTGATGTCTACCCAGCGCATATGCCTGCAGTAGGACAATCAGGGAAAAAGAGTGGTGAGGAATGCCCTCCCAGGGACTCTGTCGGGGCTCTCTCAACCAAGTAAAGAGTAAAGTCTGATGTCTATCCGGCGCATATGCCTGCAGTAGGACAATCAAGGAAAAAGAGTGGTGAGGAATGCCCTCCCAGGGACTCTGTCGGGGCTCTCTCAACCAAGTAAAGAGTAAAGTCTGATGTCTATCCGGCGCATATGCCTGCAATAGGACAATCAGGGAAAAAGAGTGGTGAGGAATGCCCTCCCAGGGACTCTGTCGGGGCTCTCTCAACCAAGTAAAGAGTAAAGTCTGATGTCTATCCGGCGCATATGCCTGCAATAGGACAATCAGGGAAAAAGAGTGGTGAGGAATGCCCTCCCAGGGACTCTGTCGGGGCTCTCTCAACCAAGTAAAGTTTGATGTCTACTCGGCGCATATGCCTGCAGTAGGACAATCAGTGAAAAGTCCACCCCCGCTCGGTGTATGTGCCTGCAACGGGGTTCCTACCCGACGCATATGTCTGCAATAGGATAAAGGAAAACTCAACAATCACCCGGCACATATGCCTGTAGTGATATGGAGAGAAAAGAGAAGGTCACCTCTGCCTGGTGTATGTGCCTGCAGCAGAGTCCCTACCCGGCGCATATGCCTGCAGTAGGATAAAGAAAGAACACTCTACACAATCACTTGGCGCATATGCCCACAGTGATGTGAAGAGGAAAGAGGTCACCTCTGCCCGGTGTATGTGCCTGCGGCAGAGTCCCTACCCCGGCGCATATGCCTGCAGTAGGATAAAGAAAGAACACAAGAACACTCTACACGATCACCCGGCGCATCTGCCTGCAGTGATTGTGAAGAGGAAAGAGTCACCTCAACACCGACCTGACACAGATCTGTGTAGGGATGTGAGGGAGAAAGGAAAGATAAGTAGAAGAATTCTGAGAGAGAAGTTGTCTAAGGAACCCCAAGCTAGCGCTTTGGTTACCACGTGGTAGAGGACAAATCGTCGTGGCCACGAGTATCCGAATGCCGGCGAAATTTCTTAGGCAACATTAATATCACACGAAAAGAAAGAAAACATCAGATTAATGCCTCAAGGGACAACAGGAAGAGATACGCCCTCAGCAGAGTGGCGAGAGGGGCAATCTCATCCCAGGTGGGCAACAACTAGAGCAGCGAGGGAGCACACCCGCTACGAAGAATAACATGATATCAAAGAGAAATAATTATCAAGGAACTACAGTGGTGGACCCATACTAACTGATGGGGACCCTGTAAGAAGAGAAAACTACATCAACCGATCCACGGGACCTCTCTGGCAGCCAAGAGTCAGGTCCCGATAGGGATATATATAGACAAAGAAATTAGGGCATTAATCTTCTGCTAGAAAATCAATGCTCACAAAGAAGAGATGTTAACACCTGACATTAGGTGC
Organism: Dendrobium chrysotoxum; assembly: GCA_019925795.1. Classification (NCBI taxonomy): domain Eukaryota; kingdom Viridiplantae; phylum Streptophyta; class Magnoliopsida; order Asparagales; family Orchidaceae; genus Dendrobium; species Dendrobium chrysotoxum. Next base: position 2,635,688 of record CM034303.1, read on the forward strand.
GCTACATCGCCGTTTGGGGGAATAACTCGAGGTAGCAAGGGGACACACCCGCCACCGAGGATAATGAGTATGAATAAGATTAACAATCATCAGAACATCACAGTGGTAGCACCCACACAAACTAGTGGGACCCTGTGAAAAGTGAAAGTGACCTCAACTCGTCCATAGAACTACTCTTCTATTTAAGAGTAGGGCATGAATGAAGAATTATGTCGATAAAGAAACCAAGGAGCTGATCTTCTGCTAGAAAATCAAAGCTCCTGAGAAAGTGATGCTAACATCTGAGATAAGATGTACTACATCACAACTAGGGAAATAACTCGAGGTAGTGAGGGGACACACTCGCCACCGAGGATAACAACTATGGATAAAAATAATAATCATCAACAGTTCACAGTGGTAACACCCACACTAACTGGTGGGACTCTGTGAGAGATGAAAGCAACATCGCTATATCCATAAGACCGCTCTAGAAGCTGAGAGCAAGATATGAATGGGAAAGCGAGTTACTGATTAAGAGTAGGAGAGGGGGCTGATCTTTCCTTAGGAAAATCTAAGCCTACAAAGAAGTGATGTTAACATCCAGAACAAGATGTACCACATCACTAATGAAGATTACTATAATCATAAAGAATCATAACAATGCAAGTGTAGGGCAATCCTTAAAGCGATCACCTAGACGGTTCAAAGGAGAGGAAAAGGAAAGCTTGGGGAATTTGAGCTCTTAGAGAGTTTTACCGGGTTCCACCTGTGACAAGGGCAACCGGTTTTGCTCAACCGAGAGCTTCCCTCTTTTTTTTTTTTATCATCATATTTATATATATATATATATATATATATATATATATATATATATATATATATATATATATATATATATATATATATATATATATATATATTTAGTATATGAAAGAAAGGAAGTGCGCTCAATAGGCACTACAGTGAATAAAGGAAAAGAAACAGGTAAAAGAGCTGAACTGATAACTGTCGACTTGGCCTATCAAGGCCTCCTCTCAACTGTCTTTGAACTCTGAACTGGATGTCTGGTCATATCCCTTGTCTTGCGAGAGAGTGCGAGCTACCACTCTCCCCAGAACTAAGGGGTGTTCTGCTAACTACTATCAATCATCTCACTGACTGGGGCTTGCATTCATTTGCACATCCTGAGCCACTTTGCCTTGAGGCTGCACTAAATCACTATCTTGTAGGTGAATCTTTCCACTAGCCATAAGGCTCTCCACCCTATTCTTGAACACAAAACAATCTTCAAGGATATGCCCAGTATGGCGATGAAAGGGGCAATATAATGGGTGCTCTATCAGTCCTTCTTCATTTTTCTTCTTATTAAATGGAAATATTATGATATTATTTTTAACAAGGGATTTAAATATCTTTTGCACACTTTCCCTCTTAAAGGGATATTCCTTGTCGAGCCTCTCCTGTAAGGACAACTGACCCTCTGAAGTCTTATGAGGGGATCTATCATGTATTGCTGACTGCCCAGGTGTGTACGATGACTGTTGTAGTACTGAACTGACTAAGGGCTTCTTGCCCTTATCTGACGGTCTATAGGTACTGTGTACCTCCCCTCTCCTAGGCGGAGGTGCCCCTGAAGACTCCTGCCGTTGAGGTCTACGCGAGGGTTGACTCTCAACCTTAGGAGGGACTGCATCGGGTATGCTGTCCTGCAGGCTGATCACCTTTGTTAACAACTTTTGAAAGGTTCTAATGTTAAAACCCTTCAAGTAAGGAGATATAGGACCATCTATATTCTTCAACAAGATTTCTACTGCATGCTGCTCCTGTAACTGGGGCTCACAATGCAAACTAAGATTCCTCCATCTGACTATATAATCTGGTAGAGTCTCACGGGGCCGCTGCCTGGCCACAACTAACTCTCCAACTGTAACCTGGTGCTCTGCATTGATAAATCTTTGAACAAAAAGCTGCTCTAACTCTGCAAATGTGCGAACTGAGTCATTGGGGAGGTCGGCGTACCAGGAAAATGTCACCCCAACTAAACTACTGACGAACAATCTCAACATCAAAGCATCATTCCCTCCTATGTTGCAACATATGGCCCGGTACTGAGCCACATGCTGCCTTGGGTTTCCAAATCCATCAAAAACTCTAAACCTAGGAGGGATAAAACCAGGGGGGTAAGGCTCCTGCTCGTACTCAACTGGGTAAGGTCTCCCCCTGCTAACTACCTCTCCAGACTTCCTGGAGGAAATGGCCTGCTCAACCTTCCGAGCAATCAAATCCTGAATCTGTCCCGCTGATAACTGAGCTGACTGACTCTGAATTGGGATAGTGAAAGTAACTGCCGTAGGTGACACTGGAACTGCTCTCTGGACCCTGTCCACTCCTATAGGGTCTGGTGCTACTATAGGTGGTACTACTGGTTCATCAGTGGACGTAGTAGGAGTACCTACGTCTGTAACTTGGGGCACGACCCCCAAAGCTGTCAACTGAGCGGTCATCACTGCCATGGCTCTAGCCATCTCTGCCATCCGAGTTTGAAGATTTAAAATTGTAGCTTCTGTATCAACTGACCTGGGAGATCCACCCACCTCTGGCTCTCCCTGCTCATCATCATCATCATCTGCCTCTCTCTGCTCATCCGAGAGACATCGTCTAGTAATCACACACACTCGGTGCACTGGTATATCTTCATCTGACTCTTCGAGCATGTCCTCCTCGGAGAAGGTCTGACAAAGCGCTTCCATATATGGACCCATAGGGGAAGAAATCCTATGAGGGCTAGGAGCTGAAACTACCTCTCCCCGGGCTGGTGAACCATCGGGAGGGACTATAACATCAACATCTGCCACTGTATCGTAGACCATCGGAACTGCCTCTGATCCGGAAGGAACAACTGTCTCTAGCTGCCCAACTGTCTCAACTGACTGCACTGCCTCGACAAGAGAGTATGTCTGTCGTCGTCTCCATACCCGTCCGCTACGACGGGACCCAGTGGGAACAACTGACTGCTGAGTGGCTACCATAACTGAACTAAACTGAGGTCTAGTAGGCTCTAGCTGTTGTCTTCGTCCATGACGACGTGGGGGTCGTCCAATAGCGGGAGCAACTGTCTGCGGTCTAACTGAAGGAACTGAACTAACTGGCTGCCGTGGCGGCTGTCCTCTCCGCCATTGGTACCTCTGCCTCAGTAAGTGAACGGACGCCTGAGAAATCTGACAGAGTAACCTCTTCCGACCGACAGGGCTTTGACTCCGCGCTAAGCGGATAATGCTTCGAATCCTTTGAGAGAGGGTTCGAGTGGCATCATCCCTGGGGACCCTAGCGCGTGGTAAAGTAGTGGTAACAGGAGGGGCCGACGCAATGCGAGCAACGTCCTCCTCATCACCACTGTGTCAGTGGAGAGAAGCATCCTCCCTGAACTGCTTCTATCTCAGGTGCTACTACAACCTCTGGGGTGGGCGAAACTGAAACTGGTCGCGGTGCCTGCTGCTCGGGGACCACTCTCCTCTGAACTGGCTCCTGGCGAGCCAACGAATCTGTCATATGTTGTCTATCTGCCTCAGATGCAGCCAAACGAAGTCTACGGTTTCTATTCCTCCGGGCCCTTCTCCCAAGGCCGAAGGCGGAAGACGAAGCAACATCTGAACCCACTACCTGAGCGACAGGGGGAACAGGAAGTACGGGAAGTGTCGGGGTCTGCTCGAGGGTCTCTGGGTGAGACAGTCGAGCGAAAGCTGAAACCCGACGGGAGGAAGGCGAAGGAGTCTCGGTCTGGGCACCCCTCTTCCTAGAGGAAGAAGGAGGGGGGACCCGAACACGAGCCGCCTCTGCCGGAACAACAACAGGGGTAACTACTGCCTGCTGGCACTGAGGGGCCGGGGCAGTCTGAACAACAGGTAGAACAGGAGTAGGACGAGCATGTGCCTGGGCTGTCCGTCGAGCAACTGGACGTCCAAAGGGGCGCATGGCTGCACGACCTCTCCTCTGAGGAGGAGAAAAGGCAGCAGCCTCAGCCGGGGTTGGCCAGCCAAGAGTGGCAAAGGCCGAGTCGGTGAAGGAATCAAAAGTGATTCCTTCAGCAGGAGGACTGACCAGCAGGGACTCAGGAAGTGTCACCTGGGCGTCAGTACCAAAGCGGAAGGTAACAGAAGGCACGAAGGAAGCCATAGCATTGTCTGCCAAGAAGAAGGAAAGAAATTTGAAATGATTAATAAGAAATTAAGAGAAGAGAAATGATGGATAGGAGACAGACTGACCTAGAAGGTCAGAAAGAAGGAAATTTAGCTAGAGGGAAACCCTAACTAAGAAGAACAGAATGAAAGAAACCTAGCTAGGGGGAAACCCTAACTAAGAAGACGAAATGACCCTAACTAAGAAAGGACCCTAACTAAGAGTAGGACGAACTTAATCTAGGGAGTACCAATCCTGGAGTACACACAGGAAAAGATAATATAGAATCCAAAGATGGAGAGAGAAACCTGTCCCACCGTGGTCGCCAGAAACCTGTGGACCTCCGAAAGGAACACAAACAAACACCATCGCCCCGCGAGGGGAGACAGTATCTGGCCAATGGGAGGGCAGATTCGATCACACATATGATTAACCATTGAGGATAGCGGCTCTCACCAGCACACCCCGATGGGTAATAATATATATGATCTGATCGTCACAACGGGTTTCCCCCACCCGATACATTAGCTCGAATGGGGTTTATTTGAGAGTGGGATTCGGTTTTCTACGGGCGCAAGCCCCCGTGGTTAATTACATCTCAAGCCGGGGCCTGAGAATACTCTCGATTAAGGATTCTACATTATTCTTTCTAAATTGGGATTGGCACATAGGGCGGAGACTAGGAAATCCTACTCAAAGGAAAAGAAGGGCTCAAACTGGCTTAGTCAACATGCACGGCTCACAGCAGCATCCGGAGGGACTAAGGTAGTGAGAAGAAAGTGGAGAAACTAAAAGTCACGCACTCAGAGCATGCAGGAGAGAAGGATGGAGGTGGCGTCATCAGTGTGACGCGGATATGTAGGGCTTATGGTCTCTGGAAGACAGAAAACCTACCTACTGATGAGGCGTACTACGGAACAATAGTAGCCTTAAATCCTAAATCTATGGTGGGTTTAGTGTTCTACGCAACACTAACACCCGTATCCTAGGTAATGCATTCTGGGCTTATATCCTGCCTGAAAAGGAAAGCCAGCTAACCACCTAAGCGTATAAAATTCATGCTGTCAGAGTCTTCATGAAAGATGGGTAGGTAGTTTGGTTATCGGAAGTATGGCCAACGTCTAGAGAGTTTCCTAACTGGCCCTGGACTTATGTAGGGTGTATGCTCCTAAGACTAATGCAATTAAAATTTTACTTTAATTAGTTTCTAATGCAATGCATGCTGATTAACGATCTCAAATCAAATATGCATATAATTTTTAAAAAGGCTTATAAAATAGTTTTTTTAGAAAAGACTAGGCTTCCCCAGATCCAGCACCTCATCCTCATAGGTCGGATTATCTGGACTCTACCCGCAGGCGGGGAAGTGTCTTATAGCAAGGAGGGAGAGAATGCATCACTATGCACGCGACCCCAGACGGTTCCGGCTATTCCCTATATCGTTAGGTTTCTATATTATTTAATTCTTAAAATTTTAGAATTTTATTACGAGTAGAAAAGATTTGTTCCTAAGGAGCCTAACGAAATCAGGCCAAGCACATGCAAGAAAGAAACCTAAGAAAAGCAGGCAATTTCTACTGCGCACACAAAATAAACAAATCAATATAAATCCACAGAGCAGAGTAAGAAAGAGTCCACAGTCCACGGCAAGTGCCGTATAAGTACAACCCAGGGTCTGCAGAAAAGTAATGGTGGCCAGGCCCCACCGACAACATCCTGGATTCTAATCCTACTGAATGACGCAAGTCTTAAATGCAAGGCATTTCATCTTCAAATCTTCATCTTTGAATGGATCATCTTCCTCCAGATCTTTCTCCTTCGGATCATCCTCCTTTGGGTCATTCTCCAGAAGGGGTACCCAAATGAATAAGAAATTTCCTATGAAGGGCTTTTCTTTTTCTCTTTGGGTACCGAGTATTTGAAATGCCTTGCCTTTAAAGACTTTCACAACTCGATATGAATTATAAATTACATTATGAAAAATAAAAATCTAGACTCAAACTGAACCTGCAAGGTTATCCTAATGAAAATCTCAAGCAGTTTAGTATATCACATCACAAGCAGTTATATCAGTGCAGAAAAGTAAACACACTTGGCCACGCTCTTATTTATTTGGGGGCTAAGCATTTTGGAGCACATGTAGCAAGCATTTATAATTCATGATTTATCATATTAGCCCCCATTTATTTTAATGCTGCGTGAGCATGACCACCTGCATAAGACTGAGTCAGTATAAAACATCCCTAGTCTAGGGGTAGATCTAACGCATAAACAATCAATATCACAAACAAAATACAGTGCAGTAATAAAATAAACACTCACATCAAATCAACACAAACAGCACACGTGCCACATGCAAGAGCGATCACAACACAGAAAACAACTGAGAAAGAGAACACCGGCCTAACCTAGATCTAGAAGTGGTGCCCTAACAATCAATTCTATGTGTGTGTAGAAAGTTTATGTGGTATTGGATAGGTCATATATTGGGTAGATGGTTTGAGTTGTTTTGTGTTAATATTTGTTGAAGGTTTGAAAAGGAGGATTTGATTAAAGTTCAAATATTAGTAAATTAGGGTCCATTTTTAGTTAGTTTGGTTGGTTAATTCATTTTAATCATAAGGATAGTAATAGTTAAAGTTTAAGTTGCATTAGCGAATTTTAGAAGATCCAGGGTCTACCTACCCGCTAGGTTAAGAGGGTTCAAAAAGGTCATTATTAGAAACAGGTTTGGTCTAGGGGAGTTAGTGTTTTTATTAAATACTAGACGTTACCACGAGTAATTAGACTGTTAGTTTGTTAGATTTGGAGTTTTCTAGGCAAAGTTATGATTTTAGGAGTTTCGGGCCCTAGTTATTGAACTACGGTTGACCGGAGAGTTGACTTTTCAAATTAGGTTGATTTTTGGAAAGTTAATATTTTTAATGAATAGTAGACTTTAATTAGAGTTAGGTGCCTTTTAATTTACTTGATTTGGATTTTTTTTGTAATTAGTTACGAATTTTTTTTTTTAAGTTTGGGTATTATGAGTCTTTTAGGTTTGAGTTAGGTTTGTTTTTCCAATTTGATAACTCCTAGGATTTGAGTTTGTTTTGATGAATTTTATCTAGTTAATATTCAATTAAAGGATGATAAATAAATTAGTGAGATTTAATTCAAATTCATGTTCAAGTTTTGCCTCCTAGTGATTTCGTATGTTGATTGTAGTTTGATTGAAGATTAACTGTTTTAATGCATTTATGATTTAGATTATAATTAGTTTTATTATTTTATTAATAAATTGAGAGAAACTAACCCTAAGATGATGTGTCACTAGGTTTTCTATGTTTAGTGTTTCTATCCTAAGGGAGCATGCATCCTAAGTCTAAGTTCTCTAAGACTCGGTCCTTAATTTTTGTCCTTAGGTGTCACTGGTGTTGTAGGAGATGAATAGATGTTTTATTTCTAACCCCTTAGACATTCGCACATGTGTGATTGGGTTTAAGGATCTATACAAATATGACAGAAAGATAACCTAATAATTGAAGTTTCTAAAGGGCCCTAAAGGTAGGAGAACGTACACACAACAAGGCTCCCTAAAGGCTGTCTAAGTTTTAAGAAAAACTCACTACACCGGGGGCTATGACCCGGTGGTATCGCCCGTAGCACCCCCACCAGAATGAATGGGGGCGACTGATGCTCGGATCCGACTGTCCAAGCTCCTTCGTCTAGTGCTCCAGTTGCTCCTTGCTTTTGCCTTCCCACATGTACCTCGCAAAAGCACAAAGAAAAGAACAAAGATTGGATGAGAGCAGGATCATGTTCAATATGCGAATAATCAAAATGAAATACTATTAAATAAAAACATACCTTTTCTTTCGTCTGGATGTTAGCTCGGCTGTTTGCTTTCCATGACTGTCCAAATTTTAAGAACTCCTCACATTGTTACAAAAACGGTCTTTATTTATTATTTTTATGGAATGTTAGCATCCCATTGGTAGACATGCCCTGTCAAAGTCCAAACATGCCTTTGCCCCACCCTTATTCCCATTCGGCATTTAAGCCAGATACAAATAAGAGTAAGGGAAATTTGGATGCTATTTACTGTTCCCACGTTTTAAGAAAGCACTCGAAAGACTTGACACAATCACCCGAATCACTCTCGTATAAAACTCAAAGCGATAGAGAAGAAAACCCAGTCTTGAAACCAAAATCCAAATAAAAATTTTTTTTTTTAACTTTAAATATGCTTTCAACCTACATGTGTAAGCTAACCTTTGGGAGAAAATGCAAGTAAGAAAAAGAATTCGTCTTGTTTCAAAAAGACTTAAAAGAGTCACCTAATATCAAATTTTTCTAATGTGAAACCATTCATAAAACCCCCAACCTCCAAAACAACTCAAAGAACTTCCAAACAAAGCAACATATAAAATCTTCCTACAAGAGACCCACTATGACTTCTTCCGATGCAAAACAAACAAATCTCTTTTACGTGGGGTAAATTCATGCAAATTCTTCAACATTTTCTAAAAGAAAACCGCTTCATGAAAGCCTCATAAGTTTTCCCATTGAGAAAGAAAACATTCTCATGTAATTGACAACATGTTTTTCAAAACAAACATAAAACACAAGATAAAGATCATTATCTCCAAGACCCATAACCATCAAATAACAAGAGAAGTAAAGAAAAGGGTGCTTTTTGAGGAAGCTAGACCCATCTTTCCATTCTCCACGACCCACTTTCATTCAAAGGAAACTACCCAATATAAAGCACGTGCCGTTGTATCGGTTTGAATCAAACTCACAAACTTCCTTAAATGCATTCAATCAATTTTGCCGAGAGCTTAAAACCAACCTCGCGCTATTTGAAAAGAAGAAAGATGACAAGAAAAAAAAAGAAATATTCTCTTAGGCTTAAGATCCCACGTTGCCCTCTTATTTTTCTCCAAAATTAAAGGAAATGTTCCAATCAACACAAGGCATGAATTAGATTTGAATGAAAACTCATATTTAAAGCATACACAAAGATTCCCCAAGCCTTTCTCAAATGCTAAACTTCCTCCAACATAAATTCTCATATCCAAAGAGGAATGGAGAATAATGAAATCACATAGATTGCCGTGATGAAACATAAGAGATATGATAATCCAACTCTCCATCTTTACATCACATGTATATGCATAGAAGTAAAGCCTTTGAAGGATAAGGCACATATACATGCTTATTTGTTCCCCTTCCCAGAAAATTTTCATGGCCAAGTGTAACAACAATCTACCGCCATTGGTTTAAAAAAAAAGAAATATCTTTTATTGTTATGAGAAAACAAAGTTCTACCAAGGCATGGTTAAGATCTACCACAAACTTAATCTTTTATATTATGCATGGCATGAATACGATATCGTTTAGAAACAACACTTCTCACAAATATCATGTTTTAAGCTTTTCAATCTCAAGGATATCAACATAGTTTGGACAAAATCACCTCTCCAATTTTTACAACCTACACGAAGGAAGGCCAAATTCTAAAGAAGTGTTCTTGGCACAAGGTGTATATGAGCATTTGGACAAGAGATTTCCAAGATAAGATAATTTTTTGTGACATGATCCGCAAATTTCAGTATTTCAATGAAGATAATATGCAAACATAATGTCAATGCTCCTTCAAACAACACAAGTGAGCCTTCTTAATACATCGATTCATCGTATAAAGTCTTAACATGCTCAAACAATTGCAAATCTCCTCTTTTTATCAAAGGAAAGACTTCTACTAACTCTTAATAGGCATTAACACAAATACCTTGCATGCATATTTTGGTAAAGAACTAACATAGCTCCTCATGATTCTCCATCATTTACACCTAAAATTTAAAATTGAGCACAAGTTTCACATACCAACGACACTCTCAAATGATCCAAATTAACCCATTGGAGAGATATACGAATCAACATATGAATCAACACATAAAGAACAAAACAAGATATATCCTTATACAATCTTAAGGATGAGAAACAACCAAATATTATGCACGTACAAACTCAAGAGAAGGGCAATGAAGAACCATTCCAATTAATTTGTCAAAGTCATTTCCTCTGTTACTTAATCTCAAGCCAAATAGATCTTCTCTTAAACTATGTAAATCAACAAGCTAGAGAGATATTGCTATTAATGAAGAAGAAGAAGGAGGAGAGAAAGTGGAAGAATAGCATGTACCTGTCAAGGAGAGGAGTTCAAGCTTTGCGAAGACAAGTCGGAGGCGGGTCGGGTGTGCGAATCCAAAGGAGGCTTCACTTTCTTGACTTCTGGGTTTCGCAAGACCGAGAGGTGCGAGAGGGAGTTGACGCCGGGTTTAGTCCTAAGAGGTGAAGCCGGGAGCAGGGGGTAAGGGATATACCTGCGAAATGGAGGAAGACTGGCGGCGTCAGATGCAGCGACGGGTCTCACAGAGGGGGGTTTCGGCTAGAACTCGCGAGCAGCAAAGGTAGAGAGCAGGGGAGCGTCGCGAATGGAGTCGGGCTTGGGGTCCGACGGGCTGCCTGGCTGGGATTCGCGAACAGGAAGCAGAGGCGGAGAGGTCTGGCGTCGGGTTCCTTTGGAGTCGCGCGAACAGGAGGGAGGAAGCCGGCTGGGGTCTTCGGTTCCTGGTGCTGTGCCGACTAGGGAGAGGGAGAAGGGTCCGGGTGTGCCAGAGCCAAGAGAGCTGGGCTATCAATTTTCCTGCCCGTTAATGCCTAATGCCACAAATCAGCGATCCAATCTCGCGAATCTTGAAATTCTTCCATATATGTCTTACTCGATGCCCGCCATAGATGCAAATTTTCTGAGTATAGAAGTTAATTTAAAAAAAAAATTTGGTAAATCAATTTGGGTTTTAAAGAATTTAAATTAGGCTATATTAGGTCGAATTTGAGTCCGAATTTAACTTGATTTGAGTCGAATTAGGCTCGAGCTGGTTCAGTGAATTTAGCCGTATAAAATTGAACCCGAATCAATAAAATTAAATCTAAATAAATTAACAGCTCGAATTGAATCAAACTTGGCGCGATTAGAGTACATCGATCAAGGTTATTTAAACTTCATCGGATCTAGTTCGACTCGATTCGAGTTATCCCGAGCTCGAATTAGACTCGACGTGGTCCAATTAAGCTGATCGAGGATGCACGAGGGCGCTCGTACGAAAATCGAGGTCAACAAACATGCTTACAAAAGAAGAAATATAAAAACTCTATAAAGCATATGATATAATATAACATCAACTGTATCATCACTATATAAAATACTCTCAGCATCATCTTATACATTTGGCTGAATATCCTCAGATGCTTGGCTGGGTGAAAGATCTTATATATTAGCTCCAGTCTTGCATTGCACCAATCGAATTCCCTTTAGAAGCCTCAGATAAAGCCCTCTTCAATACATTGTCGTTCCAAAACCTTCACTTTTATGGCATATATATGAACGCAAGCTTTCTGAATATGATCTTGAATTATATTCTTGAAGGCTAAAGATTTTTTTGAAATCTTCTATGGTTTTTGGGAATGACAATTTTAATCTAGACTTAGCTCTTGACAAGCAATTTCTTTCTCTAATTGAAGATTTTTTTAATCTCTTATTCTCATCCTCAAGAGTTGTTATCTTCATTTTAAAAGTTTTTTAATCCTTCACATGTTAATTAATTGTTGTTTGTGCATCCACTAATTCGCTATGAATTTGATCCATCTATTGATTTTGTAAAGAAACAGAGGTTACCATAGTTGTTAATTCACTTCTGCATTCTGATAGTTGATCTTCCACTGTTCCCGTTTCTCCAATTTTTCCTTCATATTTGTGTTTATACTCTCTTTGAAGATACTTTACCTTCACAAATTAATTATTCCAATCATTCAAGGATTGAGTTAGCTCAATTTCAATATCCATTCGCTGCAACATCTGAAAGAATAGTATGATACTTGTAAGATACTTGTATTTATACTTGAGAAGAAAAACAAAAAAAAAAAGAATTACTCACCAATTCCTCAGCACGTCGACGCCCGATACATTGATGATTCAGAACATCTTCAGGAATATGTAATTTTCAAGGAGAAGAATTTTTATAACCTTCAGTATTGGTTGCTATTGTTAGAGTCTCCCCACATTTTTCTTCTTCTTGGACAAGGGCAGTGGATCATTATTAGGTAAGGATCACTTGGGAGCGACATTTGAAGTTTGTGCATGTATCTCTTGAATTTTGTTTGACTTCTTCAACATAATTGTATGGGACCTCCCCATATGAATAGATAGATCAATCTTGAATAAAAAGTCTTCTTCTATATATTTGCCAAGATAACGAATTTCGTAGTGAAGGCTTTCAACATTAGGGAGTTTAAGAATTCTCAATATGTCTTCCTCTCCAATATGAAGGGCAATTGACAACTCTTTTAACTTTCCCCACTTCTCTATGAGATTCCATTCATTTTCACAAAGAAAAATCCACTAACCTAACTCTTTGATGGGTCTCAGGTTCGAATGTTTAACCATTTGGATCTAAAAGTGATACGACCTTGTAAGTCACATGTGAATTTACCCATGCGAAAAAGTACCCTGGTCTCAAAACTCCTTCGTGATCCCTAAAGTAAGCAATCAACCCAATGAGAATAGACATTGCTCTAAATGAAAACTGGGATAAGCTAACTCCATATGCTGTCAAAATGCTAATTAATTCTGGAGGAGGTGGAAATTGTAGGCCTGCTTGTAGGCTTATTTCATAAACAGTTAAAAAGCCTGATGGAGGATAACATGCTCGATCAGATTCTTTGGGAGCCTTTACCACAAGATTATTGGGAAAATAAAATTTCTTGTGAAATCTGATCAAAGAGCCACCAATGATTGTAGACGCCATCTCATCAGCCCGAGCTACTTTGTAAGACCTCTTTGGAACATCATTATGTGTATGGGGCTGTTGATCTCCTTTAGACATTGGTAGTTTAAGAGGAGAATAATCATCAATTAGAACTTCTGCACAAAGAGGGACACTGGAGCTTGATAGGAGATACTGCCTATCCAAGATAGTGGAATGCCTCTAATGTGAGAAGAAAGATGGGAAAATGGAATAGAAAGAGCAAAATCTTCTCCTTCTACACAAAGAGGGGCACTAGAGCTTGATAAAGAATGCCGCCTATTTAAGACAATGGAATGCCTCTACTGTAAGATGAAGAGATAAGAAAAAAAAAAATAGAAGAAAAAAATTTGAAAGGAAGATGTGCTTTTCCCCCACCCACAAGGGGGGTATTTATAGCTGCTGGGGGGGGGGGGGGGGAGAAATGAAGGAAATTTTTCAGGATTTTTTGAATTTTTTATTTTTATTTTTGTAATTTTAAAAGGTAAAAATCGATTATTTGCATATTAAAAATTAATAAAATAATATATAATTTATAAAAAAATTAATATATTACCTAAATCTAAGAGGAAGAACTGTAGCCGCCTTACTCTGGCGACAGTTAGTTTTCATTTTTTTATTAATTTTTTCCCCAAAAAAAGGTCTGTAAGGGGGTTGCCCACCTTACGCTGGCGATTTGCGAGCCCGTGGCTCGCGGTTCACACGGGCCCCAAAAAATAAAAATAAAAAAACAAATCACATGCCTATTCACGCACGCGCCAGGCAGCATAGGTGTCGTCGGCTGGTTCGGCCTCCTACGTGTATCCATGCCCGATTTTTGGCCCGGACAGTCTGATCCGGATTTTTTTGGGGTTCCCGAAATCATTTTTTAATTTTCTGGATTCAATTTTGACACTTTGGAGACCCAATAAAGCTTCTACAGTTACTTTCGAGCTATTTCAAAAGTTTCGGAGATAAAGTTTTTGACATTTTGAGTTCCAGTCTCCATGCGAACTTCATGGAATGATAGAACTTTGATCGATAATATTTTACTTAAATTCACAGTCACAAAAGGACCACATTTGGTGTTTAAGGGGGCAATCACACCTTATAGTTACTTGGAAATTGTAATTTTACATTTCAACAGCTTGAAGAACTCAGATGTACATTTTCAGAGTCTACGAGCTGCGACATCCGAAAATAGAGGGGCAACTGATATATCAAAAAAAATTGCCTTAATCAGGCACGAATCTTGAGGCAAATCCATGCGAATTTTTTTTTGAAATTAAAATAAGAATCAGCCAAGCTCTGATTTCAACAAATTTATAGTCGAATTAAACATCTCGAAGAAACGAGCCCAACGACACCATAATTAGTCCAATCTGAGTTCAAATAAGCCCAAATCAAGGGTCCAAAGCATATTTGAACGGTTTAAAGAATTAATTGGATAACCAAATGATTGCTGGATATGGCATGCTTATAGTTAAATCGAGCGGCTCGACGAGACGATTACAACGAGTCCAAGATCGCTTAATTCTGACATCATTAACACTTAAATGCTCCATCAACGGTCTATAATCAAGGGCGTCGATATCAGCCATCCATCCTAACACTCCCAACTTGATCTTGATCTCTTTCATATTTACAAGCCATGTCATTCTCAAAAAACTATAAATAGGCCCTCATTCTTCTTATAAAGAGGGGGAAGAGAGGAGGAAGTGAAGATTTGATGAACCATCTTGTCGTCAACCACCGCCGACATTCTTCCCGACCACCGACGTTCTTCCAAGCCACCGACATTCTTCCCGACCACCGACGTTCTTACCCACCACCGATATTTTTCCCAACCACTGACTTTCTTCCCCACCACTGACGTTCTTCCTAATCGCTGTCGAAGTTCTTCCCAACCATTACCAGACTTCTGCATCAAGAGAATCCATCTGAAGACTAGCAAAGCTTTTCAATACATTATATTCTCCCTATCCTCAGATTGGAGAACGGATTGACTTTTGTAACTTATTCAAATACTAATAGAATTATTTCGACTGAGCAAGGCTCTGTGACTTTTCCCTTTCTCAGAGTTTTCCATGTAAAAATTTTGGTGTTCTCTTTATCATCTGTTTGTGTGCTGAGATTTCGTATATCGCTAAAATAAAGTATTTTCGCTCTACTGCCGCGAATTTTTCAGCTCACAACAATATTATCATATTCCATTAACAGAATTCAATTTCTCGTATTTGCTTTTCATGAAAACGAATCTAGAGAAAGGAATTTGGGAAATTTAGAGAGAGGAAAGAGAAAAATAAAGCTCATATTTGAAAGTAATATAGCAATTTTTGTCCGTCGAGCTTTTTGGAAGATTTACTTGTCTCACTGTAAGGAATCATTATCCTATTTCTGATTTCAATAATTTAGTATTTTTGATATTTTTCCGATCAAATTTGTATTTCCATTACCGAAAAAAGTGAATAATTTTGTATTGCTAAAATTTTTACCGCGTAACTTTTTATATGTTATAGAGGTTGAGATTATGAATATTTTGAGTATTTATTTGATATTTTTGTCGAGTGATATTGAAAAAGCAGTGATTTTTATTTATTTAGAAATTTATTTTGATATCTAAAAATAATGTTTTAGTTCAATTAAAGCTTCATAATCTTGTTATATACGATCTTTGGTAATTTTATAAAAATGTGAATTTTTGCTCAATAGAATTTTTTTGTTGTCTACCATTAGAATATTTTGACACTTTCTTAATTAAGCCTAATTATGCGTTATTTACTGGAATGCATTGAAATAAGTATAAATATATGGCTAAGTAATAGTTGGTCGCTATATTACTATTATAGTACTGTAATAATAATGCGTGTAAAGACTGATTATTCACTGATGTTGCCTGGAGACTGATTGACCTGTAAATGATTGTGGAATGGTGGGTTGTCCTTTAACTATGTAATTTGGTGTTATGCTCAACTGATTCACGTGATACATTAATTGGGGGTTATAAAGAGATAATTACTATGCCTACGGGCAAAAAGTGATGACTCTGTTTATTGAGCCAACGATTATTGATACTGACACTGATATTGAATAAACATCGTTGTAGCCAAGACTTTTACTTGTTTAATATGACTATTAGAATGTATACTCTGAATCACTGCCACTATATGGCTTTGCTATCACTGTAACCCATGATGCTGATGTTATTATTGTTATACTATTATTGATATGTTGATCACGAGATATATATTGAGTATGTGCACTGGATGCTGACACTGAGTTGACACTGAATGATGTTTCTGAGCATGTGATACACGGATACAGTTATTTTTATAATTTTACTACATTGACATCGATGTTTTGATTTGATACTTTATACGATTTCTCTACTGATTATAGTATTGATATGACGATTGCTTTTGTGATTTGGCACTTGTACTGATTTACTGATTCTCTATTGTATTGCCCTATGATCATGTGCTAGTACTATTATGATTTGACTGCGGACATGCATATTGCTTCTTTGTCGTGCTTTGAGTTCAGTTGTAGGATTTAGTTGCTTGCTGGGCTCTTGAGCTCATTATATATGATTAAATGATTTCAGGTCACGGCAAGGGAGCGGGAGTGTGAGACTGATCAGGTTTCCTTCATGTTTAGATTTTTTTTAGTTTAGTTATTCTTTTGTACTCATGACAGAGTAGTTGTGATATGATTATATAGATCTTAAATAGTATATATATATGTATATATATATATATATATATATATATATATATATATATATATATATATATATATATATATATCAATATCCATGACTTTCTAATAATTCAAATAAAATATATTTAATCCATGATTACAAAATAATAAATCCATAACTGAAAAGAGTACCACTAATTAGGTCTGAAAGTGAGCCAAGCCGGCTCCCTAGCCAGCTCGAATCACTATTAGTATTTTTAAATATTTATTATTTTATTAAATTTGAATATTTAAAAAAATTAATAGTTAAACAACAGCATAATAAATGCAATTTTAAAAAAAATGTATATAAAATATTAATTTTATATTCCCAAGCTGTAGCTTTTAATGGGAAAAGACAAAAAAGCTGCTTTATAATAAAGCCATAAAGGTGCTACATTACATTAATAAGGCAGCAGCTTTTTTTCAAATCAGTTCTAAAAAAATAATAAAAATAAACTCTCCTCTTCTCACCTCACGCGGGACTTAGCTCGAGACGCCTTCCATCTTCCTTCTCCGGCGGAGTACCTTCTTCCTGGTAAGCTTTCTGACAGTAGGCGTGATCTCACGAGCTGCTCGCGAGCTCATTTTCAGTGCCATGAGCCGAGTTCGAGCTCGAAATTAGGCTGACGAGTTGAGCTCGAGTTAGGCATGACTCGAGCTTAACTCGGCTCATTTACACCCCTACCTCTAATAGCAAACCACAACCTCACTCCACGGGGACCTTACCATTTCTTAAAATATGTAAATATAATGAAGAATGAACAAACAACCCAGTAGGTTACATGAAACATATAATTGCATTCAATGCACAGGAATAAAGCAATATGCATGTTATTAATCAATTAAACATAAAATCTACACATGTGCTAAAAAAGTAAATCTCTATGCTACTCATGTATATGTATCATATGCAATTCAGTTATGATCAAAATTATTATTTTAAAATAATGTCATATAGGTCACCATATTATATCAGAACATTTAAGCGGTTACATTTATCATATAAAACATCTCATATTCATATATATTAAGCAAAATAAGAATCCTGACTAATCATATCATATAATGTGGTGCTTTTTCTATACCAATCATAGTAAGTCAAACACAATATTATACCATGTCATGTAAGCAAGAACAATCATGTGGTATAGTACACAGGAGTCGTCATCCCTAGCCCGTTGCCACTCATAATCATATCACATTCCCCTTTTAACTCCTATTATGTATCAAGTTTACACCCTTATTTAAAGGAAAGGCCGTCGGCCTACTCTTCTGTGCAGGGAATCATATCTCTGCAATCCTAAATCATATAGTAGTCAGTCTTTCTTACATACACATATTTCATAGCATATATAACATGATAAATATCTGATATCATACTCAATGCTCGGCTCATTCTATCATTTTAATGCATATAAAATTTACATATAAATCAGGAGAAGTGGAATTTATAAGAAAAGGCAATGCAATTTATTTCATATATATATATATATATATATATATATATATAACCATAATAGATGGATTGTAACCAACATGTATGTCATACACTAATATGAAGAGATTTTAACAATTATTTATCCGATTTTCATATTTATCTAAATTTCTCAAATTAAGGCATTTCACCAAAATATAAAAATACTCTGTGAAAATTCAATATATTCATGTCAACATGTGCAGAATCATTAAAAATATATCATACTAAAAGTTATATGGTGAAAATTTACTGAAGATTGAGTTATTATAATTTTTATAAATTATGATCAAATTAAAATTAAAAAAATACAAAATAAGCAAAATCATTGAAATCAAATACAGGGTAACAGTAGCCTACTTCGAGACGAGCAAATTTCTAAACTGGACCAGTCAGCAAAACTGGCTCTTCGACCCTCAAACCCTAGGTTTCTCTCTCCTTCCCCTCTCTTTTTCTTCTCTAATTTTCTCTTTTGCTTCTCTGTTAAAATGCAATAAGAATGAGACATGCCATTTGAGAAATTCTATAAGTGAATTTAGATTTTTTATAATAAAATATGTTAAGGGTATTTTAGTAATTATGTCAATTGTTTAATTTTTTTCATAAAATTCTTATAAATCATTTTATATCTTCAAATCAGATATCTAAAAATTATAAAAAAATATTCACAAAATAGCCCAATATGTTTAGAAGGCTCTGTTACGCCGGTTCCTAGTGAACCGGCCCAAGCTCAACCGGCCCAAAGGGGGCCGGTCCTGTTTACCTACAGGAGGCGGACTGGTTCCGCCTCCTCTTCTGGTTCCGCCCAAACAAGTGGGTCCCACCCACTTAAGTAAATTCAAATTACAAAGGAGGGGGCGGCTAAGGCATTGGGAGGGAAATTTAATTAGGAAACTTTTTGTATTAAAGGGCATGAGGGGATTAGGGGAGTTTATGTTTTGATTGATTGGAATTAGGGTTTCTTGAAGGCTTGGGCTCTAGACACTCTTGTCTAGAGATTTGGGAGAGACGATCCTCCTCTCGAATTGAGGATCTCTTATATCTTTCTTCCGTTCGTGTTTTCCGTATTTCTTATAAGAATTTGCTTGAGTTTGGTTATTCTTCCACGACGATTTCTTTGTTTTTATCGCTGTTTTGATCCAAATCTTGCTAGGGTTGCTTGCGAACTCAAGTATATCCAAGGGATTACTTGTGAACTCAAGTATTTCCTATCAGGCTCTCATAAATTAATTTGCAAAACAGACACTTAACAATCCCAAAAACTTATTTATACTAACGTGTCAATTTATTAAGGAACAACAACAACAACATCAACATCAAGCCTTTATCCCACTACGTGGGGTCGGCTACATGAATCCTTTTTCTCCATTGTGTCATGTTAAAAGTCAAATTCTCGTTTAAATCTAATAAAGAAAGATCTAATAAAGAAAGATCATTTCTAAAATTGGAATGATACATAGAAGATTAGCATGGCCCCTACGCAAGGATAACACGCATAAATCGAGAAATGGTCCAAATTTTTTATTAACACTGCCGCTGCCAGGTCCCAAGTCCTGGATGAGAAAAGTTGAGGGTTGCGTTAGGTAGTCGACAGTCAACATAAAACTTGTCGAATAATAATGACATGTGTCAATTTATTAAGGAATTACAAATAAATAGGGAACTTTCTTTTCATATCTACACTGTGCATAAAATTTAAAAAAAAAAATCTTATAATTAGAGCACACCAATCTCTATGTTATGACGAAAACAGTTTGCAAATTAAACTTATAATAACTCATGAAATATTATTTGACTTTGCAGGTCAATATATGTCTTATAGAAATTTAAGGATTTTGTCTCTCTTTCTTAGCTGAATAGTCATAACATTTTTCAAATTTCAAAATAACTTTAAAATATATGTTAATAAGCATTTTAGAGCATCTTATCAATCAAGCTTTTATTTATATAAATATTTTTACAAAGAAATATATGTATGAGAGTTGTGGTCGTTTCATGATCAAATTGAACCGTTGACTATTACATATCTATCCCACATACATCAATAAGCTTGGTACCAAAGCCAAACCCACAAAAAGCGAGGACCATCAGCGTTGTAGCTGTACAAGGACATGACTTCATCAAATTTGGCCTACTCCGGTATTGATTGCTTGCTCGCTCTCTTATGGGTAACCTATTTCCCTAGTTGCTAATTTCTTTTTGATGGTTAATTTCTTCACTAAGAAAGAAAAGTGTTGGCTAGTTCTATCATTTTACAATTACAAGAAGATATTGCTAAGATCTAAATAATCAACTCTTCATAAAGCCCAGCTATGCACCCTGATTAAACTATCCTTGCACTTTTTACATGTATATTGACTTGAATGTGAGTAATGTGTCCCACCAAGAAAATAATAGCTTAACTCACTAAATGTATCCATTACATGATAACTTGAGATAGTGCTTTTATACCGACATTATGATTCACTAGGATCAATATTTTTTAGATTTTCATTTGTGTTTTCAATATAAATTAGTGCGGGGCCGAGTTAAAAAAAATTAGCATATATTACATGCATTTTATCACATCTTGTGGGCCCTGAAAATCCATGCCCCATGCATCTAACTTACAATTGTAGTTTCATAATTAATTAGCCTTTTTTTAAGTTTTCTGTATTTTAGCCAATTATTGCATTTGACAATCATAACACATTCATGCCACCTAAATCGACAGGTATCGATCAATTTTGATGGATTAGCCTAAATTGTAAAAGATTTAGCTATTAAATCAAATGTACAAGATAAAAAGCTGACCCACAAGTGAAACTTTTTAGAGGAAAACCAATTACAAATACAAACACTTAGAAAACTATAAGATTTGAATGCACCACATGATGGATAAAATAATGACATAAATCACCCAATTAGGCCTTACGATTCAAATTGCACCACCTGCTCATTCCCAAGCCATCCCTCCTTGGAACCCAACGACTTTAAGGAAGTTCGTTTACACCAACTTAGGGAAGAACAACCCATTAGAGTATTTTTTTTTTTTTTCTTCTTCTTTTTTAGCAACCCATTCCCTATAGAAATGCATTGGGGTGAAGCACATCCATAGGAATGAGGAAGTCTTTAATGATATTTTCACTAAAATTAAACTTGAGGCACCATCCTTTGATGGGTTTAACGACCCAACAAATTTTTAGACTAACTAAAGCTAATGGGTGAATATTTTCAAAATATTATTATGATAAGAAAATTGCGTGAGCAATTATTGACCCTTATGCAAAGAAGTATGCAGGCCATTGGTTGCCTTAATATTTTCAAAGATCTAGTTTCTTGAAAACACTGTATTGACAATGATGAGCAACTTGTTAATAAATTTGTCATTGGCCTTAGCATGAAAATTTGAAATGAAATTGAGCTACCTCCTCAGAATGGAGAGTGGAAATGAAGTAAAGTTGTATGATCCTCAAGCCCTTGTGGTTTCTTTTCATTGTGCGTTGCTTGCTAAAAAATAAGAGAAGATTACGCTCATTTCTAGGACTAGAGGATAGTCCAACACTTACCCACCCAGATGTCTGACACTTACCCCACCTAGATCAAAAATTTTCTATTGCAGGTATCATCACCATCAACATAAAGAAGTTGGTTTTCATCATTACTATTGACAAAATATGAAAAGAAATTAAGTTTCCATATTTATTATTCAAATAAGGAAAAAAATTATCTTCATTATTGTCATCCAAGGAGAACAAAAGATTTTGCTATTTTCATCTTCATCAAGTTTGGAGCAATCATTGATGATATAAATCATTATGAAGACACCAAGATAAAATTCCTCTTTTTTTATATTGACTTGGCCAAAATTTAAAAACAAAGGAGCATGAAGAATTTGACCCTCCTCTCTTCTCCCAAATTTATGGAGTCATTTCTTAAAAAGAATGAAACAATAAATAACTGCAATCAAGATCAATGTACAACAACATCAACAACAACATCAAGCTTTTATCCCACTACGTGGGGTCGGCTACATGAATCTTTTTTCTCCATTGTGTCCTGTTAAAAGTCAAATTCTCGTTTAAATTTAATAAAGAAAGATCATTTCTAATATTTTCTAACCAAATCTTTTTAGGTCTACCTCTACCTTTCTTAACATAAGTCAAATCTAAGACCTCTACTTTCCTAACCGGGTCATCAGAAGGCTGCCGTTTTATGTGACCAAACCATCTAAGGCGACTCTCTCTAATTTTATCTTCCACTGGAGCTACTCCTACCTTTTCACGAATATGCTCATTTCGTATCCTATCTCTAAGGGTAAAGCCACTCATCCACCTGAGCATCCTCATCTCTGCAACACTTAACCTAGATTATGCTTCTCTTTTAATGGCCAACATTCAGCACCATAAAGCATTGCAGGTCTCACCACCATCTTATAGAATTTTCCCTTAAGTTTGAGGGGTACTTTTCTATCACACAACAAGCCTGATGCATTCCTCCACTTCAACCATCCAACTTGGATTCTACTGATAATATCCCCATCTGTTTCACCATCACTCTGAACAATAGATCCAAGATATCTAAAATGTGTACTCTTATTAATGACTTGATCGCCCAAAGTCACAATCCCCTCACTAGGTCTATTATTACTAAAATTACACTCCATATATTCCGTTTTAGATCTACTCAAGCAAAAACCTTTAGACTCTAAGGTTGACCTCCACAATTCTAGTTTACCTTCAACTCCCTCTCTAGTCTTATCAACAAGAAGAATATCATCAGCAAAAAGCATACACCAAGGTACATCCTCTTGCAAATGTCTAGTGAGAACATTCATGACTAAAGCAAAAAGATATGGGCTTAAGGCTGATCCTTGATGTAATCCAACCGAAATAGGGAAATACTTAGTCAAACCACCTTGTGTTTGAACACAAGTAATAGCTCATGCATACATATCTTTAATGATTTGAATATAAGCGTTATTAACTCCTTTCTTTTCAAGAACTCTCCTTAGCACTTCTCTTGGAATTTTATCATATGCTTTTTCTAAATCAATAAATATCATATGTAAATCCTCCTTATTCTCTCTATATTTCTCCATCAAATCTCTTAATAAATGTATGGCTTGCATAGTAGACCTACCCGGCATGAATCCAAATTGATTTTGAGAAACATTAGTATCATACCGCAACCTATGCTCCATAACTCATTCCCATAGTTTTAAAGTATGACACATTAACTTAATTCCTCTATAATTCGCACAATCTTGTGCATTACCTTTATTTTTAAAAATAGGGATTAACACACTCATTCTCCACTCATTTGGCATCTTTTTAGTTTTCAAAACAGTATTAAAAAGTTTAGTAAGCCAAGAAATTCCTTCATCTCCTAAGCATTTGCACACCTCTATTGGAATATCATCAGGTCCAACAGCTTTTCCACCCTTCATTTTCTTTAAAGCCTCTCTAACTTCTGTTTTACTAATACGCCGATAAAAACAGAAATCTTTATTTTTATTTAGGGTGCTAAGGTCACTACAGTCAATAGTATTTTCATATTCTTCATTAAAAAGTTTAGCAAAATATCTCATCCACCTTTGTTGAATATCATCTTCTAAAAAAAGTATTTTTTGATCTTCATCCTTAATACACATCACTTGAACTAAATCCTTACTACTTCTATCTCTTTATTTGGCTAACTTATGCATATATCTTTCTCCCTCCTTAGTATCTAATCTATTATATAAATCACTAAAAGCTAAACTCTTTGCATCGCATATTACTTTCTTAGATTCCTTATGTGCCTCTTTATATATTTTTCAATTATCAGAATTTTACAATTAAACTAATTTTTATAACAAATCTTTTTATTTTTAATCTTTTCTTGCACATTTGAATTTCACCACCAACTATTTTTACTATTAGGAGCTTTTCTCTTTGAAACTTCAAGCACATCTTTTATAATATTCTTAATATCACTAGTTACTTTTTCTCACATAATATTAGCATTCTCATGCACAGACAAAATCTTAAGATCTAAAATCTTACTCTCAAAAATATTTTTGTTAATATTCTTTAAATGCCCCCATCTAATCCTAGAATATCGTTTTACTTTATTTTTTATTTTCTGCCCCATTATCTTCAAGTCCAAAACTAATAAATGATGTTGGGTACATAAATTTTCACTCGGGATAATTTTACAATCTTTGCAATTTAAACGATCAAATTTTCTTATAAGAAAATAATCAATCAGAGTTGTACTATATCTATTTTTATAAGTAATGAGATGCTCATTCTTTTTATTAAATAAGGTATTAGCAATTAAAAAGTTATAAGCTAAACAAAAATCTAATATGAACTTACCATCTTCATTTGTCGTTCCAAACCCATGGCCACCATGAATGCTTTTAAAATCATCTACCTCTCTACCAACATGTCCATTTAAATCTCCTCCAATAAAAACTCTTTCTTCAAGAGGTATCTTTTGTATTAATTCTTCTAAGTCATTCCAAAATTTTAATTTTGAACTCATATCCAAACCCACTTGAGGAGCATAAGCACTTATAATGTTAACAATCTTAGCATCAACAATAATTTTTAAAGCTATAATTCTATCTTCAATTCTATTAATATTTATAACATTATCCTTCAAACTCTTATCTAAAATCAAGCCTACACCATTTCTAGTACGACTCCTACCCAAATACCAAAGTTTAAATCCTAAACTACCAATCTCCTTAGCCTTCTCTCCAACCCATTTAATTTCCTTAATGCACAGAATATTTATCTTCCTATGAATCATAATATTTATTAATTCTATTAATTTTCCTGTAAGGGAACCTATATTCCAAGTTTCTATCCTAATTTTAGTTTCATGGACTAGCTTCTTTGTCCACATCAGTCCTTGATGTGGGAACCCTTGACTATTTAACACTGCACCCGGGCGGCGGTGCAACGGCCCTTGCACACTTGTCGTTGTATTCAAGCCATACAGCGTGTCGCCTCCAGGGGACGCCCTAGCATTAACATAATTTCTTAAAGGATTCATGTCATTATTATTTGACAAGTTTTACGCTGGCTGTCAACTATCTAACGCAACCCTCCACTTTTCTCATCCAGGACTTGGGACCTGGCAACGGAATGTAAATCTTGAAAAATGCTGCCTAGGCAGGAAGCATGTATAACACAATAAAAGGTTTGGAAGTTTCAAATTCAACACAAGTAGTAGTGACTGACCCATGAAACTTTACTGCATTCATATGATTCTCACAAGTAGTAAAGTAGTAATGATTGCAATCAAGATCAATGTATATTTATCATAATCTAAGATTTTTTTGTTTTTTCAAGAGAGATTTCTCCATAAAACTTTACTGCATACATGTGATTCTCACAAAGAAATGTTCACCAACCCACAATTCGCCAAAGATTTCGTTGGCGGTGATCCGTTGACAAACAAAACAACAAGACAAAAGAAGATTATTATCTTACTGCAAACTCATGAGTATTCTGCTTGCTCCCCATTCCATTGCCTATGTGGCTCTGTTCCAACATTGGAGCTATTCAGGCCTTTCTACAAGTTAACTCTGTTTCTTTGTTGGCAATTCATATGTATATTGATAAAACTGATTTTCCTACAGTAACCGGAAAGATCACAAGAAAAATTGATGTTTATGCATTTGGTGTGATACTCTTGGAGCTAATGACAAGTAGAAAGGTGCTTGATGACACTGTCCCCGACGAAGATGCAAATTTGGTTGCTGCCTTTCGCAGGATCCATCCCAGGGATCTATCTAGCTTAGACAAATTTGTGGATTCTTCCATCTTTCCCGATGAGGAATCTCGCAGAAGCATTGCCGATGTTGCAGAGATTGCATATCACTGTACCACCCGTGAACCCAACTACAGGCCAGAAATGAGCAATGTTGTCACCATGTTGTCTCCCATAGCAGACCAGTGGTCTCCGAACAATTACGGGGATCATGATGGCGATGGCAAGTTGAGCATAAGCCTCACCAGTATGGTTCATAAATGGCAAGTGAGTGATGACTCATCCTATGTCGATTCTTTCAGCAGTTACAAGGCAAGCACAAGTACTTTCCATTAGATTTACTGGTAATAACTACCTGAACAGTGATTTGTTCTCCCATTGTAAAGCTTGAGGGAGAAGTGCTTGTTGCATATTAAGCATTTTAGTTAGAGCAGACCACTTGCAGAATGGCTCAGCTTCCACTTCAGTAGGAACCGAAGGAACTGGATTCTTTCTTTGAGTGGTTAAAGAAAGTTCTGTTGTTCTATTTTCTGTTTTCTTTTAAATTTTCTGACTGGGGAAATCAATATGAGAGTTGTCTTACATATATCGCTGTCTGTAAATTCAGAACCTGATTTGGAAAGAATGAAAGCAACCAGAACATTACATTATCTGTTCTTTTTGTCTCTCCTCTTATACAATACAATTGATTTCACCTTTCAAGCTTTTGTGAAGTGATAACTGTATTCAAGCTCTCAATCTTAATGTGACAGTGGAGGAAGCTAAGTACTGCTCTCAATTTTATTTGTAACAGAGCCGGATGAGTCGACCAAGAAATGAGGCGTCATATTTCTCCCTTGCATCATAAAATTTCGTTTTTTACAGGGCTTCGAGAATTGAAATGAACTGTTTATTTAAGCACTGGCTCAGTTTTGTTTTCTTATGTCATCTAGTTTGGCATCTTGCAGAAATATAATGATACAGAATGGCTGAGGCAAGTTCGAAGTGACTTGAAGATAAAGCGACAGGCTTTAGCGAAGGTGGCAATTGTGCCCAGCTTGGGGAGGCGATAGTCACAGAGGCCATCCATCTAGAACAGAAAGAGGCTGAGAGAGAAAGTTTTATAAAATAGGGAAGAGGCAATGATGGAGGGGTACTAAACAAGAAGAGATTGTTGCAGCGAGGGCCCAGGAAAAAGCTAAACCTTAGAGAGTCCAATTCGAAGAGGAGACCCACACAAAAATGGTGGCAGAAGTGTTCATTGCTTAGGAAGCCACGACTGAGGAAGATACTGCTAGCCCACAGTCCATGATCAGAAGACAAAACAATCTGACCAAAAAATTGAGAAGGCCACTAAGCTGGCCTAATTGCTCATCGAGATGGTGCTGTGAGAAGATAGTGTATGCATGAAGTGGCCTAATTGCTCATCGAGATCCCATGAGTCACCTCCCTTTTCTAAGAAGGTGGAGTGGGATTCAGCTGGGGCTGCATCGTGTGGTATGTTCCTTTCTATCATGGCTAATTTTCACATGCTACCATCCATATATCAAATATGTGCATAATGAATGAAATATTAAAATTTAGGGGGATTTACATACATACCACTTTATATCATATTATTTACATATCTAACACCCAAAATTTTAATATTTCATATATATTACCCATAGATCAAATATGGATGCAATGAATGAAAAATTAAAGTTCTGTCTGATTGGAACTAATAAACATAATATATATAAAAAACAAAATCTAAGGTATGTTTGTGATGGAGCTTCCTTCAGACGTTGCTTAGGAAGAATCGTGATGGGAGCTTGCATGAGGAGGCATTGATGATATCAGCGACATGTAAAAGAGCAAAGAAACTTTTGAGACGAATCATGAGAAGTTACCCACATCACCAACGACACGCGAATGAGCAGAGGAGATTTTGAAGGAGACTAGCTCGGTATGGAGATCGACAGGATCAATAGCATACATAGAAGAAGAGATCGAGATAGAAGCTCGTGTGGGGGCAGATCGTAGTGTACCCCCGAGAATGCACCAAAACTTAAGTAAGAATGAATGTCAAATTCCTCAAAAATAAATACTTGGTCTTTCAAGAAGGGGAGTACTACTAGCATCTTAAATGCCAGATCATCTCATACATATAAATAGCAATCCCTTTCATAATAAACCCCCACCTCCACTGCTCCACACACTCACACTGTATATACATTCCCTTACACCATCTAAAGAAGACAAAATAGTGATAGCTAAGAGCCTGTTAATGGCCACCCTGGATGGCTTGGTTGGTAGAACAACTCACACTCCACATTAATAACCTTCTGTTTCTTCAATTTTAATCTTATTTTTTCATTGGATCATAGAAGATCTGAGCTTGAGAATTGATAAGATTGGCTCTATGAATCTTCTTTCACTTTCATTCATTTTTGTTGGGCTAAATTAAGTGCTACATTGAACAATTGAGAAATTATAGTTTATATGTTTTATAATGCTTAAAATTAGAGAAATATATTCATTATTTCTTTTTTTGGAGAAATATATTTGAAAGTTTATTGATGATCGAAAGATCCCTCCTTAAGACTGCGGACTACTTTTTTTAAGTTTGCCCAACTCGAGTTAATTAAAATAACATTTGAATAATGTTCATGATCGAAATACCCCCACTTTATAACGAAAAAAAATTAGTGCAATTAAATATGTAATAAAATCTTTAAAATATCCTTCATGAAATAACCCATCAATATTGAATAAATTTTCAAGGGAAAATTAAACTAATTTACTAATACAATCCCATCAATGGAATATGAATTGTGGCCATGGCATAGGATTTCACAATTGGTTTTTGCGGGGGCTCGAGTGGACATAACCGATAAAGCTAGGGTTTGTTGGGACCTCATTAACAAGACCGACAAAGTTGGTGATTTGCGAACAAAAAAAAATAATGTCGTAGTAGGGCCACGATGCGAAGAGGCTCTCGCTTTGAATGACAAGTTCAAACAAGTTCGAACCTTATTCAAATCAGGTTTAAATAAGCTTTAAACAAGGTTCAATCATACTCGGATCAATCAAAGTTTTGATTATAATCAATTCAAATTAAATTTGTCCTCTCCCTCAGAGGGAAATTATTCTGTGCGGTCACCGGATGGCATCCAGAGGCGAATCAGGACGTGCCACGTCACTTTTTTGCTGTGTATCGATGCTGTGTACCGGGTAATGTGGTGCATCTTGATTTACCTCCGGACTGTCCGGTGACCGCATAGAATAATTTCCTCTCTCAGAGAGGCCTACGATTAACTTTGCATCATTTTTTATTAAAAAATAAATTCCTCGACCGGCATAATAATATCTATTTGAATTTATAATTAAATACAATATAAAAAAACTTCTAGAAATTTCCCAAAAAATAAAGTGCCACCAAGATCATAAATGAGTGCACCTTCAACATAAACAATAGTGCCTTTCAAGAAGGGCAAATGCCTCTGCCATCTTAAATGTTAGATCATGTAAATAGCATTTCTTGTCATAATAATCCCCACCTTCTCACTGTGATTCACATTCCCTTACCACATGTGTGAAGGGAAATATTTTAAAAAAATATAATTGTATTATTTAAAAATATATATAAATTAAATATTTACTGTTGAAAATATTGAAAAATATCTCTTTTTTTTTAAGTTAATATTTGTATATTAATTTTTTTTTAAAAAGTCAAATAATTTTCTTGCATCTATTATTATATGTTAACATATTATTTATAAGAAGTAATTCTCACATAAAATATTTAAAATATAAATTAAAATTTTAATTATTTTTAAAATATAAATTTAACAATTTTCTATTAAAAAACATGAAAAAATAGATACTTTCAAAAGCAAATATTTCTATTATAATTTTTTGTATAAAATCAATTAATTTTCTTACATTTATTATACTTTAACAGACTCTTTATGAAAAATGATTCTTATCATTAAACTATTTCAAAAAATCTTAAAAATTTATAATCAAACAAAAATAGAAGAATTTAAATATATTTTATAAAACTTTTATATATTTACATTTCTATCTTTTAAATTTTTATATTTACTTAAACATAACATTTAAATCTTCAAATCATATAAAATTATTACATATATGTCATTTGAATATTAAAATAATATATGAAAATATATATATATATATATCTTAATTTTAAATTTATAAATATATAAAACTTTTACAATATGTATTTAAATCTCTTAAAAATATGAAAGAAATCTAAAAAATTACCCAAATGGACCTTAATAGCAACCTCTGAATGGTTGTTGTCCTCTTCTTCCAACCCAACACCCAGCAATTAATAGATCTATCACTCAGAGCCAAAACAATACATATAAACCAGAGAGAGAGAGAGAGATCTATCTCCCACACCTCACCAAGAGAACAGAAGAGGAGAAATGGCAAATCCAGGTCTTCTTCAGAAGAAGAAGAAGAAGAAGACTCCTACTGTGATCTTCTCCATCGTCCTCCTTCAACTTATTCTTCTCTTCTTACAAACCCAAGCCATCTCCTCCTCAGAGCTCAACTGCAGAAGAACAGGAGAGTGTGAATGGGAAGCAGAAGCTGAAATGGAGTCTGAAACCAGTAGAAGAATGCTTTGGGGTACCCTACAGAAGCATTATATAAGCTATGCTGTGCTGAGGAGAGATAGGGTACCCTGTGACCACCCTGGTACTCCTTACTACAGCTGCCATGGAAATGGAGAGCCAAAGGCCAATCCTTATGTCAGAGGCTGCTCTATCATCGCTGGCTGTAGACAAGGTAGCCCTTAATTACCTTTAAAGCATGCATTATTGCCTCTGTGATGTATTTTTTTTAGAAATTTCTTTTTATTTGTTCTCTTCATTTGATCCTTAGATTGTAAGGAACATTTATCAAGAACTTTGGAAGATTATGAGAACTGCTAATGGTTTGTTCGGACGATTACAGAGTTTTATTAAATTTATTATAAAATTATTATGGGAAAAGAAATTTAACTATTTTAAGATTCACTTATACGGGCTTAGCCCTCAATTTCCCCACCCCCCCCCAAAAAAAAAATCACTTAGGATAGTTTTCTTTTTTTTTTTTTAATTATTTAGAATAAAGTTTTTTTAAAAACAGCAAAAAATAATGGCCAGATAATTTTTTCATTATTTTCTAAACAATTTTTTAT
Source organism: Dendrobium chrysotoxum (assembly GCA_019925795.1). Classification (NCBI taxonomy): domain Eukaryota; kingdom Viridiplantae; phylum Streptophyta; class Magnoliopsida; order Asparagales; family Orchidaceae; genus Dendrobium; species Dendrobium chrysotoxum. Next base: position 2,666,814 of record CM034303.1, read on the forward strand.
ATATAATTTTTTTAATAAAAAAATTTTATAATATAAAATTACTTATAAAGCAATAAAAAAAGTTATCTCAAACGAAGCTATTATAGAAATTTTTAAAATTAATTAATAAGCAGTAAGAAAATAACATCTAAATAAAATTATAATTACTGTTTAAAAATCAAAATTGCAAAGCTCTGCCTAATAGCAGAAATTATTACGTGGGGTCATCAGACCGTTCGGAGACGATTAGGATGTGTTACGGCATCCGGTACACAGCGATACACAGCAAAAAATGAAGTAACACATCCTGATTTACCTCCTGACGGCATCCGACAACCACAAATAATAATTTCTTCCCTAATAAACTCTTAAATCTATTCTAATCTCAAAAGAAAAATTTTTGTAAATTATATATATATTTATTTATTTCTGAGAAAAAAATAAAATGATTTGAATGAGTGCTAAAGATGTTGAATTTATTTTAAAATAATTTAAAATTTTAGTTAAATTTTGTATTATACTAAATTATAAAGAAATTTAATAATTTTAAGGCTTATTTTATTTTATGTGAAGCATGAAAATATTCCATTAATTATTGCAAAAATCGTCCCCACCTTCATAATAATATAAGCCTACGCAGGATGTGATGGAATCGTGGGCTGTACTGTTCTCAGTGCTGATGGATGAGCAAATGCATGACAGCTATTTTTTTTTTTCTTAGTTCAAAAAATAATAAATAATTAATTAATTATATATATATATATATATATATAACATTTAAATCTTAATTATTTATAAAATTATCATTTATATTATTTTTATTTTTAATTATTTAATTCATTTATTTACGATTAAATTATTAAAATTTTGATAAAAATAAAATGTTTTGTTATAAATTTTGATATTTAAATGTTCATTTTAAAATGGAAGATAAGAGAATAATAATTTTATAAATAATTAAAATTTAAATATTATATTTATAATATCCTCCTAAGATTCATTAATTTCATTACTTTCTTGTGTTTTTTAAAGCTCAGATCTCGAGGAATTATATGTGTCTTTGCATCAAAGTAGGGTTTAAGCAAGATCTAATTCATTTGATTAAGGTTTCGTTTGGGATTGCTTTCTTACAGCTTTTTAAATCTGTTTTTTAGTATAAAAATTTTTAATTTTGAAAATTTTTGTAATAGAAATCAGTAAGAAAACTGTTCCAAATAAAGCATTAATAAGATCAATGAGATGTTCGAGATTTAGATTTCATTTGATTTCTTGAAAAAAGAATGAAAAGTATAAAAAGTGTAATTTGATGAATATTTGAAAGATTTTAAAATAATTTAGATGAACGTAAAATGAATGTAGATGATTATTTATTTATTTGGCTTGATTGCTTAAAGTAAAATGAATGTAATGTAAAGTTCAATGATAACAGTGGCCGATATTGATGGCTAACAATGATGGTAGCGAGTTGCGATCATTCGGAGCAGCGATAATTGGCAACTGTGGAGGAGGGTTGTAGCAGGCAGCGGGTGGTTATGGCGGAGCGGTGAAGATGGCTAGCAATGGGCTATGATACGAGAAATTATTTTGTGCAGTCATCGGACGTCGTCTGGGCGAATCAGGACGTGCCACGTCACTTTTTTGTTGTATATAAGTGTTGTGTACTGCTGTGTACCGGGTGATGTGCCACATTCTGATTTGCCTCAGAATGTTCCGGTGACCTAACAGAATAATTTTTCCTATGATAGGGGCGATAATGACAAATAATTTACAACATATTTGAATTTCACTCAAGTCTAACTAGCTCTACATACATTAAAATTGAACTCGTTGGTAAATTTCAATACTTTAAAATTTTATTCTTCTTTTTTTTTTCAAATCAAAGAGTAATATTTCCAAAACCCATACATTTAAAATGTTTTATAGGTATTTTACTTGAAACCAAATAGCCCTTCATGAATTGGAGCTTGTAATAAATATCAAAAATATTTTAATATTATTTAAATAATATAATAATAATATTTTATTAATTTAATATGTAATATTTTAAATCCTAATATTTTATCATTGAATATTTTGAATATGATTAAGAATAAAATTTTTTGGATATTATATGTTGATTAATTATGAGATATATTATAAAGTATTCAACTTAAAAATTAAAAAAAATAACAAAAAAATAAAAATAGGAGGGTCAAATTATTGGAAACTCTAAACATTTTATTATAAACATTTGATCAAAATTAAAATGCTGAAATTTTATTTATATCAGAATAGATCGATTCATAAAATCATATCATTTATATGATTCAACCACCGATTTCGACCTCTCATGCAAAAATGATTTTGGATTGAGCTGAATCGACCGAAGGATCGAATCACGATTGAATCGTTGGACCATATGGTTGTGTAAGCAAGTTATATCGTCTCGTAAGCTTGACACAAACTCGGCCCGATAAATTGCTCATAGGCCGAGCTTGATGAGCTCATGAGCTAAATTTGAGATAGTTCTGACTCGACTCATCAGTTTGTGAGCCAGGCCATTTTAAGCAAAAATTTAAATATATAAAATTTAATGATTTAAATTCAAGTTATTAAAAATATTTAAAGTTTATATATCTTTTTTATACAAAATGAATTCTAATTTGACCTCTAAGGTTATATATGCCCCAAATTAATTTTCATTAAATTATTTTCAATTGCATGTTTTATGCCAAACATTATGTTTAGCACATAAAGATTTTTATAATAATAATCACCCACACAAACCACAAATCAATTGAAAAGTAACTATTTTTTTTCTTCAAAATTCAACTTTGAATGTTGAAAAGCTAAGAAATTGGTGCTTAGGCAAGTGGTTTATGACCTAATTGCTTTGTGAACAATTTGACAATCTCATAGGCAATACAATAGTAAGTCAAGGCCTTCCAATTTACTAAAAACACTTTAAACAAGCTTTAATAATTATTTTCTTAGATCAAACCAAGTGGTTTATGACCAAATTGGTGCTTAAGCAAGTGGTTTATGACCTAATTGGGTTAGCAACACTTTGTCTGAAAATATTACTTTAAGAAGGTAAAACACACTAAATTAAGATTTCCTCTGAGACGGCTTTCTTACTGTTTCTTAAAGCAGTTTTTTAATATAAAAGGTAAATTTTTTTACTAAAAAACTACTTTAAGAAGTAGTAAGAAGGTTGTCCTAAATGTAAATTAGCTTTTGCTTATGAAGAGGCAAATGCAAAGAAGAAATTCGATGTCAAATTGAGATTTTTCATGTTCTAATCTTGTTTGTTTTTCGCCCTTCTCCTACCTAAAATATAATAAATTTAGTATAATATTGAACATCAAAATAAATATTAATTTTGAATTACACACATTTTAAAAAGTTTTCAATTGTAATAATTTAATTTAATACTTGAGAATAAAATCATCACTTTTTTAAAGTAGATTTTTATACCAATAAGGAGCTAATGAGTACCAAGCTGACCCACTGAGTCATAGGGTGGTTGGTGGGCGAGCAAGGTTGGGAACCCCCATCCAGGGTTCGAATCCTCTCTACAACGACCTCGCCTCTTCAGTGGGGCAAAGCAAGTGTGGGCTCGATGCCGGTGGGTGGTCTAACTAGGTTCCGCCGAGGGATTAATTACGCTGCCCAGCACTCCATTTGAAGTGGTAGCTGGTAAATACCCCTGTTCCAAAAAAAAAAAAAAATACCAAGCTTAAGTACAGAAGGACAAACAAGCTTGTGTCCACCAAACTTATTCCTCTCTCTCTCTCTCTCTCTCTCTCTCTCTCTACTTGAGGGAATCCAATACAAGAGATAGCACAACTACCTGGATTCTTGTGAGCAACTTGAGCATTATCTATTGCTTATTCTTGGCATGAACTAACCCATCTTAATAGTTGTGATCAAAACCAATTAATTATAATTTTTATTTATAGAGATGAGCATCAAAATATAATTTATTGAAAATTTGCTTATTTTTTGTATTCGAGCGAAAGATCACAATCACTCAATCATGTTTCTAGTTCTTAGAATGGAACATTTACACTCTTATTTGAAGCCAAATTCTCAATTATTTTTTTACTAAACATAAATGTAAAATTATTGTGAGAAAAAACTTTTTTCTTTTACTTATTATGAATAGTATAAGTAGAATATTAGTTTTTCTTGTGGTAACCACACAAATAAATTTGATTGTAAAAGACTATTTTCAATGAAGAAAGTTCTGAAGAAAAAAAAAAATAGAATGTTACAATTGAACAAAGCTTTTACAATTGACCAAAAAGCAAAGATATCATAAATTATTTCAAACGGATCCTTAGGCTTCATTTGGGATGACTTTCTTACTGCTTTTTAAAATAATTTTTAGTACAAAAATATTTAGTACAAATAAATTTGTGCTAAAAAACTGTAAGAAAGTCGTCCCAAACAAAACCTTACTGTGATTAGCTTTAACCTTTTTAACATCTTACTAGCTAGCAACTTCCTGCTAATATCTCAAAATTTTGAACATTGATTTTTTTATTAACGTGAAATAGCTTATATCTCACTTGTTAACGGTTTGATGAGAAAAAAAAAACTTGCACAATGTCATCTTGATGCAAATTACATCAGAATGAGGTTCATACTTACTAGATTTATGATAATATGTAGCACTAAGCTCAGCACAAATCCAACTTGTATAAACCTCATTCTCACACAAATTACGTCGCGGTATGCTCGATAAGTCCAAAATCCAATAATGTTAAAGCTCATTGTGCTCTATACCATCAAATTAAAGCTATTTCTTTTATCCATTAATAAGCCATTATGATTTGGTAGGTGGAAAACACCAAGAATATGATTGAAGGAGAGAAGGAAAGGTAGCCTATAAGTGTGACTTGCTTCTTGCATGGTTCAATAAGCATAGGGGGTTTGGTAGAATGGAGGAATGGGGTCCTACTAATCAACAAAGCTACAAATGACCCTTTGTCTAGTGCCTTATTCTAAAATAATTTTTATTATTTTATTGGAAATAATTATAGGGATGTAAAATATTTTTTATTATTTTATGTATTTATTATCAATACTATTAAATCATATTTATTCTTATCTATTTGGATATTTTGGGATTCTTGGTTGAGAGATTTTATTAAGAGTTAGCATTATGATTGCATGGAAGGGAGATTGAGCTCAAATCATATAATATGTTAGAAGGATAGTACTTAGCATTATCATTGTCATATGAATGATTGAAAAGATTAATTAATGGTATATCTTAACTTAGTATTTACAAAAATAACAATGCTCTTATCTCAAAATTTTAAAATATTTATAATAAATTTGTTACATTATTATTATTATTATTATTATTATTATTATTATTATTATTATTATTATTATTATTATTATTATAGAATAAAGTCACTATTTTTAATGTAGATGAGTCTTTTTATTTATATATTTATTCATTTATTTTTGCAAATTTAGTATAATCATATAGTTATGAAGAATAGTCATATACAATATTCTAATGATTGAAATATAAAATAAAATTGTATATTAAAAATATTTTCAATCTTTTTAAAAAGTTTAATTTCTAGATAGTGAGAGATAAAGATTTCGTTTGGGACAACTTTCTTACTGTTTTCTAAAGAAGCTTTTTGATAAAAAAAATTTGGATAAGAAATTTTTGTATTAGAAAGTTGCTTTAGAAAGCAGTAAGAAAGCTGTCCTAAACGAAGCTTAAGATTACAAAAAAATTAGTTTCAATTAATAGCATATATAAGAAATGAGCTCAAAATTTAAAGCAATGGATTAATATTATTACAGCTAGTAATAGAAGGGAAGTATATATTATTCTATTAATTATAATTAACCTAACTTGTAATAGAAGTTCTATCATTTATTACCATCATGGATATGAATAGTAAATAACATAGGGGAAAAAAAACTTGTGTGCACTTAAAAATTTATACTAACTTATTTCTACTTATATCAACAGGGGCGGATTCAGCCATATTTTTTAGGGTAGGCTGTCTCATTATATAAAAAATTAAATACTAAAAATTTAAAATATATATAAGGTAAAATTCTGAAAAAAATGTGACATCGACAAAATATGATCCAAAATTTGAATATTTAGTAGAAACATGAGAGCATAGGTATTATAAATTATGCGATACAATATACTCTATGATACATATTGGTGGAATCATTTTAACTTATCCAAGCCCCATATTTTTTCCCATTTCAGATTTCCACATAAAATGTTATCTCTAATAAGCTACTTTTGATTTATTTTATCTATATATATGAGATCTTTGTACAAATGCTAAATTGTCTCTCTATTGCCAAAAATATTTCAACAAAGACGGGAGCTCCGGAGCGTCGTCTTTGGTGGGAAAACAAATAAGAGAGGGGAATCGAAGAGGGAGAAAGGATCGGAGGCTTCGGTCTCTTCTGCTTGCAATGTCGAAGGCTTCGACCACTGGCGGACTTCTGTTAGATCGATTTGCCAAAGCCGTCCGGATGGGCAAGCACGTGCAAGATGGGGCATATTAGTTGAGGGAGGAGGGGCAGAATTCCAAAACTATCCCTCCTATACCTTAATTTATTTTTTTGAGGGTGGCAATGCCCACCCAAAATTGAGCGGGGATCCGTTCATGTTTATGTGTAAAAGAATAATAATTTGAATGTATATAGTTTTATAGCCTATAATTGTCATTATTAGGCAATATTGATGGGCATTAGTTTGGAGATTAATAGAAAATAATAATATAAAATTAAATTTTAACATATTGTCATTGAAATTGAATATAATACAATACAAATTATTTAATAAAGTTTTGATGATTTGATTAAATAATTCTACTATTTCGTGGATGATACTTTATGTTGATAAAGAAAGGTGATTAACTGTCTCAACTTTTAATGATTACCCACACACATTCAGACAAATGTAAAGTGAAAAGGGAAGAACTAAGGAGCCTTGCCCAATTAGAAAATCATGACTACTAATATATTTTGTTACTTATAACCTGCTGACTCTCCACAAAGACAAAAGAGGTGTTTGTATAATATAATAGATCTATTCTAAGAAGATGGTCTAATGTTGTTTGTGAAGGGAAAATTGACACAATAGAATTTACATTAATGATGATTATAAATCTAATGTTGCCTTCTATTTAAGGGATGGATCTGTGGCCAAGGGAGGAGGGATGTCGATGAAAGGCAATTGTTAGGTGACAACGATCGATCATTAAACATTAGGTGATGGTGATTAGGGGTGTCAAAACGGGTCGGTGGGTCGGGTTCGGGTCCAACCTAATTTGACCTAGCTCCAAACAGGTTGACCCTAACCCGAACGGTTTTGCAAACAAGTCAGGATTGTCAACCCGGACCTGACCCGTGCGGGTTACCGGGTTAACCCGACCCGACACTCGCGAGTTAGGATCACGTGCATTCGCGCACACTATAGGAGCCAGGCAAACTGGCGAAGGTTCTAAGCCTCTAACGCAGCAAACCTAGCTGATGCACAGCGGGAGTGCGGCCCTACGGGTCTGGCCAGCGCAGATGACGTCGACGACATGGACCGGGCGACGTCGACGGACAACCGCACGGGATGGGATGACGTTCCCTGCTAACATAGACGAACGATGGCACGAGACAGCATTTGGCTCTCATCCTCTCACGCGACAAGACATCAGATGCAACCAGGCACTCACGCGACGTCAGATGCGGCCACGCACTATCGCGCTCACGCGGTTGGACGTCGATGAGACGAGACGGCAGACGCGGTTCCCGGGTCAACTCGAATCCGACCCATTTTTCAAACGGGTTGACCCTAACCCAGAATTTTCGGGTTGGGTTCAGGTCGGATTTTCGGGTCGTGTCAAATATTGACACTCCTAATGATGATGGTGATGACAATTCCGATGGCGATGACGATGGCTAGCAATGAACATCATATGATAGGGAAGGTGAGTTTTGGATAATGAGAGATAAGACATTTACATATAATTAGTAGAATAATTATCAAATTATCAAAGAAGATAAAAAAACTTACCCTTATAGATATAATAATTTCATAGATAAATTTCAATTGATCAAATATTTATTTTAAATCTATAATATAATAATCAAATATTAAGACACAACTTACTCTTTTAAAGATAATTTATATCAAAGATAAATAGTAAAATATTTACATATAATTAACAGAATAATTATTATAAAAGATCAAATAAAAATTCCTATAATATATAACATAATTTTATAAATAAACTAAAAATTAATTAAAATATATTTATTATAAAATCTAAGGTGAATTTAAAAAAAATCACAAATATTATATATATATATATATATATATATATATATATATATATATATTTATCACATTTTAATTAATTTTTGAAGCTTGTTCTATCCAAAATTAATGCTATGATATGTCAGAGTAAGCATCATCCTTGCTGTATTAATGGACAGCACATTTGTTCTTACACTAAAATTTAAAAAAAATTTAAAAGAAAATTCAATGCACCCATCCCTCTCAGCTACAATTAGGTAGCAATGTCACATGATAAACTACAATCTTGTTTCAAATATTTTTTTTCTTTTTTTTTTTTTTTTTGAGAAAAAGAAATGCAATATTTTTTGTCAAAAATAATACTATGGTTATTTAAAATCTCCTTTATTTTATTTTTATTAAATATCAAATAAATCAACTTATGTGGTCATGGCGACAATCATCATCGGGATAGTCATGATAATCGAAGAGGCGATGATAGTGGCGGCGACGGTGGTGGTGCGAGTCGGTGGTGGTCGGGGTGAGAAACCTCTAAACACCTCAAATTATTTTAAGAAAATAACTATTAAGTCAATCAAGGACAATGTGATAGCCTATAAGCTTCAACTTTATAGACTTATGATATTGCTTTTGACCTCCAAGTCTGTGAATAATGCTCCAATCTCAACAAATAAAAAATTTTAAAAATACTATTTTGACCTCCAAAGTGTAAGAAATTATTACGTGCGGATATCGGACCGTTCAGAGATGAATCAGGATGAGTAGGTGTACAGCGGTACACAGCACCGGTACACAGTAAAAAAGTGATGTGATGCGTCCTGATTCGCCTTAGGATGGTGGATGGCGTACGGTGACCGCATGTAATAATCTCACCCAAAGTGTGGTCAATGTTTTAAATATCCAAAAATAAATTGTATTATGATATATATATATATATATATATATATATATATATATAGAAAGAGAGAGAGAGAGGCTAAGAGCTTTTAAATTTTATAATTTTATGTTTCATATAAATGTTTTTGAAAATTTTATTTTATCAAATAAAAATATACATATTATAATCATAGTTTTATATATGAATATAAATACATTTTAAAAAAATTATTTAATTTTCAGAATTGTTAGAAACAAAATAAATTGATTAATCATATAATATATATACTAATGTTAGTTATCATAAAGAGAGGTTCTGATTATATTTATATCAAAGGCTTCTCATACAAATATTTCTTCATTTTGATTATATTTTCAAATTTTAATTTGTATTTCAAGTTCATCATTTTGGGCATTCCCCAATATTTTTCCATTAAATGTTTCAATTTTTGAATATTTTTATCTATTATTGTGTGTGCATTCAATTTTAAAATTAAATTAGAATATAAATTCTTTCATGCTCTCCTAATATGTAAGTAATTATTTTGAAAGTCATTAAGGATTCGTTTGAAATAGCTTTCTGTCTGCTTTCTAAAATAGTTTTTTAGTATAAAAATTTCTTTAATTAGAATTTTTTTATTAAAAAATTACTTTATAAAGCAGAAAGAAAGCTGTTACAAACGAAGCATAAGTTACATTGGTTAGAATTTTTGGAAAAAAAAAGGTTAGAATATACCAATCAATTTTTTTTAGTAAGATGGTACTAAGGTTTCGTTTGGGACGGCTTTCTTTCTGCTTCTTAAAGCAGCTTTTTAGTATAAAAAATAAAAATTTTCTACTAAAAAGCTGCTTTAAGAAGCAGTAAGAAAGACGTCTCAAACGAAGCCTAAGTCTTCTTTTGGGGCATCTTTCTTACTGCTTTCTAAAGCAATTTTTTAGTACAAAAATTTTAAGTTAAAAAATTTTTTTATACTAGAAAGCTGCTTTATAAATTTATAAGAAAGCTGCCCCAAATGAAGTCTAAGGCTTTGTTTGGGACGGCTTTCTTACTGCTTCTTAAAGCAGCTTTCTAGTACAAGGCTTTTAATTTTTGTACTAAAAAGCTAATTTAAGAAGCATTAAAAAAGCCGTCCCAAACGAACCCTAAAATTCATTAGATTTGCTTTGAGGTTAGCATAATACAAATTTAGATTGATAATTTATGCATTGTACTAATCTCAAAGCAAAGACAATAATTTTGAGATTTATTCTTACTAAATTTTAATAAAAATATATCATGATATGAAAATTTTAAGTGCAATATACATAAATAAATAAAACTTATATATTAAATATGTAAGTTTTAATATTTTGAGTGCTAAGTAAGTAATTCTCATTAAATAAAATAAATTAATATACTAACTTTATTTTAAAATAAATATAATATAAAATCAATTAAAATTTATATTAAACTCATTTTAAATCTAATATAATTACCTTAAGATTCAAATATTAAACTAAAATATAATGACCCAAAATATTTCCCATACAAATAAAAATTATAGCCTTCCTTTGCATAGGCTTTTCAATATTACTATTTTAAAGCTTAAAGTAGCTCAAGATCTGGCTTACCAAAAGGGCCCCACACGGCTGAGCATAAACCTACCAAGCAAATAAAAAATAATTTAAAAAATAAATATTAATTAATTATTATATTATATTTATCCCAAAATAATTTTAATTTTTTTATTTTTATAAATATTTTATGTCATAACTAAAATAAAAATAAATTACAGATAATTTAAAATTTATCAAAAATACTAAGACAATAAAATATTGATGATAAAAAGCCACAAGATTTGCATCTTGGGCACTATAACCATAACTTTTCATTTAACACCTTCAAATCCTTCACAATTACAACAATTTAATACAAAAGTAAAAGAAGAGTTAGGGACTTCATCTTTCTTCAGTCCCCTTTCATTCCTTTACCATAACCTTTTATTTTAATTATTTTTTTATTTTCATTCTAATCCTTATGATCTCTCAAATCTCAAAACTATCCAATTTAATGACAAAATACACACACATGGCTTAAAATATTATTTCACAATTGCACAAATACCCTCCTCAGTTTCGCTAATTTACAGCCTTTACGCCACCACCGCCTCGCCGCTGCTGGGCTTAAGCTTGATTCCGTAGTAATGAACGTACCATCTGACGAATTTCCGTAGCCCCGCGGCGAGGTCGGTCGTGGGATGGTAGCCGAAGTCGCCGGAGGCGAGGCTGACGTTGGCGTGGGTAAACGGCACGTCGCCGTTAGTCGGCATCGTTACAACGTTCTTCTTGGCTTTGACGCCGAGAAGGCCTTCGAGAATGGAAACCAGCTTTGTGACAGGGACGGGGGAAGTATTGCCAAGATTGTAAGTTCGGAGTTGGGCGGGGCCGGATTTCGGGCCGCCGCCGGGAGAACCTGTGCTCTTCTCGGCGGTGTCGAGAGCGCCGAGACAGCCCTTGACGACGTCGTCTATGTAAGTGAAGTCGCGGGCGACGTCTTTGCCGTCGGCGGTGCGGAAGATGGTTATGGGTTTTCCGGCGAGGATGGATTTGGTGAAGAAGAAGTAAGCCATGTCGGGTCGGCCCATCGGGCCGTAGACGGTGAAGAAGCGGAGGGCGGTGAGGGAGAGGCCGTAGATGTGGTTGTAAGTGTGGGCGATGGCTTCGCCGGCTTTTTTGGTGGCGGCGTAGAGGGAGGCGGGTTTGTCGGTGGGGTCGGATTCGGAAAATGGGGATTTTTTATTGAGGCCGTAAACAGAGGAGGAAGAAGCCCAGACGATGGCGGGTTGAGGGTCGGCAGATTTAGCGGCGGTTTCGAAGAGGGAGACGAGGGCGGCGACGTTGGAGGAGATGTACGAATGGGGGTTTTTGGCGGCGTAGCGGACGCCAGCTTGGGCGGCTAGGTGGAGGACATGGGAGAAAGGGTAGGATGAGAAGAGATGGGAGAGGAGAAGGGAGTCGTTGAGGTCGGCTTCGAGGATGAGGATGGATTGGCGGGCTAAGAGGGCTTGACGAGCGCGCTTTAGGGAGGGGTCGTAGTAGGAGTTGAAGTTGTCGAGGCCGACGACGCCGTCGCCGCGTTTTTTGAGGGAGAGGGAGCAGTGGGTGCCGATGAAACCTGCGGCGCCAGTGACAAGGACGGAGAGGCCGGAGGAGCGGCGAGGGGTGGCTGAGAGACGGATTTGACGGGAGAGGGAAGGGGAGAAGGAAGGGGGAAAGGATGTGAGGAGGCTGCGGTGGGGGGAGGAGAAGGAGGAGGCAGATTGGATGGAGAGAGGTAAAGGGTAGTGCAGGATGAGGAGGAGGATGAGTAGGATGGTGGCAAGGAGGGTGGCGCGGAAGAGGAGTTTGGAGGAGGCGGAGAGGAGCTTGGCGCTGGAAAGGCGGCGAAGGTAGGAGTTGTAGCGTTCGAGTTTATTGGTTTTGCTCGTGTCGGCGGGAGAGGCCATGAGTGGCGGAGATGGCGGAGGAGCGGGTAAAGATAGGACCTTTCGCTCACGAGAGGCGTGTTTGATGGTCCTGAAGAGGAAAGAGAAGGGTAGTCTAAATTTAAAGACAGGAGGGAGCGAGCGAGCGAGCGAGAGAGAGAGAGAGTGGGAAAGCAGTACAGTGTGAGGCTGTGAGCTGTGGGGTTGGTTGGATGCCAGTTCTTTTCTCTCTCTTAATTTTGGATATATATGTGAAAAAATTTAAAGTCAAATTATCATTTTCAAATCTATTAATTTTATCTCATATAAATTATAAATTTAATATGTAAATACTCAATTAATATTTATTTTAAGATAAATTTAATAATTTTTAAAAATATATCATGACAAAAATTTAGTCAAGCTGACCCAATACATATATATATATATATATGAAGAATTTATTTTCTATTAATCTCAATTCATAATTTGAATTAGGATATCATGATATAATTTTTCTCGGTTAAGGAGTATGAAATTTACTAAAAAAAATTAACAATTCTCAATCAACTCATCTATCAATTAGAAAAAAAAAAATTTTTGGAAAATACAATTTAATTTACTTCAATAAAATTCTCAATAAAAATGTGCTAAAATTTTCTACTATTAATAAATTATCTTCGACTCTCATAACTATTTCTCAATAACTCAAATTGTACTTTCATTCCAAACAAATTAATGAGATTGTCTAACCCTAAAAGAAAAAAATTATTATTAATTAATGCAAATATCTTGATGAAATTTGTGTCAAAATGGTCTTTATTATCATTGAATTTGCACTGAGATTAGTATATTAACAATCTCAAAGCAAATTCAAAAGTAATGAAAGTTTCGTTCGAGACAACTTTTGGCCTATTCTTCTTCGTTGTTTTCAAAAAAAAAATTGTGCTAAAAAGTTACTATAGAAAGAAGTAAGAAAACTGTCCAAAACGAAGCCAAAGTCTATCCTTATTAGGGCTGTCAAAATCGGGTCACAAGTCAGGTTCGGGTCGAACCCGAAACTAACCCGATACAAAATCGAGTCACAAGTCAGGTTCGGGTCGAACCCGACACAAAATCGGGTCACTGGTCACGAGTCAAAATCGAATCACTGATTGGGTTCGGGTCGAACAGAAGGTTGTGGCAACCTCCGGATACCAGATGGCGGGTCGGTGGACGGCTTAGCAGAGGCGACGGCGGATGGTTGATCAACCTTCAGATACCGGCAAGTTGCAACAACATATGGCTCAATTGGCAAACTACGGACAACGGAGCTGACGCGATGCGGGAGTTGAGGGCTTGACGTGAGTTGACAAGAGCTGACTCAAGACTTGGCGTGAGTTGACGCGAACGGTCACCGACTTGACGTGAGGCTGGTTTCCGTGTCAATGTCGGGTTAGCGGGTTGACCAAGACCCGACCCATTTTTTCAGACGCGTCAAAACCTAGAACTCGAACCCAACCCGTTTGCGAAACGGGTTGACCCTAATCCGAAATTTTCGAGTCGAATTCTCGGGTCGTGTCAAATATTGACACCCCTAATCCTAACAATATTCAATAAAGATATCCTAACACAATTTTTTCATCTCAAAAGCCTCTTTTTTCATAGGGAAAATCTATATAATAATTATGATTATTATTATTAAAAGAAGATTTTTGACTGTCCCATTAGGCTCTCTTTCCACGCGGATTTGGCCAAACATTGAAATAAAAATTCGTCGGCATCAATTTATTATGGCTTAATCTTAAATTTAATCAAAATTTTTGGGTAATTATTAACCTTAATTTACTGATTATTACTTAAAAAGTGGTTCATAACTGCAATTCCTTCAAAAAATCATAATGCTATTTTTTTAATAATATGACAAATATGCTTATAGTCACAATATATAGTTTCATTGAAACGTGCAAGCTTTTATAAACATTATTATTATGAAAAAATTTTAGCCTCAATAATTAAAATTTTTATTTATTAAGATATATAGTGATTTTCAAATTTTAAAAAAATAAAAAAATTTAAAAATATTGGGTTTCGTCTATAGGAATTTAGCTAAATGAAATATTTTGTGATTTTTTTCAACAACATTATATATAATTATTTATTTATTTATCTTAGTGTTTATTGCGGGGACAAAATTTTAATTAGGTATCATTTGGGATAACTTTCTTACTATGTTGCTTTTCTGGCTGTAACTGTTTTTCGTTATTTTTCTGAAATTTTTGTACCAGGAAGCTACTTTTTACAATAGCTTTCAAAAAAGCTATTTTCTCCACAGCAGCTTTATAATCACTTCTATAAAAAGTTGTGGCTATCACAAATAGACACTTAGGCTTTGCTTGGGACGGCTTTCTTACAGCTTCTTAAAGCAGCTTTCAGGTGCAAAGTTTTTTATTTTTGTTCTAAAAAGCTGCTTTAAGAAGCAGTAATAAAGCCGTCCCAAACGAAGTCTTAGACTTCGTTTGGGAAAGCTTTTGCCACTATTTTTTCATTGTTTTCAATAAAATTTTATACTAAAAAATTATTGTAGAAAGCAGTAAGAAAATTATCACAAATTAGATACTCTGCTTTCTAAAAGCAATTTTTCATCATAAAAATTTCTAAGAAAACTATGAGATACAACAAAAATCAGCATCCAAACGAAATTATAATTATTGCCTGAAAAAATAAAGCAGCCAGAAAGCTATCATAAACAGTATCTTAATCAAAAACATAAATTGTATTTTCCCTTGGTGCAAAATGCAAATATCATCCCCTATAAATAATTTCATAAAGATTTATTCTCATTTCCACAAATAATTATCTAACCAAAGAACTACTAACACTTTTTCTTTTTTTCTTTTTCTTTTTTTTTTTTTTTTTTGCTTGTCGGTGGATAAAGATATTTAATTTAAATTTGAAATTAATTAATAGCACAGAGGAGTGGAGCTTGCATGGCTGTGGCTTGTCATGTGTCGGCATGTTCACTGTCTTCTTCTAACTATTTTTTTATTAGAAAAATATTGTTTTTTTTTATTTTAAGAAAATAACAAAATAGAAGAGATTATGTGGGCCCATCGGTTGGTTCTTTCGTAGAAGATTGGCCGATTTATTTGTACTTACATGATAATCAAATTGCCATATATATATATATTTTTTAAGGGTTGGTAATGTAAATAAAAAAAACAAGGAAGTAATTAAAGAATGTTTTTTGTGGGGTTTGGTTATTCAGCCTTTGGTTTGTTCACTATTAGGATGTTATGAAAAATGGATAAGGGTAATGTCATATGGGAAGATGGGATAATTTTATGAGATTTCACCCACGTGAAATATATGATCGCCCTTATAATTAGGGAAGGAGTGTAGACAGTAAATACTGTTGATGCATCCTCTAGAAATTATCTTGATCAGGCACGAATCTCGAGGCAAAATCAAGTTCGAAACTTTCGAAATTAAAATTAGGGTCATCTGAATTATGATTTTAGCAAGATTACAGTCAAACTGAACGTCTCGGAAATACGAACCCAACGACACTAAATTCAACTCAATTCGAGCTCAAATGGGTCCAAATCAAGGACCTGAAGCTTTGTTGGAAGGTTCAAACGACAATTCGAATTACTAAATGGTTTCGAAACATGACGTGCTTATAGTCGAATCGAGTGGCTCGACGAGACAAATCCAATGAGCTTAAGATCTCCAAAATCTGATATCTCTAAGACCTTCAAATGACCAGCAAACGGTCCACAATCAAGGGATTCAACATCAGCCGTCCATTCAAATCACTCCCTAATTACTGTTGATCTTTCACTTATTTATGGGCCACGTCACTCCCAAAAATCTATAAATAGAACCCCTTTTCCTCTTGAAAAGGTGCACCTAATCCTAAAGGAGAAAAGAGAGAGATCGAAGATCGCTCTTGCCTCCTTGCTCCTCCTCGACCACCGCCGGAGTTCCGCCGGACCACTGCTTGATGCCCTGAGATCTGTCGGACCACCATCTAACGTCCTATGCTCCGCCAGACCATCGTTTGATGCCCTGAGCTCTGCCGGACCACCACCTGACGTTCTCAGCTCCGTCGGACCATCGCATGATGCCCTGAGCTCCGCCGGACCACCACCTAACGTCCTCAGCTCTGTCTGCCTGACCCCCTGAGCTCCGCTTGACCACCACCTAACGTCCTCAGCTGCGTCGGACCACCGCCTGATGCCCTCAGCTCCGCCAGACCACCGCATGATGCCTTGAGCTTCGTTGGACCACCACCTGATGTTCTCAGCTCCACCGGACCACCGCATGACGTCGGAGCACCGCTAGACCACCACCTGATGTCCTTAGCTCTGCCAGACAACCCCCTAAGGCATGGAGTTCTATCGGACCATCACCTAAGGCTTGAAATTATGCTAGATCATCGGGTGACCCCGAAGTTCCACCACTGTGACGCCGGACTTTCACATACCCCCAACTTCAACCCTACAGTTGATACTTATAATCTTATCGCCCTTCGAGGCAAGTCGGCCCACTGTAACCTACTCAAGTGCTAGTGGAATCATTTCAAACTGGGCCAGGCCCCGTGAGTTTTCCCTTTTTCAAGATTTTCCACGTAAAAATCTTATATTCTCTCTGTGTGTGAGCTGGATATCCGTGCAATACTAAGTCGTAAAATTCTAACTCTATTACCGCATATATTCTATCCCGTAATAGTTTGACACCGCCTGTGGGAACGCCAGTCATACTATCCTGAAGCACCACTACAATGGCCAACAGGCACATCAATCACATCTTAGGAGCCTCCCACTCAAATTCGCATCAATCCCAGAATCAGTCTATAAATCATGGATGCCAAGTATCCGCTTCTTTTTATCCAGGGGGGAAAAATGTCACTGCAGAAGGAACTTCAGTACCCTTCCTGGAAGACCGCATAAGGAAGATGGAGGAGTCTTAGAATGAGATCCTTCAACTCCTACAAGAGACCCAACAGCTGGCACTAGCCTCACAGGAAGAGATCCTTCTCCCTCGAGATCCACCACGGGTCAGAGAGGTTCCACCAGAACATCTTCATGTCGATATTTCTCTTCCTCCACCAAGGATGCATCCTCCGACACATCAAAATAATGAACTTGCTGACACAGTAATCTCTACCCATCCTTTACATACAGGTCAACAACCTCGCATTCCTCCAAACATCCCCGAGGACTTAGCCCCACCACATATTACTGAACTCCCTCGCAATGTCCTATGGAATGAACTATGAAGATTGGTTCAAGAAGAGTTTCTCGTGGGAGGTGCAAGACAATCTCTTCGTCAGCGGGACTTCCAGGAGTCATCACCTTTGGTTAAAGCCATCTTTTAACACCCCATTCCGATAGGATTCAAACTATCAAACATCGACCCCTATGACTGGACATCTGACCCGTACGAGCATATCAATCACTATAGGACCATCATGCATATACAATGAGCCTTAGTTGAGCTCCTATGCCAAACTTTTTCTGCTACCCTCAAATGATACCCTCGAACGTGGTTCTACTCACTTCCAATCGGAATAATTTCTACATTCGTTAGATTGGCCAAGATGTTTGTCGAACAATTTATCGCTAATCGAAGAATTGCTAAGGATTCTTCTCAGCTCTCTGAGATCCGCTAAAATGAAGAAGAATCACTGAAAGAGTATTCAAATAATTTTCCACTGATGCTCGATAAATTTCAGGAGTAGAACCTGAATTACTGAGAGGAGTTTTCCTTAGAGGCCTCCGCTTAGGACCTTTTTACTCTGCACTTATATAAGACACTATTCTCTTATATGCTGATATGATCCATCATGTGGAGGCACACATATCAACAGATGAAGCCATTAATGCTCATAGGAAGCAATTTGAGCAATCTTCCGGAAAGCGCAAGAATGCTCCCGTAATGGAGGACTCACTCTTACAATGAAAGAAAAACTTGTCTCCTAGACCCCCAGTACCACGACGTGAGTTTCAGCAAGAATATGAGTATACACCACTCAATGTCCCTCCAACAAATGTGTTGATGATCATCCGAGATTAGGAGAATATAAAATGGCCAAATACTTTAAAGTCGAACGTAGGAAATCAAGATCAATACTATTATTTCCACCGTAGTCGTGAATACACTATTGAAGCTTGCAAATAACTCAAGGATGAGATTGAGAGGCTGATCCGACAAGGATATCTTCGATAATTTATCCAAAGCCCACATGCTCGAGATGATGTTGGTCCCACTGTGGGGCAAAAATAGCAACAACAAGGATAACCATTGAATAATATTCAAATGATTGGTGAGATTAAATGATCACACGATATATGCATTTATGTTAGTAATAGTAGTCATCTTGTTTCGTCGTATCTCTTTTATAAGTAGGGTGTCGCTATGATATCCCTAGTTTTTTTTTCTCTTCCAAGTCAGATTTTAATTTATCCCTGTACGTATATCTTATATGTTTAGCATGGTGTAACTCGTATATCCCTAGGTTGCACTAGAAAGTTGTTATATTATCTTACATAATATAGTGGTGTGTTGTCTGCTCTATTTTGATATTGTATACTTCTTTGAAAAGGATAAAAAATGATGATAATGAAAAACTATTGATGAATGTAATCTCTTTATCCGACATTTGAAAAATACGGAATTTTTATTATGTTTTAATCACTGGATGATTAATCCCAGGGGGATTCGATCCGATCTCTTCCATGTAGGTTAACGTCATCGACATACAACCTCGGATAAGTCAAACATCCTAAGAGGATGTCAATCAAATCTTAATTCTTGATTCGAGAAATACATAATCTTTATTGTGTCTCAATCATTGGACGATCAATCCCAGGGGGATTCGATCTCGACCTCTTCCATACATGTTAACGTCATCGAGCAGTACTCTGATGCACAACCTCGGATAGGTTATGCATCTTTGGTGGATTCTCTCGACCTCTTCCACACAGGTTAACACCATTGAGCAGTGCTCTGACATAGGTGGATTCTCTCGACCTCTCCCACTGTAACCTACTCAAGTGCCAGTGGAATCATTTCAAACTAGGCCAGGTCCCATGATTTTTTCCTTTTTCAGGGTTTTTCATGTAAAAATCTTGTGTTCTCTGTATGTGTGAGCTTGATATCCGTGCAATGCTAAGACATAAAATTCTAACTCTATCGCCAAGTATATTCTAGCCCGTAACAACTGTAGATGATTGACTCCATAGTAGAAGTTATACGGGTCCTGCACTACAAGAAAAAATATATATTTTAGCAAAAAAATTTTATAGGCATAGTGTTGTCAATAATTTCAGAAATACTTCTTCCAGATTAATTAGACTACACGCATTTTCGATGGATTCTCGACTGTAGAATCTGTTGGAAATTTCTACTTATTTCTGATGGTTGTTTCAACTTAAAAAGTTAAATATCTCCCTGATCATCCCCTTCCTCATATTTATGCAAATAGATAGCTCTTTGCCCCCTTTCACTCGTGATCTTGTTGCCACCATGCTTGGCACCATTCTTTGATTAATTTGTGGATCTAAAAATAAATCTCCTTCTATTATATTTTTTTAATAAATAAAGCACCTAAAATATTTTATGAATAATTAAAGCATGATAATAAATGTCAAGAAATATGCATCCAAAGATGAGGATATAATTATTCCTTAACCAATAAGGTGTCATCTCTTAGAAAGAGACAACAAGCAATCTAACTTTTTGATCATGCCCTAATTTTCTCACTACAAATATGGTGCTCCATAAATTATATTTTTAAAAGAATCTAAATCACTCAATCAAGATAGGTAATTTAAACATGTTCTTAAAATTAAAGATTAATCTTTCATGATTAGGTCATTGCTCATTATAAATTATAATCTTTCTCCATATGTATAAACAATAATGTTAGGCTTCGTTTGGACGGCTTTCTTACTACTTCTTAACACAGTTTTTTAGTACAAAATTAAAAATTTTTGTACTAAAAAACTGATTTAAAAAGTAGTGAGAAAGTCATTCCAAACGAAGCCTTAGTTTAAGTCATAATCATCTCAAAAAAACAAGTTTAAGTCATAACCATGGGTTATTAATTTACACCAAATAGTCTAACTATATAAGCTCCTTATTAATTTCATAGTTAATAATCACTTCATGGCTTATACTTTGTCTGGGATATCTTTTGACCGCTGCTTTCTTGCTACTTTTAAGAAAATTTTATACTAAAAAGTTGATTTAGAAAGCAGTAAGAAAACTGTCTCAAACAAAATCTTAATCATAAGTCTAATACGAGCGCAATACTCAATCATGAATTAGTATATCTAATAAAACTATAAGCTTTTATCGTATCTTCATCAAATTCCACTGAGCCCTCTGAATAAACAGCTTTTAAAACCATGCTTACTTCATTTCTAGCCTTCTTCATCATCATCTGCCCTCAAAGCCCTAAGAAAATGTAACCTCCCTAAGCTATTTGCATCACCTTCTCACTCCTTTTGACACAGTGAGAAAATATAACAAAAATTAGTTCTCATCACATCATATATCCCATATGATTTCTTCTCTTTGCTATCAACTAAATCATAAATGCATGCACGCCCCACCCCTCCCTTGCTTCTACGTTGCATGTGATCTGCTCGTGTCGGTGATCATCTATCCATTCTGTTAATTTATTCAAAAGCCACTGTCCTCAATTACTAAGCTTTCGTTTGGGACTGCTTTCTTACTTCTTATAAAGCAGCTTTTTAATATAAAAAACTGCTTTAAAAATCAGTAAGAAAACGTACCAAATGAGGCCTAAAAGGCTAAAAACGATACAGAAGCTGTAAGTTGCGTCTGCTGTTAAAAGAGAATAATTCTTTCTCTTCCCTTAGTCAGCTTTCAGTCTAGTTTAGGCAGTCAGGTTTGGCAGAAACTTTTGATATTTTCAGTTAACTTTGATATAAAATTAGTTATAATTCAATTCATTGGACATTGTTGAGTTGAATATTGCGTTCTCTACTTGCATGAAAAGGGCCACGAGATATTGCAAGCTCTTCCCATTGAATGTAAGAAGCTGTAAATATAATTGAAGAGGATGTGTTGTTTGAGTTCTTGGAAGAATATTAGCAGTTATGGCACTTATTGTGAGGGAAGGCTATGGCATATGGCTCATGTGGGCAATGGTGGAGGTCTGGTTCTTGCATGTGAAGGTCGCGGCATAAGTCTTTTTGGCAATGATTATGGTGTGGATCTTACAAATGATATTTGTGATATGGGATTTTAGAGCGATGGTTGCAACATAGATATTCTTGATTTGTTGTGATGTAAGGATCTATTTGGGATGGCTTTTTCGTTATTTTGCTTTTTAGACATCTATCATAATTTTATTTGGTTATTATTTTTTTGTTGCTTTCTCATTGTATTTAAGAAATTTCTATGGTGGAAAGCTGTTTTTTTCTAACTAACAGTGGCGGAGCCAGAAATTTTATTCAGGGGGGGGCCTAAATTAAAATAGTTATATTTGTCGTCTCATATTGAATGTTAAAATATATTAAAATAATTTTATTTGTCATCTCATTACCGAAGCCAAGAGTAGCTGTAAGATCAAAATTAAGAATGCAAATAATATGGCGAGAGATGAGCTAAAAGGAAAACGAAAGCCATGATCGAGGTCGTGAGTCGCGAGTCGAGAGAGAGGAGCAAAGGGAAAAATGAAGCAGACCGTTTGGGTTGAGGGAAAGCAAGTCGTTTGGGGGTGGCCTCCATTTAGGCATGTGATATGATATTGTAGCCAAAGTAAAATTTTTTATAAGAAAGTTATTGTGAAAAGTAGTAAGAAAACTATTGTTAAAATATATATTACACATATCTCAAAATAAATTCAAAAGAACAAATTTATTCTTGTTGGAATTATTTGTAAGTAGCAGCATTACATTTGGTTAAAAATCACACATAAATCCTTACATAACATAAAAATTAAAAAACCGAGGATAGAACAAATATCACTTAGGCATACCTCTATCTTTCTTAACATAGGCTCCGCCCATGCTAACTAAGCCTTTTTAGGTATACCTCTATCTTTCTTAACATAGGCTAAATTTAATACATCTACTCTCCTAATCGGACACAATGAGTGAACAAGGTTGACGCTTTATGTGACCAAACCATTTAAGGCGACTCTCTCTAATCTTATCTGCCACTGTAGCTACTCCAACTTTTTCACGTATATACTGGTCTTGCATTTTGTTCATAAGAGTGAAGCCACTCATCGAGCAGAGCATCGACATCTCTGCGATATTTAAATTAATTTTATACTTATCTTTTAACGACCAATATTCTGCACCATAAAGTATTGCAGGTCTCACAATCATCTTATAGAATTTTCCCTTAAATTTGAGAGGTACTTTTTTATCACAACAGGCCCGATGCATTCCTCCACTTCAACCATCCAATTTTCTTCTCCATCCTTTAATTTTAATATTATTTGACTTTTTAATATTCAAATGAAATTCTTAATTGTTAATTAAGCAAAGGGAAAATTGCCAGCAAGATTACTTATCAATTAAAAGGTGCTCAGTACAGTTATATATTAATTGTTGGTTTAGTCATCTTGTGGAAGTCACATGCAAGTTGCTTTGGGAAGCCAAGCAAACCTACAAACATAAAAATACAAGACTGAAATTAAAAAAATTAAGTTATCAAATTTTAATGAGAACAAATTTATAAGTTTTTAAATTTATTTTGACTTTAAAATAATGTATAAATATTAATTAAAAATTATGCTAAAACAAATAATCATATTGTTCATCTATCAATAGCTTAAAAAAATAAAATATATATAATTTGCATTTAATTAATTGATGCATTAAATACATTTTCAAATGATGTCTAAAATTTATGAGATCAATTCATACTTTTATATATAATCTAAAAATATATATTTAATGTAAACAAAATTAGAAAATCTTTGAATATATAAAAAAAATAAACAAAAAAAGGATAATTAGTAACAAAGCAACATCACAAACAAAGGCAGCCACAATCTCAACCACTGGATCCTAACTAATTGAGCTCATCTTCGTCGTTCAGCTATCTTGTATCTAGTTCAATTTCTATATATAGGGGTTGTAGCACCCTAATATTGTATTAGCTGTAATCTATTTTCAGTCTAGTAATAATTCCTCTTTCTGCCTTTTCCTTTGCTTGTGTCCTTCATGTTTTCTGTCTTTATGGTATCAGAGCCATATTAGCTGTCTTCTTTTTCTTTTTCGCCTCCTTTCTCCCCAGCAAAGTAACTCTCTTTCGTAATCTGCCAGACAATCTTTCTTTCCTTCGTCTCTTTCTCTCAAGCAAAGATGGCAAACTCTTCTTCCTCCCACACAGGCGAACTATCTTCCGCAAATAACTCCGACACTCCATTTATTCCCTCTTCCCTCAAGTTCTTGATCACCAACATCAAAATCTCGTTCCCACTCAGCTCTCAAATGACAACTACCCAACTTGGCGATCTCAGATGCTGAAACTCTTTCGGGCTAACATCTAAGCTGTTTTCTTCATTCCACATCAACACCTCCCTCTCACTTTTTGCATATACTTGACGGTTCTTCCTCTCTCAATCCCGTCTACGCCAACTGGATGCTAGCCGATCAAAATCTCGCCGCAGCCCTCTACTCAACCATCTCATATATGATTCTCTCGTATGTCCTAAATCTTGAAACCACTTTAGACATTTGGGCTACCTTAGAGATGGGTCAAACGACGATGCTTCAATACCTTACTAATGTCAAAATGTTGGTGGACAACATCGCGGCAGCCGGCACATCCATAGACAGCGAATATGTCATTCTTTACATCTTGAACGGTCTCCCTCATCAGTATCAAGCATTCAAGTCATCTATTAGCACCAAACTCACACCAATCAGCCTTGAAGATTTGTATTCGCTTCTCATCAGCGAAGAAATCAACATCCTTGCTGAACAGCCATCGCTAACCCTCACTCCACTCTTTTCTCCACTCGTGGGAGAGGCCACTCCAGAGGACGCTCCCAATCTTCTATAGGTCGGGGCAAATCCTTTCCAAACCTTGGCAATCGTCCACGTAGCAATAATCCCACTATTTGTCAAATCTACAGGAAGTGTGGCCATGCCACTCACATGTGTTGGCATCGTCTTGACACTAATTATCCCACCCCCACTACCTCTTCGACTGCTCTCCTAGCTTCCAACCCGAATACCCCTTCCGAATGGTCTCAGCAATATCGAAGATTATCGCGGCACAGACAATATTGCTATAGGAGACGGTCGTACGCTTCCCATCTCCCACTTCGGATGCGGAATTCTTCCTACGCCGAATCATAAGATTTTACTTTCTAAAGTCTTTCATCTTCCTCACATCTCACATAATCTTCTTTTCGTATCAAATCTTGCTCATGATAACAATCTATCTATATCTTTTGACTCATCTGGTTTTTCTATAAAGGATCCGAAGATAAATAGGATTCTTCTCTCGGGACCCTGCCATTATGGCATCTACACCATCTGCCCCTACAACTCTCATTCTACAGCTCACCAAACTATGACTGCCACTTATCCTCCTCCTCTCTGCTGGCATCAACGATTGGGTCAACTGCATCCTCAAATTCTCGCCACCATCTCCAAATAGAACTCATCGCTTAACATTGCTTTAGGTTGTTCCACATGCATACCTTGTAAGACCTCGAAAGGTCACAAATTGTCATTTTCTCCTTCTACAAATCATAAATACAAAACTCTTGAACTCATTCATACAGATGTATGGGGCCCTGACCCAATTTTATCTACTCAAGGATTTAAATACTAGGTTAAATTTTTTGATGATGCTTCTCATTTTACTTAGGTGTTCCTTCTTAGAAATAAATCTTATGTCTATACTACATTTCTTAAATTTCATAAATTAGTTGAGAACAAATACTCTTGTAAAATCAAATACCTTCGAAGCGATGGTGGCACAGAATTACAAATCTTAATCTTCAACATTACCTGCAAACTCATGACATTTCCCACCAACTTAGCTGCCCTTATACTCCTGAATAGAATGATCTCATTGAAAGGAAACATCGTGATATAATCGAAACCGCCAGAACTCTTCATAACACTGCTAATCTTCCTTTCTCTTTTTGGCCTGACGCCCTTCTAATTGTTGTTTACCTCATCAACCTTATGCCTTATCCTAACACATCTCACCATTCTGCTTATCAACTCCTTCACAAACAACCACCGGCATATCAACATCTCAAAGTGTTTGATTGCTCATGCTTTCCTCTTCTACCTTCTCACACCCGTCACAAACTAAATATCAAATCTCCTCATTCCATTTTTTCGGGTACACTATTAACTACAAGGGGTACAAATGCATGGACCTTATCTCACGTCGCATAATCATCTCTCACCACGTAACATTTGACAAGTCTACTTTCCCTTACTCCTCCTCTCCATCTATTTCAACCACTCCCACCACTCCTTCAAATCTATATCTTCTTATTTCCCCCTCCCTTATATCCCCTCCCAACTCCTTCAATATGCTCCTCCACCCTCCAACTCCGGCCCCGTCATCCCATATTCCTTCCACTGAACCCCCATCCTCATCTATACCGCCACCCACACCTCCCACTGCTCCCACATCCTCGAACTCATCCCTGCCTATCTCCTCTCCTTCTCTCCCTATTCACTCTACTCATCCCATGATCACTCACTTGCAAACTGGATCTTTAAAACCCCATCAATAAATGAACATACATCATCACACTACCCCCATTCCGCTCTCCCCAACGAATTACACTTAAGCATCGAAATACCCTCAGCAGAGGATAGCCATGGCCTATGAATTCCTCACTCTTCAACAACAAGGCATGTGGTCTCTCATTCCTCCTCCACTGAACATCACTATTCTCGGTTCTCGATGGACATACAAAACAAAATTCAATACTAATGGCTCCATCGCTCGACACAAGGCTCGCCTTGTAGCTCAAGGCAATCGTCAAGAATACGGTTTAAATTACAAGGAGACCTTTAGTACTATTGCCAAATTCCCTTCTATCAGGATACTCCTTACTGTCGCTATCCACAACAATTGGCATGTCCACTAACTCGACATGACCAATGCTTTTCTCCACAACCCCATCAATGAACAAATCTACATGAAACAACCCTGCAGTTTCGAAGATTCTCAATATCCCCATCATGTTTGTCTTCTTCGAAAATCCATCTATGGCCTCAGATAAGTGCCCCACCAATGGTTTCAAACATTCTCTCAAGCTCTTCTTCTGAATGGGTTTCAGAAAAGCAATGTTGATTCGTCTCTATTTACCTATCACCATAACGATCATCAAGCTTATCTACTCATCTACGTTGATGACATTCTTCTTACCGGCGATCACTCTCCTACTCTTCATCACATAATTTCATCTCTAAACAAATATTTCTCAATCAAACATCTCAGCAAACCATCCAAATTTCTAGGCATCCAAATTACTCATCAGCCCACTCATCTCCATCTATCTCAATCCGCCTATGCCGAAGCTATTCTCCAACAAGCCAGTCTTTTTAACTGCAGACCCATCTCCAATCCCTCCTACACTAAGCTACCCGTCTATGTTCTTACTGATCCTCACCTATCTGATCCCACTTCTTATCACCAACTCACATGCTCCCTACAATATCTAACCATCACTCGCCCCGATCTCTCCTTCGCTGTTAATCAACTCTGCCAACATTTACACAATCCCTTACCCATACACTTTCTTCAACACAAATGCCTTCTTCACTACCTTCGTGGCACTCTTCACTTCGGTCTTCCTATCCATAAATTATCTCTTCACCTTCAAGCCTTTTCAGACGCTGGCTGGGCCACGGACTCAACCACTAGGCGTTCAACTTCAGGATATTGCTCCTTTCTAGGAAATACTCTATTCTCTTGGACTGTCAAGAAACAGCAAACTGTAGCTAGGTCTTCCACAGAGACCGAATATCGAGCTCTAGCCGCAGTAGCTTAGGACGTCCTATGGATTCGATGACTTCTATCAGATTTTCGCATTCATCCGTCTACTCCTATCGATATACATTGCGACAGCACGTCTGCCTTCGCTCTTAATCAACAACTCGGTCTTCCATGCAAGAAAAAAACACATCGAGGTTGACATCCACTTCATTCGTGACCACATTCAAGATCAGGAAATCAAAGTTGTTCCTATCTCCACCAAGGATCAAATAGCTGACGTTCTCACAAAACCGCTTTCTACACCGATCGGTTTCAGCTCCTTCGGTGCAAACTTACAATTCATCCTTCACCGTTAGTTTGTGGGGGTGTAACAGAGCAACATCACAAGCAAAGGCAGCCGTAATCTCAACCACTGGATCCTAACTAACTGAGCTCATCTCAGCCGTTCAGCTATCTTGTATCTAGTTCAGTTTCTATATATAAGGGTTGTAGTACCTTAATATTGTATTAGATGTAATCTATTTTCAATCTAGTAATAATTCCTCTTTCTGCCTTTTCCTCTGCTTGTGTCCTTCGTGTTGTCTCGTCTTTAATTAGGCATTCTAAAATCTGTAAGGACTTGTTTTGTTTGATTTGAAATAAAATAGGTGTAAAGTATTTCAAATGCAATGGTTTTAAAATATTAGCTGAAGCAAAAGAAATAGAGAGTAAAATTTTCAAATAATTTGAATTCGTCATCTAGTTCAATTTTGATGTACTCGCAAATCATTAGATTTGACCAATTTTCAAATACACTGTAAATTCTCTTCCTCTGCCACTTCCTATCACTGTAGTCGATGGCCTCCACTATCATCGTCAGTCGCCCGCCACCTCCGTGCCAGCTACCAGCCATCGACCATCACCATCATTATATTTTACACTGTATTTATTTTACTCAAAACCGAATAAAATAATAATCACCTAATTTATTTTACGCTCATTCAAACAATTTAAGCATATCTCAAATACATTACATTCCTTTTACACTGCATTCCTTTTACGTGCATTCATTTTTCAGCAAATGAAATAAACCCTAAAACTCCAAATATTAATAGAGTAAGAAGATTAAACAATTAAGAAAGAAATGAGAAGGCATCAAAAATTAATTCATTCATATTTACAAAATTTTAATTTTCTCATTGAGAAATATTTATAGATTATCAAATCATCTAATGATCTATTAACAATCTAACAAACAATAGTAACATATAAACTAATCACTCATAATGACTTATTAAAGCTACTTATTATATTAATGACTAAAAAATTATCAGATGTGATGAAAATTATATATAACTAATCAAATATTTGCATCATTAAATTTAGCTTCAAAGCCTACTTTGACTCATCAGTCTCTCAGCCGACACTTAACCCCAATCCATCTCCTGTTTTGTCGGTGCCTCTCTCTCCTC
Source organism: Dendrobium chrysotoxum (assembly GCA_019925795.1). Classification (NCBI taxonomy): domain Eukaryota; kingdom Viridiplantae; phylum Streptophyta; class Magnoliopsida; order Asparagales; family Orchidaceae; genus Dendrobium; species Dendrobium chrysotoxum. The sequence continues at coordinate 2,695,811 of CM034303.1, forward strand.
TCTCTCTCTCCCACAGTTCTCTCTCCTCTCCCTCTCTCTCCTCTCTCCTCTCTCCTCTCTCTCTCCCTTCTCTCTCATCTCTCTCTCTCCCTCTCTCACCTCTTTCATTCCTCTCTCTCTCTGCTCTCTTTCTCCTCTCTCTCTCTCTGTCTCCTCTCTCACTCAATTCTCTCTCTATCTCTCTCTTTCTCCTCTTTCTCTTTCTCTCTCTTGGGCCCAAATCACACGAGACAATGCGCACGTGTCGGGCATAATGGAATGTCCCATTTGGCATGTGTATCCAAAGCTCAAGTTGAATAGTAGTGCTAATTTTTTTAATAATCATTATAAGTAAATTAGAGCATTATTTTCATCATAAATAAATATCATGCATGAAAAAAAATTTAAAAATTCTAATTAAATTTTAATAAAATAAAATTTTTAAATAATATAATTTTAATTGATCCCATATTAATATACTTATATCATAACAAATTTAATTACTTTGAGATTCATTCTAATAAAAAATTAATATTCTGATTTAAATTCTATTAATTAGATGTTAAAATAACTAAAAAAATAATTAAATTACTATTTCTAATAAATAAATTAATTAAAATTAAATTTAGATTATTTGAATTAATTAGTATATATATATATCAGCTCATAAAAATAAGAATAAATAGAAAAATGATATTAATATTGATAACATTATATAATTCAATGCTTTGCTTACCAATAAGACCAAAAGATCAGCATATTTATATTTTAACCCATAACAACTTGTAAAAAAAAACCAATATGTATAAAAAGGATGAGTCAACGTCAATTTTTTTATTATTTATAATTGAAGATGAGGTTCAAATTGTAATTAATGTCGTTTTTTTGCATTGCTTTTTCATAATAATGCCATGTAGTATGAAAATGAGGACTGAAATTTATATCCAATTTGTCATAATTTATGGGATATTTATGCACATGATACCAAATTTTTTTATTAATCAAACTAACATTAAAGTAATTCGTTATAAATAAAATTAGATAAAAATATCCTGATATGTTTTATTATAGAATAACCTTCAAAGCACTTTAATTTGCATTGAGATTAGTGTAACCCTTAAACATCTGATGTAACAAATATACATCATATAGAGCATATTATATGATGGGAGTTTAAAGAATCTATTGATATGAGAGTTGTTCTAGAGTTTTGGTCTGTTCGTTTGGTTGGTAGGATCGTAGTCGGACGACAGTGGTCGGAAGGATCGTAGTCAGCGAGAGATGGGATTCGGAGGACGGTGGTCGGCGGACGACGAAGGTCGGAGGGACCGTCATTGGCGGGGGACGGAGGCCGGAGAGACCGCAGTCAACGGTCAACGGTGGTCGAAGGGACCATAGTTGGTGGGAGATGGAGGTTGGAAGGATCATAGTTGACAAGCGACAAAGGGCATCATTACTAATTTTATTTTAATTTTTATTTTGTTGAGCTTTTGAATCTAAAATATATGTAGGTTGGAAATCTATGATAAATTTTATTATTTAAATAAAATAAAATAATAATGGTAAAAGAATGCTAGTTTTATAATTAGTTAAAATTTAGGTATTACATACAAAATTATCGTCATGAAATTTCAATCTTTTCGGCACAATTTGTGTTTCCATTTATTCTCATATAATATTTTTATAATATCTTAATAATAATTTTTAAACTTTTAATCATCTTAATTAACAAACTTAAGAAAATTAAAAATGTTAATTAACTTAATTACCTAATACAACAAATAAAGAACCAAAAACTAATGACCAAAAGAGCTTGGAACCTACCTGCTAGCTTTATCAAAAGCTTAATTATTCTTTTGCCAGACATAATAATACACAGACACACTTATAATAATTATATGCTAATCTTCTTTATTAAGGGGATAATTCTAATTAGAAGCATAATTAATGTTTCTTAGGAATATAATTAGCACTTTACAGCTAAAGATTCATTGGCACCATTAATGATTCTTTGAAAATGACAAATCATAAATTTCCAAATCATAAATTAATTTATTAGGTGCTAAACTACACAATTTGTAAATATTAGATTTGTTTGGACTAAAATAGAAAAGTAAATCATGATATTTTCTACTTTGCAAAGAATTTTTATGGCTTTTTGTCGGCTGAAATAAAATATTGTATATACTTATGGGTTCATTTTTAAAAGAAATATTAATTTTAAATTTTTTTACTAATATTAGACTTACATTATTTAAAATTTTTTTTACCCGATGGGCTTCTAAGGTTTAAATATATGAGGATCAATAATATAATTACTTTCAAGCTTTTTTTAATTTTATTAAGAGAACATCAAAATAATTAAAATTATTTTCATTTTTTCGAAAAAAATTATAAATAAGACAAATTTTGATTAATAGATGATAATCACTTATCCAATGAAAAAATATTTAAAAATAAAATTCAAATTTCGATTATATAAATATTAAAATAAAAAATTGATTCCTAATGGAACAAATGTACAAATCTAATAGAAAATAAGAGTAAAAAGTTTTAAGAAACAAAATTAAATTAAATCCTTAAATAAAGGAAAAGTAAAAATGGTTTTTTTTTTAATTTTTTAATATTCATTACTAGAAAGTAAAAAGAAATATCATAAATAAACTATTTAGTCTTAATATTTTATTATTTTGTTATATTTTTAATATCTAATATCTTCATAAATTTATAGCTTATCTATAAAATTACTAAAAGTGAATTTTTATTCACCTTTTATGACAATTACTCTCTTGATTATATGTTAATATCTTAATATTTTCTAATTTAAAATATTTTCATTGTTATTTTTATTGTTCATAAATCAAAATTACACATATAATTTCACATATTTTAATTTTTAAGATAAAAATATTACTCACTTGTTAATTTTTTAGAGCCCATCATGCATGACTTAGATAAAAACATCCTCACATAATTATTTTATTTATTTTCTAATCTCTTATGTAGAGTGCAAAAATCTTTGGATTATTGAAGGAAATATTGGTAAATCTTTGTGAACTTTGAGATTGGTAACAAAATAGTTCCTCTTTAATAACACAAATGAAGAAATGAAGGAAGAAAGATGAGTCAATCATGGAAATGGTATTTTCTTTTGAGGGGCCATGCTCTTCTATATGATGGGGATTTGGCTTAGCAAGTTGTCATACTCAAGGAAGGAAGCTTCCTAGAAATCACAAGTAATGGAGGATCTCATACCACATGGACAAGCACATGCATGATTGCATGAAGATATAGTTGGAGAGTAGGGGTGTGGGGTAGGAGGAGGAAGCAAAATATTTGGTAGGTGTTAGTTAATTGTCAATTGAATAATTAGAGATCTAGAGAGGCATTGGAAATAGAGTATGATAAAGATGAGATCAAGAAAACATTTAGAGATCTAGAGAGAGTATGTGACAAAGATGAGAATTAATGAGGATCGATTTTTTTATCACATACTATATATCTTCTTGTTATTTTTTATCGATCATGTTATCTGAACAGCTGATTTTCTTACTATAACAAATAATAATTCAGTTCATATCATATAGGATATTGTCTATTTAATTTGACTATGTGTATTTCATAGTAAGATGGATATCACGGTATTATTCTTGTTGGTATAGCTTGGAGGTTATATATACTCAGAGTAGTGCTCTCATATGAACATGCTTAAACTGTAAAGTTTTCAACAAAAATCATTTGCAACACAAAAATAAAGAGTTTTGCTTTATTTTACTTATGGTCGAATCTCACAATCTCCCAGCCTACTTAAGCAACTAATATCATCATTAGTATTGTTTCATATATCACAGAATTATTCACCAAGCGAATAAGAATATGTAAGTTGTAGTTGGGAAATACATTTATATCACCAATCAATTGTCTCATAGGCTTTAGTTATGCTATCTTGATCATGATTGTAAAAATCAGTCGTAATCAGACGGTTGAACCAATACGATCATAAACCAGTTCTCAAATTGATTCGGTCTGATAAAAAAATCAAATTTATAAGGAATCGGTCAAAACTACTCGAGCCTTAAATTGAAAGCTAGCAGTTGTACTCGATGGAGTGGATTTATTCATTTTTTATCTTTGATGTAAAAAATTCCAATATCTCTTACACATTGCTATTTGTGCGTGATGAATATTTGTAATAAGCTAAGATATTAATACTTTATCATCGCAAATATTATAGCATATATTTATAATAATTATAATTTAGTAATATTATAACATTAAAACATGTAGGTGTGATTCCATGCATGCATGATAGGCACTTTTTATTAAGCCGATAATATAGAGATATTAGTACTATTTGATCTCACACTTTACAGCTTGACCACATTATTGGCACCACTAATTCTTGTTCTGCCTTTTCAAATTGTTATAGATATTTTTTTATGTCACCATTTTCCTTTTACAAAATATGGTGAAAGCTTTTTGTGTCCATTCTATATATAATGACAGTAATAAGATGGAGCTATCAATTATATGGATCTGTATAAAATTAGTTGAAGATTTTTAAAATTGATAATTTTTTTTAATTAAGGCTTCATTTTGAATAGCTTTTTTGCTGTTTTTTAAAGCAACTTTTTAATAAAAAAATTTCTTGAAAATTGTGAAAAAATAGTGATCAAAAGCTGTCCCAAATGAAGCCTTAGGCGGCTTTCTTACTACTTCTTAAAGCAGTTTTTTACTATCAAAATTAAATTTTTTGTATAAAAAAGCTGCTTTAAGAAGCAGTCAGAAAGTCGTCACAAACGAAGCCTAAATTAGATTTCACCAATTATCCAATATGTATTATTATTTGTGAAGAAAAAACCTGTTAAGGATATATTGATACATTTTACATTAGGATGGTAGCTAATTTTATTATACGTAACCTTAATTTCATGCATCACGTGTTATTCATCAATACAACATAGCCATTACATAATAAAACTAAATTTAAATGATAAATACAACAAAGACTTTGATTGGGATAATTTTCTTACTGCTTTCTAAAGCAGCTTTTTAGTACAAAAATTTCTTAAAAGCAGCGAAAGGCATACCAAAAGCTGTCCCTAACGAAGCATAAGCTTACAACTAAATTATTTGTCTATTTTTTCAATCATATTTCTCTTTTAAATTTAATTATAATATCTAATAGTTTAGTCCTATTGATAGATAACAACTTAATTTTTAGACAATACAACTAAACTATCAAACATTCACTAATAGAATGCAATTAAATTATTTCTCTAATAGTTTAATTATTTTTCTCTTTTGCTCTAACTATATTTTCTAATAGTTTAATCATATTATAATACAAAACATATCAAGATATTTTTTTCAAAATATATTATTATTATTATTATTGGCTTCATTTCATGTTGAAAAGAAATAATAATAATAATAATAATAATTAATATAATATATTTCCTTTTATTTGGAGGGAGTTAAATACTCTATGGCCCACCATGCATTTTTTTATAACTATGTAATTAATTTTTTTAATTAATAATCATAATACATAATTAGCATTATGGTAGAATGTTTGAAGTAAAAGATTAGTACCAAGTACATATTCTTTTGACAAATGAAGAAAATGAGAGATTCCTTTTCACCAAAGAAGGTCCCTTTAAAAAAGAAAAAATTTGGGCCCATGTTCTTTCACATGGTAGGGTAGGGTTAGCCAATTGTCATAAGAAATCAAGTAGCTTCCATCGCAGATCGAGCTGGGGCTCATTGGTTGACGAAATAACTTCCTCCTGCTGATCTGCATTTGAATCCCCTAACCAACCAAAAAAAAAAAGAGTAGCTTCAAGTTTCTATAAATAGATCATATTGAATGAGAAAAGAGAGGCGGAAAAGACTGATAGCTAAGTGATTAAAAAATAATAAATATTTTTTAATTGAAAATTTGAGCCATATATTTTATGATTTATATTTATTATTTATAGTAAAAAATAAAAGAGAGATTGGGATTATAAGTGGAGTTAGGAGATATCAAAATTTTCTAATCCCCTTTTGACTAACTTTAATTGAAATCTATAGTTTTTACACTAATTGTTATTTTTTATAATGTCTTAGTTAAAATTATTATTTAACTATTACCAAATAATATTAATAAAATGATAAAAAAGAGGAAGATCATGGAGTTCTTATACATTTAAAATTTATTTGTCTCCCCTAAATTTTAATATTTATTTCTATCACATCTAATTTTTAAATTACATAAAAATATTATTAATATTGATACGTCGCCAAAAATCAACTTGTTCCAACACGAATCTTAAGGCATATTCAAGTTGGAACTTCATAAATTAAATTTAGGACCATCCAAACTGTGATTTCAAGAAACTTATAGTCCAACTGAACATCTCGAAGAGGCCTACCCAACGACACTGAAATCAGTGTAGTCTAAGCCTAAATGAGTCAAAATTAAGTGACCGAAGCATATTTGGAAGCTTCAAAATATTAATTGGATGACTAAATGACCTCTAAAAATGGCATGCTTATAGTCAAATCGAGCGGATCGACGAGACGAATCCAACTAGCCCAAGATCGCTTGATTCTAACATCGTTTGGGTATAAAAATGTTTGACAAATGCTATACGATCGAGGAGACCAATATGGAAAGTCCGATGGATCACTCCGAATTTGCCCCAGATCTTTACCATATTTATAAGATTGACACTCTCAAAAATTTATAAATAAATCACACTCTCTACATGAAAGGACCTTGGACCTTTTGTTGGAGATTGAAGAGAGCTCTGAGGTTTCAAGGATCTAGAGCTCCACCCAAGCACCACCGCGGACGAACTTCTGTTGACCGGCGTCGGACCACCGCCCGACTGTCGACCGCCACCAGATTTCAGCTCAACCACTATTGGACCACACCCGCCTACCATTAATCGCTCGCCGCTGACCACTATTGGACTTGCACCCGACCATCGTTGGACCATCACCTAGCTGTGAACTACCTTTGGACCACCGCCGTTGGACCAGCGTTGCCCGCCAACCACGGTCCCTCTGATTGTCATCCATCGATTACGATCCCTCCGACCACTGTCACCCATCGACTGCGGTCCCTCCGACCACCGTCACCTGCCGATTGCGCCCCCCCGGCCTCCATCACCCATCAACTATGGTTCCCCCGACCTTCATCGCCCATCGACTATAGTACCTTTGACCTTCGTCGTCTTGCCTATTTTATGATTTATATTTATTATTTATAGTAAAAAATAAAAGAGAGATTGTGATTATAAGTGGAGTTAGGAGATATCAAAATTTTCTAATCCCCTTTTGACTAACTTTAAATGAAATCTATGGTTTTTTACACTAATTGTTATTTTTTATAATAACTTAGTTAAATTTATTGTTTAACTATTACCAACTAATATAAATTAAATGATAAAAAAGAGGAAGACAATGGATTTCTTATAAATTTAAAATTTATTTATGTCTCCCCTAAATTTTAATATTTATTTCTATCACATCTAATTTTTAAATTATATAAAATACTATTAATATTGATACGTCGCCAAAAATCAACTTGTTCCAACACGAATCTTGAGGCATATTCAAGTTGGAACTTCATAAATTAAATTTGGGACCATCCAAACTGTGATTTCAGGAAACTTATAGTCCAACTGAACATCTCGAAGAGACCTACCCAACGACGCTGAAATCAGTGTAGTCTAAGCCTAAATGAGTCAAAATTAAGTGACCGAAGCATATTTAGAAGCTTCAAAATATTAATTGGATGACTAAATGACCTCTAAAAATGGCATGCTTATAGTCAAATCGAGTGGATCGACGAGACGAATCTAACTAGCCCAAGATCGCTTGATTCTAACATCGTTTGGGTATAAAAATATTTGACAAATGCTATACGATCGAGGAGATCAATATGGAAAGTACGATGGATCACTCCGAATTTGCCCCAGATCTTTCCCATATTTATAGGATTGACACTCTCAAAAATTTATAAATAAATCACACTCTCTACATGAAAGGACCTTGGACCTTTTGTTGGAGATTGAAGAGAGTTCTGAGGTTTCAAGGATCTAGAGCTCCACCCAAGCACCACCGCGGACGAACTTCTTTTGACCGGCGTCGGACCACCGCCCGACTGTCGACCACCACCAGATTTCAGCTCAACCACTATTGGACCACACCCGCCTACCATCAATCACTCCCCGCTGACCACTATTGGACTTGCACCCGACCATCATTGGACCAGCGTTGCCCGCCAACCACGATCCCTCTGATTGTCATCCATCGACTACAATCCCTACGACCACTGTCACCCGTCGATTGCAGTCCCTCCGACCACCGTCAACTGCCGATTCCCCCCCCCCCAATCAACTATGGTCCCCCCGACCTTCATCGCCCATCGACTATAGTACCTTTGACCTTCGTCGTCTTATCGCCCATCGACTATAGTACCTTTGACTTTCGTCATCTTGCCAACCGAGTGAACATGCCAACGTTCTCTTGAGAATGACTCCTTTATCATTAGATTCTTTCAACCTCAAATATGTAATGCTCTCTATATAATACATTGAGCCAAAACCTTTCACCCCCCATGAAAGGTGTCATTTGTAATTGACTAAAAACATTAGTTGAATCATTTTAACTAGGCTAGACCCCATAGTTTGTCCCTTTTTAGAATTTGAGCATAAAAATTTTAGTCTGTTATGACCGTCGCACACTCTCTCTTTTTATTTGTATGTGAGCGGGATCTTTTTTCAAAGTGAGGACATTAAACTCTTTATCTCTCTGCCGCTCGAATGTTCCAGTCCGCAATAAATATTAATTAAAAAATAAAAAAATATTTATATATACAAATTTTAATGTGATTATAAATCTAAATGTTATATTAATAAATAAAAGTTTAGATATTAGATAGATAAAATTAGAAAAAAATTTATGAGATTGATGTAAATTCAAAAATATTATCCAAATGTCCCAAACCCTAGTTTTCTTCCCCAAGTGCCGACCAAAATTTCCCCGATCGACAAAGTAGCGAGAAAATACCAACAGGAGCTCGCCGGAGAAGGCATCGACGCGGACCAGCAGCGTTTGAAGAAGAAGAGAAGTTGTTCAGATTCGCGGATTTAAGTTCAATCCGTCCAATGCAGGCTTTACTTAATCCGGGATTTAATGTCTGAAGGACTTAAAAGTGCCATTTTGGCTGTTTGGCAGTTAAATCGTACTGCAAACAACCCCTAGTAGTTTGATCAGCAACTCTTTCTTTTTTTCTTTTCGTTGAACTTCGCTCAAGAATGAGCGATAGGCTCATTACTATGGAAGAGGGCAAGAGAGCCGTGAGTCGCTTGTGCTCCATCTGCAGTCAGAGGAGACCCGCCCTGAAAAGGCCCAAAACCCTAGAACAGGTACCATGCCCCTACAAGTGTTTTTGGTTTTATTCAATAAACGTGCTTTTTTAAAAATCAAGCAGTGTTTTTGAGAACGTTCTGGCGGTTACTCCAATTTTGGAGATGATTGGTGGAGTTCTGACGTCTATTTGATATGTTAGAATCCGCGAATTTGGAAATATAAGCGAATAAACTTGAAATCTAATGTTTCAATTAGAGGATTTTTTGGTTAGTATTGTATTTTATGAGAGAATATTGATTTATTTAATTTTCTTACACTTGATTACATTTTTTAGATTACTTAATTTTTGTTAATCTTCTTATAGATTGAGGATGCATGTAAGAAAAATTAAATGAACGATTAATCAATAAAATGCTTAAAAGCAAGATGCTTTCTCTTACAGGTAGCTGACCCCTTCACGAGATAGCTGACCCCTTCACCTGGTATCTATTTTGTCACTCTTGGCCAATTTCTCTCTTCTTGCGCATCTGTGGAGTCTTTGATACAGGCCTTTCTTCCTTTGTTTCAATTAGGTTATCTACATGCGGTTTGTTGCATAGCTATGCAAAAACGAGAAAGGAAGGGGATTGGGTGCTGAAAGGAGGGATTTGAGAGAAGGGGGATAAGAGACGGAGAGAAATAACTAGATAGAGGGAGAGAGAGAGAAGGAATGAGAGAGAAGAGAGTCAGTTTAGCAGAATACAAATATATTAATTCAATTCATTGATTCTAAATAACTTTATTTATTCAAATAGGGTTACAAGATAAGATTAAGTTTGAAATCCAATCTAGCATTATTTAAACTAATCTAAAGTTATCTACAAAATTATTAAAAAAGGGACAAATCATAAAAAAATCATAGTTTAAATGAAATTACATTCTAAAATATTGAAAAAAATATAATTTATCATGTTGCATCAATTCACATGGGTTACAAAGAACTCTATTCCATGGAGTTAAAACGCTCCAAAGGAACATCAGGAAATATTCGACTGTATTGTACGATTAGCAAAATTAATCTCGAAGAGGGGAGGCAGATGGGACTTGATGAATGGATAATCCATTCAATAGAGAAGGATACAAAAGGGAAGAACATATATTAATAATATTAGTAGAAGATTCTCAGGTAGATCCTCAAGAACAATATCAATAATATATCGCTAGAAACCTATAATCTTTCTTACATACTACTAGATTGAATCAATTTAATTGAAGTTTTGTTACCCATGGCGGAGACGTCATAACCCATGGTGCAGACGTCATAACCCTTGTTTATTTGAAAGGAGGAGATCATTTCATTTGCTTTTGTATGGCAATTGGCTGACAACAACAACCAACCTTTATCTCACTATATGGGGTCGACTAGCAAGGATCTTCTCATTGATTGACATATTTAACATTTTCTATTTTTTCTCAACCTTGATGATTTTACCGAATAACGCACCAATAATATGCACAAGGTAAAAATACTTTTCAATAAATGAGATGATCTTGTCCATCCTTTGATTGATGTATGTGAGATTATCTTTCAAGTACTCAAGATAATTTGTTCTAGCTAAGCTAAAGTTATCCATCGTTAGTCTGTATCACTTGAGTGTATCAGACAAATGTGAAGAATTATATGACATGAGGATAGATGCTTGGATTGGATGTGTTTTATTTCCAAGAAATTTGGGTATGATTAGTTGTCAATCAGGAGAAATATGCTGCATGGAAGTGCTGAATGCGATCAAAAGTTAGGACTACGGTCAAGATGTGATTTCCATGTAAGCATGTCACATGGGGTAAGCGAGGGCTATATAGCTCTGTTTATGACTATCATACTCTAGGTGGCTTATGAGTCGAGATTAAGTGATTCAAGGGATTATATGTGGATGGGAGGATGTGCGAACGGGTGAAGCAACAAGTATGTATCATGTGTGGGCGGTGAGCTTGCATAAAGGATGTGGTAGGGAGTGGAACATGGGTGGGAACATTGAGCAAGGAGTTGTATGCGAAATTTGAGAGATTGGGTTTGTGATCAATAGTGGATGAAAACAAGGGTAGGGTTTCCTTAGCTATCAAATTGATAAAAAGCTAATCAACACAATGAGAAGGGAAGGGAAGATGGGTATTGATAGCAGGGACTTGAGAGCAGAGAAGGAGATGAGACAAAGGGATGGGATGAAAAGGAATAGGAGAGAGAAGAGACGCATTGAGCAAAACTCAAATACTTTTGTTCATTTCATTGATTCAAAAATGCATTACATGACTTCCATATTTATAGAATTGGGTTACAAGGTAATTTTAAATTTTAAAATTTAAAACAAATATAATCTTAACCAAACAAATTTAAATTTAAACCTAAAATAAGCCAAACGGGATCATCCAAAATTCTAATTTAAATGAAAATAAATCCTCAAATACTGTATGTATTTTAAATTAGATTTATTATGTTGCATCACAAATAATATCCTATTTATTTGACATTATTGCTGAACTCTCCTATATAAGATCCAAATATCTAACAAAAGTACTTTGAAGATTCTGTTACGCCGGCTCAGGCACCGGCTCAGAAAGAACTGGCCCGTTGGCCGGTTCAGCACTATAGGAGGCGGAACCAGTCCGCCTCCTTTCCATCCGTCCCACCTAAAGGGGTGGGCCCCACCCCCTTAAACCAAATTCAAATCAATGAGGAGGGGGCGGCTAGGGTTTTGGGAGGGAAATTTAATTAGGAAACTTTTTGTATTAAAGGGGAGGAGAGGATTAGGGGAGTTTTTATGTTTTGTTTGATGAAAATTAGGGTTGCTAGAAGGTTTGGGCTCTAGACAAGCTTGTCTAGAGATTTGGGAGAGACGATCCTCCTCTCGAATTGAGGATCTCTTGTATCTTGCTTTGTTCTTGTTTCCCTTTGATTTTCTATAAGAGATTGCTATCGTTTGATTGTTCTTCCATGACGATTTCTACGTTTTTCTCGCTGTTTTGATCCAATTATTGCTAGGGTTGCTTGCGAACTCAAGTATTTCCTATCAGATTCATTAGAGGAAAGAAATAGACCATAATTAGTTTTATGGATTCACATTTCTATCTATTAGGGCTTCTTAGGTGCACAATATCCCTTTGGACTACCCTTCAATATTTCAAATTTATCTCTCATTTCATGTCAAAATTACTTAATTTTTGGTTTTGCGTATTTTTTACTCAATCTTCTAGAAATCTTATGTTCATTAATTTAGCTGATTCTGATGCTATACATTCTAGATTGCTTCACAACCTGACAATTCCAACATAACATGCAGCCTTCTCAGGGACTAGAGACATATTGTCCCTTGCCCCACCCTTTGGATTAAATTCTCATAATTTTTTCTCTTTGACCATCAGGATAACACCATCATATAAATTTCATAATATTATTGCTTCATATTATTATACTAATTCTAGAAGTAAGTATTATAATAATTTTGATACTAATGATAGATAACAATATTATTGTTCATGTAGCTACTACTTACTATGATCCCTATCACGATTCTTATATTAATCATTTTCATGATTGGTGGTATCATAAAACACTTTGTTCTTATCTCATATAATATCTATGAATGTGCTCATTCTTCAAAGCCTATTTTAAACACCACACTTTTCATAAAAGGCATTGTCATTATACTTGTCATTAATACCCATTAATTGAAATTATGGCTGAAACAGACATTTTATATATGAAATATCAATATATCATCATCAATATAAAACATGGCATTACTATCTTAAGGATAATTTGTTGCCTTCTCATACATAGTCAACATGTTGATCTTTCTTCTCAATCCGTGTATCCAATTCACTAAGCATGCCTGGTTATTACACTACACAAACAAGATACTCCTCCCCCACACAACTACCTCCTATAGTCCCACAAACTCCTCTTACCTGATGACCTTATTCAGTTCCACGAATTCCACATATTCCCATAGCCCTAAAAGCTACACCAACTCCAATCAATTTGGTACTCCCATTAGCTCCACCTACTTTTATAGAGGAGAATGAGGACCAGTCACCTGTGCAAAAGTTTGAGCCTAGGTTGGTGTGTGATGATGTGGCTTAACTTAAGCTTGATTATATATATGAGGATGAGGTCGATGTAAAGTGTAGATAAGATATTTTTCTAGAGACTGATGCCACACCTAAGTATGAGGAGTCTCCAACCATTATTGTTGCTCCCTAACCTCTATAGATGGAGATAGAGATTGTTCTCTAGCTTCTTATACTTCTGTTGCCACCATTAGCCTGTTATTCATAAGATCATATATAGTGGTATATTGTGTGGAGATGCTTAAATTCTCCACTAGTTGTTGAGACTATCATACATGATTCTACTCAATTCTCTATCTTATTACCTTAATTTTAACTCTCATAAGTTGGCTTTGTTGTGTCACCGCCGCCATATCTATACTATTATATGAACTTGCCCGTGTTATTAGTATTTGATTGATGATGCATGCTTACTTTCATGTTTCAACTTCTATGCTTCTAAATTCTCATCAAATGTTTAGTTCGCTAATAGCTCCACTTGAATTTAATGATGGTTGTTGATCACCTTCACAGCGGCCAGATTGCAATACATGTCCACCTATGGGTATACTACTATACTTAAAGAGATGCATGTGCCTATTCTACCAATGATGCCTTCATCAACATCAATCACCCTTCCTCATCTCTCTAAGAAGCCTTCTTCACTTGAAGGAGATGATCTAGGACATGTCACTTAACATATTGTTGGCTTTCTTATTTGGACTGGCCATTTTTGGACATGTCAGAACCTGGCATATTAAGATTTTTCATGTAATGAAATTATAATCAAATTTTATTTTGTTTGTATGCATGAAAGTCTCTCCTAATGGTGTTTGACCCGTTCATTTCCTCATTTGGCTGATTTTTTTCTCCTTTCCGTTTCTAGAGTGTTAATAGAATCCTCCCTTCCCTTGTTTCAGTATCAATCAAGCCAAGAATCAGCATCATCCTCATCAATTTCATTGCTTAGTTTGCCCTTTTAAATGTGCGGGATTAGTTTTCTGTGATAAATAAAGCTGGATCATTTTTTTGCTCTGCATATTTGTTTGCAAAACTTATATCATACAAGGTGTAACTTTCAATATTTGTACTTAAAGTATCGAAAAGTCATATTTTAGTTACGAAATCTTTTTCAGATCATTTTACATTTTAGTTAGATTTTCATCTGTGTTTTGTGGATTCTAAGCCGCTCTTTGAGGACAGTTTTACTCATGTAGTTTGATACAGAAAAGACAATCTATGAAGATTTTCTGTCATTCTTATCTAGTTTTATTTGTTTATTTTTTCTCTTAAAGTTAATATATAGAGATCCTAATGGAAAATTTAATTAGCTTATATTCAGTAGAAGTGCAGGATATTGTTTTTCTGTTAAAACAGTTTATACTGAAAATTTCCTTCTTATGCTTGTACTGATCTTCATCTTTATAGTTCTAACCAACTCCTAGTAAACACTTACCTGCCAAGTCTTTGGTTTGTTTCATATGAAAACATATTTTGTTTGCTTAAGAACATGTCTGGTATGAGTTTATTGGGTTAAAGCAGTGATTATTTTTGCTTTCCAGTCAGTTCTATACATCCTTGGGTTTCAGGAGTTTATGCGCGTGCCTACAAATATGTTTTAAGGATTGCACATTTCTTTTCTCAGATATGTAGAGAGTGCTTTTATGCTGTATTTGAGGAGGAGATTCATAGAGTTATCATGGAAAATCATTTGTTCAAGGCTGGCGAGCGGATTGCAGTTGCTGCTTCTGGCGGTAAAGGTGAATGCAGGTCCTGGTGATAAATTGCAGATGACAATATCATTTCTATTTCCCTTTTTTTGTCTATCATTAGTTACCATGTTTGCAATGTAGCAGTGGAATCAAATTTCATAAGGTTGATGCGTTTTCTCATTTGTTTGGTCATGACTGATTTTTCTTTGTCTAGTTATATTTTTTATTCAATTATAGGTGAAGGAAGACTCAAAAAGGCTTGAAAAACACAATTCGGAATAAGACACTGCCTTGTAGGCTTAAGGCACATAAACAACGAATTTGAGTAGTTTTAGTCATAGAAGAGATGATGAGATATCCCAGAAGCCGTTGTATCTGGACATTCAAGTTTCCAACAGGCAAAAATGCTAGTTAGAGACAATTATAAGCTCACATTGTATAAATGCATTACGGGTGACATTGAATGAGAGGCGTTATGATTGATCTTATCAGAAGATGCTTAGCCATTTTTTGATGAAGTGTTTAAGCTGAATGCCTTTGAACAGTGGAAAACAACTAGTTGAAAATAATAGATAGGATGCGAATAAGATTATAACTTCCAGGGTTATTTTGCTGAAACTTATGCAATTTATGCCACATTATTTTGTTTTTGAGATTTTAGGAACTTAAAAGATGTGCGCATTTTATTCTTTTTGTTAGAAGCTATGAAATTCTGTGTCTTGTTGCCTATATGGCAATAGTCTTACAAATATCTACAAGGAGTTTGATGTTTTAGTTACAGATTGTACTATAATTCTCCATAATATAGATGCTTGAAGAGAGGGTGCTTAGAATAGTTTATAACCTGTAAATGGAATGCCATGGAGATGGAGTGATACATAGGTAGGAGGTATGATTGATGCATTTCCCAGACTTGGATTTTATTTGTTTGTTATTAGGATCAACGTAGATCTTAAGAAGTTGGTAATGATAGGATAGGAATTCATAAATTTGAGAGATGTCGCATCAAAGCTAGTTGGAATGCTCTTAAGAATTGCATTTATTATGAGGTAATGCATGTTAACATATAACACTGATAACGGAAAGGAGAATGCTTGTGATATAGAAGATAGTCTGTTAATGTAGTATGGATACTCTTATCAGTTACTCAAATAATTAAATTGACATCCCCATTATTACGTATTCTTATTGGCATTCTTAATGACTGAAATGGATTACCCGTGAGATATGTATGCTTTGTGGCATTAGTCATGAATAGATGAAGTAGTAAGGTGGCAAATGGTTGGATTTGATGGAAGTTTGGATATATAGATTACTTAAATGCATGTCAGGTTTTAAAGTTTCGATATAAAAAATTGTTGTATCTTACAACAAAGTATGCATGATTTTCTAAGCCTCTAATTGTACTTGTCCCTTCAAATGCTTAGCTTTTTTCAGTTATTCATAAGATTAATTTTATTTCCTCTTTGATTTGGTTTGTAATTTTGTTGTTGTTATATTTAACACTCAAGAAAATCATTCTTCCTTTGATTTTACCTTCCGACCCATAATTTATTTTTTTCCTTCCATACATGTTCTATCTTAACACTATCATTGTTGAGTCCCAAGTCTTGTGGAGGGTTACGTTAGTTAGTTGACAACCAACATATAACTTGTTAAACAATCATGACATGAATCTCTTAGTACATTGTGTTAATGCTAAGACATTCATTGGAAGCGACACTTTGTATATCATGAATACATCGAAAAGTGTGGAAGGACTCACTGGATTGGTGCCTAGGTGCAGTGCTAAACATTATGGACGGATGTAGGCACGGAAGCTAGTCCATAAAACTAGAATTAGAATAAGAACTTGGAATATATGTTCTATTACAGGTAAATTAATAAATATTATGATAAATATTCTATGTATTCAATAAACTAAATGAGATGGAGAGAATGTTAAAGAGTTGATAGTTTAGGATTTAAACTATGATATTTAGGTATGAGTTGTACTAGAAATATTATTGGTGTGATTATAGATAAGAGTTTGAAGAATAATGTTGTAGAAATTAGTAGAATTTAAAATATAATTATAGCTTTACCAATTGTTGTTCATGCTAACTGATGTAGGACTATATGCTTAGGTTGATATTTAATATGAAATTCCACGCTTTGGGGCAGAGCAATAACAATTATCCAACTTCTTATAGCTTAAACAATAGACTAAAGCAATGAAGTACTGATTAGGCGCAGGCAATTTGATTACAAGATAAAAGTTTGGAACATAAAATAATCAATGTAAATCCTACTTTGCTTATGTGGGGGTTTTTAAAAGAAATCCCTAAATTAACAATAAGACTAGTCACTATTGAGATCCTTCCTCTCACTCTGTAGTAACTAGTTAAGCGGAGAAAATCGACACGATCTTTATGATGCCATAATTGAAGAGAGACTCGGAAGAAATAAAATTCAGTGAAGAGTTCACCTTTGTCAGGATGTGGAGGAAAGTTGCCATTGGACGGGAGGATGTCATTGATCGATAGCGGTGACAAGGGAGTAGAGGATTCGCTCCACGTAATCTTCAACGGTTCGGTCGTTCTCTATGCCAACATCGAAGAAAGGAGATTGGTGGACGTCGATGAACCCTTGGGCATCGAATATGAATCCGTGGTCAAGTCCGGATCGACCATTCATGAGTGGACTGCAACTATGGAGTGACGAAGCCTTGTGGACAAGGGAGGGTTTTTGGAGGGCAGGACAGCAAAATGACCTTGCTGAAATTTCTGGTCAGCAAGCATAATTTTCAGAAAAGGGAGGGAAAATGGGAAGAAAGGGCTGGGAGGCAGCGACTAGTCTTGATAGGGAGTTAGGGGGGCTGATTGGAGAGTTTAATGGGGTGTCTTAATTAGATAGGAGAGAGAGGGAGGGGGCGGTAGCCCTTGATGGGTTGATTGGGGATTTATTTGACAGAATTATTAGTTGCTAGGTTTAGAATGTTAAATTAGGAAAGGGGTTTAATTCCAATCCAATTTGAAATTCGAATTGACATAATTTGAGGGACCTTCCAAAGGTAACTTCCCTTATCTTGGGAAATAAATTTAAATTCAAATGCGATGGAATTTGAATTCAAATAATTTCCAAATTTAGAGGAACTAATTTAGGAAAGTATGCGAATGCATAGTTTGGAAAGTTTTGGGATCCCAAGGAGGGAAGAGGCGGCCGGCGGCTAGAGGGAGAGAAGGGTTTAGGGTTTGGCCGACGGCTAGAGAGTAGGAGGAGGGCTTAAGGGCGGCGACTAGGGGAGGGATTTTGGGGTTTTGGCTGGCGGCTATGGAGGAGGGGGTTGGGTAAGGGTTAGGTAAGGGTGGCCGGCGGCTTGTGGGGGTGGAGGAGGAAGGGATGGGGCTTGGCCGGCGGCGGATAGTGGAGAAGAAGGAGGGGACTTAGAGAAAGAATGTTAACCACGAGCCCAGACGCTTCCTACGGCTGATGGATGCTCCGTTGCCCTCACCTAGGGACTTCAAACACTCTCCAAGACACAATGCAGAAAAATTTCATAATAACATTCATCATCCTCTCCAAAGAATAGGAGGGAACTATAAATAGCCACAATATAATGGAAAATCTAAAAGACAAAAGTGCCCCCGGGGTCACATGAAACTATTCCCTCAGGTGAGGGTAAAATCGGAAATACTACAATAATAAATCAAATACAAATAATATCTCAAAAATAAAGTGGTGTAATCATGGCCATAGATCTCCGGCCTCTTTTCTGATAAACTCTCCACTATCGGATATCCTCATCACTAACATTATTAACATCTAATAATAATAGCTTTATCAATAATTATAGCTTTGCCAATCTGTTTCAACATGTATATGTATTATTGTTGTGATATAATGATTTCATGTTGAGAGTGTACAATTTTAATACAAAAAAATGCTTTAGCTTGCCTAACTCTTTATGTTCAAATTTTTTTTATCAATATTTTCTTTAAACTCTTCATTCCTTCCGAGTCGTCATATGTCATGATAATATCATCAACATAAACTAATAGTATTGAAACTATCTTGAAATCATGTGTTTCATAAATAGTATATGATCTCTTTGACTTTATTTGTATCTCATATTAAGCATCACCTTGGCGAACCTCTCAAATTACATTCTTGAAGTTTGTTCGCACAGCAGGGACAGTATTGATTCCCTTTTATACTTTTTTGTTTTCTTTTTAACACTAATAATCTTTATTGTTGACTTTTCTTTTCCCTATGAATTTCCATTTAAGATTTTGATCATTGTAATTCCTGAGGTAATTTTTACATAAATATTTTATTTGCAATGTCAGATGTAAGTTTGCATACTTCAACCGTCAAAACCTGGATTGTTTGGAATTTATGCATTAGATTATCTTATTTATTCATTCATTTTTTTAAAAAAAATTTAACTCACGAGGTAATATGCTGCATGGCAAAGGAACTGGATGAATCTGAAGTTTGGTGGCTATCTTTAGGGGTGTAGAGGACCTCAAAATTGAAAATATTGTAAAAAGAGCTATCAAATCTTTTTGAATTATGCCGTGTAAAGTAGATGAATAAATAAACATTTATGTACGAGTGACATTGTGTCCCAAAACATTTCCAGTTTGTTAAGAAGTAGGGACTTGTATGTGTTTAACCACCTGTTCCTTCTTTTGATTCTCCTTTTGATGCTGTTTCTTTAACCTCTTTTGATGCTGTTTATGCTATTCAACTTCAAAAGTGATTGCTGCTGGGGTAAGGCAAAGTTTAATTATTTTTTCGTAGCTTGTTGGTTTCAATAAACTACATAGATAGAGATGCATGCGAATATCTTTTAAAGTATTTCCATCATAATAACCATCTAGTTTCGTGGAACGTTCTGTTTTATGCTAATTCTCCCTTGACGTAGGATATTTATGTGACATGACTGTAATTTTGTGCAGATTCAACAGTTCTGGCTTATGTCTTATCGGAATTAAATCGTAGGCATGACTATGGTCTAGATCTCTTTCTTTTGTCAGTTGATGAAGGCATTACTGGTTACAGGGATGATTCTCTTGAAACAGTGAAAAGAAATGAAATTCAGGTATGTGAATTCTCAACTGTCCTATATCCATAATTTGTTATGTATCATACATCTTGCTTCTTATCCCATATTTTGAATGCACATGCACATTTCTATGTGACAGCGCTCCTGTAGATGTTACTCTTTCTTTGGTTTGTTGGTGAAGGCATTATTGGTCACCGAGATTATTCCCTAGAAAGAGTTTAAAAAAAAAGAAGTTTAGTCTTGATAGTCTAATAACCTGGTACCATGGCTCTGAAAATTTTCACCTGATTGATTCTATTGGAGTGATTATGAGTCAATTTTTTAAATAACAAACTCATATCAGGTAAGATGCTAATCAAAGATTTCGTTTTTTTGTTTATGGTTTCCAATAGACATAAGCTCGATTACAATAGAATACTTTTGATTAACTCTACAAGGCTTTGTTAACAACAATTTTAAGTTGAGAAAGGAATATACTGCCATTGGCAAATGGTGGATGATGGGGAGTGATGAAAAATTTTATCAAGATCAAATAATTTCATCGTCCTGAATTGATATGGACCATAATTTGCTAAGTCAATATAGTTAATCTACTTAACTTGACTCAAAGATCTTTCCTAACAATTATGTGTTGCTTTGCCTAAGGAGATCCCATGGACTTGAGGAAGCTTGCTAAAAGGGCTAATTTTAAGATATCATTTGGCTTACCAATGATTCATTCCCTATCAAGTGTGCCTAATGGCTCATAACTCATAGGCTTAGCCATTTGGGAATATCTGAGCTTGGGTTGTAACCATAATACCCTAAGAATGGAGCGGCCAGTTGTTGTTTGATTTTATTTTTTTTAAGGGCTAGCTTTAGATGGAGTTATTTTTAGTTGTGATTTTGCTTTGATTATGCCTTTCATCTGGAAGGTGTGAAACACAAGCATTTTAAAATGCCTTTTACATCTATATCATGCATCTGTTTGACACCACATACCTTCAATATGCCTTACACGTGTTTGTCATGCTTAAACTAGTGTCAAAGGTATTTCAATCCCAAATCAGGTTTATACACTGGCCAAACATGATTCGATGCAGGGGTAACTCGTACAGAGGACGTGTGAGACACATTTTTTGTTTTAGTTATTCCTGGTTCGCCTTAGATGGTTTGGTCACATAAAACGGCGGCCTCCCGATGACCCGGTTAGAAAAGTAGAGGTATTAGATTTGACTTATGTTAAGAAAGGTAGAGGTAGACCTAAAAAGACTTGGTTAGAAAATATTAGAAATGATCTTTCTTTATTACATTTAAACGAGAATTTGACTTTTAACAGGACACAATGGAGAAAAAGGATTCATGTAGCCGACCCCACGTAGTGGGATAAAGGCTTGATATTGTTGTTGTTGTTGTTATTCCTGGTTCGATTCTCATGTTTGAGTACTCACATGCTCAACTTAGATCTTCTCTCTTGTGGTTTTCAAATTTGCTGATCTAGTTTCATGACATTTCTTTGCAGCAACATTGTAGAACGTAACCTGAGTGTGGCACCTTGTTTATGGATCCCATCCCTGGCATAATTTCTCTTCGGCGTCTTGACTTTTTCTCTATTATCATGCCATTCCTTCATCTCTTTCTTTCTCATTTTGACTTTGGTTTTTGTCCTTTGCCCCTACTTGCTACAATTTATAATTCTCCTCTTAGCTATAGCATCCCTTTTCCTTTGATGTTGATCTCGCAATCCCTGCAACCTTTGATTGCTACTCAGTTCCAACTCATAGCTTTAGCATTTAGCCCTTCCAATCTCCCTTGTACTCAAGTATTATGACTAAATGTTAATGGATTTAAGCCATTAACTTTCCTCCAACTCTAATTTTAATTTTCTATTTTTATTGATTTTTTTTACTTATTGAAGTAGGGATTATTTTATTTTAAGATATTATATTGATATTTTAGGCTTTCTCAATAGAATATTAATGCTAGTCTTTAATATTAGAAATAAGATTTTCTTTTACTAATCGTTAGTTTTTGTTTTTTTTAAATAATAAGAGAATGATTTTTGAAATCCTTACTGATGCGTTTGATAATAATCATATATACGTTGGTAAGCCTTATTGGAAGTAATACCAATTTAGGTCAAGTAGAGCAATGGAAGTGAGAAGTATTAAATTCAGGTGTCAATTTTGTCCAGGAAACTATAAGAGAATTTATTCTAGAGTAAGAATTCACTTGTTTAGACAATCAGAAGGTTACATTTGATCATGCCCAAAAATAGCATCCATAAATTTGAAGACTTACAAAAATTAGATGAGACTTAGCAAAGGTAGAAGAATGCATCATTTAGGAATGTGATAGGAATTACTTGAGTTCGCAAATAACCCTAAGGTAATACTTAAGTTCGCAAGCAAACCTAACTCAAAAGGATGAGCAAACAACAGGTTTTCTGCTGTTTCCAGCAGGAAAACAGCCAAAACACAGAGATAACAGAGGAAATCTGAAGCAAATCTAAGCAAATCACTTGTATTCCACTAGTAGAAGAAATAAAATAGCAAACGATATAAGGATCTTCAATTCGAGAGGAAGATTAACTCTCCAAAATCTCTAGCCAAGAAGACTAGAGCCCAAACCTCCAAGAAGATCTCAAATCACATTCAAATTTAAGATAACCCTAATTCCCCCCCAATCCTCCTAATTAACCATAACGGAGTTTTACAAATTGCCTAAACAGCCATTCCCATTCAAAATTTCCCTCCCAAAATCGGATCTAGTGCACGCTTGGCCCCGTCGCTGGTTCTGCCTGGTTCCGCCCGTTTCCGCTGCGCTCGGTTCCATCTCGCGTAGACGAGGACCGGTCCGGTTTGGACCGGTCCAGGCGGCCCAGGAGGGGCCGGCCTAACAGTACTCTCCTCCCAAAAACTCACATTGTCCTCAAGGTGAAAAGAAGGGAATTGATCTTTCATTCTTTCCAACGGCTCCCAAGTCGCCTCAAAGTCAGGAAGGTCTTTCCATCTAATCAGCACTTCTTTGTTGCCCTCTTTATCTGATCTCACTCCTGCAAGCTCCAGTTGTTCTAAAATTACTTCCAAATCCTCAGTCAGTGTAGATGGCAATTCCTCACTATTTGCATGCTCCCCTAAAGCTTTCCTCAACTGGGACACATGGAACACTGGGTGTATGGTGGCTGTTGATGGTAACTTCAGTCGATACGCCACTGCCTCAATCCTGTCCAACACCTCATACGGACCGAAGTACCTCGGTGCCAGCTTCTTGTTCCCCCTTCTAGCAACTGTCCTTTGCCTATAGGGCCGCAATTTTAGGTGCACCTTCTCTCCTACTTCAAACTGCATGTCCCTCCTATGTGAATCTGCCTGCTTTTTCATGATTTGTTGTGCCCTCAAAAGATGCTTCCTCAATTCTTCTAGTACCTTGTCCCTTTCCTCCAGATACTGCTCAACTAAAGAAACTGGTGTGCTTCCTTTCCCATAGTGCACTAGGTGCGGAGGGTCCCTCCCGTACATTACCTTAAAAGGAGTCATCAGAGAAGCCGAATGGTATGATGTATTGTACCAATACTCGGCCCAAGGTAACCACCTCGCCCACATCCGTGGTGTTTCAGAAGCAGAACACCTCAAATATGTCTCCAAGCTCCGGTTCACCACCTCAGTCTGTCCATCGGTCTGTGGATGGTAGGCGGTACTTCTCTTGAGAACAGTGACCTGCATCCTGAAAAGCTCCCTCCAAAATTGGCTGAGGAAAACTTTGTCCCTATCAGACACAATCGACTCAGGAATCCCATGTAATCTAACCACTTCCCTGATGAACGCTGCCGCCACTGACAGTGCGGTGTAAGGATGTCGTAAGAGAATGAAGTGGGCATACTTGCTAAGTTGGTCTACCACAACTAAAATGACTGTGAATCCCTCTGAGCGGGGTAGGCCGTCAATGAAGTCCATGGACACTTCCTCCCATACTCTATTTGGAAGTGCTAATGGTTGGAGTAACCCTCCTAGTGCCATGGCCATGTATTTATTTCTCTGGCACACCTCACACCTGGACACCATCTCCTCAACATCCTTATACATCCCCTTCCAGTAGAGCTCCGATGCTAGCCTCCTGTATGTCTTCTGAACTCCCGAATGACCTCCAACTGCGCTGCCATGAAATTCCTGCAACAAGTGGGGGATGTGTATGGAATTTCATGGCATCACAAACCTCCCCTGATACAATAGTCTCTCCCCTCAAGGCAATAACCCGGATGACTACTCTTCTCTTTTCCCAGATTCTCCCTGATCTTCCGCAACTCTTCGTTCAACATGCTTTCTTGCTTGATGGCCCCCTAATCTACCATCAATGGAACTGACACCGCTAATTCCTGAAGCTCCCAGACACATCTAGATAAGGCGTCGGCTGCTTTATTTTCCAAACCAGGCTTGTATTAGATCTCAAAATCATAGCCTAATAATTTGGATAACCACCTCTGATGTTCCTCGGTCACCATCCTTTGTTCTAACAGGTATTTCAAACTTCTCTGATCAGTCCTTACAACGAAATGCCTCCCTAGAAGATAAGGCCGCCACTTCTGAATTGCCAAGACAATGGCCATCAGCTCCCTCTTATATACTGACTTTAATCTAGCCCTGGCTGACAGCACTTGACAGAAGTATGCTATTGGCCGGTGGTTCTGCATCAAAATTGCCCCCAGCCCATATCCTGACGCATCAGTCTCTACTACAAAGACCTGACTCAAGTCTGGAAGTGCTAACACTGGAACTGTAGTCATGGTTTCCTTCAGTTTCTCAAAGGCCTGGGTTGCTGCCTCTCGCCATAAAAACCCATCCTTCTTTAGTTGCTCAGTCAGAGGCCAAGCAATCGCACTGTATCCCTTCACGAACCTCCTGTAGTACCCAGTCAACCCCAAAAACCCCCTCAACTCCTTTAAGTTTTTAGGCCTTGGCCATTCATGCATTGCTTCAATTTTACTCTGATATGTCACCACTCCTTCTTGGGAAACGTAAACGTGTCCCAAGTACTCCACACTAGCCTGGGCAAAGCTGCATTTCTTCAGGTTGGCTTTTAACTGATGATCCTGTAATACTCCCAAAATCACTTTCAAATGTGCTAAATGTTCTCCCTCAGTCTTATTGTACACCAGAATGTCATCAAAGAATGCCAATACAAACTTCCTGAGGTACGGCTTAAATACCGTGTTCATCAAAGACTGAAAAGTAGCATGAGTGTTAGTTAATCCAAAGGGCATTACCAGAAACTCATAATGCCCTTCATGTGTTCTGAATGCTGTCTTGGGAACATCTGCCTCCTTCATTCTGATCTGGTGGTAACTGAACTTCAAGTCCAGCTTGGAAAACACCACTGCCCCAAATAGCTCGTCCAATAGCTCATCAATCACCGGAATTGGGAACTTGTCTGGTACAGTGCCCTTATTCAGAGCCCTGTAATCCACACAGAATCTCCAACTCCCGTCCTTCTTCTTGACCAGGAGGACTGAACTAGAAAAAGGGCTTACACTCGGCCTTATGATTCCCGCCTCAAATATCTCCCGAATCGGCCTTTCTATCTCATCTTTTTGGATCTGAGGGTAACAATAAGGGCGGACGCTGATCGGTGTCTCCCATTCCTTCAAAGTAATGGCGTGCTCCAGCTCCCTCTGAGGTGGCAAACCCTGTGGAGGTTGAAAAACTTCACTGAACTGGTGTACGAGCGGCTGCACTGAAGAAGGAATAGTGCCTTCTTCCTCTAATCTGACCCCTTCCAGACGGTGCAACTCCACTAAGTATCCTCCTCCCTCCTCCTGAATGGTCCTGATTAGAGACTTGAGAGAAACCCCAGCCTTGGTCAGCCCAGCATCACCTTGAATCACCCTCTTCTTTCCCTCCACCACCAGTTCCATCTTCAATGTGCCCCAATTGATCTTGCTCTCCCCCAAGGTCTGCAACCACTTCATCCCTAGGATGACATCAGTACTCCCAAGTTCCAGTGGAAGAAAATCGTCCCTCACCTGAATCCCCTAGATGGTCAGTAGCATTCCTCTGCAAACTCCTCTACCCATATCCACCTTCCCTGTGCCCATCATCACCCCATAGCCTCCTACTAACTCCATCCCAAGCAGCTCAACAATCTGGGTGGAAATGAAATTGTGGGTTGCCCCACTATCTATTAACACCACCACCTCGCGGTCAGCTATCACCCCTTTCACTTTCATAGTGTGACTCGAAGTGAATCCCACTACTGAGTTCAGAGAGACTTCTGCCACATCTAGATGCAACTTCTCCTCCTCCTCCACTTCTGACCTGCTCCCACCTCCCTCTTCGTCTTCCTCGTCTTCGCAAACGAGGAGAACCTGAAGAGTCTGGTCCTTGCACCTATGACACGGCATGTACTTCTCATCACATCTAAAGTGCAATCCCTTGGCCCTCTTCTCCTGCATCTCCTTATCAGTAAGCTTTTTAAAATTTCCCCCAGGCCCTTCTCCTCTAGACTTCTCCTTTGGTACTTCTCATGTACCCCCCGGTACAGCTCCTTTGGGAGCTAGAAAGGTGGTCGTCATCCTGTAAGATCCCCCGGAGCTGCTGCCTCGAGCCCCCCTCTCCAGATGCTTCTGGTCCTCGACCAGCTGTGCCAACTCTATGGCCTCCCCCAGGTCGTGTGGTCTCATCACGCTAACAGCTGCCCTGATTTCTGGTTTGAGCCCCTTCATGAAGTTCCCCTCAAGCACGGTCTCAGAAAGGCGATCCAGCCTGCTAGCTAAGTACTCAAACCGATCACAGAAATCTGCCACTGTCCCCTCTTGCGTCAGCACAAAAAACTGCTCGTAGAAGTCTCCTCCCCTACTGGTTCGAAAACGCTCTAGCAGACAGTCCTTGAACTCCCTCCAGCTTCGAATGGGCCGCCTCATGTCCCACCACTGGTACCTCGCCAATGCCTTCTCTTCCAAGCACAGTCTCACCACTGTCAGTTTCTCCTCCTCCGTCAACCCGTTGACGGCAAAGTATCGCTCCACCTTGTAAATTCAGCCATGGCCATCCTCGCCCTCAAAGATGAGCATCTTCAGTTTCCTCACCTTGGGATCTCCTCCGTACCCCCGGTATCCTCCGTAACCCCCCGCTCCTCGAAAAGGAGGTGCTCCCCAAGTGTCCCGGTCGTCCCTCCGATGATTGTACCCAAACCCTTCCTCGTATTTCCCTCTTCTCCCTTCAAATTCAGCACCCCTATGATGCATTTCTTCCCTACTTCCAACAAAATCAGCACCCCTTCGTTCATACCCCTGGCTCATCTCCTCTCTAGAAAGCGGTTCTAGAGGAGGCATGTCATCCTCCCCCTCAAGGATCTCCACTTCCTGATTTTTCCTTCCTCAATACGGGATCGGATTTCCTCCTATGCCATGGCCGTCGGTAGTCTCTCTTACTTCCGATGTCGTCGGATTGGTCTTCATTTCCAGTAATTTCTTCATCATTTCTTCCATAGCAGTGAACTTTCCCTCCAACCTTTCATTGTTGGAGGTGATTTGATTTTGAAAATCAAAGAACTTTCCCTCCAAATCTGATTTTAACTGTCCAAATTCACCTTCCAAGACTTCAATCTTTTTCCGGGCCATCGTTCTTCTCAAGAAACTCTAGAAAACTTCTTCCGGATGCCCAAATTATCGCTGAAATTTCAGGATTTCAGCCGCCGATGGTCCCAAATCGATGCTTTGATACCAATTTGATAGGAATTACTTGAGTTCGCAAGTAACCCTAAGGTAATACTTGAGTTCGCAAGCAAACCTAACTCAAAAGGATGAGCAAACAGCAGGTTTTCTGCTGTTTCCAGCAGGAAAACAGCCAAAACACAGAGATAACAGAGGAAATCTGAAGCAAATCACTTGTATTCCACTAGTAGAATAAATAAAATAGCAAACGATACAAGGATCTTCAATTCGAGAGGAAGATTAACTCTCCAAAATCTCTAATCACATTCAAATTCAAGATAACCCTAATGCCCCCCCCCCCAAAAATCCTCCTAATTAATCATAAAGGAGTTTTACAAATTGCCTAAACAGCCCTTCCCATTCAAAATTTCCCTCCCAAAACCGGATCTAGTGCACGCTTGGCCCCGTCGCTGGTTCCGCCCGTTTTCGCTGCGCTCTGTTCCGTCTCGCGTAGACGAGGACCGGTCCCGCCGGCCTAACAGTACTCCCCTCACAAAAACTCACCTTGTCCTCAAGGTGAAAAGAAGGGAATTGATCTTTCATTCTTTCCAACGGCTCCCAAGTCGCCTCAAAGTCAGGAAGGTCTTTCCATCTAATCAGCATTTCTTTGTTGCCCTCTTTATCTGATCTCACTCCTGCAAGCTCCAGTGGTTCTAAAATTACTTCCAAATCCTCAGTCAGTGTAGATGGCAATTCCTCACTATTTACCATCTAAGCGAAAAAATAAACAAAAGAAATCATAAGTGCATGAGTCGATATTGCTCTTTTTCAATCCACTTTTTATCTTAAATTTTGAGCGAGACTGTTCCATCTTCCCAACTTTAGACAAAACGCCTCGATTTCCAAGTTTGCCTTTTAAAACCTTGGTACATGGTAAGATGGGTATGCATTTCACAATGGTGATTGCTGCCAACAGAGTGAAATGGATCTCTTTAACTCGTATCTATAATCTGTTGCATTCACTTCTTAAATTTTCATGCATCTTTTGCATTATGTTGGAATTATGTTGTTGTATACTTTTTAAGCCACGTTGTTACTTCTAATATTCTTTCTTCCTTCTAATTGGTCTGCTCTATATATTTATTTTTCCAGTATGGATTACCTTTGAAAGTAGTTTCGTACAAGGACTTATATGGTTGGACAATGGATGAAATTGTGAAGGTGATAGGACTAAAGAACAACTGTACTTTTTGTGGTGTATTCAGGCGCCAGGTATATTATAATTTATTTATTTTCTATGCATGTTCTTTTTTTTTTAAATTAAAAGTAATGCAATTTGTACACTGGTGTGTCGTTGAAGTTTTGTATATTGAGCTTTGAATTTTTACAAGGACGATTAGGCGATACAAAAATGCCGGAATTTAGCTGGTATTTTGTTCGAAAGAAGTCAGTAGTTCCTTAAGAACGTTCAAGAAAGACAGATGTCTCACCTTCTTTTATTGTCCGTGTTAATTTTCTCTCTTAAATTTTCAGTTTTCTTGTTATTTATGATGTTTGAGTGCAGGTCTGCCGATAACTTTGTTACTTTTAATTGTTTTACCTTCTAATTATTCTTTTGATTTTCTGCACAACTTTGTCTGCTTATCATCTCAAGTATAAAGCAAATATGCTTCTTTTATTCTTTTATTTTCTGAATTGTTTTTCTTGCAATAATATGCTGTGGTTTGCAGTTCGAGATTTTTTATGACATTCTATAAGTTACGCATTTTGCTTTTTTTTGCATGCGAAATTGCATTGTAATGTTGTGGAATTCATGTTCACTGTTCATTCAATTATAGTGCAAGGGATGCTATTCAGGTACTTATCAACTTCTTAATGGTTGCATCTTATATGAATACGGTTATAAAAACTTACATGCAAATGTTATTAAACCTGTGTTTAGAGTTTTGTTTAGACCTCGGTGTGCCCATTAACAACAAAAGATACTTGCAATGCCAACTTGACCTAATGATTGATTACCAAAAGCCTACAAAAACTTTTTTCTTAATTAATGTTGCCTTATTCAAAGTATTAATATTTCTTTATTTTTAAGGGCATTCTTCTTTATTATTTTCCTTTTTTATTCTCTTCTTTCATCTAAGGAGAAGTGGAGAAGACATCCTTATACTAGAAGACAATTTAATAAGATGTAGTTTTTTAGGATTCATTCTTCTTCAAACATGGTATTGAATCCATGGTATATGATCATTCCTATCTTCTTAAACACCTTGCTGAACCCTAAACAACTCCTCCTTAAATAGCCACAACACCAAAGAACGTAATTGGAAACTTCCTAATTAAAACCTCCTTAAATAAAATCCTTCATAATATATAATAATACAATTAGGAAACTTTCCTTACGTATCTCCCTTTCTATTTGAATTCAAACCCCACATTAATTCCTTCTTTACTCCTTCTCCTTACATATGGAATTATAGGTTTGATGGGCCCCACAAGGGGGGCCGAAACCCCCGATGTTGCTTCCGCCCAGTTTTCTGGTCCGGCTCTTGGTAGAACAGTTGGCTGAGCCGACCCCTCCCGTATCAGAACATTGACTAGTTATAATTATAATGTTTTCTTATTATTAAGGGTGTTTTCTTTTATATATATATATATATTCTCTCTTGTTTAAGTAACTATATGGTTGTAAAGACAATTCTTTACCATCCCTTCTCTTCTAATAATTAACCAAAGGGCTTAGGATAGGGTAGGAAGATGAAAAGAAGTGGGATCATGAACATAAAGCCATAACTAACTAACTAACTATATATATATATATATATATATATATATATATATATATATATATATATATATATATATTTGTGAATTTGATTTTCTGTTGCTTCATCACTGAATGCGAGTGAATGCCTGAGCATCATATAGGCAAGGTAGGGAAGGAAGAATGAATCATCATCATCACCGCATCTTCAACCATATTCCAACTATTTGGATTGGGATCAGAGATTTAAAATTATAGATCAAATAATTTGAAAGGGAACCTTAAACCATCGAGGAGTGTGATCATTGAGTTCCAAGATTTTTATGATTATCATGAAAGTCAAATGAACAAAGCAAAAAATCTCTGTGATTAAACTAAAATGGAATTAAGAAATTTTCAATCTTAGAGTCGATGACACAGCATCTGATAAAAGTGTGACAAAAATGCAATACAACTATGGGAAGTAGCCTAAAAATGAAAAACACAGCTGAAACAAAGGGAAAAGAATTAGGATAGTAGCCCAATTTATGTCTGTCCCATTGCTTTATGCCTATATTGAATCCTACTAATGAAAGCAAAAATCTCTGTGATTAAACTAGAAAGGGACTAAGAAATTTTCAATCTTAGAAGTCGATGATAAATAGCGTCTGATAAAAGAGGTACAAAAATGCGAAGTATGGGAATTAGCCTAGAAATGAAAAACACAATTGAAACTATTGAAAAAGCATTAGGATAGTAGCCTAATTTATGTCTAATACCATTGCTTTTTGCCTATACTAAATCCTACTGATTAAAACTAAATTCAATTGGAAAGTCAAATGTACTACTTGCTTCTTTGAAAATGAAGCATACAATATAATGCGTTAGCTACTATCCACATATTTATTTGTGATTTCAAAAGCAATGGTTATCAACAACTTATATCTCATCTCTTATTTTCCCTGGATTATTATTATTTTTTATAAGATCTACTAATCATTTTCAACTCTACGGGTTAGTTGTCTGGTCTTAATAATGGTGTGGGGCACATTAAGGTTGTTAGATTAATGTTAACTGAATGCCATGTAATTACTTTATTATCAATTTTATTCACGTTTATCTTTTGTTTTGTTAAATATGTCGAAGAAAAAAATACATTTCTCCTTATAGTGTCCTAAGATCCAAAGATCCAAAGGCATAAACATTTCTCATTTTGGGGTGAAATGATAAATCTTTGTATAAAAGAAAATCCAAGTAATTTTTATGAATTTTGATTATTCTCATAGTGTTTTGATAAGAGATGAATGTTTGCTTAATAGGGTAAAGCAAACTTGTTTATGGGTTTAACTTAAGACTTTGTAAAATTCACCTAATTCAGTAAGATGAATTTTAAAAAAGAGCCTTCTAAAGAGGCCTAGACACCTGAATTTTAATTATGAATGAGTGAAATCACCTATTTTTGCTCAGTGATGGGGCATCTAGAGTTTGGATCTAGATGAAGGGATCACCTGCTTGATTGGGTCAAAAAGGCGAGCTTGACTTTGAGGCCAAAGGGAAGAGAGAATGAATCTAACTTATAGCTTTGAGGCTAAGGTTAATAATGTATTTACTATAGCTTTTAGGCTAAGGGAGAAAATATCTAACCTATAATTTTTGAGCTAAGAGTTTGAGAGTTTCCTGCAACTTTGAGGCTAAGAAAGGTGAAGTGTAATCTATAGTTTTGAGGCTAAGGGTTGAGAGAATTTTTATGGTTTTTGGGTCCACATGAATGAGGAATGATGTGCAATTTTAAGACTACAAATCAAGAAAGGATCCTTGAATTTTTATGCTCAAGGATCTAAGTTCATTTGCTCGATGTGGGTTAAACAAATGTGAGACGCTAAGATCCTATGCCTAAGGTGGGGTCATTTGTCGATTTTAACTCAACAAATGAGTCAATGAGATTTAGGTTTTTTGCCAAGAGTTCTTAGTGCTCCTATGAGCTCTTTAGTGATTATTTGGCAACCTCTATGTGAATTCAAGAAAGTGCCAAGCAGAGGGGAGGAGGCTAGGATGATTCAAGTTGAGTTTGCTTCAACTTGAACCATGACAATTCTAAGGTTTGTCTAAGGGTATGATAGCTCATAAGGGGTCCTAGGGATTATGCAGCGAGGTGATTGAAATTTTTGAGAGCTCCAAAGCACCATGCATGGAATGAAAGAGAACTTCTAAAGACAATTCCTTTTTTTTTTATTCTTTAAGTAGGAATGGCATATTTATAGCTTGAGAGAAGTTTATGATCGATTTTGGAATTTAAAAACCCTAGAAATGCTTGTAGATGATTTATAATTTTTAGGAGAACAATCAATTATATATATATAATTTAAAAACCCTAGGTTTTCTAAGTTTTGAAATTTTAACTCATCGAAGCTAGTGTTCGATGAAAACCAGTCATAGTGCTTCTGTTTAGAGGAGACAGACAATTGAAATGAATCCACTATTCAGGTTGCTTAGACGTCTTCACTGCCACCAACTTGTCAGAGTCGATGTATGAAGAAGAAGAAGAAGCTTCCCGCCTTCACTTGTCAATTATAAGGATTGTCCCCCCCCCCCCCCCCCCCACCCCCCCCGCGGAAAAAAAATAAAAATAAATTTGTGGAGGAGAGCAAACCAGAAAGTTAACCACAACTTTCTATTTTGGAAATAAAGACAATTGCATTCCTTGTTCTCTATGTTTCTAGAAACTGGAGGAGGAAGAAAGGGCTGCAGGTGCGTATTGACCTTTCTCTCTCTTGGATTTGTTCGAGACATGCCAAAACCCATCTCTCTCTCTCTCTCTCTAGATTCCTCTAAAAAATTTGAGAAACCTAGGCCGCAACTGCTTGCTAAAGGCCTCTCCTTCTCCCAGTTCTAACTAATCACATGCCAAAACCCGCCGTCCCAGCGGTAGATGCTCATCTCTTTCGCTCAGTTCGGCCCCATGTCGCACGGGAGAGGAACTCTCATGCTGCACGCTAGAGCTCGCTCCCTCTCTAGTCACATGTCACTTAGCCCTCCCAGCCACTCGTTTCGCCTAGGTGCATGCAAAAATGAGAATTCCCCCACTCTCTTCTCTATAACCAAGATGAACACGCCCTATGTTCCATTTCTTATAAAAGACGAAAGGAGTTGTTAGGATAGGCGTTGAATGATCATCGAGCCCCTCAAGTATTTTGATCCAATGGCTAGGTTCATTCCTCAGTACCCTTGCAAGTTTGAAGCCTCTGGTTTCAACAGGATGTTGTGGGTAAGGTTGGAAATGGAGCAACTATCTCAAAATTTTAATGTGATTTCAGCCGCGAGAAGGAAGCTTTTCTTGATATGGAAAGACTTGAGTTGGTTTTGGAGACTAGAAGTGGAAGGGCTGAATCAAGTGAGCTACTAGAGTCTCAACATGAGCTTGATTTGACTCAATTAAGTCGATTTGGCACAATTCAGTTTAAATTAACTTGATTCATTTGATTTAAAGAAAATTGAATCAACATCAATTTTTTTTAAATAACATATTTATAACATCCTTTGCAGCTTTCAAAAAACTTGCTTTACCCACAACAATTTCACAACTTTTATACTGTTTCCGCCTCAAATGGACCCTAAGATACCTTGAATAAGAAAGGTATGCATGAATAAATAAAAATCGAATGATTCACAAAAGAGTCATCACTATGAGGATCTACTAGCCTAACTAGCCAAATCCAAAAGAGTTCTACTTATACATCTATATAACAAATATGCATATATTTTTTATATAGCATATGCAAATATTTAGTGAATATTTTATAATCAATATGATCACTAAAGTTTTTGGTGACACCTTACTTTTTTGAATATTTTTCTTTAATTGTTTTTTCTAAATATTTTATTATTGGCTCACAAAAAGTTTTTTATTTTGTTCAAATTCGATACATTTGAATTTTTATTGTGGTGATTAAATTATAATCGCTCTTTGATATAGAGTGATTCAAATTTCTTTTTGATTTACTATTTGATCTATAGTTTGGGTTCAAATTCTCGTATTTACCTTTTGCACTTTAAAAACGTTGTTGGTCCAGTGATTTGTGATCTATGAATTCTTTATTCCCTTGCATGTTATGTATTTAATATATTATTCTAGTTGTATTTGGAAATCCTAAATTTAGATTGTCTTGCATCTTATACAATTTCTTTTAAGGAAAATAACCAAAATGATCCCTTAACTCTTTATGAAGGAACAAAATGGTCTACAACTATATTAATGAACCATTTTGGTCCCTCTAGTCCTTAAAAAGGAACCAAAGTAGTCCCATGGTGGGAATATTTGGTTCCTCTTTAAAGAGTTGAGGGACTAAAATTATCATTTAATATAGTTGGAGATTATTTTGATCTTTCATAGAAAGTCAAGGGACCATTTTGATTCTTTTCTTATTTCTTTTACAATTTCTCACATGCTTTACATTGTTTTGTGATTCTATGCAGGTTTAACTGTGAGTCTGTCAATTACATATAAACACAATCTTGTACTTGCATATCTCTTTGAAATAGTGTCTTTGTTCAACTTTTGCTATTATTAGAGGCTGTTTTGGTGATGTTGATTAACATTAGGATCATGATTTTGTGTGTTAGCTTTAATTTTGCATTGCAAAGAAGATTTTCCTTATTACTAAGAGATTCATATATTTCCCCGAGGATATCTGCCACCAACGCTTTGCTGGAATACCAATGGGAAAGTGGAGACACGTAGCTTGATATTGACTAAACTAATGATGCAAGCATTTGACTTGAAGTTTTACAATGATTGAATTTTGCTAAATCATTATTTTGGAAGGACTCTCTTTCTTGTTAATACCTCTATAAAACCTAGTGATAAATTCTTCATAAGAAGTTGCAGGAAATCTTCAATTTTGTGAGTTGAACTATTCCATGCGTAAACTGCTATTCAATAGCTAGAAATCACATTTCCTGAATTGTCAGTTTCTTCAGTTCTAGTTTACAATTGAGTGAGCTTTCTTATTAGATGTTCACTCAATGCGGTTACTGAAATTGCATTGTTCATTGAATGTGCTGCAGAGCCTTATAGTTTACATTTCTTTGTCCATTGAACTTATTAGGTTGAGAAAACCTTATAACATGCACTAGTAAATTCTGTAGGCATTAGATAGAGGTGCAGCCTTATTGAAAGTAGACAAGCTTGTCACTGGTCATAATGCAGATGATATGGCAGAGACAGTTCTCTTAAACATATTGCGTGGTGACATTGCAAGGTAGAACCGGTTGTAAACTGTAGTCGTTTGTTTCCTCGAATAGTTGTTTTTATTAAGATTGCTAACTTGTGTTCCCTTCTTGTCTTGTAGATTGAGTAGGTGTACATTTATAATGACTGGTGAAGATGGACCTATTCCCAGATGCAAGCCTTTCAAATACACTTATGAGAAGGAGATTGTTATATATCCTTTTGGACAATTTGTTTTTGATTAATATTAAATTTTTTTTTTCAATTTTCTCATCTAGCCAGCAATTACTTGCTGATGGACCTTGACTGAAGGATAAGTATGCTTATTTCAAAAAACTGGACTACTTCTCCACAGAATGTAATAATGAATCCTTTCGCTCTACCCCCCCCCCCCCCCCCGCACACTCCTTTTCTCCTGGCATTGTTCTAGCTTGAATCACGTCTCATTGTTGACTTCCAAGCTGGCATAGATTAGAACTTGTGCTTGGCTATAAGCGGGTTAAGTGATGATTTGGTCAGCGGGAACCCCACTGATTAATATTGAGAATTTTTTAATTTTCTTGCAATTTGACATGATTCAAAGCAATACTTAATTGCTATCTTTATTGACGAGATTTAACCTTCTTTTATTTCATCTGATGAAAAAGAAAAATGTTATAGATTACAAATGCAAAAATTCTCACCTTTTAACTTTTCTGTTTGAGAGATACTTGCCGTTACATGGAGCTCATTCTCAAAATATATTTTTCTCCTACTAATACGCATATCATTTAGGCATAAAATGAATTCGCTCATGTTAAATTAGTGAGAACAAGATCACTTGAAGTTTACTATTCAATCAATAACGATAACATGATAGGAAACTAGATAAATTAACTATTGATGACTTTCCAATTTCCGTTTTTTAGATTATTCTTTGAGTTAAGAACTGCAAGATCTAACCAAGTATATTGATGCCTTGTTTATTGGCAACAATAGAATTTCACAAGCTGCATCCACATCAAAATACTCAATAGTTTATTAAGCTAAATCCGCATCAAAATGAACAGTTGTTAAGCGATGCATCAGTTTTTAAAAATTTTTTCAAGGCATTCTACTTCATTCTTAACAAAGATTGGCTTGCTTTCTATGCATCTAAGTACTGTTTTTGCTGATGCAGGCATCTATTCTCCAAATGCATATCGTGGCTTTGCTCGTGAATTTATAAAAGATTTGGAAAGAATTAGGTCTGTATGCAGTATGCTTGGGAGCACTTATCTTATAGACTGTAGAATGGATTGTTCTTTACTCAATGCTGCCATAACAGCATTAATTGGTAGATTCTGTCTAATAGATTGTTGATTTGTTTCAGGCCGCAAGCTATACTTGATATCATTCGATCTGGGGAAGATTTTAGGATATCCAGCTCAACTAGAATGCCAGATCAGGGGACATGTGAACGTTGTGGCTACATCTCCAGCCAGGTTTTGATATTTGTTTTCCCATACTTTATATTACTATGAACTGAGTTTTCAGTTCCCGTTGGAGAAGGTTTTTTTAGTTATACATGAACTATTTGTTACCCCTAGATGATTTAAGTTTTGGATATTAATGATTCCTCTTTCAACTATCTTACATATTTAAACTTGCTGTAACATAACTCTATTGAAGTCTTGGGCTTATGCATGTTACTATTTGAGGCGCATATTTAAATTGTATAGCTTGCACTAGTTGGGATTTCTGCAATTGTTTGTTAGGTGGTTCAGCTTTTGCCCAGTCATCAAATGGGATGAGCTCAGCCATGAATGACTTGGGTTGAATGCTGTTAAAACGAAATTCTTTCGATCAAATAGGTTGTGTTATTATTTGTACAATTTCATCAACTAAAACTTCATTTATACTTACTGGATTACAAACAAATTTGAGGCTGATGGGCTCTTAACTATGAATTGATAATAGAGGTTCCTGATTCAGTAGATAGTTAATAAATATCATACACTGCAACTGAATTTTCTTGATTTGCTTGAGTGCCAAAAAAGATTATTGTTTAACCACACGCATAAAGTTGTAACCTTTCTAGGTCAACAATTCATTCCAGCTGAATCCAACTTTTTCAGCTGATAGGACTTCATACCTTTAGAGGCCATTGATGCTTGTTTTTCTGATAAATATTTATGTCGGCCATTGTGAATGGTTGGTTATTCAAATTAAATCAAGTATTTATAAACCTTTTAAGCTTAAAAGAAATTCACCCAAAAGTCAATGAGGATATATGAATGGGAATTATCAAGGATTATGCAAATAAAGATCAAATAATAATAAAGAAAACGGGCAAATGAACATAGAGATGTATACTGACACCCAAAAGTCAATGAGGATATATGCTACATTGATAACTGAAGTCAACGAACTTAATCAATTAGGTTGACTTTCTTATAGATTAAGGTCATAAGACCTATTGTTGGGCTTATACCAGTATTTGACGTGCAAACATGTCAAGAGTTAAGACTTCAAGCATCGATCTTATGGGTCTTTCACAAATAGAGTAGCAAGCTCTAAACCTCAAATCAATCAGCATTTTTCTTATGAGGTAATCTATGGTTGCTGATCAAATTCCCTCAACATAGCCTCTGATGTTGGCAGATTGGATCCATCGTTATACCTTCATCTTCCTAAACATTCCCTATGAATTAAATTTTAAATCTAAATATTAAATTTGGCCTTAATAATAAGCCTAATCAAACTTCTTAATCAAGAGTGCTCTCCCATGCACCACCACCACCAACAACAAGAAGCCTTTATCTAACTACGTGGGGTCGGCTACCTGACATGCAAGATTGCTCTCCCATAAGAATTCAAAATTTATTGAAGGTTTTTCTTGCCATATTTTCTCATGTCTTTTAGACTTTTGTTCAGGAACTGCTGATCTTGCCTGTACCGACTACTTTAGTTATTGCCTTGCTGCTAATCTGTGACTGATGTGCAGAAATTATGCAAAGCTTGTGTCTTGCTTGAGGGGCTAAATCGAGGTTTACCAAAGCTGGGGATAAGCCGTGCCAGAGAGGCCATTAATGGAAGTGAAAGGCTCGATAAGGCAGGTCGGCTTCCAAAAGCAGAAGCTGAGCGGCCCATTCTACAAAGCAAACCATGTGGAAATCTGGAGTTCTAATTATTTCCTCAACTGGAGCTATGCAGAGTATGTGCATTACTAGAGATTATTCTGTGCGGACATTAGATGGAGAGAATCGTTTGATTTTGTCTCTATGAACAGTGAAAGCACGGTATTCACTGCACTTTTACTATTCACAGAGACAAACCGAACAGTTCTCTTCGTAATAATTTCTCGTGCATTACACAGGTCACAGTATTTGCTTCTGTTGAAATGACCAAAAATATGTGTTTATCATTATTTACATATTTATGATGTTGACTCTTTTAACTGTTCCTCACATTTATTTACATATTTATTGAAAAAAGATGGTTAAAATCTTTTATTTACAGATTTCAACAAAATTTATTTATTGAAAAAAGATGGTTAAAATATTTTATTTACGGATATCAACAAAATTTGGCAGAAAAGGGTTGGCTTGTAATTTAGTAGAAATTTAGGGTCATTAAATGCATTCTTTGATATTTAGGATATAATTTAAAAAATGGATAATATTAAGAAATTTCATAACAAATACATTTATAATCAATTTTGAATTAAAAGTCAAATTAAAATTATAATAAATTTATTTTTTAAATTCCAAATCAAATAAACTTTTTAAATGTATTTAAAATTCAAAGATAATTAAGAATTTATTTAATAGAAAATGTTATTATTCTTTTAAATTAAAAAAAATAAATACAAATTTTAATTTCAAATCAAATAAACTTTATCATCAATGTGTTCAAATCCCAAAGATAATTATGAATTTATTTATCATAAAATATTATTATTCTAACAACTCAGTAGTTCAAATTTGACATAAATATTCATAAACCTATTAATTAATTAATTAATTTTAACTAAAATTAATTAATTAGTTAGGTTTGTGAACCAAGTGGATACCACGGACGGCATTTCTTGTTGAACTCCCACGCGCATTGAAATAGGTAGACCACCTCTCCTTCTGGCGTGGCCGGTGCACGACCTACGCAGGTGGGCCACATGGCCTTGTAACATGCGTAGACCGGGCTCTCGTGCTCCAAGTATCTTATATCGCCAAACGTGTAGAAGAAGTTCCAACTCGAATATGGCCTGTCTTGAATTAAATAATATGAATTAGACAACCTTATTTATTTATCTATTTTTATTAATTTTATTTTATATATATATATATATATATATATATATATATATATATATATATATATATAGGATTTTATGAAAAATAATTCCCCTTTTTGGGGCAGGGGTGGAATCAGTCATAAATTTCAGGGGGGTCAAACTTATAAGTAACTGTTGACGGATATGTTGGGGGTCCAAGAGGGCAGCGTCCCATGGCGGGGTTTGACCTAATTTACTATTTCTCTTTATATTTGGTTTATCATTTCCTAACAATAACACCTATACACAATGTATTTTATTATATTGGGGGCAATTGCCTAAAGACGATAATATTTTAAAACTTTAGGGGTGGGGGGTAATTATAGAAAAATCCTCGTAATAAAGACTAAAAATTAGGTTGAATGGGACAAATTACCTAAATACTCATATACTGAAAAAAAAAAATTTTAGGGGGGGGCAATTGCCCCCCCCCCCCCCCGGGACCAAAGGGGTTCCGCCCTTGTTTTGGGGTGATTTAGATACATACCATATTATTTCATGTTATTTACATATCTAACACATAAAATTTTAATATTACATGCATATCACTCATTGAATAAATATGAGTGCATAGAATAAAATATTAAAACTTAGGTGTTAGATATAAAATTTTAATATCAAATATATCACTTTTATATTTCATTATTACCACCCATATCATCCTATAAATTTTAATATTTCATTTTATACACTCATATTTGTTCTACAAGTGGTAGACATGCAATATTAAATTTTCAGGTGTTATATATATAAATAATGTAATAATGTGAAATAAAGTGGTAGGTATGTAAATCCCCTGAGTGATTTACACACATACCACTTTATTTCATATTATCTACATATCTAATATTTAAAATTTTAATATTATATTCTTACTGCTCGTAAAATTTTATATAATATGAAAAAACTAATGGGAAAAGAAAAAAAAAACCTGTACGGGTTCAGTGGCTTGAAATTCACAAGCCAATCAACGACATGATAGGCTTTTCCCCTCGCTCTCGCATAAGCCTTAGCGTCTGGCTTCTCTTCGCCACTGAAATTATACTTCCAGTCTATCCTCTCCAAAATAAATCCAGCTGCTCGTAACATCCATTCTGTGTGATCGCTGGCGGTGAAGTTTGGACGGCCGACGACTTTTTCCAGTTCCCTGAAAGCTGCCCTCTTCTTTTCGATGAAATCATTATTTATTTCAGTGATCGGAGAGCTTATAGCCTGCAACGAGAGTGTGGAGAGGAGGAAGAAGATGATAAGAGGAAAGAGATAAATCTGTTTGGCTTCCATTTTGGTTTTTGTTTGATTGATGTACGTTCATTTAGGAGCTGATTCTGCTGATATTTATGAAGAAAGTTTCACTGAAACGGCTGAAAGTTTTTAATGAAGAAAAGATAACAGCTTGTTTGGGTGATGGAACTGAAGATTTAAGAGATAAATGAATTCAACTATTTATTGTTTCTTCAGATAGATAGATAAAGAGAGAGCTGACTCCATAAAATATTCAAATAAGCTTTATTGCTGCTTTCTAAACAGCTTTCTAGTTAGAAATTTTATCCAAGAAAATTATTTTAGAAAGCAGTAAAAAAGCTGTTCTAAAGGAAGCCAAAATGAATTAAATTCAGTGATTTCGCATTAATTTCAGTTGAATTTTTGTTTGAAACGGTTTAATATTTTTTATTTGACTTAATTTTGGGAGTTTCATTTAAGCTATACTTTAAAGTTTTAATCTAAACTCATAGGTTTGAATGAAACTTCATTAAAATTCCTGAAGCGAATCTTTATATTTTCTCATGTCTTTTAGAGCTCTTGCATTTATACTGACTACTTTAGTTACTGCCTTCCTGGGTATGTTTAAACTGTAGAGGTTTTAATCTGTGACTGATGTGCAGAAATTATGCAAAGCTTGTGTCCTACTTGAGCGGCTAATTATAGGTTTACCAAAGATGGGGATAAGCCGTACCAGACGAGAAATTATTACGTGCGGAGTCTAGATGTAGCTTTTTGTCAGGACTTCAATCATGTGATGACACGTGGATTTTCTCTCTCTTATACACATCATGTGCACAAGAGAGAAAAAAAATTCACGTATCTTCACGTGATTGGAGTACGGACAGCATCTGGACTCTGCAACGTAATAATTTTTCGTGGAGAGAGGCCATTAATGAGATGAATTATTCTGTGCAGGCATCAGATGGGGAGAACCGTCCGGTTCGTCTCTGTGAACAGTCAAAGCACAACCAGTACTGCACTTTTACTGTTCATGCTACGCTTTTACTATTCACAAAGACAAAACCGAATGGTTCCTCCCGTCCGGTGTCCGCATAGAATAATCTCTCCATTAATGGAGGCGAAAGACTAGTAAAGAAAGGCAGGCTTACAAAAGCAGAAATTGACTCTTTTTAACTGTTCATCTGATGTGGGGAGAAACATGAAGAAACAAGATGAAGAAGGGCTAAACAGCTCTTGGAGATCAAAACAGTCAAAATTGTTATAATTCAAAAAATATTCATTCATATTACTTCCCTCTCACAACTCCTATACTTATAAGCTAGCAAAGAAACCTAGAGAAACCAAGAACATTCTAGAATTTTATAACAAATTTGTAACAAATCAATTAACATATGCCTAAGAAACAATTTTACTTTTTATTTACATATTTATTAAAAAAAGATCAAATCTTTTATTTACAGATGTCAAAACAAAATTTGGCTGAAAAGGGTTGGCTTGTAATTTAGTAAAGATGTAGGTTCATTAAATGCATTGTTTAATATTTAGGATATAATTTAAAAAAAATTGTATATTATTGTGAAATTTTAGACCATTATATTTATATTATAATGTCTGGCAGGGACGATTGCAATATTTTATAAAGTTAGGTTTTGTTTGGAACAGCTTTCTTAATACTTTCAAAAGCAGCTTTTCAGTACAAAATATTTCTAATTCAAAAAACTTTTGTACTAAAAAGTTGCTTTACGAAGCAGCAAAAAAGCCGACTCAAACGAAGCCTTTGTTCTGAGAAAGTAATTTAGCTCATATGATTGCAAATAGTAATTTTTCATCATAGAAATTTTTGAAAAACAATAAAAACGTAACCGTCAAATGAAATTATAGTTGCTGTCTGAAAAATAAATCATCGAAAAAGTTCACGAAATCAAAATTTAAATGCATAGAGAGCTAAAAACATCCATTGAACACTTTTTTAACATATATTTTTCATAAATTCAGAGAACTTGACAATACAAATCACTTGCATGAATGCTAAAATTATTCAATCTCTGTCATACATATTTATTTATCTTAAAAATACCAAAAAAATTAAAAAAAAAATACAGCTTCATTTTCCTATTCGACACTGGAAGATCTTATTACAGCCACGAGTGTAGTTTCCTCCTGGTTTTGGCCTCACAGTTCCATCTTGCCAATCAGGCTGATATTGTCTGCAAGTAAGAAATAAATTGCTTAGCAAAATAAGGCAAAGAACTTCACAGATCTTATCATTTAATGCAATCTTATGTTGTTTAGGGTAAGTGACTAAGATTTCGTTTGGGATAGCTTTCTTACTGTTTATTAAAGCAGCTTTTTATTACAAAAATTTAATTTTTATACTAGAAAGCTGCTTTAAGAAGCAGTAAGAAAGCCGTCCCAAACGAAGCCTAAGGCTTCATTTGGGACGGTTTTATTACCGCTTCTTAGAGCAGCTTTTTAGTTAAAAAAATTAAATTTTTTATACTAAAAAGCTGCTTTAAAAAGCAATAAAAAAGTCGTTTGGGATTGCGTTTTCACTATTTTGTTCTTTTAGATAGCAGTCATAATTTCATTTGATTACTATTTACTTGCTGCTTTTCTCACATCAACTTCATAAGCAACTTTATAATAAGCTACAGCTGTCTTAAATAGACCTTATATTTTAAGAAGCTGTTTTTATAACTTTTATCATTACTTAAATATTAATTATTCAAATATTTAAATAATTAATAATATTTAAAAAATCCCGCAGAGGCTCGCGAGCCAATTCGAGCTCGTTTATAGTGGGACGAGCTCGAGCTCGGTATTTGACAGTTGAGCTCGACTCCAACACCTCCTGACTCGAGCTCGACTCGACTCATTTGCACCCCTAAGCCCATCAGACTATTTTAGTTCTAAAATTTTTTCTTTTAATCATGAATTTAAATATTACATAGATTAAATAAATGAAAAATAAATTTAAGTATTATTATTCCAACTGCTCAATAGTTCAAACTTGATAAAAATTTGCATAAACCTTTTAAATAAATAATTAATTAGGTCTGTGAACCAAAGTGGGCCCCATTGGTAGAGTGAGCGTTCGACCTGCCATCTATAAGATGATATTTGAGGCATTTCTCGGCGAACTCCCAGCCACATTCAAATCGGTAGACCACGGCTCCTTCCAGTGTGGCCGGTGCACGCGCTTCGCAGGTGGGCCAGAATCTCTTGTAACATTTGTAGACCGGGTTCTTCAACCCTCCAGATAGTTTCCCCTTCTCCAAATCTCTCAGGTAGTTAAACAGGTATGTGAAGGATGCCAAC
Source organism: Dendrobium chrysotoxum (assembly GCA_019925795.1). Classification (NCBI taxonomy): domain Eukaryota; kingdom Viridiplantae; phylum Streptophyta; class Magnoliopsida; order Asparagales; family Orchidaceae; genus Dendrobium; species Dendrobium chrysotoxum. The sequence continues at coordinate 2,740,431 of CM034303.1, forward strand.
CAGTCCGTAAATGACCTGTCATGAATTAAATAATATAGATCAGATCCTCTTGACTATTTATCTATGAATGATCAAAATAGTCCTCATTGATTGAACTTTATCGACTCTGTCTATTTGTCGATAAAGGATCGGATTCTTTATCAGCTGTATGTCTTTATTGATGAATTATCTTGATTATAGGTCTTGAAGGCCTAATATGAATGTATACAAATAAATATCTCGGTCGACGTCGTGATCGTATATTTATTTTATAATTCGAGCCGTATCGACTCCTATCTACTTGCATAGAAGAATCGGGTTCGAATTTGGATCAATTTTTTAAATAAATTTATTATATAAAACTATAAAAGTAAGCGCTTATTAAAAAAAAAAAACCTGTATGGGTTCAGTTGCCGATCAGACAGAATCCAACCAATGGCCGTGACGATCCGCCGCGTCGCCACCTCGATTTCCTTGGGGTCCGGCTTCTCTCCGCCACTGAAATTATACTTCCAGTTCATCTTCTCCGAAATGAATTGAACCGCTCTCACCGTCCACTCTCCGTGATCACCGACGGCGAGGTTTGGAAGGCCGACGACTTTCTCTAGTTCCTTCAGAACTGACTGCTTCTTTTCTCCAAAATCATCGCTCTTCTCTGTAATCGGAGAGCTCATAGCCTGCAACGAGAATGCGAAGAAGAAGAAGAAGAAGATGATAGCAACTTTGGCTTCCATTTTTAGTCTTTGATCGATCGATGATCTGTGCGGAGGAGCTGATTCTGCTGATATTTATGAAGAAAATTTTAGTGAAACGGCTGAAAGTTTTTAATGAAGAAAAGATAACAGTTTGTTTGGGTGATGAAACTGAAGATTTAAGAGAGAAATGAATTCAGCTATTTATTGTTTCTTGAGATAGATAGAGAGAGATTATTCAATAACTCCATAAAATATTTGCTATCTTTGTTATTATACAAACGTTTATATATAATACAAACGTTTACAATTTTCAATTGAGAATTATATTATTAAATCGATGGTTTGAAGGAGTCAATTGTAATTATTAATTGAGACCATAAAATATTTTAATAATGAATTTAATAATGCTCATATATAATATTCATATAATTATATAGTATATGTGTCAGTATTCATATGGCCCTAATAACAAGGTTGTGAAAATTGGACCGGACAATGAATCAGAAGGAGGGGTTTATGATTCGACCGATCGAACCGGGGTGGTCAAACCGAATGATGTAATAAATAATAATATTATTAGAAATTAATAAAATTAGCTTCACTTCCGTAGCCATTTAACATCCTATGATTCCTATGACACTATTTTAATATTCATTAAGCATATGTGACAACTCAAAACAAACTAATAATGCAACAACTAACTCTACAAAACATAAATAAATAAGTAAATAACACATAACACAAATGTTGCATCAAATAGGTCTATAAAATATAAATAAATATTTCACAAATTACTTAAGCAGGATTTATAACTAATTTAATAAATGGAGAGTGACTATAACAATAATACCAAACGACACACCTTATGGCTCCAGGTTCTCGCATAAGGTGGTCTGGCCATCCCGCGGCTCCTGGTTCCCACACAGGATGACCAAACAATATTGCATTGGAGAAGGAATGCATACCTATTATTGAGCCTCTATTGTGTGTTGGGCATTGAGGAGTGTATACCATCTTTAGTTCTCTTTCTCTAGCATATGAAACTATTAAAAATGAAATGAACAAAAGAAATCTTTGAGATCTTATAATTTCTATCTCCAATTAATGAAGATCTAAAAATAAAATAAATATAAGATACTCATAATAATTATACACATAATATGAAATAAATAAACAAAATAGTATAGCAAGATTTTGACACTTTACACTAATTGATAAAAAAAAGATAGCACATTCATAATACATATATGAAGTTAATAATATTTCTCTTTCTTAGTTCAATAGTTTTAATAATTTCACAAAAGAAAAATTAAATATCTCCTAAATTTGCATCATGAAAGCTATGCTCATAAGTTGAGCTTCTAAGTCCCGTTTCACCAAAATCTACAGCTACAAATGCACCTAAATTATTGAAGCCAATTATGTCACCTCCATCTTCATCATTCTCTAGTTCACCTTCACCAACAAATTAGAAATATAAAATAATATTTTATTTTTTATTTTATTAAATGATATATTTATATTTCACTAACTTACTATGTGTAGACTGAGTAGATGCTATGTCTGCTTCTTCAATAATTTATATTGCATCCTCTTCGTATATCTCAATTTCCGACTCTTCTAAGTCAAGATCTAGCAGTGATTCATCATCAAGCACCCAGAAATCTACCATTTCAACACAAGTATAATCCAGTGGATCATAAATTCTTTTTTTAAGTTGAAACCTAAATAATGAAATAATAACTTTAGTGATATTTGTACATACATATAGTACGATATATTGACATACATATTATTATGTTATAATAAGATTATACATATATTTTTAATTTAGATTATATTGAACATATACTAGGTCGTTCAATCGTTAATGTTCCAAATGATTGCATCTCTTTGAGTGAATTTATTTAATAACACTCAAATTTCATTTGCAACCGGATGATGATGATGTTTGGCTTAGAATTCTTATAGCTATTTTATGCAAGTTGGGAGCACTTGATCCAAAACATCTTCCATCACTCATCTACATAATGTGATATTAGAGATCTTAGTAAATATGCATATATGTTAACAAAGGTCTAAGCAATGACATTGAAAAGATAATTACCATATTGCATTTCATTTGTCATTATTAGAGCAATTGATTTTTCAAAACTTTTTAAGCCATTATGGAATAATTTGACCTCCTTCATTGCATGTGTGGGCTTAGGACAAATATCCTTATTTCTAAGCAGTTCAACAAGGCCTTGCATAATTTCTTGCTTGTGACCGTAATTCTCCTTGTCGTACTAAAATTGAGGATTCAAAAGTATGTTGTTGCATGGATGCCATGCCTCAATTGAGTATTTCATCTTCTTTTAACTATATTGGTGAATAACTTATATAATCTTTTAATATTTCTAAACATAGTTTTGATTGTCTTCCGTGTCTTATACATTTTGTTATATAGATATCCAAGTGGTGGTTTCTCATCTGAGTCAACAATGTGCAAAAACCTTATCAAAGGACCTGCTATCTTTGAAATTGTCATAAAATCATTCTAAAACTTTAAATCTAAGATTCTTGTAGCTACTTCTTTTTCCCTTATAGGTTTTGGATATCTTTGAATATGTAAAGAACTTGCTAGTAATTAATGCTTGGGGGTCATGTTTATGCTCATAAATACTCTTCAAAGTTATGAAAGTTGTTGCAAACGTGTGGCTCCTAGACGTGCAATCTCCTTCCAACCTAACATTTTCCTACGAAAGAATTTGTATGCAATGTTGAAATGCAAGGCTACTTTATAAACTATTTTGACTATTTGTGATTATAAAAATATTATGTTTAATAATAATTAAGGTAAGGTGGTGATATTTTATTTTGCTGTGCTACAGATTTCTGATGGATTTTCATCGGAAAACTGCTGAAAAGTATAATATGACGAGTTATAAAGAGATTTCTAGTGGGCAATGTCCGCCAAATTTTTTTGCGAAATTTCTGGCAAAGCTGACCGTCGGCAATTCTGTCGGTTTAATCGTCGGACACTTCCACCGCTATTACTAGCTAGCGGAATTATCAGTGGATTAATCGCCGGAAACTCTGGTGGAAAAATTCGCCGGTAATATGACTCAAAGCACGTCATTTTTGGTTTACAGTTCCACTAGAAATTCGTCAGGAAAGGTTTCGACAAAAATTTTCCACTATAGGCATATTTCCGACACGTGTTTTACCGCCGCAATTATTTTAGCTAGAAATTTGACGTAAAGCTATTTTTCTGATGAATTTAGCATATTTTTCAGTGCACATGGCTGCCAAAAATCAACATTTTTCCTATTGTGAATGCTTACATTATTCAATCTATGTCATACATATTTATTTATTATAAAAATACTAAAAAAATACAACTTCACCGTTCTTATCATTTAGTGCTTTCGTTGCTGAAATATTATGCTGAAAGAACAAATTGGGGAAGACAATTTTTTGTAGCTTAATTTTGGTTTAATTAAGTATTCAGCTTCTTTAGTTGTTCCCTAATTTCTTGATTAGAGAGTTGTTTTGTTTGATCCTTTTTTTAATGCAATATTATTAGGATAAGAGACTAAGAGTTTGTTTGGAATAGCTTTCTCACAATTTTATTTTCTTAGACAACAATCATAATTTCATTTGAATATTATTTTTTTATTACTTTCCTCACTACAATTTCATATCCAACTTTATAAAAAGCTGTAGCCGTTTCAAACAGACCCCATATTTTAAGAAGAAGCTCTCCTTATAACTTTTATCAATACTTAGGAAAGCGCTGCGTTTACATAAATTATATCATAATATTCTTATATTCTGACGTAAAATATATTATGATAATCTTCAAAGCCGATCAATTTGTAATGTGATTCTAGTTATATATAATTTCCTGCAGACTTGGTAGTCTATCAGAATATTCTGGCATAATTTTTTTCTCACAAAAAAAAATTAATAGTGAAATGGGCATATATTAAATAAATGAAAAATAAATTTTAATTTCAAATCATATACATTTGTATTCAATTTTGAATTAAAAAAACATTAAAATTAAAATAAATTTAATTTTAATTTCAAATGTGTTCAAATTTCAATGAATTTATTTATTAGAAAGTATCATTATTACAACTCCTCAACAGTTCAAACTTGATACAAATTTGCATAAACCTATTAATTAATTAATTGTATTAAAATTAATTAATTAATTAGGTCTGTGAATCAAAGTGGGCCCCATTTATAAGTTGGAATTCGAGGCATTTCTCGTAGAACTCCCAGCCACATTCAAATCGGTAGACCACGGCTCCTTCCAGCGTGGCCGGTGCACGCGCTTCACATGTGGGCCAAAAGGCCTTGTAACATTTGTAGACCGGGTTCTTAAACCCTCCAGTTAGTTTCCCTTTCTCCAAATCTCTCAGGTAGTTAAACAAGTAAGCGTAGTTTGCCAACCAGTCCGTAAATGACCTGTCAAGAATTAAATAATATAGATCATGAAGTTTTTTTTTTTTTTTTTTAATTTGATAAAAAAGGCCTCACTCTTTATGAATAACCAAAATAATTCTCAATTGTTTAAAATCCACATTTTAATCTCTTTATTTTTAAATAAAAAGACTAATTTTATCGATATTTAAAGAGTAAAGTGGCAAATTAAATATTTTTAAACGATCGAAGACTATTTTGATTTTCAGAAAAAATTAGAGGTCCAATTTGATCTTTTCTTTTTTTTTTAATTAGATATAATTACTTTTATTATTTCTAATATTTTTTTTTATTTAGTTGGAAAATAATTATTTAAGAAATAAAATTTTTGAGTTATAATAGATTCCACATCTTTTAAATTTTCTTTTATTTGAAAGTACTATTAATTAATTATTTATTTTCTTATGTGTGTAAAAGTAAAAGTAGACAACTATGAGAAATTATTACGTGCAGTCACCGAAATGTTCGGAGATCAATCAGCCCGATACATAATGGTACACAGTGATGTGGCGCGTCTTGATTGGTCTCCGGACGGTGTCCGATGACCGCACATAATAATTTCGCCACAACTATGTACTCCAATCAATCAGGACGCGTAGTGTCACCGTATCTACTCGCAGGGAAGAATCGGGTTTGAATTTGGATCAATTTTTTAAGTAAATTTATTATATAAAACTATAAAAGTAAGCACTTATTAAAAAAAAAAACCTGTATGGGTTCAGTTGCCGATCAGACAGAATCCAACCAATGGCCGTGACGATCCGCCGCGTCGCCACCTCGATTTCCTTGGGGTCCGGCTTCTCTCCGCCACTGAAATTATATTTCCAGTTCATCTTCTCCAAAATGAATTGAACTGCTCTCACCGTCCATTCTCCGTGATCACCGACGGCGAGGTTTGGAAGGCCGACGACTTTCGCTAGTTCCTTCAGAACTGACTGCTTCTTTTCTTCAATACCATCGCTCTTCTCTGTAATCGGAGAGCTCATAGCCTGCAACGAGAATGCGAAGAAGAAGAAGAAGACGATGATAGCAAGTTTGGCTTCCATTTTTAGTGTTTGATCGATCGATGTTCAGTAATAGCTGATTCTACTGATATTTATGAAGAAAATTTCAGTGGAACGGCTGAAAGTTTTTAATGAACAAAAGATAACAGCTTTTTTGGGTTTAAATGAATTAAAACTCCATAAAATATCCAATTAAAAATGAAGTTTAATGAGATAAATGAGTTCAACTATTTATTGTTTCTTGAGATTGAGAGAGAAAGAGAGAGAGAGAGAGAGAGAGAGAGAGAGGAGAGAGAGAGAGAGAGAAACTGTTCAATAACTCCATAAAATATTCAGACCTCATTACATCTACGTTATATTCAATGAATTAAATCACTGTAATTCTAACATCTCAACGAGAGTTTCATTTAGGCTAAACTTTAAAGTTCTAAGTTTTCGTTTGGACGATTTTTTTATTATTTTTTAAAATAATTTTTTAATATAAAAAATTTAATTTTTATATAAAAAATTATTTTAAGAAGCAGTAAGAAAGCTGTCTCAAACGAAATCATAATCTAAATTGATAGATTTGAATGAAACTTCACAAAACTTCCTGAGGCGAATTTTAATACAAATCAGGCTTAATCACTTGCATGGATGCTTAAATTATTCAATATATGTCATACATATCGGTACATAATATATTTATACTATTATTATAAAAGTGATTTGAGTTTCTTTCCCAATAAAATTCTGATCATTCATTTAACTCTTATTACTTTAAATCTCAACCATTTAAATTTATCCATATCAATTTAATTTAATTTAAATAAAAATAAATAAATAATAATGTAAAAATTAATTAATTTTTTACTTTAAATTTTTAGTTTTTAAAATTTTAGCTATGAAACTTAAAGAAGTTTAATTGTTATTAAGAATAAATATCAATTAATAAATTATAATGATTGCTTTACATTAATTATATTTATTAAAATATTTAATTATTTTAATAATATAAAGTTATGAAAATTTCTAAGTCATGACATACAATTCATTTAACTATTTTTACTTTAAATCTCAACCATTCAAATTTATTAATTTCAGTTTAATTCAAATTTAAACAAAAAATATCTAAATAATAATGTAATAATTAATTAATTACTTTAAATGTTCAGTTTTCAAAATACTAGTTATGAAACTTACATAAATTTAATAGTTATTAAGAAATAAATATCAATTAATACATTATAATGCTAGCTTCACTTTAGATGTATTTATGAAAATACTTAATTATTTTCATAATTTTAAATTATAAAAATTACTTTAAGTATTTTTTTTTACTCTGCTGTATATGAATTATATACTATTTAAATTTCAAAGATCTCTAATGTAATTTATTAATTAATTCTAATACAATAATTAGCTAATTCATTCATTTAATTTTTTTACTTTTGAACTATCTGTATATATAAAAGTTACAGCATTTTGATAATTATTAAGGAATAAATATTAATTAGTTGAATGTATTATTAATTAATTATATTCTATTATTAATAATTATTTGATGAGAATTTATTATTTTAACTTTCTAAAATTTTAATTTAAATATATATCAACAGCTATACTTATTATTTATATCATTCTACTATATCTTTTAAATTGGCTCTTTATTTTTATCAATTTCAATGCATTAAATTATCAAAATTAAATCTTAAACATCCTACAAATTGATATTTCTAGCTTGAAATTCTTAATCAACATCCATTTAGTTCCTAATTAAATATTTATTATTCTGTTAGACCTACTAAATTATCTATTTATTTTCTCCACAACTTCAGGAGAACCTTTACAAAATGCTAAATTTGTTCCAAACATACCATAAAGTTTTGAAGTTTATACAAATTACACTTTATTCTCTTTAGGGTCTATTTGGGATGACAATATTTTGTAAAGGTAGTTGTAAAACTGTTGTGGCAAAAGTTATTTTTTACGGTAGAGTAATTTTTTAAAAGATACTGTAAAAAATAACTTTCAAACAAAATAGTGGTTGCAGCCTCAAAAGCAAAGCAATGAGAAAATTGCCCCAAACAAACTAATTAGATAATTAACCTTAATTCTATTCTAATCTATAAAGCAAATATTTAATATATAAAGATAATATCTAACAACTAAAATAATAAAATAATTTTTGCGGACTAGAATATACGCGACGATAGAGTTAGAAATTTACGTCCTAGCATTGCACAGATATCCAGCTCACACACACAGAAAACACAAGATTTTTTACGTGGGAAACCCGAGAAAATGGAAAAATGACGAGGCCTGGCCCAGTTTAAAATGATTTCACTAGCACTTAAGTAAGTTACAGTGGGCTGACTCGCCTCCAAGAGCAATCAGATTATAATTATCAATTGTGGGGTTGAAGTCGGGGGTATGTGAAAGTCCAACGTCACACTGGTGGAGCTTTGGGGTCACCCGGTGATCTGCCAGAATTTTGGGCCTCGGGTAGTTGTTTGGTAGAACTTAAGACGTCATGTAGTGGTCCGGTGGAGCTCAGGGGCGTCCGATGTAGGTCCGACAGAGCTCAGGACATCAGGCGGTGGTTTGACGGAGCTGAGGACGTTGGGTGGAGGTCCGGCGGAGCTCAAGGCGTCAGGCTGTGGTCCGACGGAGCTGAGGATGTAAGGTGGATGTCCGGAGGAGCTCAGGGCGTTAAGCGGTGGTTCAGCGGAGCTGAGAACGTCAAGTGGTGGTCCAACGAAGCTCAGGGTGTCAAGCGGTGGTTCGATGGAACTGAGGACATCAGGCGGTGGTCCGGCAGAGCTGAGGACGTCAAGTTGTTGTCCGACGGAGCTCAGGGCGTCAAGCGGTGGTCCGGTGGAACTGAGGACGTCAGGCGGTGGTCCGGTGGAGCTGAGGACGTCAAGCGGTGGTCCGGCGGAGCTCAGGGCGTCAAGCGGTGGTCCGACGAAGCTGAGGATGTCAAGCAGTGGTCCGGCGGAGCTTATGGTGTCAAGCGATGGTTTGGCGGAACTCCGACGTCAGGCGGTGGTCCGCAGAATTTCGGCGGTGGTCGAGGAGCAATGAGGCAAAAAGCGATCTCTGATCTCTCTCTCTTCTTCCTAGGATTAGGTGTCTTTTCAAAGAGGAGAGGGGGCTCTATTTATATATTTTTGAGAGTGGCATGACCGTAAATATGTGGAAGATCAAGGGTAAATGGGAAGCGGTTTAAATGGACGGCTGATGTTGAATCCCTTGATCATGGACCGTTCGATGGGCATTTAAAGGTCTCAGGGATATCGAATTTTGGTGATCTTGGGCTCGTTGGATTTGTCTCGTCGAGCTGCTCAATTTGTCTATAAGCACGTCATGTTTTGAAACCGTTTGGTAATCCAAATTGGGGTTCAAACCTTCCAACAACGCTTTTAGGCTCTTGATTTGGACCCATTTGAGCTCGGATTGGGTTGAATTTGGTGTCGTTGGGTTCGTATTTCTGAGCCGTTCAATTTGACTATAAGTTTGTCGAAATCGGAGTTCAGATGCTCCCAATTTTAATTTCGGAGGTTTCCAACTTAATTTTGCCTCGAGATTCACGCTCGATCAAGATAATGTTTTTGTTTATGTATCAATAATAAAAAAAATCAAATATAATTTCAAGGTATATAAGAAGATAAGCTATCATAAAATATATTTTTTATTAAAAAAATAAAGTCAAATATATACTTATCGTTGTAATATCAGTGATTGAAAATAGCTTAAAAGTCAATTCCTTTTTTATTTTAATTTCCCAAAAGAAAATTCCCTTTTTTACCCGTCAAGTCGTAGGATTCCAAAAAGCATTTTCCTCCAATAAGAAGCGAACACGTCGGATTGGCCCGTAGCTCCCAACCATCCAACTGTCCATGCAACCTCACCAACCAGGTGGACGGTCAGATCTGTTGGCACACGTTTGTTATTCTATTCTATCAATGCAGCAGAAGCAGGCGGGGACGTTATCAAGCCACCAGGTTTCCATCCAACCACCAACCCGTCGGTGACACACCTATTCCCCTTACAAAATTACTAAACTACCCCTATACTTAATTTACCGAATTTCCTACAATACCCCTGCATAATACGAAAATCCCATATATCTCCCTTCTACTTTTACAAGATAAAAAGGAAACCAATACAAAGTGGCGACTAGGAGTGGAAATAAGTTGAGTGGAGCCGAGCTTGAGAAGTTACTTCTGGTTTGAACTTGAGCTTGATTAATTAATCGATTTGAGCTTAAGCTCGAGTTTTATCCTATAAGTTCGAGCAGGCCCATGAGTTGACTCATTTATTATGAAAGGATAAAATAATTATGATCCAAATATTGTTATAATAAATAATTAAAAGGATGATAAATTTGAACACAATTAATAAAGAATTACTTAATATAAGAAATTAAAATATATTTTAAAAAAATATTTTACATAATTTGGACAAAAAATCCTGAATGTGAATATATTTTAAGTACAATTTATATCAATATCTTTTAAAAGAGTCGGTTCACAAGCTAACGAGTCTAATCAGAGTTAGGTCAAATTTCACTCACTGGCTTATTAAGTTCGGCTCACGAGCTATTTATCGAATCGAGCCCGAGCCGGCTTAAGAATAAGCTTGACTCGCTTACACGGCTAGTGGCGGCTAAGGGATTTTTGTAAAGAAGGAGCATATATAATATATATTTTTAACAGTAGCAGCATGTAAGTCTTAAAATTTAAAAAGGAGCAAATTAGCCAAACAAATTGGCACATTCTAAAGAATACGCCAAATAATTTGATGCATTTTTGCTCATTCATCCTGCATACCCCCCAGTCAATCGAACTAAATTTTACAAAATTGTAATAATGCGTCATACTAAATGGTGCATTTAATTGAATGTGCTAAACAGTATGTCTTATTCTATTGAATACGATAAACTGTTTGGCTTATTCTAAATACGCCAAATAATTTAGTGCATTCAATAGAATGCACCGAATCATTTGACTAATTTGCTTCTTTTTTATTTTTTTTAATACTCTATTATTATTTTTAATTTAAATTAAACACTTCTCCTTTAAAAATGGGGTGGCTGAGTACTTTTGCTTCTTGGAAGTCGCCGGTATTTTGGGCAAGGTGGAGGGGTAGAATGGGGATAACGTTCAATGGTATATATATAAGTAAAGCCGAATAGAAAAATAATTGAAAAGGTTAATAAATAGGTGAGGGGAGAGAGAGAGAGAGTGAACGGGGGAGGAGAGTGAGAAGGTGGTGGCCGCGAGTGGCAGGACTTCGTCTCCGCCGCTTACTGACCTCTGTGGTGGCGGATATCCTCTGGCCGGAGAGGTTTTTATTAAAAAGGTGCGAACTTTGGGTTGAGTTTTGAGTGTTCCGCGTGTTTTGAGTTTTGTTTTTTTAATCGACCGGGGTTTATGTGCTGTGATTTTGATGCGTACGTCTTATGGATTTTGCTTTGGTTTTCTGGGAGATGAATTGGATAGATGGATTGCTGGTTTTAGGATTGGGGTGGCGTTTGCGTTGTGGAAGGCGGCGGATTGATTGGTGGGTGGGGGGGTTTGTTAGGTGAAGGCGATTCGTGTGGTTGATGGATGTGGGATGTTTGGTTGGTGTCTCTGCTTGAGCTAAATCTTGTTTTGATGTGTTTTTGTCTTGGAATTGAGCTTTGGTGTTGGAGGAATGGTGAGCTTTTTGTGTTAGATGATAGGCCGGCAGACTGTATGGTGGTTTTAATGGTGGTTAAGATGTCAATGGCTTTTTGTTGCCTTTTTATATCTGGTTCATCGATGGAATAGATTTGGCTTCTTCCTAAGAAATGGGAACTTTTATGGAATTTTTGCTGGGATGATGCGGGTGAACTGGTTGATAATGTTTCTTTTTTGCTGGGTTGATGGGTGAATTTGAACTTAATTATATGACTTGCAGACCGAATTTTTAAAGTTCTATCCACTTTGAGTTTTGTTCTGGTTGCTGAGGTTTGAATTCTTACATTTATATTCACTTTGATCTTTTTGCTGGTTGCTGAGTAGTTTAATTTGGTTGATCAGCTTAATGAATTTGGGTTGATAGGGAAAGATAACAGAGGAAACTTCAAGTGAATTGATGGAAACCTGTTTGGGATTTTTTATTTATTTTATATTTGTAAAGAAATTAGTAGCGGGCCTTTTATCTTTTAATTCTTCTTTAAATGATTATGATAATTCTATGTGTGGATTACCCCTTTAATTTTCTTAATTAAATCATTGACATGCTTCATTAATTTTTTTTTTTAAATCTTCTGTTTGGCTTTCAGTTCATTGCATTGTGGAGGCTTTATTAGATTCTCAATTATTTGAATCCTAATCCGAAATGAACTGTAAAAATATTTGAAGTATACCAATGCATTCAGATTTTCCTGGCATGTTGAGAGTTGAGACCTTCCTGAAGATATTCCTATTTCTCATGCAGCATTATTAATTTTTTGAGGAATCATGTGTTTGTTGATATTGTTTTCACTTCTTGTGCTGTCAGGCTTTGGTCCTTTTTATTGAAATTATTTACTTGGACTGTATAAAATGTTCGATTTTTTCAGCAGTAAGTGATGGAATGATATTTCTTTAATTAATGATATTGTTATTAGCTGAAAATAGTTTCATAACTTGGTCTTATGATTTGGTCTTTGGGATTATATGATTGCCAATTGACTTGAATGATATTTGATACAAACAAAAGCCCTTAGTTTAATGAGTATATTTTCTTAAGAGGAAAGTTACTTGGTGTATACTGCTGAGGGTTCTAAAACTGTATAGGTCATACTAATTAAATAAGCGGACTCGTCAACTTCTTTGAATTATGCCTTTATTATCTTTTAGAGAAGAAATAGGACATCAAAAGCTGCTCTTGCTGCTGTTTTAACTGCTATTTGCAAACCATAGATATGAACGGATACAAAGTTGAATGACACTAAGTTTTGGTTTTTCTCCGTACCTTATTTTCTCCATTGGATTGCAAAACTCATTTGCTAAGGGAATCAAAATTGATGATAGAAAGTCCATCTGGGGGCTTGTTGATTTATCATTTCTTAACATTGCAGTGAGAAACAAAATTTTAGCAGAAGTGCGTTTTCCATTTGTATGTTCGGCCTTCGGTTTCAGCTGAAGACACGGAGATCAGCACTCCATCTTGATAGATATTAGAGCTGAAGGTCATAGTAGATAACACATCTTTTCTCTAATAACAAAGTATGTAGACTTGTTGAGGATAAAAGCTTCGAGTAATTGATGTGGATGTTAAAGTTGGAATCTTTGACGCATGACACTTTGTGGTTTAGGTTTCCTAATGCACCTAAAATTAATCTGAATGCAATTTTCTCTGGAATCTTGTCATGTATCTAAGCTTGGGCCTTTGATGTTGGGTTGTGCTGCATCACTCTCACATGCTAGGATTTTAAGAATTTTAATGTTTAAGAAATTGCAGATCCGTATGTATTGGTTGCTTTTGTACAATATTGCTTGAATCTAATATATGAGCATGATTGCAGGCATTGTTTTCTTTTTTGAGATTTTTGCTGCACTTGTTCCTCATGACTTAATTTTTATGTCAATTGTTTAATCACTTTTCCTTCCATTACAGCAATACTGCTGTGAGCCATGGTTAGCCTAAGGAGACGAAGACTATTGGAGCTTTGTTCTGGTATAACTATCAACTCATCTTTCAATTAATCTAATCATGCACTTTTAAGTAACATTTTAAATAAGTGAATGTTTTTTTATCCCCCTTTCAAGTGCGGTGGTTTCCTTTTGTTATTTTAAAGATATCTTATTTTCCTACTATTTTGTACTAAAATTAATGAAAACTGTTTTTTTTTCTCCATATTGTCATGGCTTAGGTTTTCATTTATGACTTTATTTTATTTGATCAAATTATGAATAGAAAGGCTTGGTTGATGAATGAAAAAATTGGATATGTTGAGATTGACGTTGATAGCTGTCTTTTAGGTACTACTCTCAGTCTCTATGAGGCTTTCTTTTTTAAAACAAAAAGAAATTGATGGTCAGATGATGAATAGGCTTTCCATACTTATGCTCCCTGAACGATGCTCGTGTAGTCATCTGAACTCTTTTCATCTGATATTAATGAATTATTGTTTTCCAGGGAAAAGCTCCATTCCAGTTGAATTGCCAGGCTCCACTGAGAGTAGTGGTGCTCTAAACCTTAGCAGAAATGTGAATCCTTTCAGCATTCATCCTATGCCATTAATTAGCTTAAGTCGTGAAAAGCCAGTAAGTACAAATCAACATTTATTATTTCTATCTTAATCATGCTATTCTTTCTTGATATCTTTCGTATTCAAACAGCTTAAATCTTTTTATGGGGATTTGTTCTTTGATTAATGCTTTCATAAGGCCTTCTTCAATTGGAATGGCAACAGTACTGTTGAAATAGAGCATTAGGTTGTCCCATTCTTTTAGTGTCAATATTGTTAGTACTCCCTGTGATGCTCTCTATAATAGTATTATCCACTTGTTTAGTTTGTTGTTGTATGACAGTCCATTGGCACGACGTAGAATTTCAAAAATTATTACCATTGTTGTCAAAAGTTCTCTTCATTTGCGCTTTTGAAGTTAAGCAATTTGATGCAAAGCTCCTCAAATCAGCTCCACTATGAAGTGCGTGGGTTTCATGAAGTGCACCAATGGGTGCACATCACTGGGCTTCTATTCTTGAATTTTATAACTTTTCCCTATTTAAGTGTATTATCATTATGAATTTGCTTTTTCTCCATTTCAAGGGAAATGTTATTGAATATTTGTGTTTAATATTGCCTTCTTTTTACTCTCTTTTGTCTACTTCACAGACAAATATTCATGAAATAAGCTTTGGTTCTTCAGTTGTGTCTGCTACAAGCTCGTCAAAGGAGGAAATCGATAACTATTTTCCAGGTTAGTTTTTCTCTTTTGTTTTTGTGGGATAGTAAGTCTTTAGGTAATGTTTTGAATGATGGATTGGTAATATATATTAATTCTC
The DNA here is from genome assembly GCA_019925795.1 of Dendrobium chrysotoxum. NCBI lineage: Eukaryota > Viridiplantae > Streptophyta > Magnoliopsida > Asparagales > Orchidaceae > Dendrobium > Dendrobium chrysotoxum. Next base: position 2,755,591 of record CM034303.1, read on the forward strand.
TGATTTTGATTTATCATTAATTATGAACTCACCATTATTTAGTTGATTATTGCACTTGGATATCCAATAAATAAAATCAGAGTTTATACATTTATCCAATTTATGCAAGGGTAAAATGGCATAGACATAAATTTTGTTTTTTAGATTCCCAATTACTACTGCTGTTTTTATAGCGTACTTTGTGTGCTTAATTTTTTTGAACTTCTCCCATTTTCTTGTTTCTTTGCGAACAATGAACAAAATGTTCTAGAGATTGTAGAACCCTTAATATTTTCTTGGCCGAACGTTCTTTCCTCCGATCATGAAGTTTAGCACGGTTAATGGATTACTAGCTAGCTCTTAACTGATGATTTCTTAAACTTCGAATTCGTTATGGAGTAGTCATGAACTTGTCATTGTAGTTGCTGCCTTAGCTTATAGAATTTTTATATTGAGTTGACGCAATATGATTTTCCAAATTTGTAGGAAATAAAAATTTCTGAAGGTGGCATGATAATTGGAATTGTTATTAATGAAGGTATCTGATAGGAAATACTTGAGTTCGCAAGTAATCCAAGAGGAAATACTTGAGTTCGCAAGCAATGCTAGCAATAATTGGTAAAAACAACGAGAATAATACGAAAATCTGGATGAAATCAATCCAAAACGATAGTATTGCAATAATGGAGTCAAAACAAAGCAAACACAAAGAAAGATACAATTGATCCTCAATTCGAGAGGAGGATCGTTCTCTCCCAATCTCTAGACGAGGAGTCTAGAGCTCAAGACGCCAACGAAACTTCAAGAGAAACAAATCAAAGCATAACCCTAACTGATGAGGACATCCACTCTAGTTTTGTTTTTATTTGATGTATTAGATTTATTTTAATGTTTATTGTCTTTTTCAATTTTGCCCTTACTTAAGGGTTTAGACATATGTAAGCCCAAGAGGCATTTTAGTATTTTTGATTGTCTCTTGGTTTTAGGCTATTTAAAGCCCTCCCCTCCTCCTTTGTGAGGGGATGATGATTATTGAAAAGAAATTTAGTTTTGTTGAAGATCTCTTTGTGAGTTCTAATTTTGCTTTGATCTCTTTGTGAGTTCATAAGGATAAGAAGCCTAGGAGAGGCCATCAGCAACACCTATCAATCGGTGGAAGTGTCCCTGGTTCGTGGTTCTCTTTTTGTTCTTGTTCTTTCTTCCCTTTCTTCCCTTCCCTCACACCTTCGACCCATCCTAGATCCCCAAATCACCGGCTACCTAAGCTCCACCACCGGTCACCCCACCAAGCTCCACCACCGGCCCCCCCTTGGGCCGCCCAAGCCGCCGGCCATCTCCCACCCATCCGCCCGTGCCTCCCCTAACCACAAGTCGTCGGCCCCCTTGCTTCGGAAGTTTGAATTTTCAAACTTCCAATCAACCAACTTTCTTTCCTAAAATAACCCATTGACAATTAGGAAGGTTCTTTATTTGAATCCAATTCAAATATTAGAATTTCAAATTCTTTCCTAACATGAAAATCCAATTAGGAAACTCCCCAATTTAATCAAATCTGAACTTAAATTCAGATTTGATTTAAATCCATTATCTCAATCCTTGGGGCCCACAAATCTTCAATTAAATCTCCCCATTACCTCCTCACTTGGCCGGCCCTCCCTCTCTCCCCTCTCTCTTTCCAATTAACCCCTTAGATCCACATTAACTCCTCCTAAATTCCCTCTAGCCGCCGCCCTTCCCTTGCTTAATTTGGATTAATTCTAATTCAAATTAAGCCCTTTCCCTTCCTTGGGAAATCATTCTAATTCTGAATTCAAATTTTAGATTTAAAACCCTTCCTATTTGGCATGATCCATAATTGGAAAGTTTTAACTCTTCAATTCAAAATTCAAAATTAAATTAAGAGGAGTTATGAGTCATCAATTACTCCTAATTTAATTGGCTACAATTAGGAAACTAATTGAACGTCCCTAACTCCATCCTACCCAATGCCGCCGGCCCAAAACCCCTAATCCCCTCCTTTCTTGAATCAATCTTCCCTTTCCCTTCCCCAACTGATTCCCCTAGCCTTCTAGGACAATTACCAACTGCTACCCATAATTCTGGAACAAGGATTTGCTGTCCAGAGCTTCAAATTCAGCAACGTTGCTGTCCACAACAGTCCTCATTTGCTACCCAGAATTCCAGCCAAGGGAAACCTGGATTCTTGCCACCCAAAACCTTCAAATTGCTGGCTGCTCTCCTACAACCTGTTGTCCGCTGAATCTACAAACCTCCCAGCACTATAACTTCATCCGGAAGGTTCTAATTGATGTCAAGAATCTGTCCAGATCAAAAACTGCTGTTGTTTTGAAGATCCGCACCTTGTCTTGGCTATTCTATGGTGCGAGGAAGCTCATGGTGGCTGTCTTAGTCATCCCCAACACCCAAACGATCTTACCGGAGTGCGTATCTGATAGGAAACACTTGAAGATCTCAAGTATTTCCGATCGATCTTCGGAAAACAGCGAGAAAACTCCACAAAAGTCCACACAAATCACGAAAACAATAGATAATTTGTATTATTTGATGAAAGGGAAATGGAAAACAGCAAGATACAATTGATCCTCTATTCGAGAGGAGGATCTTTCTCTCCCAAATCTCTAGACGCCGCTAGAGCCCAAAAGACCTAAGAGATCTCAAATTTCAGCCAAATTCAAGATGCCCTAACCCTAGGAAAACAAAGTATTTAATGCATACAAATCAAAAGGAAATCCCTAAACAGTCCCTACATTCAAATTTCCCTCCCAAATCCCTCAAAAATCCTTCCTATTCAGCTCCCGCAAGGTTGCGGCTCGCGTGCGGCTGTAGCGGGAGGCAGACAATGTCCGCCTCGTTCCGCCTGGGCCAGTCCCGGCTAGACCGGTCCAATTGGACCGGTCTAACAGTATCCCTCTTGTCTTTGGGTAAACTCAACATCCGATTCGCTATCTCCAAAGTTACATCCTTGATTGTGGTTATTATTATAGTCATGAATATAATGTTAATACTTCTCCGCTAACACCTAGAAATTGGAAGAGTTGAGTGAGGGATCTTCTTGTAGAGACTAATCTTATTGTTAGCATTGGAATTTATTGTTGAAAACCACCATGCATACAACGTTGGGTTAAATTGACTATTGCGATCTTAATTTCTATCAATATAATTTAGCCTAAACTTGTTTTACCGTTCATTATGTTTTACTTCGTCGTTTAAACTCACTTGAAGGATATAAGTATTTTGTTCTCTAAATACTAAGCATGCAAATTCATTAAGCATTTCACCCATTCATGTTTTGTTCTACATCACTAACCCTAAAATACCTTATGCTATTTAATACATAAACTTTCTAAATCCAAACTCCCTCCAAAGCCCTAGTCGCCCCCTCCTTTCTCCTTTTGGATTTAATTTGAATAGTGGGACTCACTATTGTGGGCTGCAAAGAGGGGAGGGGGCGGTACTAGTCCGCCTCCTTTAGACCAAAACCGGCCCTGGGTGGGCCGGTTCAGGAGGAACTGGCCTAACAGTATCTTGGATTTTAGAATACTGCAATAGATCAATGCTCTACGCCTCTACCTGACTTCTATTTGGAATCTATTCGTAATGAGGCTGATCTTAAGTAGTCTTTCTTTTGATAGGAAATACTTAAGTTCGCAAGTAATCCTATCGGATTTACTTGAGTTTGCAAGCAAACCTAAACAAAATTGATAAAAAACAGTGAGAAAACACAAGAAATCTAAGCAAATCAAACTATGAACGATAGATTGCGTCTTGGAAATAAAGCAAAGTAAACTCAAAAGCAAGATACAAGAGATCCTCAATTCGAGAGGAGGATCGTCTCTCCCAAATCTCTAGACAAGATGGTCTAGAGCCCAAGCCTCCAAGAAACCCTAATTCCAATCAATTAAAACATAACCTCTCCCTAATCCCCTCCCCCACTTTAATACAAAAGCTTTCCTAATACAATTTCCCTCCAAAGCTCTCCTAATACAATTTCCCTCCAAAGCTCTAGCTGCCCCCCCCCCCCCCAAGCAATTTGAAAACCTATTGATGGGTGGGACCCCTCACATGGGGCGGACCAGGGATGAGGCGGACTGTGTCCGCCTCTTGTAAACATGCTGAACCGGCTGGGCCGGTTCAGCTAGCAGTGGCGTAACATCTTTACACTTAAAAAAAACTTAGAAGTTGGCCTGACCTGAATTATATCAATTGAGCAAGCCGCATAATCCTGAAATCAGCCAGCTCGAAGCAGGTCTTCACATGCTAGCTGAGGTTTGCCAGATGTAAGCTCCTTTCCCATGTGAACATCTTTTCCTTTATCCTTCGACAGAAAGAATAAGTTGCTCAAACAGAGCTTGTGTGAGGGTGGATGCAAGCAGCTTGATTGGGCTGCCGGCTGATGTGTGAGTTTACCACTATATTAGGCGATAGCACTTTCAGACTTCTATTTTGGTGACCTATATTATGTGTGTAGAGATACAATTAAGGAATTTATTTTCCTATGAAGATAACATGCATATCCAGGCTTGCGCCTGGACAATGGCTTCCTTGCATATTTTTGCCAAAAATGTGTTCATTTTTCCCGAGTTTCCTTTGTCAATTGCCAGGAAATATTTCTCATACCTCCGGCCTCCTCCTTTTTAGCACATCCCTTGAATATTGGTTTAGGCAAATTGCTTTTATTTGCATATATTCTTTGATATTTCTTTCCGTTAATTCTTACAAGGGCCTTCTGCATTTGCTCAGCAAGCTTTTCCCTTCCTCTGAAAGTTGAGAGAAAGAAGATGAGGGTGATGTTGGTTGAGATTTTCTATTGTGCAGCCAACTGAACTGAACATTCTTATGATCCTCTTCTCCCAACAGCAGACTGAAGTGTTGCTTTCAACAGCTGCCTTCATGAAAGAAGCTCTCACTAGAGATAATTCCTTAAAATTTTAAAATTTCTGTCGGTAGTAGTACTTTACACTTCAATAAGATTGCTGATTGAGTTCACTCATATAGCACTTGCAGATGTCTTGTTCGTTCATCTATGTTTGTTTTTTAGTCAATATTATTGTTAAGTTCTAACTTGCTTTGTTGTATCTTGCATGCTATATTGAGAAAAGCTATCCAAAATGCATCACACGAGCTGAGAATTATACAAATATTTCCAAGTAATTTTCATATGCAATGATTTGAGAATTGCATTAGTCCATTGTATAACAGTCAACATGTACATTTTTTGTATAGTATGAACTTTTGTCCTTGAAAAAAGGGTCAAATAAATGGCATGTGACTTTGTCCTTCCAAACAAGCATTAAATGTTGTAGTGTAATGTTATTTGCATACTTAATGAAGCAATTAGTCCAAGGTGAAAGTTCAAAAAATTCTTTCTGCAGGTAAAGATATGAAACACAGAAAGAGATACCGTAGAAAACTCTATGAAGACCAAGAACCATGCATAATGAGAGGCGTTTATTTCAAAAACATGAAATGGCAGGCGGCTATCAAAGTTGATAAGAAGCAGATCCACTTAGGCACTGTTGGCTCCCAAGAAGATGCAGCGCGGTTGTATGACAGGTACTTCAAATGAAAGACTCATTAGGTTATCATGTCTCTATGATTTTATTATTTGATTTACCATTTACATGATTCTTTTATGAAAGGAACCAGTTGGAATGTTTTAAAAATTTATAATCAACTTATTATTTAATCAAATAGAAAATTTTCCTCTAATTAAGATATGCTTATTTCCTTTTGTTTAAAGATGGGCTTCATTTTGATGACCCAATTAGAAGAATAGCTGTATTAGATTTGACCTATCTAAAAAGACTTGGTTAGAAAGTATTAAAAATGACCTTTCTTTATTAGATTTAAATGAGAATTTTACTCTTTACAGGACACAATGGAGAAAAATAATTTATGCAGCCGACCCCACATAGCGGGATAAAGGCTTGATGTTGTTATTGTTCTATGAGCTTCGTTCCTTTCGAAACAAGTTCCGAATGATCCTTTGGAACTTGCTAACCTATTTTTTGAAAACATGTTCAAATTATCATCATATGATGATATATTGATTAGTTTTGCTTAATTATTCGAACATAAGTTTTTCTGCAAATCAAGTTATACTTATTTGTTTTTTCTTTAAAGATGGGTTTTGTGCCTTAACAAACAAATTATGAATGGTTATATGGTTCCTTTTAGCCTATCTTCTGAAAATATGATCAGATTTTCATATGATAGAAGTTACTAATGCAATTCAATCTAAACAAAATGCTTTCTTTTCTCCATAGTATGCACTTCTCAACTATGCAACTGTTACGCCGGTTCTACCTGAACCGGCCCAACCGGCCCAAGGGCCGGTTCAGGTCTATAGGAGGCGGAAGTCATCCGCCTCCTTCCCAGCTGTTCCGCCCAAAGGAGTGGGTCCCACCCACTTAAACAAGATTCAAATTAAGGAGGAGGGGGCGGCTAAGGCTTTGGGAGGGAAATTTAATTAGGAAACATTTTATATTAAAGGGCATGAGGGGATTAGGGGAGTTTTATGTTTTGTTTGATTGAAATTAGGGTTTCCTTGGAGGCTTGGGCTCTAGACAATCTTGTCTAGAGATTTGGGAGAGACGATCCTTCTCTCGAATTGAGGATCTCTTGTATCTTACTTTCGCATTTGCTTTGCTTTATTTCCAAGACGCAATATATCGTTCCTAGTTTGATTTGCTCCAAATTATTGTGTTTTCCCGCTGTTTTTATCAATTTTGCTTAGGTTTGCTTGCGAACCCAAGTAGATCCGGTAGGATTACTTGCGAACTCAAGTATTTCCTATCCAATTGGTATCAGAGCAAGTCTTGGGATCGGTGGAGGGCTGATTTCGGCAAATTCCTGCATCAGATTTTTGGCCGGAAAGAGGGAAAGTTGCTGTTTTTTTACTTCAAAAATCAGATTTCGTGAATCTACAAACTTCGGATTGCGATGGCGGCCAAAAAGGTGGATGCTTTGGAAGAAAGGATCGAAGGGGAGATAAATCAAATCAAGGAATCCATGGAGGAAAGGATGTCTTCCATGGAAGGGCAAGTGGCCGATCTACGGGATATGATGAAGAAGATGTTGGAATTCCAAACCCAAACGGCAGCATCTGAGGCAAAGGGCCCCGAAGCGAAAAACACCAAATCTGAACTCCGTAAGGAGGAAGAAGAGGTGGAAATCGTGGAAGGGGGAAGAGGAAGACCCCATCTGGAGCCTTTCCAGAGGGAGGAGAGAAGAGGGAGATACGGAGAGAGACAAGGTTATGGAGGCGTGGAGCCAAGAGGTGCGGAGTGGGAGCACCGGGAGGGATACTATGGCCGTCGAGGTGCTGATTTTGAAGACAGAAGGAGGGATTTCGAAGGGGGTTTGGGACATGGTAGAGCAAGGGAGGATCGGGAGACATGGGGGGGCTCGAGCACATGGGAGAGGGGAAATTGTGGAGGCTTATGGAGACATGGTGGGGATCAGAAAGTGAGGAAGTTAAAGATGCCCATATTCGAAGGAGAGGATGCTTATGGGTGGATTTACAAGGTGGAGCGATATTTCGCCATTAATGGGCTGACGGAGGAGGAGAAACTGACAGCAACAGGCTTGTGCTTGGAAGGAAAAGCCCTTTCATGGTATCAGTGGAGAGACCAAAGGAGGGCTATCAGGACCTGGAGAGAATTCGAGGATTGCATCATAGAACGTTTCCAAACCGATCGGGGGGGGGGGGATTTCTATGAGCAATTCTTTGCTCTGACACAGGAGGGATCTGTAGCTGACTACCAGGAGTGATTTGAGCACTTAGCTAGCAGGGTAGAGCGACTCTCAGATGCAGTATTGGAGGAAAATTTCATGAAGGGGTTGAAGGCGGAGATCAGAGCAGCAGTGAAGGTTCTGATGCCCCGTGACTTGGGGGAGGCCATGAAGTTGGCCCAGTTGGTGGAGAATCAGAGGAATATGGAGAGGGCAACCAGGAGCAGCAGCACAGGGGGGATTTACAGAATAACGACCACCCATCTAGCACCTAAGGGTCCTGCAACGGAATGGAGTCGAGAGGCCACCAAGGAGAAGACAGGAGGAAGTGGAAGTGGGGGAAATTTCAAGCGACTGACAGAGAAGGAGATGCAGGAGAAGAGGGCAAAGGGGTTGTGCTTCAGGTGCGATGAAAAGTATACACCAGGGCATCGATGCAAGGACCGAACTCTTCAGGTTCTCACCGTCTGTGATGACGAGGAAACTGAGGAGGGAGGAGAGGAGGAGACATAGGAGGAGATGGAGGAGAAGCTGCACTTGGATCTGGCTGAGGTGTCCTTGAACTCAATGGTAGGATTCACGACGAATCATACCATGAAGGTGAAGGGGGAGATCTAGGACAGGGAGGTAGTGGTGTTGATCGATAGTGGGGCTACCCACAATTTCATCTCCTCTCAGGTCGTCGACCAGATGGGAATGAAATTGGTGGATACGGGTTGCTACGGGGTGATGATGGGTACGGGGAAGGTGGAGAAAGGCCAGGGAATTTGTAGAGGAGTGCTACTGACTATCCAGGGGATTCAGGTGAAGGAAGATTTTCTTCCACTAGAGCTTGGGAGTACATGTGTCATCTTGGGGATGAAATGGCTGCAGACTTTGGGAGACACCAAGGTGAACTGGAGAGCACTCATGATGGAGTTAGTGATAGATGGAAGGAAGGTGGTGATTAAAGGAGATGCAGGGCTATCTAAATCCATGGTTTCTCTCAAGACTATGGTGAAGGATATACAGTTGGCAGGAGGAGGATACTTGGTGGAGCTGCACAGTTTGGAGGGAGCAGGATTAGAGGAAGGGGGGGGGACATACCCCTCTCCATTCAGCCGTTGATTCAGCAGTTCCAAGAGGTGTTTCAACCACCCCAGGGATTGCCACCGCAGAGGGAGCAGGAGCATGCCATCGTGATAAGGGAGGGAGTGTCACCCATCAGTGTACGACCGTATCACTACCCTCAGTTCCAAAAAGATGAAATTGAAAGGTTGATTAGAGAAATGTTGGAGGCAGAAATCATCAGACCCAGCATCAGTCCTTTCTCTAGTCTCGTTCTATTAGTGAAAAAGAAGGATGGCAGTTGGCGTTTTTGTGTGGACTACAGAGCCCTCAACAAGGAAACTGTCCCTGACAAGTTTCCTATACCAGTCATTGATGAGCTATTAGATGAATTGAGTGGAACCGTGATCTTTAGCAAGATAGACTTGAAATCAGGATACCATCAGTTCCGGATGAAGAAGGAGGATATACCCAAGACGGCCTTTAGAACTCATGAGGGACACTATGAGTTCCTGGTGATGGCTTTTGGCCTCACCAATGCTCCCGCTACTTTTCAGGCCCTTATGAATAAGGTTTTCAAACCTTATCTCAGAAGATTTGTATTGGTGTTCTTTGATGATATCTTGGTCTACAGCAAGACAGAGCATGAGCACTAGGAGCATTTGAAAAAAGTGTTAGAAGTACTGCATGAGCACCAATTGAGGGCCAACTTGAAGAAATGCTGCTTCGCACAAGGCAGTGTAGAGTACTTGGGCAATGTTGTATCAAGGGAAGGGGTGGCAGCATATCAGTCCAAAATTGAGGCAATGCTTAAGTGGCCAGTGCCAAAGAATCTGAAGGAGTTGAGGGGATTTTTATGACTGACAGGGTACTACAGAAGGTTCGTAAAGGGGTACAGCACTATAGCATGGCCACTCACCGAGCAGTTGAAGAAGGACGGGTTCCTATGGGGGGAGCCGGCTACATCAGCTTTTGAGAGCCTGAAGAAGGCCATGACTACAGTACCGGTCCTAGCCTTGCCAGATTTCACTCAGACCTTCATCATGGAGACAGATGCATCTGGATACGGATTGGGTGCAGTGCTTATGCAGAGTTATAGGCCCATTGCCTATTTCAGCCCGGTACTGACCACCAGAGCCAGGCTGAAGTCAGTCTATGAGAGGGAATTAATGGCCATCGTTTTGGCAATCCAGAAGTGGCGGCCCTACCTACTTGGGAGGCACTTCATTGTCAGGACAGATCAGCGAAGCTTGAAGTATTTACTAGAGCAGAGGATGGTGACAGAGGAGCATCAGCGGTGGCTGTCCAAGCTGCTAGGGTACGATTTTGAGATTCAGTATAGACCCGGAGTGGAGAATAAGGCGGCGGATGCCTTGTCCAGATGTATGGGGGAGCTGTAGACAGTGACACTATCGGTTCCTTTGATGCTTGATTGGGAGGCCATCAGAGAAGAGAGTACTAGGGATGAGGCTTTGGGAAAGATCAGGGCAGATTTGTTGAAGGAAGAGGGTAGCCACCCAGGGTACTCGTTGGAGGGAGACAAATTGCTATATCAGGGAAGGTTTGTAATGCCCCGAACCTCGATCCACATCCCGAGCTTGCTCCAGGAGTTTCATGGAAGCGTTGTAGGGGCCATTCAGGAGTGCAGAAGACATACAGAAGGCTAGCCTCGGAGTTATACTGGAAGGGGATGCATATAGATGTAGAGGAGTTGGTAGCCAGATGCGAGATCTGTCAAAGGAACAAATACATGGCTATGTCACCAGGAGGACTACTACAGCCTTTGGCTCTACCGGAACGAGTATGGGAGGAGATATCCATGAATTTCATAGATGGGCTACCCCGTTCAGAAGGGTTCACAGTGATCTTAGTGGTGGTGGACAGATTGAGCAAGTATGCTCATTTCATCCCCCTCCGACACCCGTACACCGCAGTGACAGTAGCTTCAGCTTTCATCAGAGAAGTGGTCAGATTGCATGGAGTAACAGAGGCGATAGTATCAGATAGGGATAAGGTGTTCCTCAGCCATTTTTGGAGAGAGTTGTTCAGGTTGCAAGGGACAGTTCTGAAAAGGAGTACAGCTTATCATCCATAGACGGATGGCCAAACGGAAGTAGTGAACAGGAGCTTGGAGACTTACCTGAGATGTTTTGCATCAGAGACACCCAAGCTTTGGGCTAAGTGGCTATCATGGGCGGAATATTGGTACAACACCTCTTTTCATTCGGCTTCTCAGATGACTCCATTCAAGGTATTGTATGGAAGGGATCCTCTCCACTTAGTGCACTTTGGGAGTGGCAGTACTCCAGTGTCTTCAGTAGAGGAGTACTTGGAGGAGAGGGATAGAAGGCTGGAGGAGTTGAAAAGACATCTCCTGAGAGCTCAACAGATTATGAAGAAGCAAGCGGATGGGCACAGGAAGGACATCCAGTTTGAGGTAGGGGAGAGGGTGTTCTTGAAGCTCCGACCATACAGACAGAAGACAATCGCCAACAGGAGAAATGAGAAGATGGCTCCAAGGTACTTTGGGCCTTATGAAGTGCTGGAGAAGATCAGAGCAGTAGCATATTGTTTGATTGAAAAATTATTGTTATTTTGAAAAGTGTTTTAATTTTCTTTGGGAAATATTCAATTTCTGGAATTTAAATTTTATAATTGAACACTTATTATGAATGATGTATCACCTCGAAAAGTGAACATATCGTTCCCTAATAGGTTCAGATTATAAATATTTGAATTTATCTGATTATCGTAGTCAAACTCAAGGAGAAATAATATTTGATTCCAAAGAATCAAAATAATATTTAATCCATTGTTTGATTATAATAATCAAGATAAAAGATCATTAATTTCATAATCAAAGTTACGATTGTAATTGATATATCTATCCGAAGAAAGAAGATATCAATCACTATCGATGGTTTGAATATGACGATAATGATCGTCAGGTTTGAATTTCCCAAAGATAATCAATTGAAGGTTTTGAAAACTTGATTTTAAAATCTGGTCTGGGTTTCTAAATCTCCTACGAGCGCAAGCCCTCGTAGTTAATTACATCATAGGAAAATATAAATTTTCCTACGAATACTCTCGATTAAAATAGCGATACGAATTTTATTTAAGAATTCAAAGATTGATATCAAAGAAGGTTAAGGACTGGGATTTTCAATAGGGAATGGTTCGAGATTGAACAGTTATTTCTGGAGTCAAAGGAAGAAGAGTAGGAGGTGTTTTGAGATTCTGAATTACTTCAGAAACACCCCAACCTATCCTAAGTGTTGGGCTTGAATTTTGATAGAAAGATATTTTAATTTGAATGATCAATTTTATTAGAAAGTGGGAATCAGATTCCCAGAAGGTTGAGGTCTTAAGATTGAACATTTGCCTCAGAACCTAAGTCTAAAATGGGTACTGAGAATCAGTGACCCAGAACCTAGCTAATGCAATGCAATCCTGGACTTACCCCGGCCTGGATTGGGGAGCCAGCTAAACCACCTAAACGCTTTAAAACCATGAGTCAAAGTCTTTAAATGTAGAGTGGTTAAGGACATTGATTAAGATTGGTTTAAAGAATTGGGGTCGACATCTAGAGCAGATCCTAATTGACCCCATAACATATGTTGGGTTAAATGTCTAAATAAAATGCAATTAAGATTTAGACTCGATTTTTAATTTGTATCTAATGCAATGCATGCTAGTTGACTCGATGAAATGCTTAAATCAATATGAAGCAGTTTTAAAATAGGCTTAAAAATAAGTTTTATCCTAGAGATTGCACAACATCCCCTTGGACAGAACTGCACCCTAATAGGTCAGGTGGTCTGCCAAAACCCGCAGGCGGGGAGGTGCCTAGCAAGGTAGAGAAAAGTTAATATGAATGCATGAAAAACTCCCGGCGAGTCCGGGCTTACTTCTTAAGAGCGTTAGAGTTTCTATCTGAGCTTAAAAATTTTAAATTTTATTTAAGTAGAAGAAGTTTATGACCGTACCCTCACGAGCCTCCGATCGGGTTCCAGGCTAAATCAAATACGACATGCAATAAGCGCAAAAAAACTACTAAAAGCATGTGGGTCCTTAATCGCAATCAACATCAATTAATCAAATCAATATTTAATTAAATTAATTAAATAAATGCTCAAACTGAAAGTCCATAGGCAAGTGCCCTTAATAATACAACCCAGGGTTTGCAGTAAAGTAAAGTGGCCGGGTACCACTGACTACAGCCCGGATTCTACTCCTAAGACTCAAGTGACTTTGAGATTTGAGATTCTTCTCGTTCTTCACTTCTTCATCTCCTTAGAACTCCTTGGATCGTCGGGTCTGGATATCCAAATGAAAAGAAACTCCCCCTGAATAGGGGTGTTATCTTTTCTCTTTGGATACTTGAACTTCATCCTAATTTGGATCTCCAAATGGATAGGAACTCTCCCCTAAGGGATGTTCCTTCCTCTTTGGATTCCAAATTGGATTTTCAATGTCTCAATCTCAAAGTACTTTAAATAATACAACTCAAAATCAAATCAAATTACATTAATGAAAATTAAAACTCTAGACTCAACAACCTGCAAGGTTATCCTAATAATAAGCAGTTTATATTTGACATCCCAAGCAGTTAATATATTTGAAATTTAAATGCTCAAACCAGCCACACTTGGCCATGCTCTTTTTGATTTAAAGGGGGACTTAAGCATGCTTAGCACCTGTGCAATTTAATAATCATGATTTTTGCCCCCTTTAATTTATGCCCTGTATGAGCATGGCCACCTGCATAAGATTGAATTAGTACAAATCGTTCCTAGCCTAGGGGTAGATCTAATCGTACAATCAATCACATCACAGAGTGCATTAAATAAATAAACAATCACATCAATTCTAATACTAGCAAACAGCATGCAGTAAAAGCTCGAAAATCCGGCACACAGCAGAAAAGTAAACACCGGCCTAGCCTAAGACTAGAGTTGGTTGTCCTAGCAAACCATCTAAAGTGTGTGAGATAGGCTGTGTGGCTTTGATATGTCCTAAATAGGCAATTGATTGAAGTTATTTAAAGTTCTGGTTGGTTGAAAGGCTTAAGGGGGATTTGATTTGAATTTAAATGTTAATGACTTGAAGTTGATTTTAAAATTTGATTTTAATTGTTTGTTGGATATCACCTTTGTTTCACACCGAGGCCGTGAAGTTTATTTCACCTTCCTTGGGGCTAATTTAATAGCCTCGTAGGCCTGGGTTACCCAGTGGTACCCGATATAATTAAATGATTTAAGTTCGATTAAGGTTTGAAAGGTGATTAAATTTTAATTAAGATTGGTGGGTTGCTGGTTTTAATATTGATTTAAGATTTTCTGGAATTTCTGATAATTTATTGGATTTTGGAATTTTTTGATTATTTTAATGATTTAATTCAAGGGTCAAAAGTTGACTTTTTGATTTAAAGTGTTTTCTGGAAAGTTAATATTTTATTAAAATATTAGACCTTAATACGATCAGTTAGACAGTAAGTACATTGAAATTGGATTTTTCTACATTTTATTATGAAGGTTTGAAGTTTTGACTTGATTTTGAACTAGGTTTGACCAAAAGTTTGACTTTTTCGAATTTGTTTGATTTCTGGAAACTTAACATTTTTAATAAATATTAGACCTTAAGATGAGTTGTATGCCTTTGAGTTTGCTTAATTTGGAGTTTATTTGAATTAGTTATGAATTTTTGAAGTTTTGAGTATTTATTGAATTATTTAAAATATTTAATTAGAGACCCTTTTTATGATTTGAATCCAAATGATCTCCAAACTTCTTGAAATCAACTCCAAAGGTCAGGAATGACCTAAGGAGTGATTTCCAAGTGTTTGGAAAATTTTTGGAATTTTTAATTATTTTTTTTTTAATTAATTAAATTAATTAAATATTGAATTTCAATTAAACTTAAATTAAACTTAATTTTGAAGTACAGTCAAGGGGCTTTTATTTTTCATTGATTAAGGGTTCAATTCTGGTCAGTTTGAGGGGTTACATGTAATTTTTGGATTTAAACTTAATTTATTACAATTTTTGGAAGATCTTAAGGCTTAATTAAGGTTTAAACTTGATTAGGTTAATTAAGGGGCTTAATGATTTCAAAATTCAGTGAGAAATTTTCCTAAGTTTTAGAGTGTCACTAAGTTTAAATGGTTTGAGTTTCAAGTCAATTGGAGATGAATCCTAATTATTTAAATTAATCTAAGTTCTCTAAACAAAGTCCTTAATTATTGTCCTTAATAACGTCATTAGATTAATGGGTTTGAATCAAAGTCTCTAAACCCTTGACTATGCATACATATGTGACACACAACCAAAATTCAATCCTAGATCTAAGAGAACCTTGGAACTAGGTGAGTGTGTGTATCCTTAAGCATATAATCATTAAAATGACTTGATTAATCAAGGGATAATCAATGAAGGATTAACACATTAATTATCCATTGATTATCCATTACTCCACATTAATTCTTTTCAAATATGCTTAAACTATGCTCAAAATTTGAATGGATCTCTCAATTAATTAAAGATTTAATATAAATATAATTTTAAAATACAATTTCAAGAATATATATATATATATATATATATATATATATATGTATATATATATATAAATATTTATATTAAAATAATTAAAATTATATTTAAAATAATGTCAAAGTATTTTAAGAAATTCTCTGACCTATTTAAAATTAAATTTGCAATTTTGAAACTATTGATATAATATTCAATTAAAAAAAAAAAAATTAAAGATTAAATATTCCAATAGTTTAAATTAATTAAAATACATTAAGTTTTGAATTTTTAAAATAAATAAATAAATTAATTAATTAATTAAATTAAAATTCTTAATTTTTTTGAGATTTTTTTTTTTAAAAATTCTTTACAAAAATTTTCTTAAAATTTTAATATTTTAAAATTTATTTAAATTAAATTTTGAATTAAATATCAATCAATATTTAAATATTTAAATAATTTAAAATATAAAGCATATTTTAAATTAAATTCAATTTGAATTAAAAAAAAAATATATATATATATATTTTTTAAAAAAAATAATAAATTTTGATTAATTTTGAAGTAATCTAAGTTTAAAATCGATTTTAAATTAAATTAAAATCAATTTAATTAAATTATGGGATGTAAAGACACTTGGCAGCGTCTGATTTGCCGGATTAGAAAAAGGCGGCGGCGGCCAATCATGGGCAATGATTGCGCCGCCGCGCAATCATTGCCCGCTGATTAAAGAAACGGTGGGACCCGCTCCTCCTACTTATCCACGTCGGCGAGAAATGAAGACCACCTGATCCTCCGTTGTTCAGATTGAACGGCCAAGATCAAGGCGGACGGCATTTTGATCCAACGGGAGCAAGCACGCTGCGGGTCAGTGCGTGGGATGACCGAATCAAGGCCGTCGATCAAAGAAATCAACGGCCACGACGAAACGTAGTTCAACAGAACTGTGATTAACGCCCTAAAATGATAAAATAGCTCGTTCTCTCTACTCGGGCAACCAAATTAAATGAAATTTTAAACATGAATCATACTCATGAACAGAATTAATGTGGAGTTTTTTTGACAGCTTGAAAAACACTTAATACAAAGCTAATTAAACTAAGGTTTCTAAGCTAGGGTTTGGATTTTACCTTTCTTTAATGGACGAAATGAATCGTTTAATGGCTTGTTGCATTTGTAGATTGTCCACGCTCAATTTTGCTGAAGACGCCAAGACCTGGTAGCTCCTAGATCAATGGAAAATCGGCTAGGACGAACTTTGGCCTAAGCTCGCCGGAATCTGGTCGCCGGCGAGCTTTGACCGGTCGGGTTTGGCTAGGAATGTGTGGAGAGGATTGAGGGAAGCTTGAATGGGCTGGGATCTGGACTGGAGAATGTTTGAGGAGGTTAGAATGGAGAGAGAAGGTCTAGGTGAAGAATTAATTCTCTCCATGGGGATTTCCCCCTATTCAAACGTCCACACGCTAATTGGACGGTCTTGATGGCTTTAGAAACTTACCCTGATGTTGCCACATGTCCTCAAACGGTTATAATGGCAAAAGGAATCAAAAGGACAATAGTACAAGAGGTGGAGGGCCATTTTGTCCTTATAAGACCCATGCATTTGATCTAAACCGTTTGATCTCAAATCAAAGGTTATGAGGCAGCTCAAGAATGTTCTAGAGTACTTCTAAACAGCTGGAATAGGTTGGAGTAAAGGGAATAGGTTTAAACCAAGCTAATTCACCATCTAAGACCATTAATAAGGCTTGTTGACTAGTTTGACTAGTCAACACTCAAGTTGACTGCTTAGGTGGCAGTAAAGTAATCCTAAGCATTGATTTAGAAAAGCTTGGAGGGGATTTGATGATTAAGGCTTGAGTTTTGAATATTTAGAAGGGGAGTTTGAGATGGTTTGACCAAGCTTAGTTGAGTTGACTTGGTCAAATCAACTAGAATTCAACACAAGGTGGATTTGGAAATACTTGAGTCATTATTTGAAGTGGACTTAAGGCTTGACGATCTAGAAATGGCTTGAAAGAGGTTTTGAGACTTGTAAATTAGAGTTTGAATACATGGGAGGGAATTTGACTAAGTCATGTTCAATGTGATTGGACTTAAGATGGGTTTAAAAAAAATTTAAGGCATTAATTGATGTAGGTTTGAAGATTTGAAAGGCTTTAAATGAATGTTTAAAAGAATTTGACCCAAATGGGTTACATTTGATTGAACTTGGACTCAGTTGACCAAGTCAACTGTTGACTAGGTCAAGGGTCTAATCAGGTCTAAATCATTAAAGGATATGGCCAGGGGAGTTTGACAGGGTTTTTGAATACATTTGGGGTGTGATTTGAAGTAGGGAAGCTTAAGGGTTTGAAGTGGTCAACTTGAGTTGACTTGGTCAACCAAGTTGACCAAGGGCCAGGGTCTGGGTTGGATCAATCTCAAATAATATTTGAAGTCTGGTAGAAGTGGTTTGAGGGTTTGAATAGGTCATTTGGGTCAAATGGGCCTATGGGGCTCTTAAAGGGCTTAATGGGTCAACTGGGTTGACTTGGTCAACCAAGTTGACCCAAGACCAGGGACTGGGTCCAACCAGTTCAGAATGACATTCTGAGTCTGCTGGTGGTGGTCTCAAGGTCTGGAGAGGTCATTTGGTCAAAATGACCTATTTGGGCCCTTAATGGGCCTTTTAGGTCAAACCTGGTTGACTTGGTCAACCAGGTGGGTCCAGGGTCTGGAAATGGGTTCAACAGATTTGGGTTGACATTTGAAATTTGCTGGAAGTGACTGCATTTGATTTGGAGCTCATTTGACCAAAGTGACTATTCACACCCCATAGGGGTATTTTGGTCATTTTGACCCCTGGTCAACTGGGGGTCAAATTGAGTCCAACAAAATGCAGTTTAATGCTCAATGGGTCATAATCAAGGGTCTGGAGGTGATTGGAGGCTTTGGAGAAAGCTCCAGGGTCAAAATCCACTGGGTGGCAGGTCCAGTGGCATAGACTGTAAATATTTGAAGGTTTTACAGCCTTTGGATTTTAATTCAGTTTCTGGGGTTAGAGATCTCAGAATGAGCTCAAATTTGGAGGGTTACCTCTAGAGACATGTCACATCAGTGTGGAACTGATAGATCTTGAATCAGAGGTAATTTGATAGGGTTTTGAAATGTTCAAAGATTTACTGGAAAAGGCTTTCAGGACTTAGACCTTTGGCCTTGGATTTGAATCTGGAAATCTAGTTTTGAATTGGATTTTGAACTTGAATGATAGGGTTTGAACTATCTAAATCATTTATAATCATTTGTGTGATTTTAGATGATTAGATAGGATTAAAGTCAGGTCAGAGGCTGGAGCAACTAAATCTGGGTTGTTTGAAGGTCAGGATTGGTCAGGGATTTGAATTGACTTGAATTCTAGATTGATTTGAGTTTTGGATAGATTGATTTAAGGCTTGGACTGGTCTGGAGTTTGAATGGATTTGAGATCTGGATAGATCTAAGATCTAGGAGAATCTTAAGATCTAAATTGATCTAGGGAAATCCTAGGGACTGAAATCTAGGAAGATCCTAGAGTCTAGGAAATCTTAAGGTTTGAGATCTAGCAGGTTGTTAGGATCTAGAATAGAACCTAAAGTCTGGGATCTAGAATAGTCTTAGGATCTAGAAGAATCCTAAGCTCTAGATAGATCTAGGAGAATCCTAGGATCTAAGAGGATCATATGATCTAGAATCAGGTAGAATCCTAGGGTCTAGAATAGATCCTAGGGTCTGAAGTCTAGGAGAATCCTAGAATCTAGATTTGTCTTAAATTGCATTGATCTGGGGTCAAGATTGATTTGAATTTGGATTGATCTTAAAGTTTGGATTGATCTAAGATCAGATTGATCCTAGGGTTAAGATTGATCCTAAGGATTGGAAAGATCCTAAGGTCTGGATTGGTCCTACTGAGCTCATACAAAAATGAGGTCAACACATATCGGCTGCAACTACCACCAACGGCTACTATACACCCAGTTTTTCATGTATCATAGTTGAGAAAGGCTATTGGCGACTACACGGCCAACCCCGAGTTACCGGCGACACTCACGGAGGATTTGGAGGTGATCCTGGAACCCTTAGAGCTGATGGGGGTTCGCTAGAAAGAAGATGGAACTAAGGAAGTGTTGATCCAGTGGAAGAACCTTCCTCACTACAAGGCCACGTGAGAACCATATGAGAGGGTGAAACATCAGTTTCCTTGCTTTCACCTTGAGGACAAGGTGATTCTTTGGGAGGGCGGTATTGTTACGCCGGTTCTACCTGAACCGGCCCAGTCGGCCCAAGGGCCGGTTCAGGTCTATAGGAGGCGGAAGTCATCCGCCTCCTTCCCAGCTATTCCGCCCAAAGGGGTGGGTCCCACCCACTTAAACAAGATTCAAATCAAGGAGGAGGGGGCGGCTAAGGCTTTGGGAGGGAAATTTAATTAGGAAACATTTTGTATTAAAGGGCATGAGGGGATTAAGGGAGTTTTATGTTTTGTTTGATTGAAATTAGGGTTTCCTTGGAGGCTTGGGCTCTAGACAATCTTGTCTAGAGATTTGGGAGAGACGATCCTCCTCTCGAATTGAGGATCTCTTGTATCTTGCTTTCGCATTTGCTTTGCTTTATTTCCAAGACGCAATCTATCGTTCCTAGTTTGATTTGCTCCAAATTATTGTGTTTTCCCGCTGTTTTTATCAATTTTGCTTAGGTTTGCTTGCGAACTCAAGTAGATCCGGTATGATTACTTGCGAACTCAAGTATTTCCTATCAGCAACCTTTCGTTTGAACTCATTATTTAAATATTTTGTTTTATGTTATCTGATAAACTTTATTCATAGCTGAGAAATGCTTATCTGATTGGTAATGTGAATATATTGAAAGAACTCTTTTTAAGTTATTAGGATCTAGTCTACTAATATTTTGTTATTAATGTCTATGCTATGCTTGCATCAATTTGAAGATTGCGACATAGAGAACATTTTTATAGGCTTCATGCCCATATAGCACTGCAGGCTCGGTTAGTCCCAATAGAAGACTAGGTGACACCGGAAAATAATGTTTTTGTTTCACTTTTTTAGGGAAGAGGAAAGAACTCTATGTATATAGAGAGATATGTGAATACAAGTTGATCTAAAGAGAGAACCTCTAGTTGGCCTCACTAGTAAATTGCATTGATTCAATCATCAATAGTCAATGTGAGTACGAACCATCAATCCCTATTATAAAAATAAGACTATAAGGCAAAATAATTTAAAAATCAAATCTAATTCTATTTGAAATTAAATCCAATCCTAACAAAATATTCAAATCCAATCATAGTTTTATCCAAGAGAATAACTAAACCTAGGATAATTGCAGAAGAAAAAGGGAAATTTGATCGTGAATGAATACCAGCCTAATAAGTTATAGACATAGGCCAAGTTCAACCCCCTTATGGCCTAGTTTGACTTCTTGTAATTAGCTTATAGATACTGCGCTTTTGTGGGCTCATTTGACCTCATTGGTGAGTTGTAATACATCAACTCTCTCTAGGTGCTGCTCTCGTCTAGAGAGTTAATATCCATGTAGTCGTGCAAGAAGTCAGGTATTATCTGATTGGGCCTATATTTTCATCTGATTTAGAACCCATGCTAAGCATTTTTACGAAGTATTATGTTAGGCCAGTCCATCATGGACCGGTTCAATGCTATAAACGGCAGGCCGGGGGGGGATCAGGGAGAGAGATAGAGAGAGAGGGTGCTAGTGTGGTGGGGCTTACTCACTAATTAAGCTTTGTATTGGAGGAAAAATTTGAATAAGGGGATGTTTAGGGATTATGTAATTTTCCTTTTGCTTTAATTACTTCCTTCTTTCTAGGGTTAGGGTTATCTTGAATTTGGAGGCTGAATTTGAGATCAAGGTTTTGCTTTTGGGCTCTAGGCTATGGCTAGAGATTTCGAGAGTTAAATCTTCCTCTCGAATTAAAGATTCTTGTATCGGTTTGCTGTTTTCTTCTTCTATTATTGGAATTGAAGTGAGTATTCCTCTTATTTCTCTACCAATCTTGAAAAATCTGCTCTGTTGTGCTGAATTTCTCTTAAATTCAGCAAATTTCTGCATTATTGCTGGTTGTTTTCTATCATATTACTTCATCTAAAGTATTACTTTAAAAATCCAAGTATGCAAGTATAACTGGAATGATAGAATCAATAGAAGCGACAAATATAGTAGAAATACCTCCTCTGGAAAAAAAATTAATAATCAATTCTCGTTGTTTGAACATTCCTCAATAAGGTAATATATATTCAATGTTAGAAATATGACTTATAAACATATCAAGAGGAAAATATGAAATAGAAGCATCAGAATTGATTTACTTATTTAGAAATGACCACAATAGTTCCTTGCATTTAATTTCTTATATCTGCTTTGCATAAAGCATTCAAGATGTATACGAATAATGACAATCACCTTCATTTTACTCTCAAGACCTTTCTTAATGTACATGTTGTTAGAATCATCTTAGGGGTGTCAAATCTTGGCACGACACGAAAACCCGACTCGAACTCGACCCGGAATTTTCGGGTTTGACCTGACCCGTTTCTCAAACGGGTCGGGTTCGGGTTGATCCGGCGGGTTGCCGAGTCAATCCGATAACCCGTTTAATTTTAAAAAAAACCTTAATTTCAAATTTTCCCGCCCGCTGCTCGCTACCTGCACCGGTTGCCTGTTGCCCGTGCGCCCGCGCCCGCGCCCGCCCGCGCCCGCGCCCGCACCCACTGCCCGCGCTGCCTTGCTGCCGCGTGTCCCCCCTCGCGCACCTGCCGGCGTCCGCTCGCCCGCTGCAGCCAGCCCGCTCAACCGCTCGCGACCGACGCGGCGAGTTTGCCTCCGCCCCGCCTTCCCGTGTTGGGTCGGGCCAACCCGGCAACCCTCCGGGTCGGGTCCGGGTTCGGATTTCTGACCCGTTTTCCTACCCGGGTCGGTTTAGGGTCGACCCGTTTGAACACGGGTCATTCCGGGTTCGACCCGAACCCGACCCGTGACCCGAAATTGACACCCCTAAATCATATCATGTAATTCAAGCTACTTTTCAATCATAGAAATCATTTATATGTTATGCAAATGATGGTGCAAAATCATAATATGTATGTAGTGGTAAAGGGATGGGATCTATAGGCTTGTGAGGATTTAATCCCAAATGATGCCTGGCCTGTAGACTTACAATGTTGTGTATGAAAATTCAGTAGTCGGAAGATGTAGATTTAAACTGCCTAGACTTTTTTCCTGCTAGTCATCTCAGTAGATTTCTTAGGCTTCTATTTAATATTTTAGTTTGGCCATCAATTTCAGGGTGGAAGATTAATAAAAATTTAATATTAGTACCCAATAATTTCTATAATATCTTCCCTAAATAAGAAGCAAATTTAACATATCTATCAGATACTATTTTCGTAAGAAACCTATCTAATGTAACTATTTTGCTAAAGAAAACTTGGCTACATATGCATCAGTAGTCTTAGAGTGTGAAATAAAATGAGCCATTTTAGAAAAATATATCTACCAAAACTAGTATACTATCATGGACTCTTGCAATCCTAACTAATTCAAGTACAAAATCTATAAATAAGTCAATCCGAAGAGTAGAAGGAACAGGAGAAGTATACATGCCAACACATTATTTAACTGTTTTGTTCTTCTGGTATGCTTGCCTCTAACAATCTTAATGGTGTTCCTTCTGAATAAAAGCTAGTAAAGTCTACATTCAAGCATTCGGGCCCATAACCCATAGATCTCTAGATCAGAACCTAGCTTCGATACCAAAATTAATGAACTGAGGTAAGTGGGAGGAGCTCTACATACACAATTTAGAATAATCTGAGTACCCAACTTGGATCTAAAGGGAGAACAAGAAATCGGTCTCATGACCAATTTGCAATTATTAAATTACCAATAGTCAATGTTGAATGCAAGCCAACAATCCCTACTTTTAAAAGTAGGACTATGGGGATAATGCCACTTAATTTAGAACTCAAAATTAATACTACTTAAAATTAAATTTTAGTGCATAAAAACATTGAAATTCAATTCATATTTTACCTATGAGGATGTCATACTTAAGTTATGTGCCATAACTTATCGATTGTATTGAAAAGTAGACAAGAGTGGGCTAGAATATCATGGTTAAGTATTCTATCACAACTTAATATGATTTTGTGAAAGTAGGCAAGATTCAATTAACGACTAAGATTAAATTTTCAAAATAGAATTTAGGAACTTTGAATGCAAAGATAATAGAATTGGCAAACATAATGATTTGATTGAAAATAAATATTTTCTATAATTTAAATGGAAAAATGAAAAATCTAAGGACATTGATATTATATTTTTTTATTGTTGAAAAGATTAGTAATATTAATGTGGTTGGGATAGTGGTGGATTGATAGGTGAAAGATATAATTTTTGAAGTGAATTGGGTGATTATATTTAAGACAATTATTGGCAAGTACAATGTAAACGTGGTTAGTTATTATGCTCCTTCAAATGAATTGGAAAAATAATTTAAAAAAATAAATTTTGAAGGAGAACTAAACTACTTTACATTACTTCCAATAAATTTTTTATTCCTTGGGTTCTATATTTATTAAGCTTTTGCAAATGGATTCTACTACTGCTCGTCTTTTGAAGCCATCCTTGGTTATAATACTGGTTGAATTGGACATCACTTCTCTAAAAAGGATGTCTGGATTAAATCGGCATCTTGAGAATATTGACATAAGGTGGAATTTGAAGGAATCTCCTCTATTGCTCCTACAAAATCTTTGAGCGCAAAACTCAGATTGTTTCAAGGCTTATCTAAATTTGAGGAAATTAAACAATCAAGCACTAGAGATACATTCAACTTGCCAGACTCTTTCTTTTTCCCATTATGGCAGTTCGGGTTTACTCTCATAATTTGAAACAAATGGACTTCCCTTTTTATATTTTTCAGCTTACTATGCTTTCCCCTGCCAACCCTATGGAAATGATTTATGCATCTTCCGCGAGTAATATTATGATGTTATGCTTCCTGTTGTTGAAGTTCCTCATCTGCCTTATATATGTGAAAACATAGAGGACCATGAATCGCAGCAATTTTATGACTCTAATGGGATCATTCTGAGTGACGATGTGTTGATGGACAGGAAGTTTCAAATCATGTTTATCAGACGGTCGAAACAAGGAAAAAAAAAATCTGTTGTCACTTCTCTACTTTTATCAGGCTTCAAGCAAGCTGATCAAAATGAGTATTTATTCTCTTTTTAATTTTTCTCTCTTGGACTTTATGACGGTTATGTTTTCTTTTCTTTGTCGAATGAGTTTTTTTTTTCTATGGCAATTCTTCATAATAGGTCACTTGTACTATTATTTAGTTATAAAGTTGCATTTCATAAGAAAAAAAATTCTCTTCCAATACCTGCCCCTCCTCTCTCTCTCTCTTCTCCCCCCCTTTGGCACTATTCCTGTGGCAAAATACCGTGGGCCTGCTCTAAGTTTTGATCCTTTCCTATGGCTAAAAACTACAGGTACATTTCTCGGCAGTACAGCTGTTGATTGCCTCTTTTCAACGGCTGTCCACATACTATACAACAATGGAAAAAGGTACAACAATGTATCCTTGCAATTTGTTGGGAAGGAGAAAGCATAGATTATGATTTCCAACGATCTGGAAGGGTGGAACAATAAGAAGACAGTCTAAGATTTTTAAATAGTTGGTTGTACCAAATGATTCTAAGTTAAATGATGTCTGAGTTAAGGGGGAATGATCGAGTCATCGGTTGCATTTAATCATAGTTGATAATTGACTCATAGGTGTGGATTCACCAAAACTCTTGGCTTATGAATTCTGGAGTTGCTAGACCTTTGACTATAAAACTTTGGTTACATCTCCCTCAATCTAAGGTTTTGGAGCTATTAGTGGTACCAAATGGTCTTTCATCATTAAGTATTATGAGATTATATGCATTTAATATTTTAGGTTATTGGCATATGGAATATAGTCAAAGTTTTAGCTGAAGGTCTTCCTTTGATTTCATTCGATTCCTAGCATACATCTTTACGTGTTAGGTAGAGAACTTAGTCCAAATGCTCATGAAGTCTTTCTACTCATCAACATATCATGAAAATCTTAATATGTTAGAGATGTTAATATGTGTTACATGTTAGGTGTAGATTTGACCAAACTAGAGATGACCTATTGATTCAGGCTTTGTTTGGGACAACTTTCTTACTGTTTCACAAAGCATCTTTCTAGTACAAAAATTAAAATTTTTATACTAGAAGGCTGCTTTAAAAAACAGAAAGAAAGTCGTCCCAAACAAAGCCTAAATGTGTTGAAAACTTCAATACAAATATGACCAAAATTAAGAAATTGCTAAATCATTTCTAGTTAGCATCAACTTAGTACAATTGGACTTGATGAATTGATTTGTGCACATCAACTCAAAAAATTAATAAAACTTTTTATTAGATTTGGTTTTTTGTCAGGGGAGGAAAGAAATTTGTTACGCCTTGGCCGGCCCAGGAGGGGCCAGCTGGATCGGTCCTGGTCTACGCCAGGCGGAAGAAGCAGGGGGGGGGGGGGGCGGAACTCCTGTGGGCCCTAGGATGGGTTTAATGCAAGTTTTGGAGGGGAAATTTTGAATGTAAGGGCTGTTTAGGTATTTTGTAATTTTCCTTTGTTGTTAATTAGGGGAATAGGAGGGAATTAGGGATCATCTTGAATTTGAAGGAGAATTTGAGATCTTCTTGGAGGTTTGGGCTCTAGTCTCCTTGGCTAGAGATTTTGGAGAGTTAATCTTCCTCTCGAAGTGAAGATCTTTGTATCGTTTGTTGTTTTGTTCTTCTACTAGTGGAATATAAGTTGTGGTTTGTTTTTGCTCAAGGATTTTTCCCTATTCTTCTCTATTTGTGGGCTGTTTTCCTGTAGAAACAGCAGAATTTCTGCTGTTTACTCTAGTATTGGAGGTAGGATTGCTTGTGAACTCAAGTATTTCCTATCAAATTGGTATCAGAGCATCGTCTTGGGACCATCGGCGGCTGAAATCCTGAAATTTCAACGGATTTTGGGCATCCGGAAGAATTTTCTCTTGAGTTCTTGAGAAAGAAAAATGGCCGGGAAGAAAGTTGAAGTCTTGGAAGGCGAGATCAGACAGTTGAAATCAGATTTGGAGGGAAGATTTTTTTATTTTCAAAATCAAATCACCTCCAACAATGAGAGATTGGAAGGGAAGTTCACCGTCATGGAAGAAATGTTGAAAAAGTTAATTGAGATGAAGACGAATCCGGCGACATCGGAAGTAAGAGAGACCACCGACGGCCAGGGCAAAGATGGGAATCCGAACCCGCCTCGGGGGAGGAAAAATACGGAGGTGGAGATCCTTGAGGGGGAGGATGACATGCCTCCTCTAGAACCGCTTTCTAGAGAGGAGATGAGCCAGGGGTACGAACGAAGGGGTGTTGATTTTGTTGGAAGGAGGGAAGAAATGCATCGCAGGGGTGCTGAGTTTGAAGGGAGAAGAGGGGAATACGAGGAAGGGTTTGGGTACAATCGTCGGAGGGACGATAGGGACGCTTGGGGAGCACCTCCCTTTCGGGGAGCAGGAGGTTATGGAGGATACCGGGGATACGGAGGAGATCCCAAGGTGAGGAAATTGAAGATGCCCATCTTTGAGGGCGCGGATGGCCATGGCTGGATTTACAAGATGGAGCGATACTTTGCCGTCAACGGGTTGACGGAGGAGGAGAAACTGACAGCTGCAGGACTGTGCTTGGAGGGGAAGGCACTGGCGTGGTACCAGTGGCGAGACATGAGGCGACCTATTCGAAGCTGGAGGAGTTCAAGGACTGTCTGTTAGAGCGTTTCCGAACTAGTAGGGGAGGAGACTTCTACTAGCAGTTCTTTGCCCTGACACAGGAGGGGACAGTGGCAGAGTTCCGTGACCGATTTGAATACCTAGCTAGTAGGCTGGACCGGTCCAGCTGGCCCCTCCTAGGCCGGCCAAGGCTGGATCGCCTTTCTGAGACCGTGCTCGAGGGGAATTTTATGAAGGGGCTCAAACCCGAGATCAGAGCATCTGTTAGAGTGATGAGGCCGCACGACCTGGGGGAGGCCATGGAGTTGACACAGCTGGTCGAGGACCAGAAGCATCTGGAGAGGGGGGCTCGAGGCAGTAGTTCTGGGGGGTCCTACAGGATGACGACTACCTTTCTAGCTCCCAAAGGAGCCGTACTGGGAGCTTCACGAGAAGTACCAAGAGAGAAGTATGGAGGAGGAGGGCCTGGGGGAAATTTTAAGAAGCTGACTGAAAGGGAGATACAGGAGAAGATGGCCAAGGGGTTGTGTTTTCGGTGCGATGAGAAGTACATGCTAGGGCATAGGTGTAAGGACCGAACTCTTCAGGTTCTCACCGTCTGTGATGACGAGGAAGCTGAAGAGGGAGGTGGAAGCGGGATAGAAACGGAAGAGGAGGAGAAGTTGCATTTGAATGTGGCGGAAGTCTCCTTAAACTCAGTAGTGGGATTCACCCCGAATCACACTATAAAGGTGAAGGGAGAGATAGCTGATAGAGAGGTGGTAGTGCTGATAGATAGTGGTGCAACCCACAATTTCATTTCACCAGATTGTTGATCTTTTGGGGGTGAAACTGGTGGATACAGGAGGGTACAGAGTGATGATGGGCACCAGGAAGGTAGAAATGGGTAGAGGAGTTTGTAGGGGAGTGGTGTTGACCATTCAGGGAATATAGGTGAGAGAGGATTTTCTTCCCTTAGAATTGGCGAGTACGGATCTGATTTTGGGAATGAAATGGCTACAAACCTTGGGGGAGACCAAGGTGAATTGGGGAGCACTGAGGATGGAACTGGTAGTGGGGGGAAGGAGGATGGTGATACAGGGAGATGCCGGCCTGTCTAGAACGGGGGTATCTCTCAAGTCCATGATACGAACCATCCAAGAGGTTGGAGGGGGATATTTGGTGGAACTGCAACGATTGGAGAGAGGCAGTGTGGGGGAGGGAGACATTCCTCTTGTGGTGCAACCGATCATACAACAGTTCAAGGAGGTGTTCCACCCACCTTAAGGGTTACCACCTTCCAGAGAACAGGAGCATGCAATTCTACTAAAAGAGGGGGTGTCACCGATTAGTGTCCGACCCTACCGCTACCCCTAGATTCAGAAAGATGAAATTGAGAAGCTGATTAGAGAAATGTTGGAGGCGGGAATCATCAGACCAAGTGTGAGCCCTTTCTCTAGCCCCGTATTACTGGTCAAAAAGAAGGATGGTAGCTGGAGATTTTGTGTGGACTATAGAGCGTTGAATAAGGAGACAATACTGGATAAATTTCCCATTCCGGTGATTGACGAGCTTTTGGATGAGCTGAATGGAGCAGTGATATTCTCCAAACTGGACTTGAAGTCAGGGTACCATCAGATCCAGATGAGAGAGGAAGATATCTCTAAGACAGCATTCCGGATATATGAGGGGCATTATGAATTCCTGGTTATGCCATTTGGGCTTACCAACGCCCCTGCTACGTTCCAGTCAATGATGAATAGGGTGTTCAGACAGTATCTCCAGAAGTTTGTGCTGGTGTTTTTCGATGACATCTTGGTGTACAACAGAACTGAGGAGGAGCATCTGAAGCACTTGAGGCTGGTATTGGGAATTCTACAGGAGCATCAGCTGAGGGCCAACCTGAAGAAGAGTTGCTTTGGCCAGACCAGTGTGGAGTACTTGGGTCACGTCCTATCCAGGGAAGGGGTGGCGGCTGATCAGTCAAAGGTGGAGGCGATGTTGAGATGGCCCTTACCTAAGAATCTGAAGGAATTGAGAGGATTCTTAGGGCTGACAGGATACTATAGGAGATTCGTTAAAGGGTACAATACTATAGCATGGCCACTAACAGAGCAGTTGAAGAAAGATGGATTCCTATGGGGAGAGGCAGCCACAGCAGCATTTGAGAAACTAAAGAAGGCTATGACCACAGTACCAGTTTTAGCTCTACCAGACTTCACTCAGGCCTTCATAGTGGAGACAGATGCTTCAGGGTACGGATTGGAGGCGGTGCTCATGCAGAACCGGCGACCCATTGCAGGTATTGGCAGCCAGGGCCAGGCTGAAGTCAGTCTATGAGAGGGAGTTGATGGCTATTGTCCTAGCCATCCAGAAGTGGCGACCCTACCTATTAGGTAGGCATTTCATTGTCAGAACAGATCATAGGAGTCTGAAATACTTGTTGGAGCAGCGGATGGTGACTGAAGAGCACCAGCGATGACTGTCGAAATTGCTTGGGTATGATTTTGAAATTCAGTACAGGTCAGGAGGGGAGAACAAGGCGGCTGATGCCTTATCCAGATGTATGGGAGAACTCTAGACAGTGGCTATGTCTGTTCCTTTGATGCTAGATTGGGAGGCCATTAAGGAGGAGAGCTCGAAGGATGAAGAGTTGGGAAAGATCAGGACGGATTTATTAAGGGAAGGTGATAGCCACCCCGGATACTCAATAGAAGGGGACAGATTGCTGTATCAAGGGAGATTCTTGATGCCCGGGACTTCAACCCACATCCCAAACATACTTCAGGAATTTCATGGGAGCGCGGTTGGGGGTCATTCTCGGGTGCAGAAGACTTACAGAAGGATTGCTACTGAGCTTTACTGGAAGGGAATGCATAGGGACGTAGAGGAGATGGTGGCCATGTGTGAGATTTGTCAGAGGAACAAATACATGGCTATGTCACCAGGGGGACTATTACAGCCGTTGGCATTACCGGGACGAGTATGGGAGAAGATATCCATGAATTTTATAGATGGGCTGCCCCGTTTAGAAGGCTTCACGGTGATTCTGGTGGTGGTGGATAGATTGAGCAAGTATGCTCATTTTATTCCCCTTCGACATCCTTACACCGCGGTGACAGTGGCTTCAGCCTTTATCAGAGAGGTGGTCAGATTGCATGGGGTACCAGAGGCCATAGTGTCAGATAGAGATAATGTGTTCCTCATTCATTTCTGGAGGGAATTGTTCAGGTTACAGAGGACAGTGTTGAAGAGGAGTACGCTTATCACCCACAGACAGATGGCCAAACAGAGGTGGTCAATAAGATCTTGGAGACCTACTTGAGATGCGTTGTGTCAGAGACACCCAAGCTGTTGGCCAAGTGGCTATCTTAGGTGGAATACCGGTACAACACCTTGTTTCACTCAGCTTCACAGATGACGCCATTCAAAGTATTATACGGAAGGGACCCTCCTCACTTGGTGCACTTTGGGAGTAGCAGCACTCCTGTTTTTTCAGTGGAGTACTTGGGAGAGAGAGATTGAATGCTGGAAGACTTGAAGAGACATCTACTGAGAGCACAACAAATCATGAAGAAACAGGCGGACTCACACAGGAGGGACATGCAGTTTGAAGTGGGGGAGAAGGTTTTCCTAAAATTACGAACCTACCGGCAGAGGACAATAGCGAGGAGGAATGAGAAATTGGCTCCAAGATACTTCGGCCCCTATGAAGTGCTGGACAAAATCGGAGCAGTGGCGTACCGACTGAAGCTTCCCCCATCCGCTATCATACATCCAGTTTTCCACGTGTCTTAGTTGAGGAGAGCTATTGGGGAGCATGCAGTTAGTACAGAGTTACTAGAGTCACTGACTGAGGATTTAGAAGTGATATTAGAACCACTGGAGCTCCGAGGGGTTAGATTTGATAAAAAGGGAGACAAAGAAGTGTTGATTGGATGGAAAGGTCTCCCCGAGTTCGATGCGACGTGGGAGCCATTTGCAAGAATCAAAGATCAGTTCCCCTCCTTTCACCTTGAGGACAAGGTGAATCTTTGGGAGGGGAGTAATGTTACAACTTGGTCGGCCCAGGAGGGGCCGGCTGGACCGGTCCTAGTCTATGCCAGGCGGAAGAAGCAAGAGGGGGCGGAACTCCTGTGGGCCCTAGGATGGGTTTAATGCAAGTTTTGGAGGGAAAATTTTGAATGTAAGGGCTATTTATGTATTTTGTAATTTTCCTTTGTTGTTAATTAGGGGAATAGGAGGGAATTCGGGATCATCTTGAATTTGAAGAAGAATTTGAGATCTTCTTGGAGGTTTGGGCTCTAGTCTCCTTGGCTAGAGATTTTGGAGAGTTAATCTTCCTCTCGAAGTGAAGATGATGGGGACATCCACACTTGGAAAGTCTACCGGAGACGTGGTCGTCAATCTACGGCCACGATCGAGTCTTTATATTTTTGAGTTTAATTATGTTATTGTTTTCTTTTATTTCGTTACCATTGTACCCTTACTTGAGGGTGGTTTGCTTGTAAGCCCAAGAGGGCATGTTTGTCTTTTCGTTGGTCTTTTGTTTGAGGCTATTTAAAAGCCTCTATGGTATTGTTTTGGGTAATGAATGTTTAATCAAAAAAATTACTTCAGATTTCTTTGAGTTCATGGTTTGTGAGCTTGAGAGGAAGAAAGCGGCCTAGGAGAGGCTCCATTGGAGTACCCAACAGCCACCTTGGTGAGCTCTTGGTCTTTACCCTTATTTCCCTTCATTTACTCCTTCCCCACCTCCTCACCACCACCCTTACGGCAGCCCCCACCACCCACGGCCTAGCTCCTCCTCCCCACCCTCACGGCCAAGCCCCTCCTCCTCACCACTGCCGGCCACCCAAGCCCCCACCCTACCCCCAAGCCGCCGGCCCCTCACCCCTCCCTCTCTATTTGGGTTTCCTAATTTACATTGTCGTATTTTTGGAAAGTCAAATAAATTTGAAATCAATTCGAATTCAAATTGGATACTTTCCAAAATTACTAATTCTATTTTTGGAAAGTTGCCTAATGTAATTCTAATTGAATTTAAAATCAAATTGGATTAATTAGAGCCTTCCTAATTTATTTATTCTAAGTTAGGCAACCTCTAATTAAATCCCAAATCCCTCTCTCCCCCTTCTAAAGCCGCGGCCCCTATCCATAGCCCGCCCCCCTCTCTCTCTCTCTCTCTCTCTCCAATCTTCCCCCTCCCATTAATTTTAATTTCCTATCCTAGTTCCCTCCCAATTTCAAAATCTGAGAATAATTTCAGATTTTGGAAACTTGAACCCTCTCCTAAACCCTAACCCTAATTCCCCAACCCACCCCCTCTTGGCCGGCCACCCTCTCCTCCCACTTTTCCTTGGATTTCTAGGGAAAACTCTTCCTCCCTCGGAACGATACTTCAAGGACAGCAAGGGCCAGTCGTCTTCAACAATCCTTCGGCCCAATCGCTATGAATGGAAGCCCGCCCTTGGGATTCGGGCTTGGTGCTTGATGCTCAAGACAACATTGACATACTCCGCTCCCCTTCTTCGACGTAGGATTTGACTACGAAACCACCGTCGAAGAATACTTCGGGCGGATCCACATCCCCTTGGTTGATACAATCGACGACCAAAGATTCAAAGGAAGGTGGACTATCGTCGGTCGCTTCACACCCGCCATCTTTCCGACTATTTCACCATCTCCTTTCAAAGACTGCATCCATCGTCTTCTACAAATCATCACCGGCACCATTAGCAAACCAAAGGGCTTCCTCCGGCGACGATTCCCCACCACATAAGGGTTGACTTTTCTTCCCTTTTTCAATTACTTCGTTGTTCTCTAACCTTGTCGGTGGTGACAGAAACGCAAGGGATCGCTCCGCTTAATCTTGCTAAAGCTTAGTAAACGTAGGGTTTTATTAAGTGCACTTTCTTTGCTATTAATCTCGTTGTTAATTAAGGGATTATGAATGAACGTTTACCATGTTAGCTTTAATTTGATTTTCCAAGCTTTTTGTTTGATTCAAGCTCTTTTAATGTGGTTTGGCCTAAACGCAAGCACCCCTCATTTGTTTTGTTTATCGTTCTAGTTTGCTAGTAATATAATCAAGTAATTGCTCCTAAAATAATTCGTGCAACTCCTAACTTTTGTTCAAAACATGTTAGTCCTGCATCAGAAGACCTTTGTATCGTTTGCTGTTTTGTTCTTCTACTATGGGAATATAAGTTGTGGTTTGTTTTTGCTCAAGGATTTTTCCCTATTCTTCTCTGTTTGTGGGCTGTTTTCCTGTAGAAACAGCAGAATTTCTGCTGTTTACTCTAGTATTGGAGGTAGGATTGCTTGCGAACTCAAGTATTCCCTTAGGGTTACTTGCGAACTCAAGTATTTCCTATCAAAATTCATTCATTAGATGAGTTACTTTCATTTTTTTTTATTGAGTTGAACAGATCCTATTTTTTTTCTCTTAAATACTAATAGTCCATAAAATATGTGTCCACATATTATTTATAGCAGTTTATATGTGTATTAACCATATGATAACCTTCTGTCCACAGAGCGGCTTTTATGTGTGGCAGACAACCAAATTTTGAACTTCCTGAGGAGGAGAAACGTGAGCTCAGCCACTATAACTGGGAAGAGTTCCTTGCAATCACACGCAATGCAATCAACCATAAAAGTAATGATGAATGATCATTTGCTCTGATTTTATATAGTCGTTTGTTTGCCTATAAGTAGGATTTAGTAAGTATTGCAATCTAGATTTAGGCATCATTTGTGATAACTTTCTTACTGCTTATTAAAGCAGCTTTTTCGTACAAAAATTTTAATTTTTATATAAGAAAGCTGCTTTAAGAAGCAATAAAAAAGTTGTCTCAAATGAATCCTTAGTAAATCTTTAGACAGTTAAAACACGAAAATTATTAGGCATGTTAACTATTAAATCCTACTAAATCTTGATAAACTATTTTGCTATTTGTTCAAGATTTAAGATTTGTGAGAAGGAGAGATCTTTGAGTATCCTATTTTAGACAAGATTTAAGCAAGATTTAGCTTAAATCCTGCCAAATAGAATTCTGGAGATTTTAAATCCTATTAATTTTAAAACTCTCTTTTCATCTTCATTATTGATTAAATCCGAGATGTTTTAAGTATCATCATTCACAAGATCAACAAAAATTGAAGTATTTAAGGATTCATCCTCTCATAAATCTCAAGTCTCAAAACAAATAGCTTGTTAGAATTGAATAGTTGTCATACCAAATAGTTCTCAAATTTTAATCTTCTTAAGATTTACTAAATCTACATTTACAATATTTACTAAATCCTGCTTAAAGCTAATCAACCATTAAATCCATTAAATCTTGTGAATGATCTGATTTAACAAATCATGAATTTAATCAATAAGGAAAATGAAATGAGATTTAAAATCCTTGTAAGCCTAAAATTGGATACCAAACAGCCCCTAAATGCAAACTGCAGAACATCTAACACTGGTATTCTTACATGTTCAGAGCTCCAAAGAAGGATTGGAGGAGGAAGAAGAAGGAAATCAGGGATAGAGATGAGAGGCAGTGATGTGGAGGAGCCTGAAAGAGGCGCATGTGGCTCACCATCTACCTCTGATGATGGTGAAGTAGAGGTATTTGCTTCATAGTTTAGTGGCTTCAAAATCCTAAATTATAGCTTAGATGATATTTCTTATTATTTGCTTGTGTATAGAGGCCCTATTTGCGCAAGCTAGGGTTTAAAGAATTGATCAAGCTCCATTAATGGCTTCTTTATTATCTCATTCTTGTAGTTATTCTGAGTCGGCATTTGGATACTTTTCATTGTCTTCTCTTGTAAATAACCCTTACCTGATAATATGATTTTGTTACCTTCTTTTACATTTTGCTTTGCACCATTAATCTATTCTGAGTTCCTTTCCTAATGACAAAGCATTAAGGCTTTATTTGGATTGAATGAAAGTGAAGGAAATGAATGAAAATATAGATTTTGAATATGCAAAGTATGTAATGGAGTCTCATATGAGTGGTCTCTATCATCCTCTCATTGATTTAGTTTCTCTTATGCTCCTACTTAGGATGAAGAGAGGAGGGGATAAATTAGGCTATTTTTTATTAAGAATTTCTCATAGAGTTCTTTGTAAGGAATGGATTTGGATTTGGGAAAAAAATGATGTGATGAACATGAGGAGCTTTATTGATAATTTCTTATAGGATTGGGCCCTCATAAAGTTAAGATCATCAACATTGTCGCCTCAAACGCCTATTTTTAACACACATTGGAAGAATTTTGTCAAACTTTTTTAAAGGGGCATTCTCTATTCATTTTATGATATTTTTATTCGATTTAAAATAGAAATTGACTCTTAATATGATACAATGGAGAAAAATGATTCATGTAATCAACCCTACATAGTAGGATTAAGGATTGATGTTATTGTTATTATTGTTGTTGTATGTAAAAATCTATATGATTTGCTCATTTCGCTCTCTCGTTTAACTTGTACGATTTCATCATCTCTTTTCTTGCATCGAGAGTCATTGTAGAGACATTTATGAAAGAGGCCGTATCATTGGAAACCGACTCCTCACAAAAAAGTAAAAATTTTTTGTAGCACTTTAATACTTAACCGGCGTCCTAAAAAAGGAGAAATTAATGTCCCTTAAAATTTTCTCAAGTGCTCAAATTGTATAAGAATATTATTTTATTTTGAAAGGATAAGGAATTTTATATTGCTTAAGAGTTCAATACATTATTGCTATTTACATTGAGTAAATTTTAATTAATGAAATATTTGGATAAAAGTTAGCTTTTAAAAGGGCCTTTATATGTATTTAAATCATAATTATATTTTTTATTTGTTTAAGAAATGGTTAAATTTATGATGATATTTATGTGATTTATTTATAATTGAAAATATAGGATAAAGACATAAGTTGAAAATGTCATTATAATATTATGTCAAAAATTATATATATATAATGATAATTTATTTCAATTTCTTAGACAAGAAAAATATTTATTTAAATCTATTAAATAATTTAAATTCAATTGAAGAAGAAATATTTTTATTATCTTAAAATTAAAAAATAAATATCATAAGAAATCATTAAAAATAAAATATATTTTTTTTCCTTCACTAAGATCTTCTGTACAGCACAAACTGCATCTTCATAGGCATGAGAAAGTAATGAACCTATTCAAAAGGTCTCTATCATATGATTTATGGGTTTGAAATTTATTTATTTTTGAGAAACATCATAATAATTTGATCTTAATAATCAAAGATTCATTATAATCAACCCATCATTTGCAATTAAATGGTCATTATTGTACAATGATTTATTAAAAAAATCAAATTCAAGCCAAGTCGGTCTGGTTCAAGTCAAGTTGGCTCATTTTAGGTTAAGTCAATATGGTCTTAGAATATAAGTAATTTATAAATAAATTCTTATACCGATGAGAGTAATATGGACTAATTCCAAGTCCCATATTAGGTGCAAGTGAGTCAAACTGATTCGTGAGCCAACTCAAACTCAACTTACCAAATAGCTTATGAGACCGACTCAATGAACTAATAAGCGAAGCTGAAGCCAAACTCTAATCAGCTCATTAGCTCGCGAGCTCACTTGTTTTTAAAATATTAATATAAAAATTAATATTCATGAATTTAAACACAAAATTGATTAAAAAAATTAAATATAATATTATTCATTATTTTTCTTCTGATTTCTCACTCATTTATAATTTTATTATGATAATTCTTTGAGTTTTAATCATTTTCTTTCATAATAAATGAAGCTCAAACTTATAAAATTAAGCTAATCATCTGAATTTCTATAGAAGATCACCAACCTTACTGAATGACAACTACCAAGTCCAAAAAATTGAAATTTTTTGGATTGTGCACCTGAAATGCATTAAAACAAAGGTCAAAAGAGTGGGATCTAATACTACAGAAGGGAAAATGTTCAGATAATTATAAAATTTTGTTGAACAGATTTAGTTATCCTGCAAGGCTTTCATCAGATATAATTTGCTGAAGCTCTGTCCAGCAGCCCTGCAAGTTTACATTTTGAAAGCTTCAGCAATCAGCATTCTGTAGCAGTTGATCACAAATCAATATGCACAACAGCAAGGAGCTACTAATAGGAATATTGTGGTAAATTTTGCATCTTTAGATTCAGAAAATGCAGAATTCAACGAAAATCAAACGGTATCATTGAAGTAAAATATAAAAGTTTGAACAAGCTTGAATGTCATCAGGATTACATTGCTAGTAGTTTCCAGTTCCAAAAACCTACAGAACTCCTAAAGGCTCTTCAT
Source organism: Dendrobium chrysotoxum (assembly GCA_019925795.1). NCBI lineage: Eukaryota > Viridiplantae > Streptophyta > Magnoliopsida > Asparagales > Orchidaceae > Dendrobium > Dendrobium chrysotoxum. The sequence continues at coordinate 2,793,038 of CM034303.1, forward strand.
TTACCTCTAATTCTATTCCCATTATTCAAAATCAGGATAGTCCCACCCTCTCCTTCTCATCATGTCAGCAAAGGAGGAATGGAAGGCTGACGTTCCCATGGAAGAAGAGGTCAAGAAAGTTGAAGTCCAGAGGAGCCTTCCATAATTGTATATTAGACCAAAGATACTCAATTCCTATCACATTGGTGAATTAGTTGATCTTCCAGCAACAATAATCATAGTAATCAATTTTTTTTCAAATAAATTACATATACCATATAGTTAACCATTGTTCTACTAATCTTAAGAGTTTTAATTTTTTTCTTCTTGTGCTACATTTTCACTCACTTCAGAAGTTGATGCACCTATGAAAAATGTCATATTCAAATAATAGCATATGCAAGTTATGTCAGTTTTAATACATTTGCAAGCATCGCCAAACCAAGACCAAAAAAACATATTTATGTTGTTGTTTAATGTTTTTTGTTTGTTGGGATAAAGGTTTGATGTTTTTGCTTGTTGTTGTTGTAATCCTAATCTAATTGAATTCTTTCATAACTTCACACCTACTTTTAAATTTATTCACTGGACCACCATATATATATATATATATATATACATAATCATTTCTTCTTGATCTCCATTTTCACAAATAACCTTAGATATAAAGAAAAGCTATTGTTCCGTCTTTCATCTGATTTCACTTTAGCTTGCCAAATAAGAGAGAAATGCTTCCCACAGATTCAAAATCAACACATTTCTTACGTGACAAATAGTATATGAAAGTGTAATGTGCTAAAATATGGTGGACCAACATTCTTTTTAAAATATAACATAATTAGATGATACAACAACAACAATAACAAGCCTTAAACCCACTACATGGAGTCGGCTATATCAATCATTTTTCTTCATTATGTCCGGTTAAAAGTCAAATTCTTATTTAAATCTAATAAAGAAAAGTCATTTCTAATATTTTCTAATCAAATCTTTTTACATCTACCTCTACCTTTCTTAACATAAACCAAATCTAATACATCAACTTAACTTGAATTTGAAAAGAATATCCCTTGTGAATAACTCTAAAAGGGGAAAGACTATCTGCAGAGGAAAGACAATCATTCATCATTGGCGCAACAAAGACGTCACATGGTCATTTGTGAAAAAACCATCAAAGAATATTATTCACTACAAATGTTTCCCTCAATTAAATAGCAAGTATGATTATGTCAATATAAATTGGCTGTGATCAAAACCGATGCCAAATGCCATGATTGCAAATGCACAAGATTCACTTGCAAAAAGTATAAAGGAGATGCAAGCACAGTCAAAGCATTAGTAGATACGGAAATATAAAACCTCAAATAGTTGGTTTGTTTCATCTGCAACTGTTAATTAATGAAAATGAATCTAGTAAAGAAGTTTGAACTACATAAGATTTAAAACCATACCCATTGATTTGGTTGCAGTAGTTAGCAACTTGATTTGTTATAAGATAGCTATCTAGGCGAGACGGCTCAGGTATTGGCTTGAAAATTGGATTTGAAGGGTCTTCCTCAGGCAGTGGCTCCTCTCCCGCAGCTTTCCTTGCAATGTTCTCCGTCCTATAAACAGATGCTATAATTTTCACATAGAAGATAAATTTTCCGCATCCATAAAAAGTTAGGTCACTTAATGCACCCCCTCTTATACAGGAAGCACATTAATTTTTTTTAATTGAAATATACATTAAAGCTATAATTTCACCAACTAGTCTTTGCACGACACACAACAGTAAGATCAGTATTTATATTTGTAGAAAATTAGAAAAAAATCACTTTGAATTTTATTGTTTAATTCTGTATAAAATGTTGAAGTATTTATAGACTTCCCCAAAAAACTCATAATGAAAATAAATCAAAATTATTTATAAAAAAGGGGGAAAATCCCCCAATAGGGGCCGGTGAGCTAGAATAGCAAGAGGAAGCACATGGATTACAATCTAAGGGTCATAAAAGAATCGATCTAATGATTAGAAACTTTAATCCGTGTGCTCAAAGATCTCTATCAATTTTTGGTTGACTTGTGGTTCCTACAATCCTTCAACAATATTAAAGCTAAGAAGTAGAAAACTACCAATATATATATATATATATATATATATATATATATATATATATATATATCCATCCTTCTATTGCTATCTTGTACCAGAAATTCATAACCTAAAGCAATACATTGGAGTTTCTTTGATCTGTATCCTTCTTAAAAATAAAAGAAGAATGGGTGTGATCTATTGACTTTACCCCACGTTAAGAGCAAGATTCAAGCGCTAGACTTTTACACGGTGATCAACAAGTTTAATAATGAACTAGCAAGAAGTCAGTTAGATCTCTCTCTCTCTCTCTCCCCCACCCCTCATCCCCAACCCCCGCTTAATTCTTAAAACAAAAAGCCACTTCATAAGAGTGTTCATATGAATTCCACTACCTTCGTTTTTGGAGCCAGGTTTGTTGTTGTGCCTGTTGCCTAGAGAGGTTTCGATAATAATATTGGAACTGAAAGAAGCCAAGAAGACTTCAATTAAAATGGTTTGAGAAGTGATATAAGAAAACAAAACAATCTTATCAAGGCAAATCAAACCTTATTTTGTTCAGAAGAAAGATCATCCATGCATTCAATTAAAAACTCCAAGTTTCTTTCCATAAAAGGTGCAGTTGATAGCTTTAGACGATCAAGATCACACTGCAAAGAACTTTTGACATCTTAGAAAAGACAAGTATGCAGTATAACCTGAATCAGTAAAGCAGCATAGCAGAGGAGAAAAGACAAACCTGGACAACTGGAGAATCAGGCTCTAGTTCTGTCATGAATGCACTAATAAGTGCAGAATTAGAAACCTTAATCTGTACAACACAGTACAAAATTGTTACTAAATATTCTAAATCCAACTGGATGGAAAAGATTACCTTTGATCAAAATATAGAATTTCAGGGAAACATTTTTTAAAAAAATATCGATAACAGTAGGAAATATAACTTCGAAACTCAAAATGTAAGGTATGAGAACTCAGAAGGGAATAACAAGTGAAGTCAGCGTACAGGTATCTCCTCAAAGATATCCACCCATGACAATTTCTTCTCCCTCAACCTAAAAGAAGATAAAGCATGTTAGACTCAATTGGAAGCCATTTTCTTAGACAAGAAACAGACAAAGACAACCCCATACTTCTCTCCAATAAAACTGTTATGACGATATAGATCCATAAATGATTCTGTAAGCTTCAATGCCTTGAGAGCGAGTACACCTTGATTGGACCTTGATGGATCATATATTATGCAAACACAGCGCCTAATATTTTCCTGTACAAAAGAAAATGGATCATATATGATGCATATATGCCATCATCTTCCCAGTGGTGATGTGTAGGAGATTTTAAAGGCGGGAAGGATGACTGTTCGAGTTCGAGCTCTGAAATGGAATATCCACAATGTTCTTCTTAGAGGTTATGTTTACAAAGTTGATCTTATAACTCAGTTCTCAGCGTGGCATTTAAGGTATCGCTTTGAGTCCAAAATTGTTCATCGGGAACACATGAATTTAAAGAAATTTATAAATTGGAATCAAAAGATATGTTACGGAATTATTTTTGAACCAATATCAAAAGTTATGCTAGTGAATTAGCATAGAAGCAAAGAAATGCCTAAAAAGCCCACATGTGACGGCATATTCATGATCCTTTCATAAGAAGTTAACCCTAAAATAGCATATTCAGGACATATAATTGTCACATGAAGCTAAAGGTATTACAAAAGTTGAGGAATCACAAAAGCAAAGGAATTGCAAAAGCTAAAAGTTCCTTAACCACAGGCAACATAAAACAGAAGAATCAAGCATTAATTCAGGCAAGCGAAAAGAAGCAAATGATCATATGAACCAGAAGATTACGTAACAGAGGAAATGCAGACTAGCAATATAGAACTCGTGAATCCCATGCAATAATTACAATTCTGAGATGCATCATTGCCCATCTTTCTTTAAAAAACATTATTCTCTATGCCAAAACAATGCGAAAGAAGAAGTTAAATAAGAAAAGACAAAATGTTTCCATGTAGGAAAAAAACACCAGCTAAAAGCTTGGGGCACTGTCAAACATAAAAATGAGGCGCAAAAGTTTTAAAGAGTAACAGCATCAAGCAATTACAAAAAAAGCCAACAGAAGGAGAAGAGTGCAAGACCTGATAGTTCATAAATGTTTCAATAAGCTCTACAGTCTGATAAGATCCCAACAAAGTTGATTGATACCTAACAAGAACGAAAACAAAACAACATTAAACTAACACCATAACATAGTAGAAATGGAAATAATTAGAACACGCATCAGAATTAGTTTCAATAAATAGATAAAATCATATCACAAGTGATAGAAATAATATAGAATATACAAGCCATTTTGGAAATCAACATTCTCAAGAAAAAAGAGAAAAATAGCAACTGAGTCCAAATTAAATAATTTCTATCAAAAAGACTAACACCAAAATAGAAAGGGGCAATTTCTGGCGCAACACCCTAATCTAATTTATTTACAAACTAGCGCCCAACTACTTCTATGTACAATGATATCAACCACATCGAGGAGTAGAACAAAATTACAACCCATGATTTTCCCTTTCATTTAACTATCAATGATTTCATGGTATGCGTAAATACGTGAGTTTGCTTTTTTACCTTGCATCAGAGTTAGATATAAAAAAAGAAAGATTTTGGTGGTATGTCCATAATTTTCCCATATAGAAATTACACATTGTTCAACAATACCGGTGGTGTATAATTTATACCAACATAATTATTGCTTCAATTAACTTATTTCTGTCAAATCCACTAAAAATAATATAATTGACATGAGCATTTGCCAATAAAAAAAAAATCCTGTTGAAGACCTCTCGACGTTATCAAGTTGATAACCCCATGGTTTTAGTCAAATTAGTGGCTAGATGAGTAACCTAATGGCAAAATAATCTCCATTGTTTCCACGTTGCTGGTTACTCTCTTAGGAACAACCTCTGTATAGGGCATAGATTGATCAGTCAGTCAATAAACTCAATCCTAGGAAATCTAACAAGCATCTCAAACACGAGCTATAATTTAAATTCTAAATCAATTTGTTGTCGTTCTTAGAATTATTATCTTCCAGCTAACTTCTTATTTACTCAAAAGAGAATGTCACAAAAAAGTCTACACACTTCTTAGTATTTTCTCCTAAATTTAAGATAAGAAATAGGTTTGCAACCATGTTTAAAGCACCTAGTGTCATATAGCATAATAGGTACATCAACAGAATCACTACAGATCTAACCAATTTACATTTCATGGTAAATATGCTATTTCTTTTGATCATTTTGGTCTTTTCTCCATTTAACACCCTCAATCATTACTCTAGATATGTATCCTCATTCTCGTTTATGATAGATCTCGTATACTTAAAACTATCATATCTTGCCAAAAATATTAATGGATAAGAGTTTATAATATATAATATTTATTCTACTAATTTGAGTCCACTTATCTTCTATTATTTCTCTCTATTTTCTAAATTCTTGCTTATTTTAATAGAAGCCTCACTTAGTAGAGTTATGTTATAAGCAAATAAAATACACCAACGTACCTCATTATTAATGTATATAGCCTAAGTATTAAATTCAATTAAGCTAGTGCGACTATTTATGAATAAAAAAATAATTAAGATTTGATATATTTAACTTATTGATCAATCGCTAATTGAGAATTAACATCCCTAACAAAATTGAATATTTGATTAATTTTGTAATTATAAAGCATGGATTAATGGAAATTACCATACACTTAACCCTAATTTATTGATTAGTTACAACCCTAACTATTTGTTGATAATTATTTAACAACCAACCAACCAGATCAGCAATTAGGAACTACGCAATCTACTAACTAGTGCATCAGCAGCATCATTAGTGTTATTCCAATTATTTGGGTTGGTTATGAGTTCTTATTTTTCATTCAATGCTACGTGAGATATTAAACATAATTTTCATAAATTATTTTGAATAATTCTCTCTATTTTTACCTTAAGTCTACCCCATCTCCTCCTTAATTCTTCAACGTTAATTTTATCTATCTATCTAAGCAGGGGTATATGTTTTACTGTTTGTTGCATACACCAAAAGCTCTCAAATCTATTTTAAATTAATTGATTCAAATAGATGTCACTCTGGTCATTCCCCTATATAATCATTCATTAATTTATTCTTTTTATTCTAGCCACGCACCCATCTTAGCACTCTTATTTCTACAACACTCCATTAAGATATCAATGCTTTTTTCACTACCCATACTCAAAGCAACATAAAAAAAAACACAGCATATATGTTTTCATAATATCCTCTCATCATATACATTGAGGTCCTTCTCCATTTTAACCACAAAGACTTGACGCCAGAAGTTCCTCATCTATATCACCATGCATTTGCAGAATATATCCAAGGTACATAAATCTATATCAAGTCAAGATATTTATTTATCTTCAAATAAATTTGATTGCTAATGCTTAACATTACACCCATTAAAATTGTATTAAACATACACATTCTTGTTCTACTAATTATAAATCATTTATCTTCCAAACATTATCTCAATTGTTGAAACTTTTTGCTCATTTTAATTTTCACCATGTCTCGCTAATTATAGCTATGCATCCACAGAAAAACATACACTAAAGTGCCTCACTTCAAATATCCTTTGTAAGCATCCTCATAATTGATTATAAAAGTTATAGACTCAACACTCACTTTGATGTAATCCTATTGAAATTGAAAACGCTTGGTCAATCCACAGCTACTAATAATTATCAATGCTTTATCATATATATCTTGCATAACTTCAACAAACTTTTGACACTTTTGTTTTTTTTGCTAATGTGAACCAAACCAATAATTAGCCAGGGTCAATATAGATAAAGAAGAAATGCAACAAGCAGTCATGATTTTTAGGATCAAGTGTACATAAAGATCTAACTTTATGTGTTTAAATCGATAATTAGAATAATTAGATAACAATTGAACAACACATAAATAGAAATAGACTCTATCAATCATGAATTAACTAATAGTGGTTTCAATAGAAATCAATATAAGATATTGAGTAAAAGGGAAGCCTAAAAATACCATCCCACAGTATTGTTGTCCACATTGACCTCCCTCAGGCACCTCATCATTTCAAGCTGATAGTTCGCTCCATCAGCCTCATTTTCATCATCCTCTTCTCTAGTCTTCAACATGGCATTAGAAGTTAAATCATGGTAAAAAAAAAGGAGACACCCCTTCAATTAAAGAAATAAACCAGCATCATATAATTTCAATGATTGGAACTATAATTTAGCATGCTTACCGGAAAAGGAAAACAGTTAGTGATTTCAAGGACACTACCAACATCCAAACCAAGAAGTTGGCCTGTAACCAAAGCAGGAGAGAATTCTTTGCAGTGTTTAATTATCTTAAGAACAGCCTGCAAAAGAACAAATAATAATCTAAGAACAATTGCAGCCAAAATGCGCCATTGTATGCAACCTCAGATAGCGAAATAAAACAGAGAAAATATTATTTGATGAGTCATGCTAGATGCTTCTGAAGTAGAATACAAGATGAATCAAATAACCCATTAGTACTGAACAGAACACCAAACATCAAACTTTCCCTAAATCTTAGAAAAGAAACCAGGCCAAAGCTAACTGATTTAATCCGCATGTCTTTTCTCACATTTTATGGGCAAAATAATCCATTTTACTTCAAGCTTCTCAATTAGAATCTTTATCTCTTAACCATGCCACAAACCATCCAAAACAAAGAGAGGATTAGTTCGCAGATCAAATCATTAACAGAAATCCAAAAAACCCACCAATCCTTCCATCTGGACAACTCGAAGTGGCGGGGCAACCTCCTCTGTGGCTACGGCTTGAAGAAAAGATCGGGCCATGGCTACCATTACAAAAATAACAAATCAGAGATACAAAACAATGTAAAAGATCTAGATTTCATAAATCACAATTGCGTAGAAGAAAATCACTAATTACTTACTGTTCGCCATCTTAGAAACGAGAATTTCAGTCTCGAGGTCAGAAATTAGGGCACGGCAGAGCTCTCGGCGGCTGCTTCTCTCCGCCTATCGAGCCCGAGACCTGATACAGAAAAGGTTCTGGATGTCATGTGATTTTTACAGATACGTCCTCTAAAACTTACAAAATTATCTTTCATTTTCTTACTATTTAACTTTTTTACATAATAATCGTTACATTGTAATTGCAATATTGCATTAAAAATTTTAAAAACTAAAAACCTTGCAATAATTATCATTGTAAATTTTCATGACTGGACGATAAATTTTCCATCAATATTGTAAATTTTATTGAATAATTATTTATTATAAATACATTAAGCAAAGATGAAAGTATTATTTTGCGAAATTATTAATTAAGCATTTTAAATAAAATTTTATTTTAGAAGTACATAAAAAATAGAATAATAAGATATATTATTGATTTATTTAAAAATAAATTGAAATTAAAATAAGATAGCTCTTTATATCAGTTATTGGAGGTGATTGTTGATGGTGACCGATGTTAGATGAAATCAACGGATGAGATTGTTTTGTGTTTTAAAATTATTTAATTTAATTATGTAAATATAAATTACACCAAATTATTCTAATCCACTATTTTAAAATGAACTCCAAAAGTAATATTTAAATAACATAAAATTATGTGATTTCAATTTACATATGATATAAAAATAATAAAGACATTTATTAAAAAATTATAATAAAATAATAAAATATTTAAAGATTATCCTTGCAATTAACAAATAATTATCATAAAAAAACTAAAAGAGTAATTTTACATAAAAATATTTAGCATAAAATTATGATACAATAATAAGATATTACGAGACAAATTTGTAATTTTTTATTTATTTATCTATAATTTCTAGTTTGTTAAGAAGATCTTGCAAGTCCATTTGGTTGACATTTGAAATGATTTGTGTTGATTTTTGGTTTATTTTCTGTCAGTATTTTTATTTGAGTTGGTTTTCTTATATTGCATAAATATAATGTATTATTCTAACATATTTGATATTTCTCAATAAATTTGGACAATTCAATTTACTTTATTATTATGTGTGGAAAATCTAATTAGTTGAGGGTGGATTTCTATTGTCTTAGTTAGCCTTTTTGGCAATCTCATAGATTACTTATATTTCCACACTTATGATTACATATTTTACTACATATTTTTATATTTAAGTATTAATTTTGAATTTCAAAAAAAAAATCTTTTCAAGAAAACTTATTAAAGTGTTAGGCTTCGTTTGAGATGGATTTCTTGCTGCTTCTTAAAGCAGCTTTTTAATTTTTATACTAAAAAATTACTTTAAGAAGCAATACGAAAGCCGTCCCAAATAAAGCCTTAATCTCCTTACAAAAGAATGCAGCTTATCTTAGCCTGTTGGTTGGCATATATATGATGCATGGGAGTTTGAGATTTAGGTTTCATTTAGGATAACTTTCTTGCTGCTTTGCTTTTCAAAATACAACAATAATTTTTATTTGGCAACTGTTTTTTCATTGCTTTCAAGACATTTTTAAGCTAGGAAACTAATTTGTATAGCAGCTTTAAAACTAGTTATTTTCTCCACAGTAGTTTTATAATCACTTTTACAAAAAGCTACAGCCGTCCCAAACGAACCCTTAATTTACTCAAAGACCCAAAAAAAATCCCCTCATAGAGAGAAAACTCCAAAAAACGAGGCTAACAACCAACAAACTTCACCGATAAACAAATAAGCAAATAAGGAAATGTCCAGTAGAAAGGAGTGCTGATAACCCAATAACACAAAAAATGCTTCAAACCGAGTCCAAATAAGCCCAGATCAAGAGCTTAAAGTATAGTTGAAAATTTTAGAATATTAATTGGAAGATCAAATGACCTTCAAATTTGGCATGCTTATATTAAATCGAGCCGAGCATCTAAATGAGAAGAATCCGACGAGCCTAAGATCGCTCAATTTGGACAACATTAAGCCACTTAAATGTTAAATGAACATTTGTGATCAAGGGAATTAATATAGGCAGTCCGATAGAATGTTTTGAATTTTTTTCATTTTTATGAGGCATGTCTCTATCAAAAATTTATAAATAGGTCATCACTCTACATGAAGGGGACTATTGACTAGAGATTCTACAAAGATCAAAGGCTTAAAGAATCTCGTATTTCCACCCAGGAGCCATCATCATTCCACCACTATGCAATCGCTGCCATCCGACAATCATCTAACCACCATCATCGGATTACGGCCCAGCCACCACCATCGGACCATCACCTACTGACCACCATCGTCGAACTACCATCTGATAGCGGCCAACAAACATTCATCGCCCAAACGCTGTCATTAGACTTTTGTGACTCGATCGCGTCATCAAACCTTCACTATTGGACCACTGTCATTGAACCGTCGCCGCCTGACCAATATTGTCAGGCCATTGTCACTATTTACAAACACCCAAATGACTTTCATCCATATAGATTCTGTTATATTTTCTATCAATTCTCCAAACTCCTACAATTTCATCATCTTCAAATTAAGAGATCAGCAAACCTTTATAACTAACACTCACATAATAAAATCATTTCAATTGTGTCAGGCCCTATGATTCTTCCCCTCGCCAGGTTTTCCATATAAAACTCTGATGTCACTTGTGCTATTTTCATTCATTTGTTTATATGTTAAATATTCGTATAAAACAAATACAAAAAATACTCTCTATACTTTCACAAATTTTTTAGCCCGCAATAATTATAATGCTAAATATTAAAAATTATTTCAAAAAATAATAATGTGATTATTAGATATGATGAAGGGGCCCAAACTTTCAAGCAGTGAAATACACTTAACAAGACAAGTAGACAAGCTATGAATAAGATCATCCTCATAGTAGCGAGCTATTTTAAAATATATATTTATTTTAAAAGAACGCAAAATAAGCTAAAACTAAAATTAGAATTTAACCCAAAAGACCTCCTATCCAATCAGCAAACATTCAAAAATTAAATTATTGATATATATAATAAATAGATAAATATGAGACAAATAAGACAGGTTGGAAACTACATACTTCGTTTGGAGAAATTATTAGATGCCTCCGGGCTCCAATGAAATCAAGCCATGTGGTTGGCTTGTACACAAGGTGTGTGTACAAGCCACGTGGCTTGATTCATTGGAGTCCGGACACGAACTACGTCCAGTCTCTGTCGTAATAATTTCTCCTTGTTTTGAGCTTCCAATGCTAGAGTTTTGAAATAAGCAATCCCTTTTTACTTTTATAATTAAATTTTAAGTCATTAAATTTATTTTATGATAAATATATTATACAATTAATTAAGAAAAAAAAGATTAGAATGAGCATTATAAATTATTTATATATTACATTAATTTCAAAATAAATTTAAGAGCTTTAAAGCTCATTCTTATTATTTTTTATCATGATTTTATGCATAATTTTTTCATTGATCAATAAATTTTATGAGTGCAAAAAATAGTTAGTTTAAAATTGCCTTAGAATATCTTGATGTAAAATTTTTCTCATTATATATGTATTTATAAACACCAATGAGAAGGGATGTTCGCTTTGAACATTAAGCTCCACATTAATTAGCTCGCTTTAGTGTGCTAATGTTACATAAGGGTCAGTTTGAGATGACTGTAATTTTTTATAAAGATAATTATAAAATTATTATGAGTAAAGTAACTTTTCAAAAGCTATCGTAAAAAGAAGAGTGAGAAAAACAAAGCTATGATTGCGATCTTAAAAGCAAAGCAGTAAGAAAGTTATTCTAAAAAAATATTCACTAAGGCTTTGTTTGGGACAACTTACTTACTACTTTTTAAAGCAGCTTTCTACTAAAAAATTTAGATTTCCATAAATCTTTGTACTAAAAAACTGTTTTAAAAAACATGTAAAAAACTGCCCCAAATGAAATCTAAGTTATCCTCCTATAACTATCAGTGCTCAGCAAATAAAAAAATCAGACGAAAATAATTTTATAAAAAATTAATTACAACAAATTTATTTTTTTTCGTAATAGAAATTAATAATTTATTTATAGATTATATTCAATTTAATATAAATTTAAAATTTTAAAATTTCTTTATAATCTTTTTGATGAGAATATTCGAATATAATTTTGTTTCCTCAAAAATCATTTAAAAAAAAAACTCCTCATAGGGGCAGTACCGTAATTATCCTACCGGCCAAACTCTGCCTGCCGAGCATAAATGGTGCTCCCGCTCGTCCTTTCCTGCAGATTAGATACCCATTCGGTGATCGCATCCTCTCCGATCCCAAATCAATTTGGGGAAATCCTTCGAAATCTCCAAATTAAACCCTAAATCTTAAAGAATTTCTCCAGAATCGGGCCTCAATTCTCAAGGAGATCGAGGTGGAGAACGCTGCGATCTGGCGGAAAAGAAGAACGCTCTCCAACCTGTTCCAGCAGGAAGAAGCGGCCGACGGAACGCTGCCGGAGAGAGCACAGGAACGGCCGATGAGAGTTTCTCTGATGACGCTTCTTGCAATGGGGGAGAAGTTGCTGGAGGATGAGTCCTCCACCGCCGGCGGGGAGTCGGGGCGGCGGCCAATGAGGAGGAGGAGGCAGTGCCCGCGGAGGAGAAGATGTTGTGCTCGGTGTGCGTGGTGAGGCGGAAGGGAGCGGCTTTCATTCCCTGCGGGCACACTTTTTGTAGGTTGTGCTCGCGGCTGTTAGTTACCGGACGGCGGAGCTGCCCTGTGTGCAACGAAGGAATTTTGGACGTTCTAGACATCTTTTGATTCCGAGGGTGAAGGATCGACGGTGGTGATGGCTTGATGATGTCATCTTAGCCGTTCGTTTATATCTTTTTATATATATATATCATAAAATTTTTATGAATTTATATATCTAAATTTTAAATTTTATATTTACTGATATAATATGATGCTTTTAAAATCAAAGTAAAATAAATTATATATATTTTTATTTTAAATAAATTAATATTAATGATATTGTTGATATAATTTAAAATTTATGATATTATATAAATAAATACTAAATTTTAATTATTAGATATATAAATACAAAAATATAAAAATTTTGTGGCGTTTATATTTTTTTTTACTATTTTTATTTTCTAATCATAAGGATATGAAAGGGGAAGGGAAAGTTGGGGAAATTGGTTTGGAATAAGAGATGATGATAGGGTTTATTTCTTTGTATTAATTAGCTACAGACCTTATAGTGTAAATGATTTTCACTCAAAATCGGAGTAATTTGCTTTACACTCAAAATAAACTATTTTACTTTATATTATATTTACTATACTTTACTACGCATCATTTGGTATTCCAACCAAACTCTAAAATTTGTAAAACTCCTGCATTTGGAATACTTTACATCCTAAAGTGAGCCAATCAAACAACTGCTTCAAGATCAAAGCTAGCTCTAATGAACAAGAGCTGATATTTTTTTAAGAGATTATGAAGCATATCAAGAAGTCCATTGAAGATAAAGATAATGAGTTAAAATATATAAAATTATAACTTACAAATAATAATAAATCATTAGAATAGATAAAGTCTATGCATTTTGATTTTGCAAATAATAAAATCATTAAGGAATAATAAGAGTCAAGATTGTCTAGATTAATGGAAAGAAATTTATCTCTATGTAACTAAGGCAATTTGCAAAACAAGGGGTTCCACCAATAATGCATGAAGAGAAAATCAAGGACTAACATGGAAAGACTAATACCCATTTGCAATATTATTTCAGGAGGAATGGCCAATTTTGGCATTGAATTAGAAATATAGTGGTGGTTGATATTGTCTAATAGGTTGTCAACAGTAGTTAGGTTGCTAATTCTTAGTTATTAATGATAACATATGAGTACCTTTTGCTTTGGCAGGCCATAGAGATGCTCAACTTTTACATAAGATCAAAAGAAAAGGGCTTATAAATTACTAAGGTTTTGAGATTAATGTTTAGGGTTTAGGGTTGAGGGTTGTCATTCCTTATATTGCAAAGAATACAAAGGAATCAAGAATCTCCTTGGTGGTACTTTCCCTTCATCCTAAACTCCCTTGAAGTTCTCATTTGTTGAGAAATTGTCATCCAAACTTGCTTGCTAAGCAACCAGTTATAATGAGTCTCGTTGTGACTTTTTAATATTTTAATCATGTAACATTTCTGTAATCTGTGTTACAGACATTAATCCTTAGAATTTATAAATTTTGTGTGTGTGCGGGAGGTGCAGGTTAATAGTAGTGTGCGGGTATTACATTTTACCCAAATAATCTCTCTTTAAATCCTCTCTAGATTCTCTGATATTCTCTCTCTCTCTCTCTCACACACACACACACACACACACACACACACACAGAGTCAGGCTTTATTTGGAATAGTTTTCCAACTCCTTTCGTGGTAGGAAAAAAATCAGTGAAAAATAATGTGTTTGAAAATAGCTTTTTTTACGTAACTCATCTTGGTCTGTTGAGCATGTGTTGGGTTCGAGTCTTGAGTATGTGTTGTGTATGTGAATTTATCTTAATTGGCCTAAATGAAGTTTAGGAACATGCCCAATTCATTACTATAATGAAAAAGTTACACATACAACCAAATACATCTAAAAAAAGAACAAAGGTAAATTTACAAATATGATATGTAGACAAAACAAAGAACTATATATCAGAACCAGAGAACTAATTAATAGTTGAAAAAAAAAAAAGACAAAAGGAGAGAAAAATTGAACCAAAATAGGGATCAGAACTCCCACAAGCATACAAAAAGATCACCAAAGGCAAAGCAACTCGGTTGTCAGGCAAAATAACATTCCAATTGGTCGTAAAAAGCGGTCCAGAACAAAAATCCAACATAAACAATGCACTGTGAAGCAAAAAACAAGCAAAGAAGACCAGGTTTGCTAAAAAGAGCACCGACCAACCAGGGTCAGTAGAAAATTTTAATGTAAGAGGGATTGAGTATACTCATACAATTAATGTCACTGCCAGTAGCCTAAGAAATAGGGATAAAAGAGATGAATAAGAGAAGAGGAGGGGGAAGATAGGTAGGAAGATTTTAACTGCCATTTAGAGTAATCTAAAATTCTATCTTAGCTTAATTTGACTCTTCCTTTTTTTTTTGTTAAACTGGTCAACCAATTTACAAACTTAAGCAACATAAAATAATCTCTAAATTCAGACTTCTCTCTTCTCTATCTAGATCAGTTCATATGAAATATATCAGAAAGAGAGAGAGAGAGAGAGAGAGAGAGAGAGAGAGAGAGAGAGAGAGAGAGAGAGAGAGAGAGAGAGAGAATATAATTTGATATAACTCTATATGAAGCTTATTACCATCTCGTTGGGTTTTTTTTTTCCTAGCTATTGGTTGAGCAATGTAGCATTACTCAGTATGACAATTTTTTCTTGTTATCCATATATTTGACAAACCTTTTATAAAATAATAGCACTCGTCATGCCCTCATCTATGCATTAACAGTTGTGTGGAGGCCATTGCAGCTCTACGTCTAGAGACGAATTAGGTGCAGCCATGTCAGCGGTATATGTCAGCAATACTGAGTCGCGGTATATAGTGAAGGGGTGACATGACACATTCTAATTAGTCTTCGGGTGGCGTTCAACATCCGCATAGAATAATTAATCCACCTTTCTATTGAGTGCACATCATTAGAAATTTAAGAAAAAAAATTTATGACAAGAACTACTTACATCTTTTGTGTCTAAAGGACAAGAAAATATGTAAAACTAAAATACATCCATCAACAACACATGGCAATATTTTTTTATTGTTGGATAATAAGTTTATGCTATTTTTAAATAAATAATAATAATCATCTTACACTTATTATATACTATCTCAGATATTTTTTTAATTAAATTTATCAAATTTATGCTCCCTCACTCAAAATAAGGGGTTTCAATAAATGATCGGGCCTGAAAAATTCAGATTTGGGCTGTGCATTCTGGCCCATTCATTAAATGGGTTTGGTTCAGGTTGACCCGCCAAACTAATTTTGACATAAAAATGACCAGTGTAATATTTATTTCTTAAATGATTTTATTTGTTGGTATACTTTTCTTAATTTTGATTAATTAACCTAAAATCGATGGTTTACAGATTAATAAAAAAAATATTTTTTAATTAAAATGAGTTATTCGGATTCACCTTTTTGAATCATTTATTAAATCGGTCGGATTCGAATTGACAATTTCGAGTTGGCCGCAAACCGAATCCATTGACCCATTTTGATACCCTAATCAAATTCTACAATAATATATATTCATTTATGAAGAGTTCCTCTAAAATGTATGATAGCATTGACATACAATTTCCCCCTAAAGGCTCATTAAATCTTCATGAGAAGGTCTTCGCATTCTGTATGCTACAATCCAATCTGCATAATTGCATCCCCTCCCAAAAAAAGGTCAGTTTCAGGCTTCAAGCTGAGGGAGTCAATGGCGGTTCTCTTATTTTTACATGCAAATTTGGCAATACTCCACCTGCCGGCCGTTTGGTCCACTTCTCCGATTCAGAAGGGGGAGAAAATTGAAATCTTTAGTCAAGAAAACCAGACAAGAGAAAACCTTTAGAAATAAAAAAAATAGTAATCGGTCTCACAAGGCATTTGACGAATTTCTCCGTTCACAGTATCGGACTGGTGAGAAATTTTTCTCCGTTTACAGATTCGATGATGGTTGTTGACTTTCGTTTCTTTCTCTGACGATTGAATTCCATTTCATGAATCTTCTACTAGGTCACTTTGGATCTCGATAGTTATTAGATTTTTTTAGTTGTGTCATTTCTCTTTCTTAAAAAGATTTGATTTTGAATTGGGATGGAGACGGTTTCTGAAAATTTCTCATCTGTTGTTGATGATTATTGTGTTCAATGTACGACCTTCAGGGGCTGTTTCGTATCGGATTTACAGCGGGATTTAAGTCGGATTTACGCTAAATCCAGCCAAACGGTTTTTGTGCACGCGTTATTCTGCTTTTTTATGTTTCTTTTTTTTTTTCTCGTGGTACACCTATGAAGTTTTTGTTAAGAAAATGCAGAGGAGATTTCAATTCAAACAAAATGTTTTTTTTTTATTAACGATCGTATATAACAGGTGCGCTAAACAGCCAATGCAGATGATTTATGATTGTTTAGTGTTTTTCTTTTTGGGTTGTTTATTGTGTTTTGGTAGCTTCAATGTCTTTCATATTAGGGTGCTTCTGGATATAGTGATTTCATATTTGAGGCGCTTGATGAATGTGAGAAAACCGAAAAACAAATTGTGAAACTCGGAGAAGTGTTGCAACTTGCAGGTTTATGCATTTTCTTCTTCTTTTAGCTAAAGATGGACAAAAAAAAAAGGGCTGTTTAGCTACAAGGAGGATTTAGTTAATCGTTCAAATTGGGATTTATTAAAACTGTAGAGTTTACACTCCCCAAAATTCAGTTTGGCAAGATTTAAGCTAAAATAGGATACCAAACAACCACTTAGGGAAGTAGTAGCGGAGAACTCAGCCTAGCAGGTTCTGTTCGGTTTAAAATGCTTCTTTTTATGATACTTGATTTTGTTTTTGTGATAAGGATCTTAATGAGCTTTTATGATTAGAGAGATAGGAATGTTTATTTATTGGGTAGGGAATTCTAAGGATGTAGATTGTTTTCTTTGCTGCTCTAATTGATGCTCTAATTGCTGCTTGATTGAGGCTAAACATTTTCTATGGTATGACTAATGCAGGTTTGCGATTGCACTAAGAAACTGCAGTATGACAGGAAACAATCATCACAAGTTTGTAACTTTTTCCCTTATTGTCTCTACCTTTGGTTCCAGATTTTCTCCTTTTTAGCTATTTCAAAATACACTATGTTTTTGCAACGTTAATCGCCGGAATATCACACCAAGGCTTGAAATTTGAATTTATTTATCCATTCATCATGACAGTAGTGGAATAGGTAGAAGATCAAGTGACCGTTTTAGACTAGTTGTTACAACTCTTCTGGGTCTTGCCCTTGGATTCTTCCTTGGAATTTCAATTGAAAGCTTGTCCATCTCTAAGGTATGCTTTTGCTAATCCCTTCTATATCAGTATGTAATATGAATTTTGTTGTAGAGTGTAAATTCTGAAGCAAGGCTTGTACTTTGCAGCATAGAGTAGTGTCAAGTCTTTCGTCGTCAGTTAACATGGCACCCATTGATAGCAGTAGATTTCCGATGAATACTCCTTCAAAACCTAGATCCAGTTTGAATGCCCAGAGATCTGCTGAAAGACATGGTTCAAATGACAGTTTAAAGGTACATCCTCTTCACCTGTTCTTCTCGTGTAATATATGAAAGGAACATTGATTATTCATTATTTATTCCATGTTGGTGGCAAGGCCTTTTCTTGATGGTTTTTCTTCAATTAATTGAATGTTAGCACTTCAATATAGCTTTAGCTAATTTTGTTTTTTTCATAATTATCCATTGGTGCTGGTATCTTGTCACTTTTGTGTATTATTTGCTTAACTCTAACTTGTTTTTATTTTTCCACCTAGGATTTGTATAGTAAATTGTTGGCAATACAACGAAATTTATTTTTGTCGTTTTCTTTTCAATTTGTCTGCCTTTTTGTGATTTTGAGTAAGATTTAAAGTCATATGTTGTAGCTCTCTTCTAATGATTTAAAATAGTTCCTAACTATATTAAAGAACTATTTTGATCCCTCAAAGACTATTTTGATTCCTTTTTAAAGACTTGAGAGATGAAATTGGTCTTTTAATATAGTCGGAGATCATTTTGATCCTTCATAAAGAGTCAAGGGATCATTTTGATCCATTTTCCTTTTTTTCTAGATATATGTGGAGTCGAATCCTCCCGGTGCCGAGTCACTAGCTCCTGGAATTATCGTTTCGGAGTCAGATTTCTATCTCCGTAGGTTATGGGGAGACCCTGCTGAGGTATCTTCTTACTGGAAAAGCCTCTCTAGTTTTAAATACCATCATCATCTGTTCGTGTTTTCACATTTTTATTATTTACCCATATTTGGTTTCTCTTAGTTGGACTTTATTGCTGAACTGAAGTAGTTTGGTTGTGTCCCTTGTAATTGTTGCGACAATGTTTCTGCTTGAGGATCGCTTAGTCAAATAATCAAGCAACACAATGAAAGCAACCTGGTTTGAAGATGCTCTTTCTGTATTGTATTCGTTAGAATTATATTCAAGGAAGCAATAGTTTTGGTACATCGTATACTTGGAAATTTACAATTATGTCAAAACGTGAACAGTCTACAAGCTATTAAATGAAGCAAACACGAGTAAATTGACTAATTCACTTCAACTTTTTTTATTTAAATAATTCACTTCAAATAATAACATATAAAAGAGAATAAATTTATAATCGAAAGTATTTTCAATGAAACATATGATTATCATCATAATCAGGATCATTGTCATAAACATCATCCCAACTATTTTGGGTGGGAATTATTAATATTCCAATTTCCTTCCTTTTGCATGAAAATGTTTTATAATTCACATTTGTTCAAATCAAACTCAAATTCCCTTTAGAAATTCTATCATTCAACCATTTTTGTCATTATATACACCATAAAATCTCAATTTTGTTTTTAAGTTCAAAACATTTGCTCAAAATTGCACATTTCTCCTTAATAAATCATTTTATTTTTTTCAAGGCGAGTAAAACCTCATTGTTGTTATTTCAGTCAGAAACTCTCATACTAAGCATGCAGGAAGACATCTTTGTTAAGAAACCTACCATATAATGATCTTTTCCAGGACCTCCCAACACGGCCTAAATACTTGGTAGCGTTTGCAGTCGGTTTTGATCACTCAAAAAACATTGATGCAGCGCTGAAAAAGGTTTGTTGGCCATTGCATTATTCTTTTTCTTTCTTATCATCTAATATTACAAATTATTATTTCTCTCTACATTTTGTGTAGTTCTCCAAGGATTTTACAATCATTCTCTTCCACTATGATGGTCGAGCTAGTGAGTGGGAGCAATTTGAGTGGTCTCAGCGTGCCGTTCATGTCAGTGTGAGGAAGCAAGCAAAATGGTAATCAAGTAGATAGTTTTGCACCTTCTATTCTATGGTGCCCTTTTTATGGGCATTCCTAGGCAGTTCTTATTTCTTTTGGAAGCCTCAGGCTATGTCAGTTTTCTCTGTCTCAAAAATAATTTTTCATGTTTTTCTTGTATATCAGTGTTGTGATTCGTAACTTTTTTCCTGTGTCTTTTTATACTTAGGTGGTATGCGAAACGCTTTCTGCATCCAGATGTTGTAGCAGCTTATGACTATATATTTGTATGGGATGAGGATCTTGGACTCAAAAACTTTGATGCAGAAAAGTAAACATAAACTATATTATTTTTAAAATATTTGCAGCAGCAATACTGCATTAGTCTCTTTGTTCGTCTGGCAGATTATCTAATTTTTTTTATTCCTTCATATGCTAGATATCTTCATCTGGTGAAAAAATATAACTTGGAGATATCACAACCAGCTCTGGAGCCCAATGGAAGGTTAACATGGCAGATGATCAAAAAGAGAGGTCACAGTGAAGTTCATAAGTAGGTTTACTTCAATTTTTCTTCCATTGTTTTGTCTTCTTGTTGACATGAAAGTTGCTGTTCTCTGTCCGTGGGATTTTGGTGGACTTTCTTGTTACTCTTGTTACTCAGAGTATGTAATGTAAATTTTCTCAGGGACACCTCAGAGAATCCCAGTTGGTGCGTTGATCCACATTTGCCACCATGTGCAGCGTACAAACCTCCATTCTTGGTCTTTTTTATTCATATTAGCACATAACTCGAAATTCATTTCTCAGAATTTTGTTCATTTGAGTCTAGAAAACCATAATTTAACCTTGTATGGATTTTTGCGGTAATTCATACTATTCATGTCTTCTGGAACCGTATTTAAAGAGCTGATTTCATATCACCTAATACATTCTTGTAGCTTTGTGGAAATGATGGCCCCTGTCTTTTCAAGAACTGCTTGGCGTTGCGTGTGGCATATGCTTCAGGTACATTTACTTGGAGTTAAGGAGATGATCATAGTTTAATATTTGTATTCCATCGTGCAAAGTAATGATTCCAATGAGGAATTTCTGCATTCCGATACTACAGAATGATTTGGTTCATGGATGGGGTTTGGACTTTGCACTAAGCAGATGTGTAGAGGTCAGAAGTCATCATTTTTCCTTCAACCTTCTCTTCCACAGCTTTTCGGCTTTGATTATTTTTTTTTAAATGAACTTGTATAATTTTGATATCAGTGACATAGATATGGATAAATTGTTGTAGTTGTCATTATGCACTATTTTTCCTAGAGATAATATTTTTCGTTTTCATCTTCTGCAGCCAGCTTATATGAAAATTGGTGTGGTTGACTCCCAATGGATTGTTCATCAAGCCATCCCATCACTTGGAAATCAAGTTAGTTTTGACAACATACCAACTACCCTTTTTTTTTTGAAAAGACAACATACCAACTACTTGGGGACTGCATTCTTACTATCTAACATGTTATCATGTTTCTTTCAATTTTTATGTAAAATTTATCATCCAAGCAAGCTTGTATGGAAGTTGAGTGTCATCCTCGGTGCAATGTTTTGGTTGCTCTGCTTTAATTTGAGATCATAAGTTTCAATCTCGAATCACCATTTTCCTAAGTAGGTGTAAGACTACATTCACCAACCCCTTATCAAAACTACCTCATAGTTGGTAAGCACCTAATGTATTGTTAGGCAGCTTTTTCCACTTTTGAAGTAAAATATTTGAAATAGCTTAGAGAAACCAACCATTACTTTGACATGTTATAGCAGTCTTACAAACAGGTATTGCAGTTTTAATATTAGCTTCCAATTTCTTCAAAAGAGATAATTCTGATGCTAATTAACCATGAACTGCCATTCCTAAACTTATACAAATACAAGATTAGATTGAGACGTGACTTTAGATTGGTTTAACTGATGTGCTATCTCCAGGAGTCCAAATTGACATATTCGAGGTGGTGATAGTTTGAGACGTTTTCATTCAGGTCAAAACCCCTTCACGTTAATAAAAAGGATAAAAAATTGCCCCTTCTTGCTCACCATACAACTCAAATTAGGTTGTGGGCATATGATAGGAAACACTTGAAGATTTCAAGTAGATCCTATCAATCTTCAAAAAACAGCGAGAAAGTGATACAAAAATCCACACAAAACTAGGAAAGCAGTAGGAAGTTGCATTATTTGATAAAATAGAAATGGAAAATAGCAAGATACAATTGATCCTCTATTTGAGAGGAGGATCGATCTCTCCCAATCTCTAGACGAATCTAGAACCCAAAACCTAAACCTAAGAGATCCCAAATTCAGCCAAATTCAACATGCCATAACCCTAGGAAAACAAACTATTTAATGCATACAAATCAAAAAGAAATCCCTAAACAGTCCCTACATTCAAATTTCTCTCCCAAATCCCTAAAAAATCCTTCATAAACAGCTTCGTGGGCTTTGCGGCTCGTGCGGCTGTAGCAGGAGGCGGAGATTGTCCGCCTCGTTCGCGCCTGAGCCGGTCCCGCGTGGATCGGCTGGACCGGTCCAATGGGCCGGTCTAACAATACTCCCCTCCCAAAGATCCACCTTATCCTCGAGGTGGAGATATGCTCGTGTTTCCGTGGAGGTGGCCATCCTTGTGGTGGTTGAAAAATCTTACCAAATTGATGAATCAAGGACTGCATTGAAAGATAAACATCCCCTCCCTTCTCCATCATGATCACATCCAGCTTGTGTAGTCTCACCAGAAAATCTTCCCCCACCTCTTGTATGCTTCTAACTAGGGTCTTAAGTGATACCATGTCTTTGGATAGCCCTGTATCTCCTCTTATAACCACCTTTTTCCCATTCACCCTTAATTCCATCGTGAGTGCTCCCCAATTTTCCTTGGTTTCCCCCAAGGTTTGCAACCACTTCATCCCCAAGATGACATCAGTACTTCCTAACTCTAGTGGGAGAAAATTCTCCCTTACCTGAATCCCCTAGATGGTCAACACCACTCCTCTACAAATCCCTTGGCCTTTCTCCACCTTTCCTGTACCCATCATCACCCCATAATAACCGGTGTCCACCAATTTCACTCCTAGTTGATTGACGACCTGAGTGGAAATGAAAGTATGGGTAGCCCCACTATCAATCAAAACTACCACCTCCATGCCTGTTATTTCCCCTTTCACCTTCATCGTATGATTCGAAGCGAATCCTACTACTGAATTCAGGGAGACCTCCGCCACATCCAGATGCAACTTGTCATCCATCTCTCGCTCACCTCCCTCTTCAGTTTCCTCGTCATCACAGATGGTGAGAACCTGAAGAGTTCGATCCCTACACTTGTGCCCTGGAGTATACTTCTCATCACACCGAAAACATAACCCTTTTGCCATCTTCCCCTGCATCTCCTTCTCTGTCAGCCTCTTGAAATTTTCCCCACTCTCTCCTCCTACTGGCTTCTCCCTGGTGGTCTCATTAACGTTGCCTGATGCAGGCCCCTTGGATGCTAGAAGAGTGGTCGTCGTCCTGTAAGAGCCTCCTGAGCTGCTGCTCCTGGCTCCTGGCTCCCTTCTCTAGATTTTTCTAATTTTCAATCAGCTGTGCTAACTTCATGGCCTCCCCCAAGTCCCGCGGCATCAGGACTTTTACTGCAGCTCTGATTTCTGCCTTTAGCCCCTTCACGAAGTTCCCCTCGAGTACAGTATCTGATAATCGCTCCACCCTACTGGCCAGGTGCTCAAACCGCTCCCGATAATCTCTCCTGCACTAAAGCAAAAAATTGCTCATAAAAATCTCCTCCTCGGTCGGTTTGGAAACGTTCTATTAAGCAGTCCTTGAATTCTCCCCAGCTCCGGATGGGCCTCCTCTGATCTCTCTACTTGTACCATGACAACACCTTTCCTTGCAGGCATAAGCCTACAGCTGTTAATTTCTCATCCTCTATCAAGCCATTGACGGCAAAGTACCTTTCCACCTTATAAATCCACTCATAAGCATCCTCCCCTTCAAATATGGACATCTTCAGTTTCCTCACCTTCTGATCTCCACCATTCCCCCTTATTCCTCCATAGCTTCCCCTCTCCCAAGTGCTCGGCCTTCCCCACGTCCCCTGGTCTTCGCTTGCCCTGTCATAACCCAAACCCCCTTCGAATTCCCCTCTCCTTCCTTCAAATTCAGCACCTCGGTGGCCATAATATCCCTTCCGGCATTCCCAATCAGCACCCCTGTGCTCCGCTCCCCCATACCCATGCCTTTCCCCATACCTACCTCCTCTATCCTTCCTCTGAAAAGGTTCCAGATATGGTTTTCTTCTTTCTCCTTCCACGATCTCCACCTCATCTTCCTCCCTATGAATTTCAGAATTCGTGGTCTTCCCTTCTAACCCTTTTGCCTCCAACGCCGCCACTTGAATTTGATTCTCGAAGATCTTCTGCACCATCAGATGGAGATCAGAAACTTTGTCTTCCATCGACGAAACCTTGCCTTTCACGGATGAGAGTCAATCTTCCATCTTGGCTTTGATTTGGCTCATCTCCCCTTCGAATCATTCCTCCAATGCATCAACTTTCTTGGTCGTCATAACAAAAATCTGAATATTAGCTCCAAATTTCAGCAAGATCTCTCCTTCCGATCAAAATTCTTCCACTGAATTAAAAAAAAAAAAAATCAGTCCACAATGGTCCAGGAATTGCTCTGATACCAATCTGATAGGAAACACTTGAAGATTTCAAGTAGATCCTATCAATCTTTGGAAAACAGCGAGAAAGCGATACAAAAATTCACACAAAACTAGGAAAACAGTAGGAATTTGCATTATTTGATAAAATAGAAACGGAAAATAGCAAGATACAATTGATCCTCTATTCGAGAGAAGGATCGATCTCTCTCAATCTCTAGACGAATCTAGAGCCCAAAACCTAAACCTAAGAGATCCCAAATTTAGCCAAATTCAACATGCCCTAACCCTAGGAAAACAAACTATTTAATGCATACAAATCAAAAGGAAATCCCTAAACAGTCCCTACATTCAAATTTCTCTCCCAAATTCTTCAAAAATCCTTCCTAAATAGCTTCGTGGGCTTTGCTGCTTGTGCGGCTGTAGCAGGAGGTGGAGATTGTCCGCCTCGTTCGCGCTTGGGCTGGTCCCGCGTGGACCGGCTGGACCAGTCTAACAGCATATAAATACATCCACTTGATGCATAATTACGCATACTATAGTAGGATGGATTAATAAGTAAGTAAATACCGTCCAATCATCAAGTCAAATACTTCAAGCCTTATCCCTGATGATGTGATTGATTATTGGACATCATAATTGAAGAGATTTACCAATATTATTAAAACTTGCAATCACATAGCAAATACTTTGAGCACCTACCCCAATGATGGGTTCTGTTATCAAATATCATAATTGACGGGTTTCATTGCCAAAATGAAACTCTTCGACATAAAGACAAACACTTCAAGCCTTCTCCTCTATATAGGTACGGTTATTATCAATTATAACAAGAGGGGTTCATCATCATAAAAATGCCCTCTTAATTCCAACATCAAATATATTTTGGGCTACATTCCTGATGATTGGCATAATCATTGCAATGCATAACCAAATAGAACTCTATCTAAATTTAGCCCCCTTACAAGTTAAAAAAGCTTAAGAAATAATTAGTCCCTTTGTGCTCAAAGCAACTATCCAACTATCCTCCACATGAGTTTGCTAAGGATGACAAATCTATGTTTGACCAAAGCTCATAAAGAACTAATGTTGTATCTTGTATATATATGACCACTAAAAAAATCTTAGGGTAGTAAGGATGTGGAATGTTGCCTTTGATAGGATGGTTAGTTTGATTGTGATGACACCATAAAATATTATTTTGACGCAAATATAAATGTTAATTAATGGCTGAGCTTATAAGTTGTGAGTCATAAGATGCACTCAATGGGGCATCAAGCCTTATGTTAGCCAAGGTTGGCCTTAAAATTGGTCCATTAGATAAGCTTTCAACCCCAGATCTACAAAGTTTCATTGAATGATGTCACTCATGATTGTTGGTAAGAATCCTTCAGTTAAATTTGGTTGCTATCTCTACTGATTAAATAGGCTAAGGTCCTCGATAAGCTGAGATGATGGAACCTTGTTCAAATTTGTCATCAAACTCCCTTTTTGCTCTGAGCCAATAACAATGCATTTTTCTATCCCCAATCCAAAATTTTTTTAACGTAAAACATCATAGTGCTTAAATACTAGCTTCAATTAATAGTTCTCGCTCGTGATTAAGATGAATCATTAATCATGGGGGGCTTTCACTTATAAGAAATCTCATACCAGATTATAAAGTTCTTATGAGAGGGTGGAATATATGATCCTCACAAGATGGTGAAATATATGAATAATATATGGGTAATATCTTATACGATATCCATTACATCTTAAGAAAAGGCAAGCTGGATACCAAGCTATCATAATTTTATCAAAGGTGGTTGGTGGGATTTAGAGTCCACATCTATCAAGAAAAAAATGTTAGGTAAAATTGTTCCTTATTAAGAATTAAGCTTAAAGAAGGATTAGGGCTTGTTTGAATTTTTTTTTGAACGTTTTGTTTGAATTCTTTCAAGTACTCATTCAAGAGTGATTTTGATGGGGACATCAAGGCATGGAAGGTTTATCATAGAAGGGGCCGTAGATCGACGACTACGATTGAGTCATTATATTATTAGTTGTTCTGTGTGTTGTATGTGATTTAATTTAGTTTGTGAACTTTTCCTTTTTTATTTCTCACTTGAGGGAAATGTTATGTTGTAAGCCCAAGGGGATGATGTTTCTTTTGTCTTGTCATGTGGTGGAGCCTATATATATGGCTCTCCCCCCCTTGTACGGGGATGATGATTATTTTGAATGAATTCTGATTTCAGCCCTTTTCTCTTGTGTGAGAGTGAGTGTGGTGGAGTGGTGAAGCCTTAGGAGAAGGCAAATGAAGCACCCAACAACTCATTAAGGTGAGCTCTTGGTGTGCCCCTTGTATCTCTTCCCTTTTCCCTTATTCTTCCTCCCTAGTCGCCGGTCAGCCCCCCTCCCTTCCCTCTCTAGGCCAGCCACCCCTTCCCTTTCACCGCCCACGGCAAGACCACCACCACCACCTCCCCATCCAAGTCCCCAATCCAAAATTTCCAAATTTGAAATTTTGACTTTTGGAATTCCAATTGGACCCTACTTGTCTCTTAGAAGTCTAAATTCAGGAGTTACTCCTCTCCTTTTTATTTTCAAAATTAGTTGGGAATTGGAAAAGCCACAACCCCTTCCCTTTCCCCATGGTTGGCTCACTCTTGGAACTCTCTATGTTAATTAATGGGAAGTTGACCCATTAATTGTAAAGTTCACTTTAACTTTTCCCCTTTTCAAAATTACTTTTCCATTTTCCAACCCCACTCTCTCCCATTCCCCTAAGCCCCACCACTCTAATTAATCTCACACCATTCCTAATCTCCTCCAAATAGCAAAAACCGTGGCCTCCCTCCTTCTTCTCCACTGTGAAGCAAGACACAAGGAAGGCACCACAGAGCAATTCTTTGAAGATCAACCTGCCGTGACCACACCACATCTGAAGGAAGCTTCTCTGCGACGCAAATAGCTAAGTCTTTCTACTCTTACTTCACACACTTAAGTAGACATCTTTGAAGTCCAATTCTCTGTAGCATCACTATTTTCATGATAATTTAAATCCGCTAGCTTCTTAAAACATTGAGTGTATGGTTCTTGTAGTGACTATTCTATGTTAAATGTTAAATTTTCTTGCATTATTGATTTGATTTATCCTTCTTGAATTCTAGAACTTTGGTTGTGATTAATTGCTATTTGTGGATTGCCTTTCTTACTTGTTTTGAAACTTGTTTTATGCATCCCCATGATTAATAGCTTGCTGATTTTAAATTCAACTTGTGTTTAATTTTATAATGCAAGTCTTCACATGCTAGTCCTACATCAGATTGGGTACTCGAAGAATTTGGCCAAGGCAATTAAGGGTAGAGAGATGGCTTATGAAACCAACACGCATGGGAGATGAACTTAGACTAGAAAATTTAGGATTACCAATTCAATGAAATTTTGATGGTGTCTTCTTCCCTTTAAAAAGCTTCATCTTTCCTTAGTTGACTCCTTGAAATTGTTGTGCTTCTGATTGATTTAGCCTTCTTAATGAAACCTTCTTTTTTCTTCTCATTTAAACCTCTCTTTCAAGAGACAGAAAGATGAGAGGCAAATGGCTGGAGAGAGCGAAAGAAGACATGTAAGGCAGCTTTTTTGGGGGATTAAGATTCTATTGGTTTTGATGGTGAAGGAAAGCTTACATTTGAGCCTTATTTATTATTATAGATAGTTGAAAGATAAACACCAATAAAAATGAAGAGAGAATTTTAAAATTTCCACTTATTACATAATAATTCTCATGAGATGAGTTGTCGTGTAGATTTTCTCTTTTTGTGATAAATGATGTTTGGTTATTGACCCAATCCTAACTTCTCTTACACTTGGTGATATGCCTCCTTTTTTGGGGGAAAATGGTTTTAAAATTTAAAACTGTTCTATGATCTTCCCTCTCTTTATTATATAACTAACTTTGTATCCACCGTGTAGCTAAATATTCCCTATGCACCTAATTGGACTTTTGGGCTTGATCATGAGTTAGACATTTTGACATGAATTTGAGTTTAAATTGTGACTTTGCCACCTTTGAGTCTGATTTATTGGCTTGACTTGGGCTTGAACTTTGGCTTTCTTTTGGGCTTAATTGTTTAGTAAGTTGTTGTAGGAGCTTCTTGGATCATAAAAACCTATATGTTCTCCAATAACCAGGTCTTCAAGCTTTTGAGCCTCTTGGTCCACTAATTGGATAGCAAACCCTTTATTAGCCAAGGTCTATCACAAAGTTGGTCTCCTTGGCATATTTTACACTTCCAGTTTATAGGAACCCTTTGATGAGGGAACACACTGTTTTTAATATTTCCCCTGGTCAACAAACCGGCAAAGTGCATGATTCTTACCATTTAAATTGTGGTCTCATTGGTGGATCTTGGATGATGGCACCATTTGACCATGAGTTGGCTCGCCACTATCTCCTTACATCTCTTATGAGCACATAGTAAAATTACTCCAAATGCAAATGCAACTTGTTAAACTTTAATCCATGAAGCCATCCACAACTTACAATTAATGTAGACCCTTAGCATTCTTAATTGAGAGTTTTCTTTAAAATCAAAAGAGGTAAATAAACATAAGACCTTGGGACCAATGGAAGCCTTTAACCTGGAGTATGAGGCCTCCAACACATTGGAACCCTCGAAACTAGAATATAGAAGTCTTCAATGAGTAAAATATCTGGGTAATGTTTATCCACTATCCAAGCTATCTTATAGAATGCTAAGTCCTCAATAAGATTTTGGCAGTGTTGATCTACTATCCAATCTGTCTTTTGAATATACTCTTTTTTAGTCCATAAATGATAGGGAGCCTTTTTTAAAGCATGCACCATAAGAAACAAGAAGCCTTTTTAGAGCACACACTATGTTGATACACAGTTCTTAATATTTCAGCTCTTTTTATTTTTATTGATTTTCAATGGAGACAACTAGGTTAGATCACACTATCTCACAAGTAATAATTATATAACTGTAATTTTTGACTTTATTGCTTGATAATAGATAGAACTTGGAAGATTTGTCAAACTTTCATGATATTTAGTTGTTTAAATATTTTTTAAAATGAAACTTGTTTCATTAGTCATGCTATTTTTGATGCTATAAACTTTGTAAGCCTAAACAATGTTAATCCAAAATTTTGAATTAAGAATTCTAGGATATTAGGACATTTAAAGGCCTCTTTGATTATTGTGAAAGTGCTTGTTTAATTAATTGCCTAACACATGTCCAATTTGTAACTATTTCTCTAATAATGCTTATACTTGCACTACTTGGCTACCTGCTAAATAACTTGTATATTATCTTTACGCCTAATTTTATTTGTGGTTCATCAAACGTTCATTGTTTAAAAATCTCACAAATATTGCAGGGAGAGTCATACGGTGGAAAAGCACCATGGCTAGCGGTACTTTCTATATCTTTTTTCTAGAAATTATATTTTATAATTGTCGAGTATGCCCATTTCCTAGAATGATTTTAACAAGACTAACCCAAGCTTGAAAACATTCATTATATATATTGATTTTAATGAATTGCTTAAGAAAAAAAAAATCTCACCTATATCTTAAAAAGGAGTGACAAAATCTTATCACATTCCTTTTTTTACAGGCTTAAAGCAAATGAGTGACAAAGTCCACATATTAATGTTCATTTTTCCTCATTTTATAAAATGTTTGACTAATGTTAGGTATTAGAATAGGTAGGGGTTTTGGATGCCTGTTTGTAGTCTGTTTAACCTAGTTATCTGCTTCAATAAATCAAGGACCAGATCGTGGTTAGCATTGAATTCTTGTTATTAGGAGTGCGCTTTAAGAGTGAAGAAAATCGATGTGTTAACCCACCCTATGCTTTGCTTACCTGCGAAGCACAAGATTGAGCAAAGCGTACGAGACAAGTTGCTTAGTGTCATAACATTGCATGCTTGATTCCAACTTTGAATGGAATTCTACTTTAAATTTGATGGCTTGGTCAGCATATTTTATAACAATTTGGGCATGAATGTTTCTCTTTGCACTCTCGCCTATTGATTTTTTTGTATATCCTTTTTGTTGGTTGTTGTTGTTAGCGCCAGTAGATTCTTGCTAGCAAGCTTCTTCTCAAGAATACTGCTCAGCGTAATCCCCTACACACTTCCCGATGTCTCATCTTCAAACTCTCTTGTTTCACATTGCCTCAGCCTCTTTGTCTCTAGTTGGTCTCTCAATCTCGCGAATATTCGTGATTTTCAAGTATTGTATGAATATTCGTGATTCTCGCTAACAAGCTTCTTCTCAAGAATGCTTCTTAGCGTAATCCCCTACACATTTCCCGATGTTTCATCTTCAAACTCTCTTGTTTCACATTGCCTCAGCCTCTTTGTCTCTAGTTGATCTCTCAATCTTACAAAAATGTCGTTTTCATTTGTGCTCTGTTTATTGAAGCAAAAAGGAACCCTTATGCCACATAATGCTTTTAAGGTGCTTCAAGGTATATTTTGATGGACATTCATCACGCCCTGTTAGAAAATTTGAAATATGCTAATCATATAACAAAACGTCAGTCACATCAATGGGATGATATGTGCTTTATATTCATTATTTTGTGGTTGCATCTCCTAATCCCTTGATCGCTGAAACAACAGGATGACTTTGTGTATGATGATGCTAGCATTGAACTATGACCTGGTAAAGGGGTGTCATGCGCATAACATATGTATATAGGATGTATAACACGAAGCTTTCTTCTTAATAAAAGTAGGACTTCATTCTGAACTTAGACTCCTAAAGAACCTCGCACTTGGCCTTGCAAAGAACACATCCGTTCGTATTATTTGTAATAAACCTATCAGTTGAGAGGAAAGCTTTCTTTTACAGTGCTAATCAGACACATCCATGTATATTTTGTACAAGAATTTAGGATTTTTAATATTGGTTTTGAAAGGTCTTGGAGTATGTTGGTTTGAGGAAGAGTTCTTTTTCTTTTTTACTCTCATTAATTTGTACAACAATGTTGCTTTTTAGTAGTATTTATATTCCTATTCTCTCCTATGAATGTTGGATATGGTTCAAATTACATAAATCTTATTATCTTCTTGTACTTGATATTGCAAGTTTTCTAATTTTATTTTTTCACCAATCTTATCTTAATTGTTCTTTTTGTATCATGTTTTTTGCTACCAACAAAAGATAGCTATCTAGAGTTCATGTTTCATTGAAATTTTATCATACCAAAGATTAAGTAGACAATAATTTTAGATTTTTTTCCCATCCGAAGGTCCTTTAGGTGGGAATTTATTATGATATAGGCGAGAATTGAATCTTAAACATCACCAACAACTTCCAAGATCATTGCCAATTGAATTAGTTGGATGGCATAGAACAAATTGAGATGTGCACATATGAATGACAAAAAGATCAATCACCATCATCCAAAGGAAATTTGAATTTGAATGTGGAGTTTATGACAAACATGTACATGCTGATTTAATTGTTTTGAGTTTTCCAACTGACTTAAACAAAAAATGTAACACTTCAATGGTCGAAATATCAAAGAAAAAGTTCATAAATCCAGCTCATTGTGCTTCTGATTTGGTGGATGTTGATAATAATTAGAAGCAAATGTAACAATCATCATCAGCATTAGCTTTATCTATATTATTCGGGGTGTGATTACAATGAGAAACACAACTGAGTCTTATTTTACATGATCAGGTGAGAGAGAGGTGCAAGTTAGAGTGGTCATGGTTCCAAGCTCGCCTTGCAAAAGCAGAAAGGAGCTACTTTAGAGGCATGCAGAATGGACAAAAACCTACATGAATACAACCAAATTTCTTTCTCGTAAGTAGCATACTTTGTATACATGTTGCAAAATTTTGGAACAAGTTAGTGCTTAGTAGTTTTGTTCTTTCAGTGATTGCTGATTTATATTTCCTCCACTGCTCAGACCTGCTATCAGGTAGCAAGCAGTTGGGGAGGACCGAAACTTACCATTTGATGCATCTTAACATTATTAGTGTAAAAAGAGAAATGTGCTGCCATGTTTTGGTAGAGTTTGAAACTGTCAACATAGTTCATGCATAAAATTCATTAAAATTCTGTCGATTAATAGGATTTTTTTAGGGGCTGTTTGGCAATGGGATTTATGCCCGATTTGAGCAGGATTTACGCTAAATTCTGCCAAACAAGATTTATATCGCCGTTGGAAGTTACGGCGGAATAAATCATCTGTCTCGTCGTTTTTGCGGTAAATCCCGGATTCACTAAATCCTGCAGTTTGGCAATCATCTGTCTCGTCGTTTTTGCGGTAAATCCCGGATTCACTAAATCCTGCAGTTTGACGGGTTTAAGATTTCAGGTCGCGGGAGACGGGGAGAGCGGACAGCAGAATCTGGCTTCTAGCGTCAAGTTACAAATAACCGCCTTAAATCTGATTACATTGCCAAATAGTTCCAGAGGATTTAACCCTTATGTTACCAAACAGTTTTCAGGATTTAACTTTAGCAGGAGTTACTAAATCTGGATTTATAGGATTTAGTAAATCCTATTCATGTTAAATCCTCTTTGTTGCCGAACAGCCCCTTAGTGTTTTCAAAGTCTTTTCTGTTGGAAGAGAGCCCATTAGATTTTCGTGTTATCTGCTAACATAAATACATCATCAGATATTCTTATTTCAAGGTTCACTATTTCCATTGGAAATCAAAGTGAGCTGAAAAGAACTTAAATTTCATTGGCTTCTCATACTCCCTTGCAGGCTTCAAGGATTTATATTTTTGATCAATTCTAAAAGCTTGAATTATCTGTTGTAATTATCTGGAAATAAAAAAAGTGTTCCAATTGCAAAGCAACTCGAACCGACTATATTCAACAATTATCATAATTTTAAATAACAATTTATAACTTAAACAGCAATCAAATGAGCCCTAAGAGGAGAATGATTGTTCTGTTCTCTTCCTTTTTCTCATGTGAATCTAACATCAAGTTTTCAAAGGCAATAATGTGAATAACAAAAATGTTTATTTGGAGTTCAAGAGGATGAAGAGAATTACCAAGCAATTTGACTTCTAACATGGATTAGTAGAGTTGATTGCTTAATGGATGATGCAAAATAAGTACAACATGAGATTTAAGTGGTTCAAATAACTTATGTTCATCATGCAGATAGGGAGAGAGATATCTCATTAAGATTTTGTTTGTGACGGCTTTCTTACTGCTTTCTAAAGCTGTTATTAGTACAAAAATTTTTAGAACTAGATATTTTTTACTAAAAAGTTGCTTTAAAAAGAAGTAAAAAAGTCGTGCCAAACGAAATCTAAATCTTCAAAAAAGTTACATGACTCGTTGAATACAAAGAGATTGTAGGAAGGACCTTATGAGTAGACTTGCCAAGTGACCTGGTGAGTTGGCAACTTGGCATATTGAGTGGTTATGATGAGTTGGCATATTGAGCGGTTCCGATGACTTGACCCAGCGACAGGACCTGATGAATAGGCTTGCAAGTCGACCTGACAAGTAGGCCTGTCGAGTGGACCTGATGAGTTGGTCTGCTATTTCTTTATGCTGCTGAAGATATCCCTAGGAAAAGAAACAAAAGATAACAGATTTTGGTGGACAGGAACAAACTAGTAGAGCTTGATGCTAAGGAAATTATAGAGAATGCTTCTTTAGTGGAGAAGTAAACTTCATTGTAATAATCTAGTAGAGGTTGATGAAAGAAATCAATGGAGAAATTCCCAAAATAATCACTTCATTAGAGAAGGCTTTTTTAATGGAAAAGGATGGGAAGTACCCACTTTATGCTGTGCCTCATTTAGACAAACAAATATTATCTTTGATACGTCATCAAAAAATTATCTTGATCCGGCACGAATCTCGAGGCAAAATCAAGTTGGAAGCTTCCGAAATTAACTTTGGGACCATCCGAACTCCGATTTCAGCAAACTTACAGTCAAACTAAGCGTCTCAGAAATACGAACCCAACGACACCAAATTCAACCCAATCCGAGCCCAAATGAATCCAAATCAAGGGACTGAAGCGCTGTTGGAGGGTTCAAACCATAATTTGGGTTACCAAACGGTCTCCAAATGTGACATGCTTATAGTCGAATCGAGCGTCTCGACGAGACGAATCCAACGAGCCCAAGATCGTCAAGATCCGACACTTCTAAGACCTTCAAATGTCCATCAAACGGTCTACGATTAAAGGATTCAACATCGGCCGTCCATTCAACCACTCCCTAACTACCCTTGATCTTCCACCTATTTACAGGTCATGCCACTCACAAAAATCTATAAATAGAGCCCCCTCTCCTCTTGAAAAACACACCTAATCCTAAGGAGAAAAAAGAGAGAGCTTTTGCCCCCTTGCTCCTCCTCGACCACCGCCGGACTACCGCCTTGACGCCGTTGCTCCGCCAGACCACCACCTGAGGCCCTGCTCTTCGCCGGACCACCACCTGAGGCCCTGCTCTCTGTTGGACCACCACCTGAGGCCCTGCACTTCGCCGGACCACCACCTGAGGCCCTGCTCTTCGCCGGACCACCACCTGAGGCCCTGCTCTTCGCCGGACCACCACCTGAGGCCCTGCACTCTGTTGGACCACCACCTGAGGCCCTGCACTTCGCCGGACCACCACCTGAGGCCCTGCTCTTCGCCGGACCACCACCTGAGGCCCTGCTCTTCGCCGGACCACCACCTGAGGCCCTGCACTTCGCCGGACCACCACCTGAGGCCCTGCTCTTCGCCGGACCACCACCTGAGGCCCTGCACTTCGCCGGACCACCACCTGAGGCCCTGCTCTTCGCCGGACCACCACCTGAGGCCCTGCACTCTGTTGGACTACCACCTGAGGCCCTGCTCTTCGCCAGACCACCATCTAACGTCCTCACTTTTGCCCGACAACTACTTAGGGACCGAAATTCTGTCAGACCACCGGGAGACCCCGAAATTCTGCCAGCACGACCTTAGGCCATCAAAAGCCTCTAACTTTCACCCTACGGGTGATACTTGTAATCTGATCGTCCTTAGAGGCGAGTCAGTCCCCTGTAATCTGCTCAAGTTCTAGTGGAATCATTTCAACTGGGCCAGGCCCCGTGGTTTTTTCCCTTTTTAGGATTTTCCATGTAAAAATCTTGTGTTCTCTGTGTGTGAGCTGGATATTCGTGCAACGCTAAGACATAGGATTAATACTCTACCGCCTCGTATATTCTAGCCCGCAACAATCTTTATTATCATGTTTCTAATTAAATTAGAGGAAATCAAATATAAAAGCTCCTTATGTGGCTATGCATATTTATTTTGAATTTATCTGAGTAGATTTTTCCAGTGATGTTACATAGTATTTTAGCATTTTATAAGAATTTTATATTCATTGTTCGAGAGATCTTATGGGGGCAACTCTCAGTGATTTATTGTTGTAGGATTTATGGGAGTTTTTATATGGAAACTGACCCGGCCAAAATAATTTCATTATATTAGTGTTCATTGAAAATATTCGCCCATTCCTAAATGGGAGAAAACGAGATTATAAGAATATGAGTTGTTGGAAGAAAATACGGTAGAGTCATAGGAGATGAGTGGCAATTGGACTTGTGATCTAGTGATGATGATCAAACAATGGTGGTCGGGAGGAGGTGGTTTGATAACAGAGGTCCTTCAGTGGCAGTTTGATGATGATGTTAGGGTGGTAGTGATCCGACTGAGATAATTGGGCGGTGATGGCCTTGACAAAGGTAGGGTGATAGTGATTCGATGACAGATGTTAGGTGATGATGATTCCATTGTAGAGGTTGGGTTGTGGCGGCTCGACCTAACTAATCTGGATATGATAGGGCAATAGTTGTTTGGCGACGGTGGTCTGTTGGTGGTAGTATGATGATGGTGGTCTAACAACGATGGTCTTGTGGCAGTTGAGTGATGATTGGACATAGTGATCTTGTTGCGATGGTCTAATCATGGTCTAATGGTGGGGGTTGGACAGTGCTGCTTAAGTAGAGCTTTGATACTCTTTAAACATCTAAGCTCTCTTGAATCTCAAACAAAATGTTCTCTTCATGTAGAGAGTATGGGCTTATTTATATGTTTTTAAGAGTGACATATTTTAACTATTTAGCCAAATTTCAGGACACTCCTTTAGACGGGCTGTATTGATTCCCTTGTGCAAGACTATTTTGTTTTACCATTTAAGTGCCTTAATGTTATCAGAATTATGCAATGATGAGCTCGTTGGATTCGTCTTGTTGAAACACTCAATTTAATTATAAGCATGCAAAATTTGAATATCATTTTATCCACCAATTAATATTTTCAAAATTTTAATTATATTTTAAGTATTTGATCTGTGCTCATTTGGGCTCAAATTATATTACTTTTAGTGTTGTTGGATTGATCTCATCAAGCTGATCAATTTGACTATAAAATTATTAAAAATAAGTATGAATAGTCAAACCTTGATCTTTGAAATTTTCTAGCTTCAAATTACATCAAGCTTATGTCCAATCAAATTGAGTTTTTTATAACACATCAATTATAGGTTCAATATAAGATTGGCATAATATATATATATATATAAATAGAAGGTAGTTAAGCAAATTTTAAATAATGTTAATTTTAAATAAATTATTTAATGAAAATGAATTGTGAAGTGATTTCAATTAAAAGCCACAAATTCATCTTCTTTTCCTATTAACTGCAGCCATCCGATTCCCATCAGACGGCTACGTTAAGTAACCTTTATATATGAAGTAGGAGAACCCTAAGCCCCGTGCCCATATACCGCTGGCCGCCTATTTATACCCCTTGCTTCACAGCTTTGTCGATCATCTACGGTTGCCGCCGCCTCCACCTCCGCGAGGACGACCATCTCTACTACTACGTCGCCGGCTGCTCTCCTCTTTCATCAGGCAGAGATCTTGCAGTACAGTCTTCCACTTGAACAGCGACAATGGCCATCCCATATTCGTTCGAAAGCCTTCTGCGCAGGCATCATATTGACGTGAGTGAAATTTTAGGAAGGAGTTGAATGATATGAAATCGAAACCGGAATCCTCGATTGCAATAGCGTGGAAGCGACTTTGGAGTAGCTAGGGAGCGATCTGAGCTTTGCTGTCGTTTTTCTGACTTCCTAATCTCTCATCCTTATCTCATGCTGGTTCAGCGGCGCCGATATGCGGGTAAGCCCGTAATGATTGAGCGCCTCCTGAGACCAGCGATATTGATGCATCGATCATCTGACCGAGCGGATTCTCAATATTCCCCGAGTCTCGCTTTTGTCTAGATCTGATACATTTTTCTTCAGTTTCGTACCTCTGTTTTCTTCTTTTCTGCGTATTCTCTGCGTTTAAGTGATCGCTGTTGCGATTGCGTAACGAATTTTTTGGTTTTCGCCACGCTCTCTAAATCCATCTTGATGGAGCTATTGCAACCCCAATTCCAAAACGGGTGATATCGAATCGTTTTCATTGATTCACATTACTACCTATGCACTGCTTACGGCATTCCGTTCTTTGTTATCGAAATTTATTTCTTTAATTTATTGCAGAGGTATCCTGTTACCAGGCTTAGTCAGGTAGCCATCGTAATCCATGGTGGATACAGTTACATGCCTGGAATACTAACTGAGCTCATCGTTACACTTGTTATCTCTTCATTAATTTCGTGTTACATCTGTGCTCAACAATTTCTACTCTGCAATAAAGACATTTATATGTGCTTTTAACATCGTTTTTGTTCTTTTCCTCTACCCATCAATCTTTCAGCTAACTTGTCTGTTTTTGGTTGTTTATGATTGATTTTGAGTGAAAGTTATCTTTTTTTGGGGGGAGAATTCAGAGCAGAACCCAAAATTTTCAATCTGTAAGGAAATTAATTACAACGCCGGAGCCAAACAACAGCTAACCCAAACCTGAGCTGCTGACAAAAACAAGCAATGCTCGAACCAATACATGAAGCAGGAAATGTAAAGATAAGGAAAACACTGGACTCAGTAAGCACAAAAAGAAACAGCCATAAGAAAAAAAGGCTGACAGGAACCCAAAAACTTCTCTTTGTTTGCCTTTGAAGGAAAGACCATCCAAGCGGTAGAACACACTATCGAGCTGCTGGTAAAAGCTTATCATCACTGTCCAGTAAATCTCCCAGGCAACCTTCAAAGGAACTTCAATCGAAGGATAGATTATTATGTGCCAAGTTCGGATGGGAGAACCGCCCTCGTCTCGTCTTGAGTCTGGATTTTATGAGTGTGTGTTTATTGCGCACTCAAAAAATCCGGACGCAGCTCTGATCGGGACTCCGCACATAATAATCTCTCCAACCGAAGAACACCAAAATTTTACCATCCAAAGATTTTTGTTAGGGACAGCCCTTTTTATATAGCACAATGTGGTAGACTAATTGCGAAGAGAATTGATAAACTTTCTTCTATTTCTACCTCTTCAAATAAAGTAAACACAACATCAATTAGCAAGAGAGAAAGCTTTCTTATGGCAGATTAAAATGCCTTTCAAATCCTTCTACTACCCAAAACATTGGAGCAAACTCGGCAGTTGGAGGATGGAGGGAAAGGAATAAATTAAAACCTTAAATCCTAAACCCTAAGCCCGGCTACACTCATGTCTTATTCAAAGCCTTAGTTAGGTTATTTGCATTGGGATGGTCTATGGTAGGGTATCACCAATCAAATTGATATTGATGATCTAACTTGACAATCTTGGCACCCTTAAAAAAGTATTACTATTTCAAATGATGTGTTAGGGCACGCAAAGATAAGTAATACGGCCTATAAAGAAAGTTAATATATTGTATGACTTCACCCCTATGAGAAGGATGGCTTTCGTCCACTTCGAGAACCTATTGGTACATAAAAGAATGAATTTTTAACAATTAGAAAGAGATGGTTGAGAGAACTAACAATGTATGTGCTAGAGCTCTCAAAAGGCCAAGAGGTTATGTGTAGTCATGATTTATGATTCATTGTGGGATTGAATTGAATGGCTCTACTCATGCACTAGTGTATATTGTTAATGATCTTGTTAGCTTTCTTATGATTGAGCTCTCAAAATGTTGATTCACATATGAAAATATTTCAAATTTAATTGTGATAAAATGAATTGCTAATTTAGACTATATAAAATGATTATTAATATAATTGAACACTTTATTAAAAAAAATTATATATGATAATTTTTGCTCATCTACATTATATTTCTAATAATTATTTATGCAATTGTTAAAATCTTGTTTTAATTTAATGATTTTGAATGAAATTTCTAATCTTAAACATGAATTATGTATTCTATCATTTTGTAATCACAAATTTAATGATTCTAAAAACTCTTTAAAATTTTAATAAATATGTCATAATTAGTATTAACTCTAAATGGTTCATAAGGCTCCATAGTCAGCAATTTTATTTTAAGGAACATATTTTTAATTTAATTAAGTTGAAGAAGCATGTTTAATAAAAAAGAGCAAATACGTAACATCATTTTCCGCATGCCTAGAATATGTAAAATTATTTTTTATTTCTTAGAATGCTTAAAACCCTTTTTCACATTCAACAGAATGCGGAAAACAATTTTCCGCCTTCTATTGAATGTGGAAAAATATTTTTCAGGTTCTCCTTTGATCGAAAATTTTAATTAATTTTTCTAACTTTGTCGTATAAGTCGTTATTACTGACATTAAATAAAAATCTTATGTTATTCAGTCTATTTAACTAATTTAGATTACATATTTATGTATTTAAAACTAATGTCTTTAATTATGGAATTTCTACTATATATATATATATATATATATATATATATATTGCACATTTGATATATTTATATGAATAACTAATATAGTATGAATTAAAGAAATGAGTAGTAAAATTTTCATTAAACTTACAAATTATATGTCACAACCTAATTCGATTAGGATAGATCCTATCGTGTTTAGTTGTGACAGACAAATCTCAAGATCTAATTTTTGAATGCTTCAGATTCTCTTCTAATTTTTATTTTAAATAAACTATAGATTATAGAGCTACTAAAACATTCAAATATTGAAAATGAACTCATCCACCGATTTCTTTCATTTCATCAAAATATGTATCAGCACTATAATACATGGTTATATGCTAAGTTATAGAATTAAATAATAAATCAGCCATGACTGTACAAAAATCAAAATAGATAAATACTTATACACACAGATCTAATGATGAACTGTTAATCCACAATCTTTTTTTCTTTCTCATAGCCTGAAAATCGGAAGTAAAATTACAGTAAGCTACAACAGATCAGTAGACCACACAAATCAATCTAAATTTTTAAAATTTTTATTAAATATTTTGCTGAACATTTAAAATTAGTTAATGCAGTTTAAATCAATCACTATATTGAAAAATGTAATAAGAGCATTGTAGTTATTCAATTCTTTAAATAACAATACTGAACAGATAAAGAAATTGTAATGCATATCATAGAGCAGTTCATATCACATTTCTCGGACCCATATAAAATCTCAAAAGA
Source organism: Dendrobium chrysotoxum (assembly GCA_019925795.1). Classification (NCBI taxonomy): domain Eukaryota; kingdom Viridiplantae; phylum Streptophyta; class Magnoliopsida; order Asparagales; family Orchidaceae; genus Dendrobium; species Dendrobium chrysotoxum. The sequence goes on from CM034303.1 coordinate 2,834,339, forward strand.
TTCTGACCCCTTATGATTTCCTTTTGTGCTTATAGCACCAGAACATGCCCGTAGGCACTAAAATATGATTTATAGCCACTAGAATGTGCTTTATAGGCACGAGAATATTCTCGGACACAGATAGAATCTTAGAGGATTCTGGCCTCTTATGGCTCCCAGTAGATTATAATTTAATCACATATGCACATATATTATCACATTATAGCAATTAAAAAGTAATTAGGTATGTGTTAAAATTGCACAGTTTTCTATACCGATAGACAACAGAAAATCTTACTGTGTAAAAATGCATATTTTAAGAAAATTATCAAATTAGTAGGGATTGTATAAAATGATGTTTTAAGGTTTTTATTGTACTACAACATTATTTTTCAACATCCAGATAATTTTTTATTCAATAAAAAATCCCATAAATTTCAAAATATTCGTTGCAAAATTTTTAGAAAATATTTATAATGTGCATAATCGTAATCTCTATAACATATAAAAAGTTACGCGGTGAAAGTTTTATCTGTGCAAAGTTATCCATATTTTACGCTAATAGAAATAAAATTTAGTTCAAAAATTTGCTAAAAATTACGTATTTTTAAAAATTGAGATGAGTATAATGTGACCTAGTTTGAGACGAACATGTTTTCCAACTAAGTCGACTGACGAAAATGACTCGAAGTCACCCAAAATCAGACTTTTCACTCTCTTTCTCTCCTCCCTTTCTTCCCTAAATCCCTAAGCAGCTCTCTATTGGTGAAAACGAGCCTTAAGTGGAAAAAAAGTCATTTAATAAGTCATTATGGCTTAAGATATATATATATATATATATATATATATATATATATATATATATATATATATATATAATTAAATAATATATAATAATATTATTATAATCAAATTTTCACTATAAAATTCATAGAAATTTTTTAGGAATTCTAAAAAGTTATAGAAAAATATCTATAAAGTAGATCATTTTATTTAGAAAAATCTGGTGAAATTAATTTGCAAAATGGATACCTGACCGTCCTAAAAATCTCACTTGTATAGATAGGTGTCAATTTCTTAAGAATTTCACAAGTGCTCAGAAATTATGAAAAAAATAGGGTAATTAAAGCACTATACTATAAATATTTTGGTGAATGCGATTTATGATTTGGACTTATAATAACTCCTAAAATAACTGTTGAATCTTTTGGTAAAAAATAATTTCTAAAAATTTTAAAGGTTTTCACAATACCTTACAAAAATTCCATTCAACGAATGCGCGAAGTAATTTGTAAATATTTAATGATTTTTTAAATAAATAACTAATATAGTATGAATTAAAAAATGAGTAGGTACTTATTGTAGCATTTTAAATACTTATTTAAATCTATATTATATACTAAAATTTATATAATATATAATGTTAAAATCACATTTGCTTTGCATCTTTAATTTGTAAATCACATTTGCTTTGCATCTTTAACTTCATTTTGTAATTATCAACTTTCATTTAGAAAAATACTAATTAGTAAAGCATTTTGTAAAAATGAATTTGGATGCTTTAAAGAATTATTATTATTTTTTAATGCCTATTTTGAATTTTAAATTTCAATGACATCCACATGATTATGTTGTTATATAAAAATTAGGATCAATTTACATAATTTTATTTAAACATTATTATTATCTACTACTTATTATATATATTTAAATGCTAATTATTCATTCCTATAAATAATATATGCCTCAATATTTAATTTCCAAATTAATTTGTTCATGTATATTTTTAAAATTAGTCACTATCTAACATTAGGTACAATATATAAATATATTTTTTTTTTGTAAAATCTAAATTTATATTTTAGTAACAATATAAAAATAATAATATATGAGTCAAGATTAGTTAACTATTAATAATATTCTCTGATAATTAAATTTTTTTTCTAAAAATATTAGAAATATATGTAGTTAATTTCTTAATTCTTCATTTATTAAATAATTGTATAAATATAATATAATCTATACTATATATTCTTTATATATTATTTAATAGATTATAATTGTTATAAAATAATATAAATTAGTTATGTGCAAGGGTGGATGTTGCCATTTAGCAAATCTAACTCAAATTCTACAACTATTTCAAAAATTTTAAATAAATTTACATAAACATTATTATTATATTATATTTTATAGATGATTATAAATTATAATTCTGTTTTACTTGAATTAGAATTATTAGTGGGATAACATTAAATTTTTTAATGAAAATTTTAACATTATATATTATATAAATTTTAGTATATAATATAAATGTAAATAAATAGTTAGAATATTACAATAAATATCTTATAATTTTTGTAATTCATACTATATTATTTACTTATATCAACAAATCTAATATGCAATATACATATATTATGCAATGTATTACATTTATTTTATAATAAAAATCTTTAGTTTTAAATACATAAATATTAATTAAATTGATTTAGATAAGATTTTGATTAAACATGTAAAATAACGAATTGTAAATTTAGGAGTATTAACTAAAAAATTCGGGCCAAACAGGTTTTCCGCATTCAATAGAATATGGAAAACTGTTTTTCGCATTCTATTGAATGGGAAAAAGGATTTTCTGTATACTTAGGAACCAAAAAATGGTTTCCCGTATTCAGCATGCGGAAATTGATTTTACGGATTCGCTCCTTTTATATTATCTCTTAGGGGCAGTTTGGTATGCGGATTTAGGCCAGATTTGAGGCGAAATTCAGCCAAACGGCCTAAAATGCAAAACCAAATCTCATGGAAAATGAAAGCCGCCGCAGACGAAAAATTCCGCCTTTTCGTCGTAAATCATGGATTTCCGAAATCCTCTCGTTCGATGGATTTCTGAAATCCTCCGGCTCTATTGGCGCGGGAAGGAAGAAACGACGTGCAAATCTTTCAATCTCCTTAAATCCTTGAATTGAATAGCCAAACAGTCACATATGATTTATCATGAAGGTTACCAAATAGTTTTCAGGATTTAACCCCCTCAGGATTTCATAAATTCGAATTTGAAGGATTTACGAAATCCTACTTAAATGAAATCCTAAATTCTACCAAACAGCCCCTTAAAGTTACTTCTTCCACTTAATTAAGATAACAATGTGCTCCTTTTTATAAATTTGACTCCATAGTCTTCCTTGAAAACTAAGGATCATTGAATTACTCTAAAATTTACTTAAAATTTTGGGTAATATATAAAAAATCCTATAAGACAAATTTAGTAAATTCTTATTGATAAATTTGTAGAAATTCTGATAAATCATCTGACTGCTCGCATTGATTTCCCTGCGAAGTCCTCTCGCCTCTCCCACGCCGCCTACTTCCCGCCGTTTTATCGCAGCCGCAAGCGCGCATCCCCAGCGCAACCTTTTTGTCTTGTTAGATTCTCTTCCCACAGCAGCACGACTGATGAAAAGCAGACAGGCTCCGATGGACCTCCTGGAAACCCTAGGGGACTTCACCAGCAAGGAGAACTGGGACAAGTTCTTCTCTTTAAGGGGTGCTGGAGATTCGTTTGAGTGGTACGCCGAATGGCCCTTTCTCCGTGACATGCTTCTTTCGCAGCTTTCTTCCGTTCCATCTGTAGCCACCTCTTCCGATGCCGCCGTGGGGCCGCCTCAGATACTTGTTCCTGGATGCGGCAATTCTAGCGTTTCCGAGCACCTATACGACGCGGGATTCCGACAAATTACCAACATTGATTTTTCTAAGATTGTGGTTTACGATATGCTACGACGTAACGTCCGCATGCGCCCAGAGATGAGATGGCGGGTTATGGACATGACCGACATGCAGGTAGGAATGCCAAGTTATCTTTTTCTTTGGTTGTTTAGCTTTTGGTTTGTTTGGTGAAGAGAAAAGGCTCATAGAGTTGAAGAACTTATAAAGTAATCGTGCTCTTTATGATTGGCTGTTAACGGTTAAGATCTTCTTTTAAATTTTGATAGATGTTGTTAGGAATTTCGATTTTTCAGGTTAGCCAAAATGAAAAAAGTTTGAGGTTAATAAAAGTTTGAAGTTGAAAACAAGCAGTAGAACTGAAATTTGAAAAAAAAAAAATTTCGATGCTCAAAGTATCACTTTGCATCTCCTCTTTGGCATCTGAGAAGACACGGGAACCATTTTCGTTATAAATTCTATTGGAAACTGTTATCTTCAGTATTAGTAGATGGCTAATGATAGATACTAACAGCATGATCCTTTACCAAATAGTTAAAAAATATTCTTGGAAGATGGAAAAAAATGTCAAAAGGAATCTGCACCCCAGAAACGAGTGTTGACCCTTCTGGGGGGGGGGGGGGGGGGGGGGGGGGGGGGGGCGCTGTTGATGATTAAAATTCTAATGGTTCATCTCATAGCTATTATATTATATCAGTAATGAAATTAGTTTTCTAAACATTGGTTTGTAATCTTAAGTATTGTGCTCTTTGTTTTTTAAGTTATACATTGTCAATATACATGATGCCTATAAAATTCAAGGAACTGTAGAGAGTTCATGCCGTATTTTCCCTTCTACATGATTTACAAGGGCCAAAGAAAGTCTAAACAGCAATTTTTTTTTGTTTTAGTCCATTAGGAGGAAACTTGATCTAGGCTTATTATTATTATTATTATTCGTGGCTACAGTATTATTGTCATTGTTAATTTATGCAGCCTTAATGCAACTAATGTTTTGAATTACAACTTAATTAACATGTTACTAGCTAAAATTTTTATTTAATGAGGTGCTGAAAAAAATAAATATAGAAAAAATTGCTTGTTTGAATCATGATTGATAAATGCATCATCATCTAAATAAGCTTCCATAAATTAATTTTATTCCACAGTGTTGCACTTATTATGTAGTCAATAAACAACAAAAAGCAATTGCTTCACGAGTTCATTTGGTTGCTTGAAGTTCAAAACATTTTTTAAAAAACAATAACTTTCTCAAATCCATCATTTAGTTGAAAGTAGTTTGAAATTAACATTTATTTCAAACACGACAAACTTCCTCAAAACTTCCACAATAGTCATGATTTTATTTTAATTCTTAAAACAAGTGAAAATGAAATCACTATTTTCTCAAACATATTTTCTAGCTATAAGCAACCGAATGAGCCCTAATTGAAGAAAAGCTTGGTAGACATGCAAGCTTGTTTATTTCCTAGAGCATTTAAATCATATAGTAAAGGTTAGTATAAATTTCAAGTTACTTTTTCTCATAAATCTTAAAAAAGTCACTTACATGAAAAAAATTATCTTTTGTTAAATTTAGTCTTCTTGTTTTTTTTTTGGTTTTTCATGTGAATTGTTATATTGTTTTACATGCTATTGTGTCAAAATCTTGCTTCTAAAAAAACTAAATTGCTTAAGTGCTTTGGCAATAAATCTATGTGCCTAGCCTTCAAAAACTACAAAAGTACTTGCACTTCGAGCTCAAAATTCTGCTCTACTCCCAGCACCAATAATTTCCAGCTTGCTAACCAACGAGGTTAATTGTATTATTTTAAATTTTGGCCTATAGCAATTGAAAAATGCATACGTCTGTTGGTATTTACAGGAAAGCTACAGAGCATTCCTTGCTTGGAATGGCTTGGGTGGAACCAATTCAAAATGAAGCATTCCTAATAGGTTCAATGACTTTATGATCATGTTGGAAGCTTAATTGTCTTAGAATGTTAAATAGCTAATAATTATTGAGTTACGCTTTTGTTAAATAATTTTCAGTTTGCCATCCAACGAGTTTAGTTATATTATTTTAAATCTGCCAATAGCAGCTGAAACGTGTGTACGTCTGTTGGTAATTTCAAGAAAGCTATAAGCACTCCATGCTTGGAGTGGTTTGGGTTGAAGTGTTATCAATCTAGAATGAAACATTTATAGTTGATTGAAAGACTTTTATAACCATATTTGAAGCTTAATTGGTTTAAAATGCTTAAATAGTTTACAATTCTTGATTCATGATATTGTTGCTAATTTAATACCGGAAATGTTTACATTTAAACACCAAATATTGCATTATATAAAGAACCTCAACAAAACATTGGCCGCATGATTTATATCATCAGAGGAAAAGTTGTTTAAAAACATGCTGATGTGGGATTCTTATTTGCCTTTCTCTAGAAAACCTTTAATTAGATGTCTGTGTGAACATTCTGGCAAGTTTTTTGCTTTGACATGTTGACCTTCTCAAAATAGAAATAGTTGAAACCATAACCCTGATGGATCTTTAATAATTTTTCAGTACAATAGATATTTAATATTTCCTCTTCTCTAGTTTGTAGATTTTATTTTATTTTTTATTTTGGTGATGGTTTTGGGTGTCCAATTGATTTTGAAAAAAATCTCCCTCTGATCATGTTTAATTTCAATCTTAACCAAGTTGTTTTAGGCATTCGGTCCCTGTTGCCCATGACCAACTATTTGGTAATGCACGAAAAACAAGAGAATAAGAAGCTTGTAAGCAAGTTAAAAATGGACAGTGACAGCATTTGCCATTGGTTACTGCTTTTGCTTTTGATTGCTTGCTTCTTTATATCATTTTATTTTGTGATTGGGGACTGCCCAAAAGAAAACTAAAATTGTTTCTGCACTTTTCTTAATTGGGAATAACGCAGTTTTGGCACTCAAAATTTTTATCATGGTCATTTTGATCTTTCTAAAGGTTATTTAAAACATTTTATGTCGTTTGGATCTTATGTAACTTTATATTTTTTTTTTTCTGATTTTTTACCCTTTGAACTTTATGTTCATTTTTTATATTATCAAGATTATTTTAGTTGTACATTATCAAGATTTTTAGTTTATTTTTCATAATTCTATGCCTCTATGGGCTCTAAAAGATCCCAAGCATGCAGTTTTGGAAACTTGAAGTTTGTTTAGGCAGATTGATGATATATGTCCTAGAATTTTGACTGTATGATAAGGATTTCATTATGGAGAGTGAGGCTTCCCAAGGCTCCATTCCCTATTGGTAGAACTCTATTTGTTAAGGAATCGCATGACTTCACACTTTATATTGGCAGTTGATTAATTGTTTATAAAGAAATTATCCTTTTTCTAATTATTATTAAATCGCTTTTAAAGAAAACATTATTGAATAATCTAATCCAGCACTAGGTTAATTCAACTTCTTGGCGAGGCTGATTAAATTCAGCTTCTGTAGTAGGATTAAAAGCTAAATCCTGACGCGATGCAAACGGGGAGTGTCGTATACATGTGTTTTGTGGTATTTGTGCATTAAACCATGTTTAGTCCCGTGATTTTGGTAGGAGTGAGGTCTGTCGGATTTCTAGTAGTTGTCTAAGATGCTGTAGACCTTTGTCCCAAAACTTAGCGGTGGAATGTGACCAAATGTCCTTTTAATTTTAATTATTGATCTATTAACCTCTATTTTTAAGATCAGTTTGCAGATGAGAGCTTTGATGTTGTTCTTGATAAAGGGGGATTGGATGCATTGATGGAACCAGAGGCTGGCTCAGAACTGGGGAACAAATATCTTACAGAGGTATCTTTGAAATATGTAGATTGATATTTTGGACACCTCCTTGATTTTTTTCCCGAAGTTTCTATCAGTTACAAAAAGAATGTCTATGCAATCTTGATCTAAACAGAAAATTCGTATGACCAGGTGAAGAGGATTGTTAAATCAAGAGGGAAATATCTTTGCGTCACCCTTGCAGAATCTCATGTCCTAGGTGGGCTTCTACTTCATACTAGTGGCAGGATAGTGATGTTTAGAAAACTGTATATTCATGCAGTTATTTTCTCATATCTTATGTACTTAAAATGTGGTAGTTACATTGCTAATCTCTCCATTTTTTTTTGTGAATGGGAGAATTTTTTACCATTATGCTCCCTGAAGTAAACTTCCTATATTCTTGATAGACAGTTTTTAAGTTTTGGGAACTTTCTTATTGATTGGCTCTCAAATACCCAGCATCATCGATTGCTTCCATTTTTAGGAATATTATATTTCATGAATAGCCCTGCTACTGCACTCACCACTCACCACTCACCACTCACCACTCATCAACTTATTTAACTGTGAGTATGCACACAGTTCATTAGTTTTTTGAGATAATAAATGAGCTATGTATCCTTAGATGTCTACATTCTATATAAACATGCTTTGAATTTATATAAGCAAATTATATTTTGTTGTTTTACTCCTATACTTAAGTTTATATGCAATTTTTTTTGCCTTTATTTTGTGTTTGATATTTTGTATTCTCCAAAATTTTGTTTGAGAAATTTCTTTAGGTTATTGTAGTATCTTTACATGATTTATTTTTGTGTATAGGGTTGCTTTTCAACTTGTTCAGGTTTGGATGGAAAACTACAATCCATGTTGTACCTAACAAACCTGGTAACAGATCTACCTTCCAAACATTCATGGTCGTTTTTCTGAAAGACCAGTTGGCCACGGTGAATCTGATTGGATCATCATTTGATCAGTCAATCGTGGCATGTAATACAAAACAGGTTTCGGATAGTCAATCATCCGTATTTTTGATATTGTTGTCATTTATAGATTGTGCTTATTGAAACTGCTTTGATTATTACCCCGCATGCATTCCATCATTTTTTACAGGCTCAAGCTTTACTTGATGGCATTAAAATTGAGAATCAAATTCGCGAAGAATACTCCTCAAGTACCGATCTCATATATTCTTTGAGAGATTTAAACTTAGGAGCCCACGGGAATCTGCAGGAGCTTCAAGCAGGGCGCAGATGCCAACTTATTCTTGGTGGAGAGGGAGAGTCCCTTTATAGCTACAAGGCTGTACTTTTAGATGCTCAACAGACAGTTAGTCCATTCTCATACAATTGTGGTGTTTTTATTGTGCCAAAGGTAGTGCATTGATCTTTTCTATTTTGTATTTTAAACTAAGTATGTTCTTTCTTTCTTCCATGACTTAGTTTGAATTTCAAAAAACTGAGGTTTCATTAAGATGTTAGTTTGATGGCATTTAGTGAATAGAGTCTAAACTTTTAGTTGCTTCTTAAAGTTTCTAGAAACGGCAATCGTACAATTTGGCTACATGGGGCAAAGCTGGCCACTTGCCTTATTTTTTAAATTCTATTATTCTGCGATGCTCAGAAATATCAAGATCTTCTTGAGTTTGGTTTGGGTGGTTAGTCGACGGCTGCTTGCATTTTGAAATTCAATGGTTGATTAAGTGCTGAGGTGGCTGTTTTTTGTTTTTTGTTTTTCCTTTGCTTCTGAAGTGGAATCTGATGTAATAAATTAACTTTTTATTTTCTGTTTCTTAATTTCATCCCTTGTTTTTTAAGGATTTTCCAACAGAGTAATAACTTCTTCAATGTTGTTTGGAAAAAACATTTCTCAACAACCGCAAGGCATATTGAAGAAAAAGATAATTATCCAGTGGATATCAAACAGTAGATTCAAATGAACTAGAAATGCATATTTATCACCTTGTCGTTTATTGAAAATTTTGTTGCATCATAAAAACGTAGAAGAATGTCATATATTTAGTTTAAGATTTGTAATGTTTAACTTGTTGTAACTTGTACGTTTTTGTTTTTGGTTTCCTGAATTGCATAAACATAATTCTACATGTATATAGCTGTTTCTGACATAATGTTGTATAAGGGATCTGGTCTTCCAACTTTTCTCTTATGTTACCTTTATTTATCAGCAGTCTAGATTTGTTGAGGGAATTTTCATCATCATGAAGGAAAATAAGAGTTCTCTTGATGCTTTACATTAAGTATTTTAAGCTGATTGGCAGGATTTTATTCTCACAATTGTATTAGTTAATGTTTAATGGACAAAATATAATTTTATATCACAGACTCGTGCTCGTGAGTGGCTGTTTTCTTCGGAGGATGGACAATGGCAAATAGTGGAGAGTTCAAAAGCAGCTCGTCTCATTATGGTACTTCTTTTAAGGTCGAGCTTGCATTTTCTAAAATTTTATTTTATGTTACGGAGTGTTTCCTTCCAGAATCCAGTGGTTAACAATTCATATCAATAGGTTTTCCTGAACGCTAGTCACAGCCATGCCACAATGGAGGCTATACAGGTGAATACTTCGTCTTGTACTAATATGGTTATATGAGCTTCTATGCTGCACCATGGTTTCTGTCTTTTTGTCTGTTTTTCATATTTAACCTTTCATGTTTTTCAGAAAGACTTGTCTCCACTTGTCAAAAGTTTGGCACCTGCGAAGGATTATGGACATTATCAAATACCGTATGTTTCTTATGGCTTCAATTTTGAGCAACTCATTTCTTGGTTCTTGCCATGTTTTACGTTCGATCTAGATGCTTGCTAGGTTGCATGCAAGAAGTTAGAAGTGAGAGAAGTGGTATCTTTTTGTTTGTTTGGTTGATAATTGAATTCGAAACTGCATCTCTCTCCAGGAAATGATAAAATTCTTTCATTTGAGATGTCTTCATATGTGCCCAAGTCATTTTCACAAGTGATTAAATGTGATGCTATCGCATCTCAACAAAATCATCATGTTGCTTACACATACTCGCGCATACATTCATAAAAACACGTGCATGTTATATTTTATTATATTCTATATTATTTAAACTATTTATGCAATAGTAATAAGTTTATTTTATGTATATTAAAGTGTACTATAAATAATAGATCACAATATAGCATATATAATATATTAGATTATAATCTATGTATTAATTTTGTGCACGTTCTTTTTATATTATGTAGAGTAAATTGTAATAAAGTATTCTATGGTGTAAAACGTTTTTTTGACTTCCCCCTGGAAGTGATATATAAGATTCTTAGCCATTCGAGTTCAACTTAAGTTCCCCTAAGTCACTTTAGTAAGAGCTTAAATGTGATACTATAGATCTGAAAATTCATCTGATCAAGCATTGATATGTCCTCTTGCTGAATACTGTTTAAATCCTTTTTTGAGGAAAACGAAATATCCAAATATATTCTAAAAGGTTATGTGCTTGTTCGGCACTTAAAATTGTTGGAAATTTACAATAAACAACGTGTGTAATAGACTGGCTTGCTCATATGAATGTGAATTAGCTTACTTGAAGCGTTTATATAGTACAGTGTCAATTTATGAGCATTTTAGTAGATTTCTGTTGGACGGTATCTTCATTTTACTAGACCTGTCGGCTGAAATCTGGAGTGTTTCATGTTGAAATTAATTGCATGCAATTCTATATACATGTCATATAGATTGCTTCTGATTGTCTTATTTGAATGTGGTTTACATTTAAATATAGCAAATGTAAGATATATGACGTGGTTTTGATCTACAACAAAATAATTTAGCATCTGGATCAAATTTTGTTGAATGTTTATCACACATACCTGCGTACATAAATATACTTCCTTGTAATACACATATCAAACATGGGCGGAGGGAGGGGGGGCAAGAGGGGCACGTGCCCCCCTAAAAAAAAGAAATCACTTAGGAGAGATATTACAGGCTTAAAGAAAAAAAATCATTTTCTCAACCAAATCCATGCTGTATATATCCAGCTCCTCTCTAAATCCCTTGTCAGCTTTCATTTTATTTATTACAGGATTTTTCCATTTCAACTCTTCAATCCACCTTCTATCCGGACCATGCAATGCTTCAGTTCTAGAGAGAGAAAGACTAATGGGGGTAAAATATTGAAAGAGAGAGGGAGGAATGACTTTCCATTGTGGACGAAATGATGAAAAGAGATTTTGACGCAGAGTTGCAAGGGAGGACTTAGCTTAAAGGGGCTTAAGATTGTTTTAGTGGCTTAACAGAGCAACAAGCTCGCCAACGAGGAAACCTGCTCTAATTTTTATAATTCTTTCTTTTAAAGTTATTTATTAATTCAGAGAAGCCACCAACATCTTTTTCTGGACACATGAAAGTATCAATGGTTCGTTTTCCTCTTTTCTCCTCTCTCACGACTTGTGACTCACAACCTTGAGCACGACTTTCGTTTTCCCTTTCGTTCCTCTCTTGCCCCCAAACGAAGACTACCCGTGGAAGATGTTTATGTCTTATAAGCTCTAAGGGCTATGTTATTTGCATTCTTAATTTTGATCTTACAGCTCCTCTTGGCTCCGATAATGAGATGACAAACGGAACTATTTTAATATATTCTAACATTCCAAATGAGACGGCAAATAGAATTATTTTAATTTAGGCCCCCCCCCCCCCCCCCCCCCGAATAAAATTTCTGTCTCCGCCATTGATATCAAACATATTATCTTTCCGTAGTTAAAAGAACTTGTCTACATTGTTAGTTTTGCAACTATAAAACATAAAAATGCTAGTTGAAATAACAATATCTTTGATTCTACAAGATGAGTGCTACATGTAGGTCAAACCTGATTTACTTTTGTGGTTGTACTTTCGTAGTATCTTATAACAGACATGACCGGGAAAATAATGATGCTTGATAACCAGTATAGACTACTAGATTCTAAGTTCATTTTTGATGCAACAAAAAATAAAGGAAAACTACGATTGCAAACAACTATACGTCTTCCTTTCAAATGACGTTACAAACTTAAAATAAACACACATTACAACTTAAATATATTTTTGAGAAGAAATATACAATGGAATGATTACCATGGATAGAAGAAATAGATAGGAGTCCATGACGAAATTTAGAAGAGAAGGGGAAAGGGGACTTAGCTCGCAAGCTAAATAAAACCCTCAGGTTTTCTTTCCAAATTCTCACATATTGCTCTCTAAAAACAGCCACAAAACATCACTATAAATAGAGAAACAGAAGCCCAAAAGACACCCAAGCAGCCGCCCAAAACAGCCAACCAAAACAGGGAAAAAGAGCCCAAAAGACACCCAAGCAGCCGCCCAAAACAGCCAACCGGAACAGGGGAAAGCCAAGGGACAACAGCAAGAACCGAACAGCCATTGCCAGGGGAACCGGGAAAGCCAGGGAGCAGGAATCGAACAGCCAAGGCCAAGCAGCAACTCAGCCGCCCACAAAAGGGGGGGTGGGGTGCTTGCTTACATCAATTTTTGAGAATCAAAGCTATTGAAATTGCCACAAATGTTATAGGATAAGCCTTTAAATGATTTCATTTGTTTTGAATACTTATGGTGGAGCACCAAATTATCTCATTTGAACTTGAATTGAAGCATTAAATGCTACATCTCAGTTCAGTTATGTATTATAGCTTTGTCTCTAGTTGATATTGCCAACAGAGCATCTTTATTTTCATTTTTACTTTGATTATTGTATACTTCAACTTTTAGCACTTTCTTTAAAATGTTATAGGCTTGCTTACATCAATTTTTGAGAATCAAAGCTATTGAAATTGCCACAAATGTTATAGGATAAGCCTTTAAATGATTTCATTTGTTTTGAATACTTATGGCGGAGCACCAAATTATCTCATTTGAACTTGAATTGAAGCATTAAATGCTACATCTCAGTTCAGTGTATTATAGCTTTGTCTCTAGTTGATATTGCCAACAGAGCATCTTTATTTTCATTTTTACATTGATTATTGTATACTTAAACTTTTAGCACTTTCTTTAAAATGTTCTGGTGCTTACCATCTTATAAAAAATAGGTTTATGATGGCAAATGATGGTGTTAAGCAACGGAAGATTGTCTACCAGGTTTATTTTTCTCTTTTATACTTTAACTTCTGAAAATGTTGTAGTTATACATGATTTTATGCAGGCCTGTGTTGTTGATTGTTGCTACTAAGTCGTTATCTAGTATTTGATCTTTCATCCTCTAGTTGATTTTGTGCAGGCCTGTGCTGTAGGTTTATTTTTCTCTTTTATGCTTGATGCTTATAGGGATTTATGATGATTGGAATGCCTAAAATTGACAAAATTCTATACAAAATAGTGACATCAACTTAAGTACATAAAGTAGTAATTGGAATGTCATAAAAAATCATTTATGAATGAGATCACTATATTGTCTTCAAAATATATAGTGATTGGAGGTACAGTAAGTACATTAAAATTGAGTAAGATTGTGAAACTAACTAAAGACCATAGGCATCCATCAGCTGAAACGGTTTAGCTGAAGGAACGTAAAGGTTTTATCATATGAGAATGAAAAGACAATAAAGTAACTTGCCATTTTGACACAAACAATCATTGCATCAGGCATATGATCATCTATTAATTTTAAAAGATGACATCAACTAGATATTCATAGTATGTAATTAAAATGCCTATAAAGGATATTTTTAAAATATCAAATATGAGATAATAGCTAAAAAGTCATAAAAGAGGTTTGTCAACCATCATATTTAATGTGATTGTCATGACACAAAATATTTGGTCGATTATCTGAAAAATGGCATCAACTTTTTGATAAGAAAAAAATTATGTGTGTGGGCTGACTCTCATTAATTTTCATCGCGTATGCATATCAAGATTTCATCCTCATCATGCACATTGGTAAATTTTGCATTTTTATTTTCGTGCGGTGATTTTACAAACACAAGGGTCCATTCATTGCAATTTTAATGCTACATACACATACAAAATGAGTGATGGTTGAGCATTTTTAATTGCAATCGAGATGTTTTGAGTCGAACTTGTGCGATGTCGCGTCTCTTATTTTTTTTGTCATGTTGAATCAGATCAAATTATGGAGTAAATATTGAGGTTAAGACCAACTTGTTTATGTGACCTTGATAGGTGACAATGATATAATGTTGCTTGCTGTTGATGCTCGATGTTGCATACTAATGATGATTAGCATAGTAGTTTATTATTTATGTATGGTGTGATTCATTGATGATGCGATCTAGTTTGCTATTGATACTGTTGACGTGTTGGAAGTCGCAGTTGATTTCTGTTATTTCTCATCAATGAGATGATGTTATTCTTTGTCGATGGTGACAACATTTTACCATTTGTTGTTGCCATCTAAGGCAACATCGGTGATGAATCATCGTTCATGGTTGTGGTTGACAACATAATGTTGCTCGTGTGACACCATCCAAAGTTATCGATGTTTGTGTTTGTAGCGCCATAAAATGCCATTGATTGTGCCTTTGCTCACTTTTATTACACTTAGAGTCGATGTACATGACCATGATAATCCGTGCCTTCAACATTATTTAAATCTTGTTTGCCTCAATGGAAACATTATAATCATGTTTCCAAGTCGTTTGGAGTGAGACAAACTCTAATTTACCTATTTAGTCTTATGGTGCAAGTTTCTTATCTTGTCTTTGCCCTCTAATTTTTCCCTTTGGAATTTTACATTTAAAAATATTTGATAACTATATGTGTGATTGGATGAGCATAAATATCTTACTCTCAATATATTGAATTTTTTTTGGCACAGCTATTTGGCATTGAATGTGGGGAACCTACTTACCTTCATTGACTAGGAACTATGATAGTTCTTTATCGTTTGCATATGGGGATTTCAACAATCCCTGTTTAGTTGCTCATGGATGAACTCTCATACTTATCTTCTTCAAGCCATATTTCCAATGATGTGTAAGCCTCTCTGCATTGCCCATCCAATGCTAAAATTACTTTTTCTCAATCACTCATCATGGAAATGGACAATGTTGAGTTCCATCGCACAAACTTTATAAAGAACTTCCTCGTCCAAAGCAATCCAATTAAGCCACCTTAGGATGCATGCTCATAGATCTTATTCTTAGAAGTTGGTACAATTAAAGTTCTTAGGTGTCATGTTTAATCTATTAAACATATCATGAGATTCAAATCTCTTTGAATGGCTTCTCATGAGGTGATCCTTTGAGATTCTTGGGTGTTATGTTGGATAGGTGTCACCTTTGCAAGGGCCAACCACATCAAGAATCTTGCTCTCGAGAGGCACCCTCACTAGTGTTAGGTCAAATAGATTCCCTCTCTTGTGGGGAAAAAAATCCTTATAAACCTTACTCTTTGAAAGTAGTTCAATTGAGTTTCCACAAAATCAAATTGGTTCAACTCTTCCTTTCTTACGAAGCAACATCCTCAAAGATGGTGATCAAAGAGAAGTCTCAATATGAACCACATCTTCACTTAGAGATATGATTTATCAATTTTTTGAGAAGCCCTTTTGATGAGGACATCTGACCATGGAGAGTTTATGTAAGCCCTAGGAGCATGTTTGTCTTTTTGTTTTCTTCATTGTATATTGGCTATTTAAAGCCTCCTCATCTTTTGAGGATGATGATGATTATTATGATATTTTCTACACTTGTGTTCTTTGTGAGTTTTTAGAGTTCTTGTGAGAATTCTTGGTGAGTTTGAAGTCCCTAGGTGAGGGAAAAACAACACCCGTCAGTCGCAGGAAGCATCCGGGCTCGCGGTTGATATCCTTTTCCCATCTTTCTCCTTCCTCCCCAAATCGCAGGCCACCCCACTTTTCCCTCCAAGCCGCCGGCCATCTTTTCCCCTCCCCTCCAAACCGCCAGCTACCACCATCCTTCTCCCTCCAAATCGCCGGCTCTGAGCCCCAACACCGCTGGCCCTAGCCCCACCTAACCCAAGCTCCACCATCTCCCATAGCCGTCGGCCTTCCCCTCCAAACCCTAACCACCAGCCACCCCTTTGCCTCTTAGATTTACTACTTTTCTAAAATACTTCGTTATTAATTTGGAAGGTTTTTGAATTCAAATTCTTTCCTAAATGATATAACTTATTTAAGGAAAGCTCACCAAATTATTGCAAATCCAAAATTAAATAGGATTTGATTTTAAATCCACATTCAACGTATGTAGACACATTCAACGTATGAGGACTCATTCCCTTTTCCCCTCCTTTTGGCCCCCCTCTCTCTCTCTCCCTCTCTATTATTTCCTTCTCCAATTGGAACTCCAATTAAGGAGGTAATAGCCGCCCCCTCTCCTCTCTCCTCCTCTCTCCTATCTTACCCAAACCAAGCTCTAATCAAGCCTTAATTGCCCCCCCCCCCCCCACTTCCCTCCCTTCCCACTTAATCTAGGGAATTTGAAATTCAATCTCCCTCTCCTACCTCCACCAAAATCTGAACTAACAATAAGAAAACTCCTTCCCCTTACCCTTGGCCGGCTCCCCACCCACCTCCTAAGCCTAAAATCTTGACTCCAAGTTCGCTGTCCTGAAATTCCAGCAAGGCGAAATCAGTTGTGCTGCTGCTTCAACCCCTCCGATTGCTGTCCAAAGCCTTCCCGTGTTTGCTGTCCAGATTTTCTGAGCACGTGAACTAGCTGTTTTTAAATTTCAGTAACATCCTTTTGTTGTTCTGCTGCCCAAAGGTTGTCGTTTGTTGTCCAAAAGTTCTAGTACTCCTGACGAAGGTAAACTCTTCTCCTAATCATATTCCTTTTGAAGTTTCTTTCAATTGTGGCATCATAAAGGTTGTACAATTTATTTCCGCTTAACCAAACATCAAGAGTGTGAGTGAGTGGATCCAATTAGTGACTAGTCTAAATGTTAATTTAGGGATTTCCTTTGAAGGAAATCTCCCATGCTATGCTAAGCTTGATTGGAATTGATTATTCATGATTCTAACTCTTATCGTGTAATTTGGCCTAAGCTTAAATCACCTCTTTCTTATTTTCAAGATTTGTTTAAATCGCTAAAATTAAACTTAATTATTGTTCCTCTAATTTAAAAGGCGTTTAACTTCAACATTGCATAATTACCTACGCATTTAGTTCTACGTCACCCTTAAACTTAAATTGGGTGGCTGACGATAAACTATTGTGACTGGTTCAATGATTTGGTGTGTGGGGTGCGCATTGGGGATATTTGTTGGCTTTTCCTATTTGTCTGCTAATTGTAATGTTATCATTTGTAATATTGAAGAGCTTGTGGACAAGATGTTCACTGTCAAAAATTTACTAAACTTCAAGTTAGATGTTTTTACGGACCACCCTTAGGGTTCTTCTCTTCTGGCTTGGCTTTGGCTTCATTGGTCTTCATGGTGTATTTTATTTTTTATCCTTTTCTTCTAGAAATTTTTTGAAGTTGTTTTGTGCTGTAAATTTTTCCTATTACTTGTAATAATTTTTTCTAGTTTTATTTAAAAAAGCAATTGGAAATTTTTGATGAATATCACCATTTTTAAATAATCAATATGTTTTTGTTCTGCATGGTCATTGGATACAATTGTATATTTATTGATGCCACTTGTGTATTCATATGAATATGATTTGAAGAGCTATATGATCATCATCGTTGTCATCATCATTATTTGTGGTTAGCTTTATGAGTCCTGTACTTATAGTTGTTGACGCTATGAACGCTATGTTTTTAAAATAACTTATCAAAAATGATCTTTCATTTTCTATATGATCGCACATAGCAGGTTAAACAATGATAATATGCATTGTTCTATACTTCTATTAATGAATGCGTGACCCTTATCTCATTATTTTAGTCATTTGTATATGTATTTTGTCATGTAGGCTACATCTAAGACAACAGGGCCAATTATTGTTGAAGACGTGATGTATGACAATATTGCTGAAGGCATCAATTCTGATCATATTGGATCTGAAAATAAGAGGTTTCGTCGCCTAGTTTTTGAGCGAAGCTCAGGGTTGGTTCAATCAGAAGCCCTGTTAATTTTAAAACCCAAAAGTAATTCTATTGAAGCAGATAAAAGGCAAACCAGTTTGTCTTCAAAATCTAAGAAGGGAGGCCGGAAAAGAAATGGCACATCCATATCGTCTGATGGTATTTAATGCCTTTCTTTTTTATAGCAGTTTACTTGGATTTCTTTTGAGCTTATTCAAATATTTTGTCCATAAAAGTTACTGTTTTTATTCTTCAGTTTGGAAGCTGGATGAAATTGTTCTTATTGTTCCGTAAGTAGAATTATGGGTTTTTAGAAGCCTAATACAGTATTACTGTTCCTTTTGAAGTTAAGCTCTGGCCTTTGTCGAGTTTGGCTCATGAGCTCAGTGTTAAGTATATCATGCACGTCAGGGAAAGAGGAATTGATGGGGTGGTGCCTATATGGAAGAATGATCGTGATGGTGTAGCAAACTTCATCTGTATGGGGGTATTTGATGAACACCTTGAAAGCTTCAGTAGTTTGAAAACACTTGGACTTGTTACTGTAGTCATTTTTTTAGAGAACGTGGGGGTAGAAGATGTGAGCGCATTGTGGGATGATGGTGGTTCCCTGGCACTGGCAGGCTGTTATAGTCGTCATTGACAAAAGTTCAAGAGGGAGCCAAGAGAGATTTTCTGGTTGATATAAATGTTGCTTTTCTTTTTTCATAGTTAGGAGTGAGTGGAAAGACTTATTTGGGCCCACTAGATGATCTGGATCATAGATTGATAAGTTATCAACTCAAATTATCATTTATACATTCTTTTAAAATGTGAAAATGTATATCAATTGTTCGGTTTATTCCACACCAAGAATCTGTCATGTCGGATAAATCGTTTGGGATGTTTTATCATTGCCCAGTCTATACTGAACCCAGTTCTGATGCGTAAAATAATGTCTTTTGCTTACATTTATGTAACTTCAGTTAATTTGGGTTTGATCTTTAATATCTGGGACTACTTTCTTCACTATTCAACGGAAGAATATGTATTCTGTTGTATTTAAGTTAATGCTCTTCTACATAATGTTGGCTAAGTTTTTCTTTCTTAGCTGGGGTCATCTATTTATTCATCAAACGTTTTGTATTTCCCTCTAAAGTTTATTTACCATTTTCACGTCTTCATTTTGAAAGATTTTGAATTAATTTTGCTTGAATTTTATACCATGAAAGATCTGAAACTTTTTTTATACTTTTTATTGTTCTTGTTCTCATCTTTTTGCTAAATTAGGATCTAAAGACAATATGGAGATCGACCATAGCTCTCTGGCTAGCTCTTATCATAGTGGAATCGTTTCTGGCTTCTCTCTGGTAGCTTGTGCATTGCAAAATGCAGTTTCATTGCAAGAAAGGGTAATGCTCTACCTTGAAGTTAATAAATAGAACGGTTTCATCAATAGGAAACTCTGAGCAATTTATGTTGCTTTTAACATATTCTTGGGTTTTCTTTGTTAGGCAGAATATAACAATGTTAACATTACATCTTATTTCTGTCGAAATCCCTGCACAAACGGCGGCCCATCCTGATTTTCTGACAGTTCTGCAATCCGACGCCGAACTGTCTCTTCACGTTGGCCTTGATCACGCATCCGCTCATGTTGATAAAACAAAGATGAGCAGGACTTCATTCATTTTCTCCTCCCACGACCGCGATCCTCTCGCACACGAACATTTCCCTTCTTCCTCCTTCGCAGCAGACGAATTCAATCCCGCACCCTTGCACCGATCGGAGCTCTTCACTGCTTCTACCGACTCAACACCCAAGCGACCGGCCTCCTTCGACGATGTCACCTTCCTGTTCGAAGAGACCTCGCCACCTCCTAGCTTTTGCACGAAGCCACTCGACCGATCCACCTGTTACAGCAGCAAAATCGACCTCGTATACCCAACCTTCGGCCTTCCAAATCCACATCTCTCTTCTTCCTCCGCCTCTAGCTCACACCCAGCCTTTCGCCTCTGACTCAACCGCTCGACAACACCTCACAAGCCTTCCAATCGAACGACCCTCACCGTGCCGAACTACCAAGGCCCGATCCACCCCTGCTTCAGCGGTTCGACACTCTCACGCCTCCAACCCAATCAGAAGCTGAACTCCTGTTCTTCCTCACCGGATCAAGCCGCAGGCCACCAGTCGACTTCTCACTCCCTATCCGACCGAACATAACTGACCTGTCTCCCATCACTGTGCCGAGAACTGCTTGCGCCGACCTCTCACTTCCCGAGTCCAGTCAACTTGCTCCGATACTCGACGCCTCATCCGACTTTAACCTGCAATCAAACTTCACCTACTACTGAATCCCCTTGTTCGCAAGCCATCCGATCAATAGCTAGTTTTCCCTCACGCCTCAACCCAATCTCAAGTCCAAGCTGAGCCTAGCTCTGCTTCAATTCCGACCTTCATCAGGCTCCCAACCTTTGCTTCCTCCCTGCCGACCTGCTGTAACCCCACCCTCCGCTTTAAGTGCAAGGTGGTAAATTTCCAATTTTAAATGTTAAATTTCAAATACCCAATCATGCTGCTACTATATGCTGGATATTATGTATTCATTTGACGACTAGCCTTAATCGAAAGTTGTCTCTCGCTATTGGGAGGAGTAATTAACTATAGGGGCTTGCGCTTATAGGACACCTGAACTCAGATCATAAAGTCTTCACAAAATGAGAGCGAAATTTTTGGGTGATGTCTCATTTACAAGCCAATCTGCTTTCTGAAAATATGCCTTGGAACATACTCGTTAAAACTTTCATCGACGACCCGAAGAAGAAACAAAGGGGCCGTGGAGAGGCTGGGGCTCGAATTTTCAGAGCCCACAATTTTCTTATCAATATTTGGTGATCTTTAGAAGTAAACACTCTTTTGTTGCTTAAAAAAAGTGTTTTGCTTAAAACAATTACTCAATGCTTGCAGGTCAGAGTGATCGTAGTTGGTCTTGGTGCTGGCCTTTTTCCCACATTTCTTCACATTTGCCTTCCGTTTTTAGACATCGAGGTTAGTCCTTAATAATATGTCAACTTGCTTTTCAGAGTTTCAATGCTCACTCTTATGCAGGTTGTAGAGTTGGATCCTGTTGTCTTGGAGCTTGCAAAGGATTACTTTGATTTCAAGGAGGATGTACGATTGAAGGTTATTTTCATTAACCTAATCATTTTTTTAAGCAATGCTTCATCTTTCATTCATTTTTCCCTCCGTTAAAAAAATGCTGAATATTCTCTTCTTTGTTTTTGAATGTTAGTTACAGGCTATTTGCTTACTTCAATTACATAAATTGTACGTTCATGTGGCAATTTGCAATTATTGTGTTAAAAACTCGGTAAACATACCCAGAACCAAGGTGCAATGGAATTATTATTGAACAATCTTTCATCTGTGTTTACGTGAATATTCTTTAGTTCTTGGTACTTCCCTCGTTATCTTCTCAGTGAAAGAAGGAATCACATTTTAGGTCTGGAATTAGATCTCAGAAATGATCGACTCCAATAAATGCTCATCATCAGCTTTTCTTTCTCCTCCTATGTATTGCTGGATTCTTTTCGTGGATTGCCATCCATTCAGCATATTTCCTATTGTTGGCAGTTGAGTGTACGAATTTGGAGAGCACATTGAAGATAAAGCCTAGAATTTCAAAGCTATCATGTGGGCGGTTGTGGAAGAATATGAGTATTGTTGCGTGCGAGAATATTTGTGCGGGTAGAGGGTGAGTTTATCATCTTAGTATCACATAAAAATCCATCGCACATAGAGATAAGTAGATGGTGGCTTACAAGAAGCAGAAGGCTTTTTATGCTGAAAGCGTTGAGGGAAAAAAATAATAGGGCTTAACCTAGTTGAAATAATTCTATCATGTAGGTTGAAAATTACAACGGTTTACCCTTTTATGCCATTGGAGATGACTTGATTACACGATAAGGAAACTTGCATTGGCTTTTGTCGAAGATCGATTATGAAGAAAGCTGAGCATCAACATCGTTTGGTAATGGGTGTTGATAAACAATGGATGTCAGCGTTGTTCGACAGAGGGTGACAATTGCTGTTGGCGGTGGTTGATGGTCGGCTTCGTCTGCAGACAATGACGTTCATTGGCAATGTCAATGACAAGCGTAGCTATGCTCAATTACATATATTGGATGTTGGCAACCATAGTTTTGGTACTCTTTTGAGCCACAGAATTCTCTCATATGTGATTTTTCTTAAATGTGTTGAAGCAATATCTACTTACAGAATTTTGGAAGGAGTACCTTGTTCAATTCAACCAGAATTCATGACACTTTATCAAACTGCAGGAGTTGATCAACTTGATCATTCAATATTTTCAAACATCGTAGAGTCTCAATAAACTTATAGTTGAATGATATTGGGCTCGTTGGATTTATCTCAATGAGACACTAATTTTTAATATATGCATGTGAAATTTGTAGACCATGCGTTCCCTCAAATGGTATAGTGAAGTTTCCAACAAGATTCTTGCTTTTGATCAGATGAATTTTATTGAAATATAATAAGTATGTATTGTTTCAATGATGTGTTCATTAGTCCTATCTCAAATGAAAATATATTTTTTTCATTTACATAAATTGTCTGAATTATAACATGCATTTTTAAAGCTAATTTCTACCTCTACAATTTATAGAAACTCATTTGTTTGTTGAAACAATTTAATGGAAATAATCTAACTTGGATATGGTCCCATGTATATGGTTCATATTTTTATTAATTAAGTTTTTTTGCTTGAGATCCTAAAATTGAATCAGTTGTGTTTTGTTTGCACGATTTAGTAACTCGTTTCCCTCAGGTTCATATTGGTGATGGAATTAAGTTTATTCAAAATGCAAATGTTCAATATCCTTCTGAAGCTGCTGCTAAGCCTAAAGAAGATTTGAGTATGAATTCAGAAATCAAGTGCTCTATTGCAAATGGAAAAAATGGTGATATGATGAAAATCGTCATTGTTGATGCTGATTCATCCGATCTAAGGTAACCTAAATTACTGCAGCATACCTTGAAAATTTTGGCATTATTTGAATATTTCATTTTTTATTTTTTGTTTAGCTCTGGGTTAGCATGCCCTCCAGCAGGATTTGTAGAAGAAGCTTTCCTTTCATCAGTGAAGGATTTCCTTTCTCTTGGAGGCCTATTCGTGATTAATTTGGTGTCCAGATCGTCAACGATCAGGCAGATGGTCATTTCTAGATTGAAAGCGGTAAGCATTTAGTGACAATCTGAAGACAACCACAGTGGAAGCTATAGTTTGTCTAACTATTTCAATTGTTCATTATCATCTTAGGTTTTCAACCATCTCTTTTCCTTGGAACTAGAGGAAGATGTCAATGAGGTCCTCTTCGCTTCTCCAATGGACTTGTGCTTACAAGATGATGATCTTAATAATGCAGTTGATCTGCTTCAGAATTTGTTAAAGGTTCCATTGCCTAGCATACATGCACAGGCAAAGAAAATCAGGCGTTTGAAGTAGAATCCATGTTATTTGTGAATGAATTTTCTGACAGGAATCACATGGATGTATGCTTGTACTTCTTTTAGTTTAAGCTTTACAGCAGATCAATGGAATTCCTGCTGATTTCTTGGCATGAGAATGCTATTTATTAAAAATCCAAGCTCTCAACCACCAGACAATTTGATCCAGGTACCACATCTGCTTATTGCTTTATGTCCACTTGTTTGACAACATCAGGCTTGATTCAGTTGAATTTGATTTATCTTCTTTCAGGTTGTTTGTATTAATGCAGTGAATTCCCTCATTTTGGTTGTAAGAATTTGATCCCATATCATAATAGTCTAATGCTGTATCTCTTTGTCATTTGTTATTTAACACGAGTAGTAAAATTGCAATTGCTTGTGCTGAAGAAGAGATTATTTTAGCCTTTAGTTCTGTATAAACTACCTGCTTGAAAAAGAAAGTTTTTGTAGTGAGTTTGATGTCAAGCATTTAATATATGGAATACGTTATTTCCCTGGAGTTAAGTTGATGCCTTCTTTTTTTGTTTATTTAGTTTACTCTCTCTTTGAATGGAGAGATTATTATGTGCGGAGTCCGGACACAGAGAATTGTTCGGTTTTGTGACTGTGAACCGTAAAAGCGCAGTTGTGAACAGTAATTGCGTATTTACCGTTCACAGTCACAAAACCAAACGGTTCTATATTCGGACTCCGCACGTAATAATCTCTCCTTTGAATGAGATCTCCAATTAAACTAAAACACACTTCTGAAACTGCTAAAAAAAACTTGTGAATTTCAAGTTTAAGACTTTCTCCTCCATCTCCATGCCATTTCCTCTTCCTGATTCTTTAGTTGCTGTTCAAGTAGATATAGCTCAGTAAGAATTGTTGGATGAAGACAGGCTTTCTTATTTTTTATTATTTTATTTATTTTCAATGCTAAGCTGAAATAAAATAAAATTTTAAGAGGATGAAGGTAGATTATGAACTTGGATTTGTCAACACTGATGAGTGCAATGATGGGCTTCTCAAAACCAGTGGGAGAAGCTTCATTCATCAACACTACTGGGATTTGTAACAGTGTAGAAACAAAGATAAGCAGCTCAGTGGCTACTTCAGCTTTGGCCAGAGTCATATTTCATGATTTTTTTTTTTATTAAGTGTATGCTCACAATCTCATATGTGAATTTGATGTTGAAAATTTCTATGTAAAAGGGCACAATTGATGAATCTTGAAATTTATTTCTCCATTTGATGCAATCTATCTTTTTTGCTTAGCTTAAAATGTCCTCACATATTATTATAGGGTGGAATGTTAAATCATATCAAGATTCCCTTTCTCAATCTTATCTTTAGGTGGACCATTATCTTAAGAAAATTAGGAAAAAGTCCATCTTTATTGAATACAAAGCATGATTGCAAGGAAAACTTTAAAGAGAGAGAAACTATTGCCATGATGACATATCTTTAGTGGTTCAAAGATCATTCTCATTAAAGAGACCAAATGGCCAATCATATCAATAAAAGTGGAAAGTTGTGTCACTTATATTGGAGATTGAAGTGCTAAGGGTGATAACATCATATGATAATAATGGGGTCTGCCTAGTTGCAATGAATACATTTAATAATGAAAGATACAAGAATTTTTCATTCCTCATAATTGAAGATGAAATTATCAATAATTGAGAACAATTGTTTGAGAAAAGATATGAGCATCTCATCACTTATAAGAATGGATATAAATTGATTATTTTCTTATATGAAAAGTATATCATTTAGATTGCAAAGATTGTAAAGTTATTTTAAGTGAAAATTTATGTACCCAAAATCACTTATTAGTTTTGGATTTTAAGATGAATGGGCAAAAAATAAAAAATAAAGTAAAATATTATTTTAGGATTAGATTGAAGTATTTAAACAATATTAATAAAAATATTTTTGAGAGTAAGATACTATATCTTAATATTTTATCTGTGCATGAGGAAGTTAATGTTATGTGGGAAAAAGAAAATAAAGTTAGAGAGGCTTTAAAGAAAATGAAGTGTGGAAAAGCTGTTGGACCTGATGATATTCCAATACAGGTGTGGAAATGCTTAGGAGATGAAGGAATTTCTTGGCTTACTAAACTTTTTGATATTATTTTGAAGACTAAAAAGATGCCCGATGAGTGGAGAATGAGTGTGTTGATTCCTATTTTTAAGAATAAAAGTGATTGAACAAGATTGTGCGAATTATAGAGGAATTAAGTTAATGTGTCATACTTTGGATTCATGGTTGTGGCGTGATACTAATGCTTCTCAAAATCAATTTGGATTCATGCTGGTTAGGTTAACTATGGAAGCTATATATTTATTGAGAGGTTTGATGGAGAAGTATAGAGAGAATAAGAATGATTTACATATGATATTTATTGATTTAGAGAAAGCACATGATAGAGTTCCAAGAGAAGTGCCATGGAGAGTTCCAGAAAAGAAAGAGGTTAATAATGCTTATATTCAATTCTTTAAGAACATGTATGCAGAAGCTGTTACTTGTGTTCAGACACAAGGTGGTTTGATCAAGTATTTTCCTGTTTTAGTTGGATTACATCAAGGATCAGCCTTATGCCCATATCTTTTTTGCTTTAGTCATGGATGCTCTCACTATACATTTGCAAGAGGTTGTACCCTGGTGTATGCTTTTTGCTGATGATTTCTTCTTGTTGATAAGACTAGAGAGGGAGTTGAAGGTAAACTTGAATAATGGAGGTCAACCTTAGAGTCTAAAATCTTTCATTTGAGTAGATCTAAAACTAAATATATGGAGTATAATTTTAGTAATAATAGTTCTTGTGGTGGAATTGTGACTTTGGGTGATCAAGTCATTAATAAGAGTACATATTTTAGATATCTTGGGCCTATTGTTCAGAGTGATGGTGAAATAGATGGGGATATTATTAGTAGAATTCAATTTGGATGTTTGAAGTGGAGAAATGCATCGGGCTTGTTGTGTGATAGAAAAGTCCTCCCTCAAACTTAAGAGAAAATTATATAAGATGGTGGTTAGACTTGCAATGCTTTGTGGTGCAGAATGTTGGCCATTAAAAAATAATCATAATATTAGGTTAAGTGTTGCAGAGATGAGGATGCTCAAGTAGATTAGTGGCTTTACTCTTAGAGACAGGATATTAAATGAGCATATACGTGAAAAAGTTGGAGTAGCTCGAGTGGAATATAATATTAGAGAGAGTCGCCTTAGACGGTTTGGTCACATAAATTGGCGGCCTTCTAATGACCCAGTAGGAAAGTAGATGTATTAGATTTGACTTATGTTAAAAAGGTAGAGGTAGAATTAAAAAGACTTGGTTAGAAAATATTAGAAATGATTTTTCTTTATTAGATTTCAATGAGAATTTAACTTTTAACAGGGCACAATGGAGAAAAAAGATTCATGTAGCCGACCCCATATACTGGGATGAAGGCTTGATGTTGTTGTTGTTGTATAAACATTTATCAAGTGTTGAAATTTGTGATTCGATTTACAAATTAGCTGAACCAATTTATTTTGATTCTATATATAATTATGAACTGATCAAATTATTTTTCAAATTGAACTAATAATTAAATATTAATCACAAATATGAAGCATCATGAACAAATGCATAATAATATTAGATTCAATCATTATTTTATTAAATTATTTAGAATATATTTATAAAATCAATAATTAATTTAAAATATATTTTGAAAAAAAATTAAATTAAATATATTATATAATTTGAAAAAAATATATATTATTTTTATCATTTTCTTATTATTATTTTTTTATTTTAAAAGTTTAAAAAATAATAGTAAAAAATAAAAAACGAGGCCCCTCTTTCCTTTTCAAGAATGTGTCGATTGGTAAAAGAAATGATTCGTTGGAGGAACTTTCGACGAATCATTTCCCAAAAAGTGAGCTTTTGACTAATCGTCAACCGTGATCGAACATGATTCAATTTTTCCGGCGATATAAGCTTAAGGGAATCCGGCCGGTAAAGTTCAGTTCTTTACACCAGAATTTCGAGCCATGGCCTACATTCCTCCTCACAAGCGGCATCACTCGAAAGATGCCGATCAATCAACTCCTACGCCTTCACCAATTCCCGCCTCTCTCAGCCCCCGCTTCAAAAAAGCCCTAAACTTAGGCCCTAGCCGCCACCGGAAGGACCGCCATGGTGCCGGCAAGATCGTTTACGCCGCAGATTCCATCTTCCGATGGTGGCCCGTCGGCGCCGCCACCGACGGTGATCCTATTCCTGCCTCGTTCCGCCTGGAGCCTTTTGATTGCGAGATCGTAGAGCGGAGGAATGGCGAAAAGCCGTTGGTTCTCGTGGGCGGCGGGGACTTGGAGGAGAGTGCTGCTGAAGGGCATGATATACCGCCTTGGGTGTCCATAGCAGAGAGGATAGTGCCTGACTTGATCACTACGGCGCTAGGCGCGAGAAACGAGTTGAAACGTGATGGGGATGAGGTGGTGAAGCTCAATTTTATTGCTCGACCTGGAAAGAACTTTTTCCTTGGGTAAGAAAAGATTATTGCTTTAGTACAAACCAAGAAAAGATATAGCATATCTTGCACTCTGGTGGGGATCGTAACCCCTTTATAGTTCTAGTGTTACCAATAGATGTTAATCCAGATTTGTGCAGTCTTATCTCATCTGAGGACTGGTGTAGGCTTAAAACATGATTAGGAAGAGACCTTGTATTGGTTAATTGATCATTAACCTAATAGGAAGTGCTTGCAGAAATTTAGGAAAAGCCTTGGCATTTCAGCAGTGTCAGAAAACCAACGACAAGAAAATTAGAAATAGAACACACAAGAACACTTTTTATTGAAAATTTTATTAAAGAAAAGATGAGATACAAGTGGATCTTCAATTGGAGAGGAAGATCTAGCTCTCCCAAATCTCTAGCCACCGGCTAGAGCCCCAACACCCTAAGAACAATCTAAATTCCGCAAACGACATATATCCATATCCCTAGAAAAATCACTACTTAAAGCAAATAATAAACAACAAATACCCAAACAGCCCTCCTCCAATTCCCTTCTATTTTTTTAATTATTTCCTTGCCAAATCAGCCCTCAAATACGCTCTCTTAAATTAGAAAATATTTCATAATTAATCCCTTCCAAATCATCCCCTAATATGCTCTCTTCAATTAGGAAACATCTCTTAATTAATCCCCTTGATTAAAACTTTCCTAAACAACTTTCTCTTGATTAGGAAACTTCTTAATTCCCTCCCAATCAAATCGGTTGGTCCATCAATACTCGCCTCCCAAAGTGCCACCTTGTCCTCAAGGTGGAATGAAGGAAATTGCTGCTGAAGACTTGACTAATAGCATTAGACTGCAAAATGGACTGATACTGGGTCGAATGATACCTACCTCCAACATCTCCCTGTCGATCTCATCCTTCAGGATTTGGGGATAATAGTATGGACGAACACTAATAGGTAAGGCTACTTCCTTCAAGATGATAGCTTGCTCGTGTTCCCACAGAGGAGGCAACCCCTGAACTGGCTGGAACACCTCTCGATACTGCTATAGGAGTGGCTAAATCATATCTGGTGCTTATATCTTCTCCCCATCTTCCTCGCCTTCCAAACTCTGTAGCTCCACCAAAAATTCATTCATTCATCCTTTCCCCTCTTTGGAAGTGGCTCCAAAATGTCATCTATCAATATAACCAGTAATGTTGAGCTGAAAGGAATCAGATTCTCCATAGGTGAGGTCATTGAATTCTTGTTCACTTGAGATTGAGAAGCTACAGAGACTTTGGAATCTTGCTCGGTATAAGCAGGATTTATTAAACAAAATTTTGCATTATATTCAGCTACTCTAGAAAATTTGTTCATGCTGTGTTGACAGTTCTGCTTGAAATGAATTGAATGTCGTATATGCTGATAATGTCCTTTGACGTGAAGATCCAACACCTTCTTTATCATTCCTTCTAGGTTGGAAAACTTTTCCTCCATTGATGACATTTTGTCCTCAAACGCCGATTTAAGTTGCCTAACTTTTCCTTTAGGACGCTCTTCTAAGGCATCAACTTTTTTTGCAGCCATAAGTCCCAAAAAAGTGCTTTGATACCAATTTGACAGGAAGTGCTTGCAGAAATTTAGGAAAAGCCTTGGATGAAATCTAATTTCAGCAATGTTAGAAAACCAACGATAAGAAAATAAGGAATAGAACACACAAGAATACTTTTTATTGAATTTTTTATGAAAGAATAGACAAGATATAAGTGGATCTTCAATTGGAGAGGAAGATCTGGCTCTCCCAAATCTCTAATCGTCGGCTAGAGCCCAAACTTCTTAAGAAAAATCTAAATTCAACAAACAACATATATCCCTAACCTCAGGAAAATCACCTACTTAAAGCAAATAGTAAACAACAAATACCCAAACAGCCCTTGCTCAATTCCCTCCTTTTTTCTTAATTGTTTCCCTGCCAAATCAGCCCTCAAATCAGCTCTCTTAAATTAGGAAACATTTCCAAATTAATCACGTCCAAACCAGCCCCCAAATATACTCTCTTCAATTAGGAAACATCTCCTAATTAATTCGCTTTTATTAAGAACATTCCTAAACAACTCCCTCTTGATTAAGAAACTTCCTAATTCTCTCTCAATCAAATCGGCCGGTCCATCTTAACCTTACTCCAACTATTTGTGGTTGGCTTTATAGCCCCCTCCATTTTTTCCTTGCCTTAATGGTTTTTTTTGCTCTCTATTTTATATGACCTATCATCTTTTTAAAAACGTTTGAGGCGGATGCCTTGAATCGAGGCGTAGTGTGGGCGAACTGAGGCTTAAGCCTCGACTGCTCGGAAGAAACTTATGCCTTTTTCATTGAGGCGTATGCCTCAAGGCCTGAGGCGCCGAGTTGGTTCGAGGCGCTGCCTCAATTCATTTATATATTATATATATATTTATATATTCCGACAGAGCCGTGCGTGTGCGTGAGTCGAGCACGCTTATTAGACTTAGGGCTTCTTCTTTTTGAAGCACTTCTGCCGCTATATCTCTCTCTTTCTCTCTCGTTCCCATTCTCTCTCGTTCCTTCATTTACACTGCTTCGGCCTTGTCTGCCTCGGCTGCTTCGGCCTCGCTTGCCTTGCCTCGCCTACTTCGTGTCAGGAGTTCTTCTGAGCGAGTGACCTTGCCCGCTTCGTGTCAGGATGAGTTCTTCCGAGCGAGAGATAACGATCAATCTTTCCTTTCAAGCACGTGTAGAGTTCGACTGTTTCATGAGAAGTAGAATTCGATAGTTTCGTAACTTTCGGCCTCGCCTGCTTCTTGTAGGGTTCGACTGCCCAACAGGAGCTCGCAGCGTCGTTTTTAGTTTGATCCAACAGGAGCTCGCAGCGAAGGTAAGGCGCTTTCCTCACATTCGACCTATTTCGCCTGCTCATTTTTTTTGCCATTTCTTCTATTATGCATGATTTGTGGCAAAATTTATTACATATATATATTATAAAATATTGAGAGAAAGTGGGAGGGAGAGAGAGAACCAAAATGATTGGAAGGTGCTTGAACAAGGATCTATTTTTTCAGTCCCATTTAAATATCATGCTCAAAATATTTGTTCATTATTGTCAATTCATATGCTAAATTTTGACAATATTTAATTCATAATAAAACAAAATTAAAAGTTTAAAACAATATGAATGCTTCTGAGTTCTGATTTTAAGTTTTTATATTATTTATATTATTGTATTGCTTTTAGTTTATATAGTTTCATTATTTATATATTATTTTTTAATTTACATTATGTATATATTATCTAAATATTGTTTATGTATTTAATTCCTTTGTCTAATTATGTTACCCAATTAATTGGAAGCAATCATGCAACAAGCAAACCAAGAAAAACTTGTCTTGGTTTCCCTGCCTATGTTTACTCTCACATCAGTTGAGCATGTAAAGTAAATAGTCTTTATATAGTTTGATATTTATGTGATTTGGCATAACAAATGTATGTGCTTAGGTGCACACTATTAATTGAACATGCTATTGACCCAAAAAAATTTCTCATGCTATTGTTTAGCAAACAAAAAAGCCTTCATTTAAAGAAAGCAATTTAGATCTCTTAATATTTTGCAGAAATCTAAAAGCTTTTGTAATGAGAAAAAATGTTAGCTGTTATCTTCTTAAGTGAAAGCTTTAGGGTTTCATATTAACATTTTTCATTGCACAAATGTTTATATTTAGTTCAACATTTAATTTTGAGCTTTCATTTGGTGAAATCTTCTTATGGAAATTAAATGCAACAAAATATTAAGAAAATATAAACTTTTAAACTTTTTAAACAGGTCTTCAAATCATTTTAGAGCTATACTTTTTTTCTTTGTATTACTTTCTTTATATTACTTTTTTCTTAAAAATAAATATAATTTCCATCATTTCCATAAAAAAATAAATAATACTTACATCATTTCGTAGAATTTAAATATTTTTATCATTTTCTTATTATAATTTTACAATTACATGGTACTTCACATATTACAAATTATCATTGTACACAATGAAATGGAAACCAAACATAGACCTCGTTAGCCTTCATCGAGCTTCTGTTAACTCTGAAAGAAAAAGAGGACAAATAGTAAGTTTTGATGCCATTAATACAATAGAGGAGTACTTTATGTCTTTCTAATTTAAAGAATTCTATGATGTGGCTGTTGGTGTTGCCATTTATATACATTGATGTTGCTTTTTTAGTTATTAATTGTTTATGTCCTTGAATTATTAGAATTATTGGTGGGACAAGAAGGAAAGATCCTGCATGGAAATATGACGCTCAAGTTGAAGTACTAGGTGAAGGTACAAAGAAGGGATATGTGTATATAAAATATAATTTTTGTGAGAAGCGTATCACTAGAGGTGTTAAGAGGCTTAAGGACCACCTGGAAGACACGCATGCAAATGTTTGAGCATGTGTAAAAGTTCCTGTTGAAGTTAAAAAAGAATGTATAGACTATTTAAACAAGATTGCCACCGCCAAAGAAGTAACAAAAAGAAACATGGAGGAGATGATTGAAAACAATTCTTACTATGGTTCTCAACATGAAGGATCCAATAGCGGAAGTTATTTAATATCTTTTAATAGAGGAACTCGGGGTCCAATAGATAGGTATATGGTGAATGTTGATGAAGATGAGAATGTGAACACCCAAAGTGTTCCTCCTATTGCTATAAAGGAACTCAGAAACAAAGTTTGTTTAGATATTGTCAGATGCTTTTATGAAAATGACATCCCATTCAATGTTGCTAGGAGTCCGTCATGGATCAACATGCTTCGATCTGTTGGGAGCTATGGTCGATGACTAGAGCTTCCAAGCATGTATGAGTTGCGGACATGGATGCTAGATGAGGAGGTCAGGACGACATCGAAGATGGTGGATGAAGTAAAGAAGACTTGGACTGAGACAGGAGTAACCATAATGTCGGATGATTGGTCAGATATTCGACAGAGGAGTATAATTAACTTCTTGGTTAACAATCCATATGAAACAGTTTTTCTAAAATCAGTTGATGCTTCCAATTTTGTAAAAGATGCAAAATTATTATCGGAAATATTGGATGATGTTGTGGAATAAGTAGGAGAGGACTTAGTTATTAAGTTATAGATAATGCAAGTGCATACAAAGCCGTACGGAGATTGTTGATGAAGAAGAGGAAACATCTTTAGTTGACTCTATGTGCTGCGCACTGCTTTGATTTAATGCTTGAGAGGTTGGGACAGTTGCCTTAGCATAAATCAGCTCTACTGAAGGCCAAATTTGTTAGTAAGTTCATTTACAATCACTCTTGGGTATTCAGTTTAATAAGAAAATTCACTGAAAAAGAAATTATTCGACCTGCTATCACTAGATTTGCAACTACATATTTAACATTATAAAGATTTAAGGAGTTAAGGCATAGCCCTTAGAAGCTATGTTTGTTTCTGAAGAATGGGATAGAAATTCATGAGCCAAAAAGCAAGAAGAAAAATAAGCTAAAAGAATTGTAATAAAAGATGATTCATTCTGGCATAGTGTATGCTATGCTTTGAAGACAACAGCACCTTTAGTTAAGATGTTCAGAATGGTTGATGGTAAGAAGGCCCCAGCTATAAGATTTATTTATGAAGCAATGAATAAAGCTAAAGAAGACATAGCAAGAGAGTTGGGCGGTCAAGAAGGAGCCTACAAAGAAATATAAGAAATCATAGATGAAAATTGGGATCTCCAGTTGCACCAATACTTACATGTTACTCCATACTATTTAAACCCTCAATTTCATTATAATAAGGAGTTTCATATTGATAAAGAGATAAAAACTAATTTATATGCATGCAGGGATAGGATTGTTTCTGAAGCTGACTACCTCAAAATAAATAATCAACTTGAGGATTTTTATTTGAAGAAGGGAATGTTTGGATTTAGAGCAACGTAAGTATATTACAAAACATGATCTCCTGGTATGTTTGTTCATTTATAAATTTAAATTTTAATGTTCATGTTCAAGCTTTCTACTTGAATATATATTTATAATATAATTTTCATTTTAATGTGGAACGTTGGTGGGCTCAATTTAGAGATGATGTACCTGAATTAAAAGCATTTGCAGTTAAAATTCTTAGTCTAACATGTTCGGCTTCTGCATGTGAGCGCAATTAGAGCACCTTCAATTAAATTCATACAAAGAGAAGGAATCGATTAGCTTAAGGACGAATGAACAAACTTGTATATATCATGTTTAATAAAAAGCTGAATGATAGACATATCAAATTACAACATCAAAGAAATGATGACAATGAATTATATCATTTACTTGATGATTTACAATCTGATGATGAATGTGTTACTCCAAAGGGTGCTAATGTTCTTGAATATGAAGTTGAAGGAGAAACTCGTGTCAATGAGGACAATGAAACAGTTACTGTGGGTATTGAAAGATCTATTGAATTGGGGCCATCTTCTACTCCCTAAATATATAAAAGAAGGAAACAAAATGGGATTGGAGCTTCAAAGATAATCTTAAATATAATGAATTAATTTTTATATTATTAATTTATTGTTTCATTTTAGAATACAACTAATGAAATGTTAAATGATTTGGGGGATAAGAAAAAAATATCATAAATGAAGAAGATTTTGAAGATGACCTTGACATAAATTATAAGGATTTTTCTGAAGACAGTCAAAGTGATAATGAGATTGCCTTGGGTCTTGATACTAAGGGTGTGTTTTAGTTTTGAGTGAGTATTTATTTTGAATTTTGTATTCCAATAATATTTATCTTCTAACAAATAATTATATTCATAATTTACTTATTATTTTATCATTTTTTGAATTATTTATATTTTTTTACTAATTTTTTTTATTTTGAGGCTTACGCTTTGTCTCACTCGGACAAAACGCTTCGATTCCTGATTCCGCCTTTTAAAACATTGTGACCTATTCACCTAAATCTATTTTTCCGTTCTTATCTTCTCAGTAAGTGTTTTTCCCATTTCTCCTCTATTATAATCACTTCTTGCTCAATCTTCCTAGTATCACATCTTAGCATGTGTTAAAATAATCTATAATTAGTTTGTTGATTTGTGTCATTAATAATTGCTTCATAATTAAGGCTTTGTTTAGATTGAATGAAAGTGGGGAGAATGAAATAAAACCCATTACTTTATTTCTTTCATTTCCTTCCAATCAAATTCCTAGCATCCAATCACAACCTTAGAATTGACATTATACGTATTTCGTGAATAACAAATGATCCACAGCTTGTTAGGGTTTGTGCTTCATTTTTAATGTATACTTGTGAGAAAGCATGGGTGTTTCATGAATAAATTGATCCATTAGTAGCAAGGGGATTACTGACTAATTAGACATTTAATTCATTTTCATAATAGTAAGTAATAGGATTAAGTCTTATTAAGTAATCTTGCCATCTAGATCTCATTTTGGTGAATACAATTTAATCAAGTTGGTAAAATATTTATGAAAATTACCTTAGACCTATTTGAATTAATCTAAACCCTAAGTACGAGAACTTCCTCTCTCTCTCTCTCTCTCTCTCTCTCTCTCTCTCTCTCTCTCTTTGTTGTTCTCTTTATTTACTTATGATTGTGGGATACCTTTACAAGTGAGGATTTGTTAGCGCGTTGACCTCCACTTAGAAAAAAAAAAGCAAAGCCTGCTGAAATCTCTGTTCAAATCCCTGTACAATCAGCTGCCCATCCTCTGCGATTTGGCGTAGTTTCGAACAGGCCACGCTCAAGTCCCGTCTCCCCCGATCTCTACTCAGATCTCGCTCCAACTCTCGTTGATAAGACGAAGATGGAATAGAGCCTTCAACGACTCCAACTCGCATATCCCCTATGTTCTTTTGATCCCGTCTCTAGCACCAAACTTCCAATCCTACTCCTATTCAAAGCCTTTCATCCAATCCTTCTTCCCGCAGTTTCTACCCAATTCCTCAAACCGCAGACACCCAACTCCCTCGACCTCATCCAGTTGTTCGACTCCTCTAGCCGCAAGCAGAGCCGATCCTGACGCTTTCAATCCAGATCCCGTCGTTCACACCCCGAACCGATAGCACCTAGTTGATCCCGATCGCGACCCCTTCGATCCCGATCTAGGCTCCCAACCTCTACTTTCTCACTACAGACCGTTGTAGCCCCACATCCGACCGATATGGCACCACCAGCTCTCACACGAATCTTCCCCATCTCTAGCCTCTTGTCTTCCACAAGCCACAAACCATAAAGCTCCCCAAGCTAAACCGTCGCACTCGACTCCACACCCATGACCCTTTTTGCTAAAGCCGAACCCCTCCAGTCAGTCGAAACCAGTCGAACTCCACCGTTCAACCCACATAAGCACCTTCCTCCCTCAGCTAAGCCCGCCAATCACACTACCCAGCCCGATCTTCCCTGTCATGCTTCACATTCGATTGGACTCCAGCTGATCTTCATAGCTCATAGCCAACCTGATCTCTCAACTGTCATGCCTAACCAGCCATTCGATCGACCCTCTATGCTGTAGTCCAACGACCAGTCGAAGTCGAGCCCTCCTATGCTCGAAGCCTGCAGCCTATCCACCTCCAGAGCCCTTTAATCTCCCTATTATTATTATTATTATTATTATTATTATTATTATTATTTAGTAAAAAAAGAAAAGAGAAAAGAGAAAAAAAAGAAAAAAAGAGAAAAAAGGAGATTTTGTGCTTACTCGTCGTCCACGCCTCGACACCGTCGTCGTCCTCGTTCACGAAGGTATAATGATCTCTCAAACTCAAAAAACTTCAAATCTCATTTTCGACGCTCGTGATGCACCGGAAAACCACCTATGCACGTTTTTCTTAGCGTAGTGGGAGGGAACTCAATGCGATGCTTGCATCGAGACGGGTAGGCCCTATACACGCTCGTGGCGGGGATAATCTTAAGTACCCATATACGTGCTTTAGTGCCTGCGGGGAAAAATTACGTATTTTCAAACATGTATCTCGAAGACCCATACACGCTCTTATAACGTGATGGGATTGAAAATCAAGGCCACGATATCGCCCGACACCTACCATACACGCTCTTATAGCGTGGTGGGAACAGGGGAGACGTTGAGAGGCTGCCGAAATTTCCAGCAAATAGAGGACCTGATTAGAGTAAAAGCACAGAGGACTTAAATGAACTACAGGAAATAGAACTTGAACGACTACAGGGAACTGAACATTAAATTAACGAATGCATAATCAAATTAAAAATACAAATGCAAAATAAACAAATCCTGGTCATTCAAGTAAATATAAATGAAGAAGCAAGAGGGATTCGTAGTGGGCAAATTCCCAGGCAAATGTACAAGGTCCTTTAATAAATATTGCAAACCCTCTTATTAACAATTATAATTGATAAGTAACCCTCACACCTCTCCTGTTTATGGAAGGAGTGTGATAGTTGAAATAAACACATTGATATGCTTATGAGCAAAGTGTGGAGGATGTGTGACGAATGTAGTGGCATCCCTATAGTCGACGCTAAGCGACATGTAGGCAAACTCACCAGTTTCCCATGGATACTGGGATTTAATGAACAATGAATGCGATGATTTTCCAACTAAGATGTGTTCGAAGAATTTGAAATAAATGCAGTTTACTCATAATCAATGTCATCTAACTGCAAACAAACATGTTAACCCGACTGCGAGCAATGACGAACGATATGCAAGGGATGCAACAGGTCTACAAGCAAAGCAAGAAAGTTGTAAAGGAGGTGGCCTCCTTGCTATCAATGTTGGTCAACTTGCAAATGAATGTATCAATCCACCTGTGAGCAGCAACAATGGATAGGTTCCAATATCAACTTGCAAACAAACATATCAATCACTCGCAAGCAAAAGAGGTCAATGAGCAATGAACAAGATGGTTTGATGCATTATATGAAGTTCAAAATACACAAAGTTTGTGCACAGTCAATGCCATTCAACTTTAAGCAAGCATGCTAACTTGCCCGCAAACCGTGGTAATGAAATCAAAATTGTGCAACATCCCTTCTATGGGTGATAATAAGTAGCATGCAACCAATGTAACGGCTCTCTTGCAAGCATGAATAGGAAGATTGCAATGAGTACGACATACTATCTACCATCGAAGGCAACTAAATGTGCTAAATACGAGCTCCTACGAGCCACAGTAGGAAGCTCGTCGTACACGAAGCAGCTTGCTTACAAGTAATAGTCGGGGATCTGAAATACATACTGTCTGCAGACAAAAGCAATGAGCCTGTGATAAATGCATGCATCTACAGGCCACTGTGGGAAATTTATCATGTATATAGCGGTCCGCATACGATGGCTAGTGACCTTTGGACATCCACTGATGACCTACAAACATATTCAACAAAGCTTGTAGTGCACGACAACTTGCATGCAAGAAGCCACAAATGCTCTTAGGCCGTAGCGCAACACTATGACCCACCTACAAGCAATGTTGGAAGATTCTTACTAAACACAGTTCGCCTACATGTAATAGTTAGTGGCTCATAAATGCCTAACATTGGACCACAAGCAGTGCCAACAAAGCCTACATTACGCGACAGTCTACCTACATAAAGTAGCAAATGACCCGTAGCGCAACGTTACGATTCACCTGTAAGCAGAAGCAGGGAATCAATAGTAAAAACTGCGGGCTACTGATGAATTGAGGCGACAAACTTGTGGAGCCAAGCTGTCACACCAAATGTCAGCTTGCTTGCAAGCGACAGGTAGGAGGCCCTTGACGCACTGCACAATGTATCTGCCGGTAGAAATATACTCATGCAAGTTGAATATTGAAGAAAATAACAGCTTGTAGAAGATGATATAATCTAAACAACGTCACTGGATCTACAACATTCATACAAGCGGATAGAAGACGTTTGCAGATTACATAATGAAACCTTGCATACTTGTCAGCAAGAGTCATTTGAACAGTTGGCTATATAACCGAATATTGCAAAAACATTCCCATGCATTAAAATGCACACTAACACATTCACATCAGTATATACACGTTGGGAAATACAAAATACATCATGCAAGCACATTATCCAACGTGTAAAAATGTGTTGAGCAGCAGCAGCACATTACGCTAACATACAAATATATCATGCACCGCATGCAAGCACTGAATCATTATGCTAATGTGTTATACAAGCAAACATGCAATACATGTATACATCATACATGTATATCATGCAAATATACTATACGCTATGTTAGCACATTAAACCACCACACTGCATATCAACACATCATGAAAGTATGATTAAGTAGTGCGCAAATGCCAATATACATGTATATCATGCAAATATACTATACACAATGTTAACGCATTAAACCACCACATTGCATATCGACACATCGTGCAAGTATGATTAAGCAGTGCGTAAATGCTTATATACATGCATATCATGCAAATATACTATACGCTATGTTAACGCGTCAAACCACTTGATGCAGGACTATATTGCTTTTAAATCAATGTGATAAGAATTTGCACGATTTTGAAAAGACAAGAATAATTAAGACTCTTAGCGATTTAAACGAAAAGAGAAAACGTAAGAGCGCCAAATTACATGATAAGCACTTGAATTATCAAAATAATATAGAATTACAACAACTTGCGGATGGAGTAGTTTTCAACAAAATTCCTAATCTAACAATAAGATACTAACATAGAAAGCACACTCAATCCTACGTTTACTAAGCATCCCTACATTTACTAAGCGGTGACAGCAGGCAAAACACAACTTGTGATTTGATCACCACCTACAAGATTAGTGAGATTTAGAAGATAAATAAAAAAAAGAGTGGAAGAAGTTTACCCTTGTTGAGAACCGGAGGCAAGGTGCCACTGAACGTGGCCAAGCTGTTCTTCAATGGCTTCGGCGAGAGTGTCTAAGATGCGCTCCACGTATCCCTCAACAGTATGATCAATCTCCGGATCAACGTCGAAGAAGGTGGAGTGGAGTATGTTGATGAAACCTTGCTCGTTGTAGGCAATGCCGAAATTAAGATCGGGATCGGCCATGCATTGATCTTGAAAGCTTGATGTATGGATGATGTTGGATGTTGCTTCCCTTGAAGACTCCTCTAAAGAGAAAGAGGTTTCTCTCAAACGTGAAGTGGAGAGGAGGGCAAGGGTGGTCGGCCAAAGGAAGAGGGTAGGGATTTAATTTGGTTTAGCTTTTGGAGAGCTAGGTTGGAGGGAAATTGAACTTTTGATTCCTCTAATTAATTCCTAACTTTGGAAATAATAAAAAAGGGAAAGGGGTGAGGGAGGGGGCGGGTAGGAGAGAGGGGATGGGCTATGATTTAATTCCAATGGGAGAGATTTTATTTTTGGAGAGGAATTAAATAGGTGGGGCATGGGGGGTTCGGCCAAGAGAGAGAGGGAGGGGAGCATGTGACTAGATTCAATGTATCTTGGATTTAAGGCAATAATTATTCAATTAATTCAGATTTGAATCAATTGATTTAGTTAAAAGACCTTTCCAAAAATAGGATTAATGAAATAGGAAAGGTATTAATCAATTAATTCAGATTTGAAGTAATAGATTTAATTAAGGTCCTTTCCAAAAATAGAATTAAAGCTTTAGGAATTAAATTTGAATTATTTCAAATTCAAATTTCTTCCAAAGGTAGGTTGGGTTAAGTAAGGAAAGTGGAGCTTTAGGAAACAAATTTGAAAGGGAAGTAGGGGGGCCGGCGGCTTGGTGAGGGAAAGGGAGGGCCGGTGGGATGGGGTGGTGGTGGTGGTGGTGGGGCCGGCGGTGGGAGATTGAGAGGAGGGGACGGTGA
Organism: Dendrobium chrysotoxum; assembly: GCA_019925795.1. Classification (NCBI taxonomy): domain Eukaryota; kingdom Viridiplantae; phylum Streptophyta; class Magnoliopsida; order Asparagales; family Orchidaceae; genus Dendrobium; species Dendrobium chrysotoxum. The sequence goes on from CM034303.1 coordinate 2,875,655, forward strand.
AGTGGGGCGGCGGCTGGTGGAGCTTGGGTGGTAGGTTGGGCGGCTATTTGTGGAGCTCGGGTGGGGGGTTTGAGCCGTGAGTGGGAGAAGGTGGGGGAGGGCCGGCGATGGTGAAGGGAGGAGGGGAAGAAGATAGAAGATTAAAGTCACGAACCCGACTCGTCAAGGTTGGTGGGTGATACACGAATCTCCCTCTCCTAGGGATCCTTCTCCTTAATCCTCAAAACTCTCACAAGAAAGTAACATGCATAAATTTTTTTTGATAATCATTCATTAACCTTAAAGAGAAACATAAGGGCTATAAATAGCCTCGTACAAAAGGACTCAAAATAAAAAAGACGACAACGCCCTTAGGGCTTACATATGACCTCCTTTAAGTAAGGAGTAAAAGCGGAAAACAAATACAATATAAATAATAAGAGACAAATAAAATACTAAAAAATAAATACATGAAATGACTTAGAAATACAACGACTCGATCGTGGCCGTAGATCGACGGGCACGTCTCTGATAGACTTTCCACGTGATGATGTCCCCATCATTCTTCCAGGTTGGGAGTAAGCTTGACTCCGTCGAGTAAGTGTCCCGAGTGCTCTCATAGATCTCCAATGCGTCAGGGTCAATCTGCTGTAGCTCCTAACGATCCAACCACGTGTCCTCTGACTCAGGTTTGCCTCTCCACCTGATCAAGTACCTCCGTCATCCCCCATCTCCTGTGGAGATGATATCATCACTCAGAATTGTGTCCACCTTTTCTGCCATGGGTGATTTGGGGATATTTGGTTTTGGGTTCTCACACGGTGGGGTCAGACAAGGCTGCTGTATGAGTGGATTTGATGGGTTTAAATCAGGACCTTCATATGCAACTAGATCTTCTATGTTAAAGGAGGGATTGATGTTGAATTCTGCAGGCAGATCTACTACATAAGCATTATCATTGATTTTCTTAATTATTTTGAATGGTCCAGCACTCTTAGATGCAACTTCTTAACTGTTCCCTACGGGAACCGTTCCGGACGAATCTGCACCATCACGGAGTCACCAACTTCAAAAGTTTTTAATTTTCGTCTAAGATCAGCATACAGTTTATAATCATTATTGCTCTTTTCAATTTGTCGTGCAATCTATTTATGAAGTTCATGCATATGTGATGCAAATGATGATGCAGACTTAGAAATCCTATACCTAGAACACATGGGAATGAGATCTAACGGATGTCTAGGTTTGAACCCATAAATAATTTTAGAAGGACTTAGGCCAGTGATTTGGTTCACAGAATTATTATAAGCAAACTCAGCTATGGGGAGTATGGAATCCCAATCCTTAATATGCTCGCCAACCAAGGATCATAACAGATTGCCTAAACTCCTATTGACTACCTCGGTCTGACCATCAGTTTGGGGATGAAAGACTGTGGAAAATTACAGTTTAGTGCTCATTTTAATCCAAAGGGTCTTCCAAAAATAACTGGTGAATTTGATATCCCTGTCTGATATAATGGTTTTGAGTAAACCATGTAAACGAACGACCTCATTGAAATAAAGTTTGGCAATGTAAGAGGCGTCGAATGTTTTGGAGCAAAGTACAAAATGGGTCATTTTGAAAAATTTATCGACTACGACACAGATGGCATCATTCATATGGATAGTCTTGGGCAGCCCTAAGATAAAATCCATGCTAACGTCCTGCCAAGGACAACTGGGGACAGGCAGAGGGGTGTACAACCCAGTGTTTTGCTTCTATTGCTTGGCTTGCTGGCAGGTGTGTCACCTGCTGACCATTTTACCAACATCCCTCTTCAGACTGGGCCAAAAGAAATGATACTCCACAGCTTCTATCGTTTTATCCCGACCGAAGTGTCTAGCGAGGCCTCCGGTGTGGAGTTCCCAAATAAGAAATTCCCTAAGGGAGATGCTAGGGATGCAAAGCTTTTGGGATTTGAAGAGATAACCATCCTTCAGAAGGAAATCGTCCACTAGGCGGGTGCTGCATGCGGACAGGAGAGAATAAGTCTTCTTGAAGTCGGGGCATTCCAAATAGTCCTTTTTCTTCTGGTCAAATCCCACAATTTTGGCTCTCATTTCAGTGGTAGTCATCATACGACGACTGAGAGCATCAATAGCTTTATTCTCAACTCCCGCCTTATGTTTAAGGGTGTAGGTGTACTCCTGAAGGAACTCGACTCATCGACCGTGGCGTGCGTTCAACTTCTTTTGGGAGTTGATATAACGTAGAGCCTCGTGATCCGAGAAAATAACGAACTCTTGTGGGAGCAAGTAGTGTCGCCAATATCTAAGAGATTGGATCACTGCGTAAAACTCTTTGTCATATGTAGAATAACGATGCCGAATATCATTTAGCTTTTCACTGAAATAAGCTACCGGGTGACCTTCCTGGGATAGGACTTCTCCAATTCCGACCTCGAAGCGTCGCAGGTCACTTTGAAGACTTTGGAGAAATTAGAAAGTCTCATCACTGGGGCTTCCATCATTCTTTTCTTAATCTCATCAAAAGTTCTGGTGGCGGCCGAGGTCCAGTGGAAATTACCCTTCTTAAGACAGTCGGTGATACTACAATGGTGCTGAAATTACGGATAAATCTTCTATAGAAGGTGGCTAGTCTGTGGAAGCCGCAGACTTCCTGGATGTTTTGGGGAACTGGCCATTCTACAATGGCCCTCACTTTCTCGGGATCTGCAGAGACCCCTTGGGCTGAAACGATGAAGCACAGAAAGATAACATGGTCCACAAGGAAGGTACATTTCTTGGGATTGGCATAAAGTTGTTCCTTCCTGAAGACCTCGCAAACTTGCCTTAAGTGGTCCAAGTGCTGACTCACTAACTTGCTATAAATAAGAATGTCGTCAAAGTAGACGACGACAAACTTTCCCATAAAATGGCGCAACACTTGGGTCATGATCCTCATGAAAGTACTCGGGGCATTACTCAACCCGAAAGGCATGACTAACCACTCATAGAGACCATCCTTGATCTTAAAGGCAAATTTTCACTCATCTCCGGGTCGAATCCGGATCTGGTGGTATCCACTCTTGAGATCAATCTTGGAGAAAAGAGTGGCTCCCGTTATCATATCGAGCATATCGTCCAACCTCGGGATAGGAAAACGATATTTGACGGTGATTTTGTTGATAGCACGGCTATCAACACACATCCGCCAAGACCCATCATTCTTGGGAGTAAGAAGGGCATGTACAACGCAAGGACTAAGGCTTTCTTTTATAAAACCCCGCTGTAATAACTCATCTACCTGCCTTTTGAGTTCATCATATTTTGTGGGGTTCATGCGATAATGGGGCAGGTTAGGAAGGGAGGCTCAAGGGATAAAATCTATGACATGCTGGATGTCTCTAAGTGGGGTTAAATGATCTGGGAGATCATCAGGGAAGACATCAGCAAACTGACCCAGTATGGGTTGGACCTCCAGAGGGATGGGTTCATTAGACTCGGTGGGAGTCTCACGATCGACTAAGGCGTATAGGGGCATGCCTTGGGCAATTTAAGAATCTAGAACCTTGGCGGTGACCAGGTTCAGCCCCTCCTTGAGCTTAGTAGGGTTGGATTTTGAGTCATCCTTAACCCGGGGCTGCGATGACAAAAGCTTGATCTTTTTGCTAGCATATTCTAACACGCAGGTGTTCGAACGCCCATAGATGTGGATATCATTATCAAAAATCCATGGACGCCCCAAAAGGATTTGTCCAACATCCATCATCAGCAAATCACACCAAACATTCTCCTTATAATCAGCGAAGGAGATCAATATGAAGTTTCGTTCCTGCACCTCCAAGGAAGTGGAGTTGACCCAGGCTACCTTATAAGGGTTGGGGTGAGGAATGACAGACATACCCAGTTTAGACACCATGCTGGAGGAAACAGCATTGATGCAGCTGCCATTATCCATGATGACCTTACAGTTCTTATCTTTGATTTTGGTGTAGGTGTGAAAGATCGAAGTCCTACGCCAGTCATCGGTGGTAACAGGGTGTGACAGTGCACATCTCACCACGCAGATGGGAGAAGTGTCCAATTTTTGAAGGCAGTGGAGGACAGCGGTGTCATCATCCTCCTCAAAGAAATCGCCTTCATCTTCCACTTGGTGGACCTGATCAACCTCGGGCTCAAGATCCTTCTTAGTAATCTTCTCGATAATCGAGACTTTGTAGGGACTGGAGCACTGAGAAGCGATATGCCCATACCCCTGGCATCGAAAGCACTTGGTCCCGGGACTGGACCGAGGGGTATCCGGAGTGGGAGGTTTGTTTCTAAAATCAGGTCGGGGTGCAGGAGGACCATTGGATGGTCGGGTAGTGCTCCCTGGGGTCGGTCGGGCAGTGGAGGTGTGAGGAGTGGAGCTACGAGAAGGTCTAGAGTCGTGGTGACGACTAGGGTGCTAGGACCGACTCTCCTTAAGGTCTAACACTAAGCTGTAGGTATTTTTCAGTGTAGCAACGTTCTGGGCAAACAGCTCGTTGCGAAGATCCTCTCGCAACCCGGTACGAAACATAAACAGAATCTGCGCGGGGGTAGTGGACGTCTCCCCTTTGCAACGGATCAGATAATCATTAAAGGATGCGATGTAATCCTTGACCGGTTTACTACCCTGAGTCAACCTATGCCACCTATCCAAGAGCCTAGGGAAGTACGAGGGAGGCAAGTACTTCTGCTTAAGCTCACACTTCATCGATAACCAATCAGTGATAGGGTACTCATTTTGGGACTCCCTAAGGCTTTCTAAATTAGACCAAAACTGACTAGTCCTACCAAGGAGTTTCATGCTGGCAAAACTGACATTCCTAGCCTCGGAGATGTTATACCACTTAAAGAAACTATCCATACCTTTGATCCAGTCCAGAAAGAGCTGGGGATCGAGGGTACTGTCGAATGTGGGTGCATCGACCTTGATATTTTTCATCAGTGGGAGATCAGGATCATGGTGATGATCGTGGCCATAGATTGACGACTACGCCTCTAATCGATTTTCCAAGTGTTGATGTCCCCATCCCCACTACACTGCATATCAACACATCATGCAAGTACGATTAAGCAATGCGCAAATAAATATGCCAATATACATGCATAAATATAATTAAATATCTGTATGGGCCCGGACGAGCGTGATGTATGCACACACATAACGTCTGAGGATGCTGCACGGGTCAAGAAGTGAATTAAGTTCGAGCCTGATCCTTCTATGTGAATAGATTGGAGTCGACATGGCTCGAACCATCAAATAAATATACAGTCGTAACGTTGACCGGGATATTTATTTTATATCTTCATATTAGGCCTTTAAGGTCTATAACAAGAAAAATCCGTAAATAAAGGCATCAAGTCGACGACGAACCTGATCTTCTATCAGCAAGTAAACAGAGTCAGCAAAGTTCGACCAATAAAATGAAATTGCCCATAAAACCCCGATGATGACCGTGTTGACAGAAAATCTCAACTGGGAGGGACCTCAAATATTCAAAATGTCTCTCAAATTACCATAAAATACATTCAAATCAACTTCAATGTCACCCCAATGATGGCCGTGTTGAATGTAAATTTCAACCGGAGGGGTTAATTCACAAATACCCATTAGAGACTTAAAATCTTGCATTCATTGATAAAAACTAATATTAAAACTTGAAATTTAATTACCTAAACACTTAAAGCAAAATACCCATCTACCCTCCGTAACAGTTTGTCGAGGTGGATAATCTGAAAATCACTTAATCTCACAAAGAGCGAATGTCTAGTTGAGAATATCAATAGGATTCATTCTCAATCCATCTCTTGCCAGTAAGGATGTGACACACATCCTCTAATCGGTGGTTTCGCCGCAAAATGGCACCACAGATTAACGGTTATGACCGGGACCCTTTGACTGGATGGTTTTGTCGCCAAATGGCACCATTAAATTACTGTCATGTTAGAGCCCGTATCTCCCCAATGGCTTCAAATCCTTGAGTACTGAATCAATAAGATATGATCGATCGGACACAAAGCCCTCTGTTAGTTAATGTGGATTCAAATCTGTCCCCTTAGGCAAATATTCACCCCGTGTCTACAAGGTACCCTTGGACGAAGCAACCCATGGCTGCCGACAAGGATCTTTCGATCAGGTTGGTTTGACTACCTCCTCTGACTAAGTAGACTACGGACCAAGATGACCCGGGACGATAGAACCATGGGATCCTGATAAGATCTATCATCATTCCCCCCACCATCCACTTTAAGTACCCGGTGGTGAATTTCTAATTTTAAATATTTCAATTTTCAAATACCTAAACATGCTGCTATTATACGCCGGATACTATGTATTTGTTTGATGACTGGCCTTAATCGGAAGTTCTCTCTCATTATTGGAAGGGGATTAACTATAGGGGCTTGCGCCTAAAGGAAATCTGAACTCAGATCATAAAGTCTTTACAAAATGAGGGTGAAATCTCTTGGTAATGTCTTATTCAATACCCAATCTTCCTTATGAAAATTTGCCTCGGAACCTATTCATTAAAACTCTCCTCGACGACCCGAAAGAAAGAAAGGGGCCGCGAAGAGGCCGGGGCGCAAATTTTCAGAGCCCACAGGATTATATGATTGTTAAGAGTTTATCTTCCCTCATTAACGATGAGCCACTGCTGAAAACTTTTATAGCCTCCATTGTAGGCTTTTATTATAGGACTTTGTGGTAGTCATCATTTAGGACTTTGTGATAGCCACCATTTTGATTAAAAATTTGACTCCACGCTTAATACGACCGTAGTATTCATACAAAGCATGTTCACCTTTTTTGCATTGATTTAAAATTTCATGCAATTGATCTTTGTATTCACCAAATGATAGATTTTGCTATTTCATTTTATGTTTTAGTTCAACCTATGCAGGTTTAGTTATACTGAAAACACTTTGCCAAAATATTTGAACATAAATAGTTTTGATTTAAGACATTCAAACTTTTTAAAAATAAGATAGTTGGAAATATTAAAAAAAGTATTCCAAATTATCAATCCAACATAAAAATTTCTCATTTTTATTCCATAAACGTCCAATTTATTTAGGTCATCATTAGTAGTTTTTGTATTCTTTTGGAATCAAGACTTACATGATTTTGATATAATCAATTTTTTATTTTTTTTTATGGACCCAAATATTATGTCCTACATTTACTTGACTTAACCATAATCCCTATACTTATTTGATATAAGATGGTTTAGAGTCTAGGTTATAATGCAACTTAGGATAAGGTGCACAATAAAAACACACAATAAAGAATGAATATAAAATTTTAGTAATAATCCAGCTTCATATTGTAGAAAGAATCAAACACGTATCACACTAGGCAATACTTCAATTACACACATCATAGATTAAATAAATTTATCAAGAACAATGATAGAAGTCACCCGAAAAAAGATTCAAGCTTCATGTTGTTAAAAAGTCTCGCTCTTGAAAGTACCTATTAAGTTTTGCGAAGCGCTTAAAGGATACACATCTAACAATGCTGACTCAATAGTTTGTAAAAACTGTATTTTATTTCACTACTCGAATCGAACTTATGGGACTGATTTCTTTGTCACTACAGAGGCTCTTCAGCTAGCATTGATTCCATCAGGATGGCTGCATCCACACTGCTTAATTCTAGCAACAGGCTGCCTAAAATATTCTATACAAATGTTCCAAATGCATATATGGAAAATATCCAAACTTCAGTTGCTCCCAAAATTGGCCTTACATTTCACTCTGAGAAAGAATATTACCATATAAAGGTATTTGCTCATCTGATTGTCTTGTTCTCTATCAGTGTAGAGATATCTTTTCTGGCTTGATCCTTTGATACTTGAGTAAGATTGACTAAGACTTTATAGAAATTTTAACTTCGATGCTTTGCGGGAAAACTTTACTCTTTTAACTTTTTAAGCTAGGTTTCTGACAAGTGCAGACCAGATATAACTATTACATGTAAGTGTATGGTCACGGAGAGCAGACAACTAGAAATATACAAGGTACAAGTTATTTTCATACAGTTTTCTTACCATGGCATTGGTTTATAGTGCTACTCTTTCGTGATATCAAAACCTCTATTTAATTGTATATATTTATCTTGGAGTATAAGATACAAATTTATAATAGCATTTGTTATGTAGCACATCCCAAATGTCTCAGATTCTTAGTTTTAGGTCCTTCGCTTTGGTATGATAAGTTGTGTTACTAATATTCCTGTCTTGAAAGAACGTTTCTTGTCTAAAGTAAATTCTCAGCATCATGACCATGATGGGACTAGTTTTTTTTTTTTTTTTGGTGATGAATTTCTCTTAGTGTCTTTCTTGATATATTTCTTTGGATTCGTATCTTTGCTGGTATAGTTATGAATACAAACTGAACTTTCCACGAATTGGAGAATCTCCATGGAATTGGACTATTTTTTTACTATATGTTGTACGGCAGAAACTCAAGCTGATAAATCCAGTGAAAAGCTGTCGGGATTTTAGTTTAATATTCATATTGGTGTTGAGCTTTGTTGTGAGGTTTATAATAAGCAGTTTAAGTTTAATAAATTTGCCTTTGTTTGATTTTTAAATTTTAATGAAGTGATGAGTACCCAAGTTGTCTTGGTGGTGGTACCTTCGTTCTTAAGATGACCAAAAATATGGGTTTCTTCACAGTATATTATTATTTTATTATCTTTCAAAAATCTTTGGTTATTTTTAGTAGCATTAGACATTTACGATTTTCTCCTGTTAATAAATACTGTTACTAATTAGTTCTGTTATATCAAACACTTCAGTTCTGATTTACCTGACTTCTGGGTACACTTCCTCTGCTATCTGTTTTACATGCTCATACGATTTTATTTTATTTCATATGTTCCTTTTCCATTGTAGGTGCTAGCAGCTTACTTTTTGGTCTGATAAATCAATTTTAGAAACTTTCTTTTAATGATAAGAGCCAAAATGATCACTGATTATTTAAAAGTCTCATTTTCATCTCTTGAATCTTTAAATAAGGACCTAAATAATCTTAAGGAATGACTAATTTTGTCCCTATTTAAAGAGTCAAGGGGTCAAATTGATACTTTTATACAAGGGATCAAATTGGTATTGTTATATAATCGGGAACCATTTTGATCCTTCAAAAAAGTTAAGGGATCAATTCAGTCATTTTCTCTTTTCTTTTATTATCATTTGACAATACTACTATCAAAGTATTCATAATTTGCTGAAGGCAAATTGTTAGGTTCAATTTAACAAATTTATTAGGACTATTTAGGCTATGAAAAGTGTCATTAGGAACTGATTATGGTATGAAAGTTTCATATCTATTGTATCTACGAGACACAAAAATAATGATTTTATCTTCACAAGTTGCTTTATATGAATGTGGATGTGGTTCAGACTTTAAATTCATAAAATCTATAGTAGACTAAGGTTTCGTTTGGGACGGCTTTTTTGTTGCTTCTTAAAGCAGCTTTTTAGTACAAAAATTTAAATTTTTATACTAGAAAATTACTTTAAGAAGCAACAAAAAAGTCGTTCCAAACGAAGCCTAAAATATAACATTCATATAACCTCCACTATCAATTATAAGCTTAAAAGAATTTAAGTTATATTTAATGATTTGTAGTTCTTTTCCAATCAGATTTAAACTTAGGGGAAGCCATGATGCAACAAATGACATCCAAAGAAAAATCTACTATAAATCCTCAAAATCACTAATATGTTCATCAAATTCATGAATAATATTGAAATCATCAATTTCATTATCTCATTTACATTTATATTCAAATTTCTATTGGGATGCTTTTTAGCTTACCGACTAATTTGATGGTACTCAAAATATTTCTTTGAACAATGTTAGAACGAGATGTATATGTAGTTGATTTCATTTTAGTTGCAGTTGGTGCAATATATTGAACTTTATTGCTTTGGAAAAAATGTGCACTACACAAGCTTTTGAAAATCAGACCAGTCATCGAATATTCAACCAGAACAATAAAAGTTTCAAGGGTTTAATTCGATGTTGAACCATGTTGACGTAATAATTCTTAAAATTATTTAATAATTACATAAATGATGTGAAATAAAGAGATATTTTATGAAATACAAAACATCTACATTACATAACCTACATAAATTTAGATTTAATAACCTATGTTTAAACAATAGAAAAAAAAATTAGAAGTTCAACATTTCAACATCAAATTTATGATAAATCATAGGACTAACCTCTTATTTTTACAGTCATAATCCATTAAAAATCTTCCACTATCAGAGAAGCTATGCTCTTAAGAATTAATTTAGGAAGAGAAACCTAGTGTCAGCTATATGACAATTAAAAACAAGTTCAAATGAACTATTGAAATGATCAAACGGTTTAAATTAAGTCACCAATGGTTCCATAGTTTGGTGGTCGGTTCTATTATAGGGCAGTTTTTTTATTGGACTGAGTTGGTGCATTGGTTAGCAGTTTAATTGGTAGGTTTAGCTTGGTTTTTATAACCATGGTATTACCCAAACACCTAGTAACCTCCAACGTTTAAAATTGCGTAATTGGGTGTTAAGACATTATATTTTCGTGAGATGAAGTGTAAGTTTTAAACAGGTCAATGACAAATTATGTACATGAATTATTACAAGTATCGAAAATATCAACAAAAAAAATCAGGTATCATGTTGATAAAAGTATTTGACTTTCCTATAAATTAGGTTGTCACACTTGTATCACACTCAAAGGAATCGCACATTCAACTTGCACTCACAAGATTGAAACTAGATAGAAAAATTCTATTCAAGCCAAAATTGTGTATTACAAGTCTTAGATAAACTGCTTATACTCATAACTTAGGCTAGTAGCTAAAGTTGACATATGATCAATCTCAATTTGAATAGAAAGGATATTTTTCATAATTTTATTTTAGCTTATTTTTCAATCATGAAACTTTTATAAAATGAGTATGATTTCAGATTTTATGAAATTTTAAGATAGTTTGATTTTGTATCAAGCATACAAAAGCAACACTCTAAATCATAGTTTAGATATTGAGATAATGATTCCTTAATTACATGATGTAGCACTCAAATCAAAGAAAATTTTTGAGCCAGTGTAAAAATACATCTAGAACTGTATCAATCGATTTGATGTTAAGAAAGTTGTGTAGCAGTACTTTTAGTGATGTGCATTACAAGTTTGTTTTTTTATCAAAATTGAACAATTGTCAATTCTTTTAAAAAATTACTAAAATAGATTACTAAACTATTCTTGGCTTGTGCGTTGTGGCTATGTTTTCTTACCCCAAACTTTGTTTCTTTTTATATTGTAGATCGAAGATAATCTAATGCGGCATCTAGTGGCAGATATATCTTGCCTCAATATGGAGCTAGACCTTCGACTGCTGCTGGTCACGAAAAGGAAAATGAAAATCATTGATGTGAGACATTTGTTATGTTGTGTTATTTTGAAGTGAATATCTCTGGCAAGAGTAGTTCATTTTATTTTTAAATTTTTTTTCAGAATGAGGAAAATGATGCTATGAACGAGCTAGTAAGTTCTGCTGTAATAGATCCAGATGTGAAAGGAGGGCTCAGATGGCCTCTTGGTAAACAATCTGCTGCTGAGCGGTTCAGTGTGATAGGAGTCTGGCATTGCAAACGTGTTGTTCTAAAAAGCAATTCGATGAGGCTTTTGCTAAGGCATGCTGATCGATTTGATTTTACTAACTCAACTGGAGAGGTTTCTACTGAAGTATCTTTGAAAATGACTGAAATAACAAAGTACTTGATGGTGAGTTTTTTGCATATGTAATTCTGTTCCCTTCCCCTTAGTTTCTTTTGGTGGTCTCTATAATGAAGATGTTGTGTTAGCTTCCCTTAATTGCCATCGTTTTCTTCATAGGCATCTACTTATTCTGAAGCTAAAGGCTTCATTTGGGATAACTTTTGGCCACTGATTTTTTGCTACTTTTAAAAAATCTTTGTGCTAGAAAATTGCTGTAGAAGATAGTATCATAAATGAAGCCTAAAGCTTATTAATGATTTTATAGACTTGAAATTCACCCATTGAGCATACTTGATTCATTATTTCTTGGTAATGAAAAATTCTCATTCTGTGGAGCATATGAAGCAATCAGTCTATAGTTCTACAAATTTTCAGAATTGCTACATTCCATCTCTCTTGCTGGCTGCCCAAAATTTTCAATTCTTCATCCAACCTTTGTGTTAATTTTCTGTAGGAAGGAGATATGGAAACAGGCCTGCTGGAGGTGATGGTTCAAGAGTTAGTGAAGCTGTTTTGGGACCACTTACTAAGGTGCAATGATCTAACATCAACTAAGCCTATTTGACAATACCTTCAAGTACTTTTCAGCCTGCAACTTTTGCTTGTCAATTGTCAAAGATACTATTTGTGTAGGCAGGGAGGCATCCACTTCTTCTGCTTTGTTAATTAATTTTCAGTTATCATTTCTAGCAGCTAACAGTAAGTTCTGACTAATCAGACATTAGAAGAAAATTGCAAAGAAAAGTGGACAGTGCTCTAAAACTAGATGTTTGTATGTTTCATTCTCTTATTTGGCTATCATCACAGTAAAGCTTCATGAGATCATTATTTTTTCGCTACTTTCAAGACTTTTTTGTGCTATAAAACTATTATAGAAAATAGTAAGAAAACTATCTCAAACGAAGCCTAAGAGTCTTCTCAGATCATCACCACGCTGATGTTTGGATATTATTTCAAATTTACCTCTTGAGGGTTATAGTTGTAAGAAAATTGATGTCTGATTTTTTTATTAAAATAATAATAATAATAATATACACAATAGCTTAAAAAAATGCAATAACTTTTACAAGAACAATTTCGCAACCATAGTTCAATCAAACAAATATAGTAGTACATTATTCTGAGACAATTCCTATCAAAACATTGAAAAAAAAATTTATGTTGGGGGGTATTTGGTTATTTTCATCATGCATCATATAATATTATTTCTCAATAAAATTATTAGATAATATAATTATTTTTCTTTTATGATTGTATTTGTAATGACTAATAGTTTAATCCTATTTGTTTAATAATTTGTGTTGAGAGATATAACAACTGGTGTAGAAAGTCAAATTGTTGTTGATCAATACATTCTATAGATTTATAAGAAGATGAAAGATATACTAAATTTTGAGAGTCTAATCAATTATTCTTGAATAAAAAGAGATATAAAATAAGATTTATTTTAATTTTTAGAGGCCAAGATCTCTCAAGAGAAAAAACTTTGAAGTGAAATAGGCAATGCAAGAATACTTTGAAAAAAAAAAATAATAAATCATTTTTTGTCCAAACAAAAGAGCCAGCTAGCTGCCCAATTTCTCTCCCATGATAGTCCAATTAACATAACCATTTATCCGCCCCTCTCGTCATTTCTCTTTGTGCCTAGATGCCCTCGCTACGATGCGGTTTATTACTAGCACGATGCCATCACTTGACCTGGTGCCTGCACATCACATCAACACCACCTGTGAATTCTACTTGCGTACAATGCCACCACCACGTTTGCTACTTGCATGCCGTCGCATTCGTATATGCCTACCCTCTATACCCTCAAAAGAAAAGGTGGTTCCGCCTTTCTTTCTCAATGAATATGATGATCAAGAAAAGAAAGTGATGAGGCCAACGTTGTGAGGGACGAGATCTACTACTCCAAATTCAACTAAGTTTGTGATACCATTATTAGTTCTTACATCAAAAAGAAGAAAGAAATGGAGGCCCACCAAAAGAAGGCACATTATTTACCCTTTTACAAATATAAGCATCAAATGAGCCACAATGTGCCGTTACTTTATGATAAGCTTTTGGTCATTACTTCATTTAAACAATAGAAATCGATTTATCACTCTTTTATGAAATGCTTAGGATGGCTTTGAGATTAGATTATGGATTAATGAGTTTGCCACAAATATTTAGGGTTGAATATAGATTTGTTTTCTTTTAAAAATAGAGTTGGAGATGTTATAGGAAGATAATAAAATATTAGAAGATTATCATACAATTGCAAACTCATTTGGGAATAAACACAAGTTAATTTTATTCGTGATTAGTGAGTAGAAGGGCAGAGCTGTAGTGGGGCCCATCAGCACTACAACAACTCACCTATCAGCCCTTTTTTTTTTTCGAAACAAAAGTCTTGGAATCTAGTAAAATGAAATAATCTAATTAAATTTTGAAGGGTTTTGAAAATTTAGAGGTGTCAATAAATAACCTGACCCACCAACCGAATCCAGGCCTAACCCAAAAAATTAGGGTTCAGGTTGACCCATTTAATAAATGGGTTCGGGTTCGAGTTCGAGTTCAGATCAAGCATTCTGACCTATTTATTAAATAGATTAGATTCGGGTTGACCTGCCAACCCGATTTCAACTAAAAAAATACTCATTTAATATTTTTTCTTAAATACTTCAAAAATTTTACCAAACGCTTATATATATTTATTTGCATAAGGCATTGATCTCTCCCCAACACAGTAGAAGGTGGTGAGTATGTGCTCGGCGTTGGAGGGAATGGAGACGACGATGGTGTGGCAGGTGGCGAGGCCGGAGAGGGTGATGAGGTTCGATGGAGAGGCGGCAAGGACATCGGTGTACCAATGGAGGAGGCGGCGGCGGTGGTTGCGGTGGAAAGGGATGAGACAACCTATAAGAGGGTGGGATTGGGAGCTTTATGAGGGTGCTTTGGCAGCTGGAGATAGAAGCTTGCTTGATGACCGGAGAACTTACTGATGTGATGAGAAATGCAGATAGAGAAAGATGGGCAGAGAGAGAGAGAGAGAGATAACGCCCGTTGGCTATGTTCTATCCTCCATCGTCTGTTAACTACGGTCCTCCCGACTTTCGTCGCCTATCAACTACAGTCCTCCTGACCTCTGTCGCCTGCCGACTAAGGTCTTTCCGACCAAATAAATATGTCTACATTGATTGCTATAATTCTCACCATGTAATGCATTCTATATGATGTATATTCATTACATCAAGCCAAGGCCTTCTCCCGAGGAAGGGCCTCATTTGTAATCGACTGCAAACATTAGTGGATTCATTCAAACTGGGCTAGGCCCCGTGGTTTTCCCCCTTTTTCAGGGGTTTTCACGTAAAAACTCCTGGTGTCTCATATGAATGCAACACCCTCTCTCTTATCTGATTACGTGCTGGATCTTCGTACAATGCTAAGACATTAAGCTTTATATTTCTCTACCGCCGCGAATATTCCAGGACGCAACAGTTTGGCGCCGTCTGTGGGAACGTGGTTCCCAATTAGGGGCAACTATTGCTCCAATTTTAAAAAAAATTGCTCATGTCAACATCCTGATATTAGCCATTACTGCATTAATTTCATAAGAATCAGATGCAAACTGGGGGCAACTTTTGCTCCAACCTAAAAAGATCGCTCGTGTTGACGTCCTAGCATCAGCTATTGCTGCATCAATTTCATTGGAATTAAATGCAGACTGGGGGCGCAACCTTGACTACAACCGTGGTTACGAAGATTTGTCCAACTCTTCCAATATCCAAGATAATATCTTAAGATCATACAGCTTCAAGCAAATGCAACAATGCTTCCAATAATTTTCAAGCTTTATACAGTCCCTAGTTGGACTTCTACTCTTTTGGTAAGGTCTTGATCTCGACCTTAAAAAGGTAATAACGGTATAAAGATAGATCATTCTTCATCCTTGATTTGGCATACACGTGGCATTTGCCCCTCCCAATCAAGGCAAAATTGATCCCAGGGGGATCCAATTCGACCTCTTCCACACAGGTTAACGTCATCGAGCAAAGTCTCTGACATACAACCTCGGATAGGTCATACATCCTTGGTGGATTCTCTCGACCTCTTCCACACAGGTTAATATCATCGAGTAATGCCTCTGACATACAACCTCGAATAGGTCATACATCCTTAGTGGATTCTCTCGATCTCTTCTACATAGGTTAACGTCATCGAGCAAAGTGCTCTGACATACAATCTTGGATAGGTCATACATCATTGGTGGATTCTCTCGACCTTTTTCAAGCTAATATAATTGGTGCATCACCTGACCAACTCTATCAAGCCAGTCAAATCCCACTAATATGGTTCATCTGACCTCTGTCGCATGACAATGGTCTTTACAACCTTTGACAGCTACGATCCTTTCAATCTTCATCGCCCGAATATGATCCTTTCGGCCTTCGTCTTCTAAAAAGGGTCTTTCCGACCTATGTCACCAAACTAAAGTCTTTCCTGGCCTTCGCCGCTTACAGATTATGATCCTTCTGACCTCTGTCACTTGATAAAGAACTTTACGACAATGTTAGACTTTGTCACATCATTGGAACTCCCCTAGTAATTTCTCCTCAAAATTATTTCAACACAAAGAGGGGTCCTAGCCCAGGACCAGGGGAAGGCCTATACTGGAAGCAAGGATGAAAGAAAGAATAGTGCTCTCCTACCGTTAGATTTCTGCCTGACCTCCAAGTGATGTCGGCCTTCTGCCCGACCTCAATGTGACGTCAGTTTTGCATCTGACTTCCGAGTGACGTCGATCTTCTGCCCGGCCTCCAAGTGATGTCGGTCTTCTGCCCGACCTCCAAGTGATGTCGGCCTTCTGGCCGGCCTCTAGGTGACGCCGGTCTTGCACCTGACTTCCGAGTGACGTTGGTCTTCTGCTCGACCTCCAAGTGACGTCGGCCTTCTGCCCGGTCTCCATGTAATGTCGGTCTTGCACTCGACTTTCGAGTAACAGCAGTCTTCTGTCCGACCTCCAAGTGACGTCGGCCTTCTGCCTGGCATCCATGTGACGCCGGTCTTACACCCGACTTTCGAGTTATGTTGGTCTTTTGCCCGACCTCCAAGTGACGTCGGCCTTCTGCCCGGTCTCCATGTAGCGCCAGTTTTGCACTCGACTTTCAAGTAACATCGGTCTTCTGCCTAACCTCCAAGTGACGTCGGCCTTCTACCCGGTCTCCATGTAACGCCGGTCTTGCACCCGACTTCCGAGTGACGTCGGCCTTCTACCCGGCCTCCAAGTGACGTCGGATTTCTGCCCGACCTCCAAGTGAAGTCGGCCTTCTACCCGGTCTCCATATAACGCCGGTCTTACACCCGACTTCTGAGTGACATCGGTCTTCCACCCGACCTCCAAGTGACGTCGGGCTTCTTCCCGGTCTCCATGTAACGCCAGTCTTGCACTCAACTTTCGAGTAACGTCGGCCTTTTGTCCGACCTCCAAGTGACGTCAGCCTTCTACCCGGCCTCCAAGTGACGCCGGTCTTCTGCCCGACCTCCAAGTGACGTCGGCTTTCTACTCGGCCTCCATGTAAGGTCGGTCTTGCACCCGACTTCCAGGTGACGTCGGTCTTCTGCCCGACCTCCAAGTGACATCGGTCTTCTGCCTGACCTCCAAGTGACATCGGCCTTTTGCCTGGCCTCCATGTAACGTTGGCCTTGCACCCGACTTCCGAGTGACATCGGTCTTCTGCCCAACCTCCAAGTGACGTCGGCCTTCTGTCCGGTCTCCATGTAACGCTGGTCTTGCACTCGACTTTCAAGTAACATCAGTCTTCTGCCCGACCTCCAAGTGACGTCGGCCTTCTACCTGGCCTCCATATGATGCTGGTCTTACACCTGACTTCTGAGTGATGTCGGTCTTCTGCCCGACCTCCAAGTGACGTCGGCCTTCTTCCCAGTCTCCATGTAACGCCAATCTTGCACTCGACTTTTGACTAACGTCAGTCTTCTGCCCGACCTCGAAGTGACGTCGGCCTTCTACC
The DNA here is from genome assembly GCA_019925795.1 of Dendrobium chrysotoxum. NCBI lineage: Eukaryota > Viridiplantae > Streptophyta > Magnoliopsida > Asparagales > Orchidaceae > Dendrobium > Dendrobium chrysotoxum. The sequence goes on from CM034303.1 coordinate 2,893,446, forward strand.
CAATCTCCATGTAACGCCGGTCTTGCACCCGACTTTCGAGTGACGTCGGCCTTCTGCCCGACCTCCAAGTTACGCCGGACTTCTGCCCGACCTCCAAGTGAAGTCGGCCTTCTACCCGGTCTCTATGTAACGCCGATCTTGCACCCAACTTCCGAGTGACGTCGGTCTTCTGCCCGACCTCCAAGTAACATCGGCCTTCTGCCCGGTCTCCATGTAACGTCGGTCTTCTGTCCGACCTCCGAGTGATGTCAGCCTTCTGCCATGCCTTCAAGTGACGCCGGTCTTCTGCCCGACCTCCAAGTGACGTCGTCCTTCTGCCCGGCCTCCATGTAATGTCGGTCTTGCACCCGACTTTCGAGTGACATCGGTCTTCTGCCCGACCTCCAAGTGACGTTGGCCTTCTGCTCGATCTCCATGTAACGCTGGTCTTGCACTCGACTTTCGAGTAACGTCGGTCTTCTGCCCGACCTCCAAGTGATGTCGGCCTTCTGCTCGGCCTCCATGTGACGTCGGTCTTACACCCGACTTCTGAGTGACGTCGGTCTTTTGCTCGACCTCCAAGTGACGTCGGCCTTTTGCCCGGTCTCCGTATAACGCCAGTCTTGCACTCGACTTTCGAGTAACGTCGGTCTTCTGCTCGACCTCCAAGTGACGTCAGCCTTCTACCCGGTCTCCATATAACGTCGGTCTTGCACCCGACTTCTGAGTGACGTCGGCCTTCTGCCCGGCCTCCAAGTGACGCCAGACTTCTGCCCGACCTCCAAGTGATGTCAGCCTTCTACCCGGTCTCCATGTAACGCCGGTCTTGCACCCGACTTTCGAGTGACGTCGGTCTTTGGCCCGACCTCCAAGTGACGTCGGCCTTCTGCCCGGTCTCCATGTAACACCAGTCTTGCACTCGACTTTCGAGTAACATCGATCTTCTGTCCGACCTCCAAGTGACGTTAGCCTTCTGCCCGGCCTCCAAGTGACGCCGGTCTTCTGCCCGACCTCCAACTGACGTCGGCCTTCTACCTGGTTTTCATGTAACGCCGGTCTTGCACCCGACTTTTGAGTGACGTCGGTCTTCTGCCCGACCTCCAAGTGACATCAGCCTTCTGCCCGGTCTCCATGTAACACTGATCTTGTACTCGACTTTCGAGTAACGTCGGTCTTCTGCCCGACCTTCAAGTGACGTCGGCCTTCTGCCCGGCCTCCATGTGATGCCTGTCTTGCACCCAACTTCTGAGTGACGTCGGACTTCTGCCTGATGTCGAGCTTCCTCCTGTTGCTAGACCTCTTCCCATCGCAGGACTTTCATCGGAATTCTCCCCGACACCGAACTTCCTCTCGTTACTAGACTTCTGCCCATCATGGGACTTTCGTCAGACTTCTACCCGACGCCGAGCTCCCTCCAGTCACTGGACTTCTTCTCGACGTCGGACTTCTGCCGACTAACGTCGGACCTTCGCAAGATCTTTTGAAGAAGGAGGAGAAAGCTCCTACTCAGTGAGGGGCCCTAGGGCTGAACAGGAGATACTCATCTGAACAAAGCTAGGGGAAAGCCTCATCTTGAGAAAGAAGAAAAGAGAGGGGGAGATTTTGCAAGCTTCGACATCTGAAAACAGGGGGCAACTGATATGTCACCAAAAAATATTCTCGATCAAAGCACGAATCTTGAAGCAAAAATGAGTTGAAAGCTTCCGAAATTAAATCGGGGACCATCCAAACTCTGATTTCAGCAAACTTATAGTCGAACTGATCGTCTCGGAAACACAAACACAATGACACCAAAATCAACCCAATCCGAGCCCAAATGAGTCCAAATCAAAGACTCGAAGCACTTTTGGAAGGATCAAACTACAATTTGGGTTACCAAATGGTCTCCAATCGTAACATGCTTATAGTCAAATCGAGCGGCTCGACGAGTCGAATACAACGAGCCTGAGATCATCAAATTCTGATATCATTAACATAGTAAAGGCCCATTAAATGATGCATGATCGTATGAATCAAGATCGGCCGTCCATCCGAACCACTCTCAATTTACCATTGATCTTCCACTTATTTACAAGCCATGACACTCAAGAATTCTATAAATAGAACCACATTTTCTCTTGAAAAGGGGGGATCGAAGCCAAGAGAGAAGAAGGAAGAGAAGGAAGAAAGCTCAAGCCGCTAGCTCCTACTCGACCACCGCCGGAATTCTACCGCACCACCGCCGGGTCATGCTGCACCACCGTCGAACCACCAAGGGATGCCGGAGTTCTATCGAACCACTGTCAGACCATCAAAGGACGTCGAAGTGCCACCCGAAGCCGGAGTGCTCCTTGATGCTGAAGTGCCACTGCCGAACTACCGCCTGACACAAGAGTGCTGTCAGACCACAACCTGACATCCTAAGCTCCACCGGACCACCGCTTGACGCCCTGAGTTTCGTCGGACCACCATCTGAGGCTCAGACTTTGGCTGGACCACCACCTAATGCCCTTCAACTACGGTCCTTTTGATCTCCAACTACGATCCTTCCAACCTCTGTCGCCCGACCAACTAAGGTCCTCATGACCTCCATCGCCTGCCGACTACGGGCCTTCCGATTTCCAACACCGGTCAACTATGGTCTTTCCGACCCCCTTTGCCTGCCAACTATGGTCCTTCCGACCTACAACGCCCGTTGGCTATGTTCTATCCTCCATTGTCTGTTAACTACGGTCCTCCCGACCTTCATCGCCTATCAATTACAGTCCTCTCGACCTCTGTCGCCTGCCGACTAAGGTCTTTCCGACCAAACAAATATGTCTACATTGATTGCTATAATTCCCACCATGTAATGCATTCTATATGATGTATATTCATTACATCAAGCCAAGGCCTTCTCCCGAGGAAGGGCCTCATTTGTAATCAACTGCAAACATTAGTGGATTCATTCAAACTGGGCTAGGCCCCGTTGTTTTCCCCCTTTTTCAGGGGTTTTCACGTAAAAACTCATGGTGTCTCATATGAATGCAACACCCTCTCTCTTATCTGATTACGTACTGGATCTTCGTACAATGCTAAGACATTAAGCTTTATATTTCTCTACCACCGCGAATATTCCAGGACGCAACAATATGTATATATATATATATATATATATATATATATATATATATATATATATATATATATATATATATATATATATATATATATATATATATATATAAAGTTTAAGCTATTTGATTAAAAATAAGAAAATATACCCACAAGTAAAAAAAAACTAGAGAAAAATATATTAAATGGATCATTTTCGGATTAAAAATAGGTTTGCGGGCTAACTAGAACCTGATCGGTTTAATGAATAGGTCGAAAATTCAAAGGCGAACTCGACTGGTATAATAAATGAATTGAAAAACCCAACCTGAACCCAACTCGTTTATTAAATCGGTCAACCTAAACTTGAATTTTCGGGTTGGGTTGGCAGGTCGGGTCATTTATTGACACCCCTAAGTATAACTATCTCTAACATGGCTTCCTACTCTACGATGAATGCCTTATACAAGACTTTGAGGTCTAGTGGCTTGGGAGAGTCGTCAGGATCTAGCATGTAGGTAGAGTTTGTGAAGGCAAGTCTCTAGGAACAAGAGGCGAGTACTCTTAGGGTATGAGGGGTGAATACTTTTGGGTCAAAGTAACTATGAGCTAGGGGTAAGTTCGATTTGTGAAGTTGTATTAATCGACTTTTGAGTTGTGTGCTTCCTATAGCTTGATCATGAATGTCTTTTGTCGCAACCCAACCCGACCAGGATAGGGTCCTATCTTATTAAGCTGTGACAGACAAATCCTAAGATCAAGTTTTAGAATTTGTTTCAGATTTTCTGTCAATATTTATTGAAATAAACTACAGATTACAGAGCTATTAAAACATCCAAATACTGAAAATAAGCTCATCCACCAGGGGCTTTCACATCTGTGATAGGTGGATAGCCATGATTATGAATAGCTGCCGTGGGTGAGTGGGTTTTGTTTACGTGAGTTATCCTCATGATGTAGACTAGTCTAGGTGATTAATTTAGAGGAGCTCTCGTCATTGATGATTGCACCTTTCATTTGCTTTTGAAGGGCAAATCTAAAAGCTATGATGTCTGTAGGAGAGAATGGTTGCTTGCTCATGGGCTAATTTCAACTGCTGCTCTATGGAACTACACTTCTTTTGGGCAAGTGCCACTTTTACTATGTGATCCTACTGATCAAGCTCCTTGACAGGAAGCTATTTAGATAAATATGAGTTACTTACATTGACATTGACATGTATAACTATACAATTGCTATTATTGAATGGGATGATAGAATTGGAGAAGCCCAAGTTTTTAAGACCTTGATCAATGGATTATTTGATATAAGACAAGCTCTTCCTCATTGTTTTTAGCATAATTTTTTATCATTGTATGTTAAATTTGAGTCCCATCAAATCTTACAAAAATAAATATTTTTATTATTTTAAGAATTCTGTGTTATTTGATAATTTTAAAAACTAATAAGTTTTTACAATTTACAATTAATTTAACATTGATAAAAAAAACACAAATAATAATAATACATAATCTAATATAGATTGATAAAACTGAATAAAAAGAATAGTTGATCAAAAAATAAATTGATTTATATATTGAATATTTAAAATTATATTTAAGATATATGTAAGTTTTTTAATAAATACTTTTGGGTCATTCGGTCGTGCAAATCAAAATTAAAAATAGTTTTGAGCTTAAGTGAAGTATTTCAAATCGAATCAAATCAATTTTTAGTCAACTCAAATTTAAGAGAAATTATATATTTTATTATTATTATTTTTAATAGCTATTATTGCATTTCTACTTTTTTTTTGATAATTTTAACCTTCAAATTGATAATTGAAAGTTTTAATTGTCGCACCAACAGTCCAAATTATGAGTATTTTAATTTGAATGAAACTTTTTTATATAATTTACCAAAAAAATTTAAATAGTGGGCTTATTTCTTCAATGTTAGATATTACGTACATATCATATAAAATCAAATTTTCATAAAAAAATATTTTTTTTTAATTTTTGTTTCATTAATGAAAATGAAGAGAGGAAAGTTATGATGCCAATGCTAAGAAGGATGGGATATGCTCCTCCAAATATGGCTTAGTTTGTCTCATTATTTTCAATTCTTACATGAAAAAGCAAAAAATTTATGAGCCCACCAAAAAGAGGATCATATAGATGTTGCATTAAATATTTGTGGAGTTCATTATTGATCAATCTTATCCTTTCTTGCAATTTAGATGTTGATAGCTCTCCTTTTCCTCTTCTTTCCTCATCAATGTGTGGAAAGAACAACTAATTTTGGCATATCATTCAAATCTTACATAAATTGCTAAGCTATGAAAAAATTGCATCAAATGAAAATTTGATGATAAAATATGTATGTAAATCCCCCTATTTTGAATCATCACATTTATTGTATGGCTACTTTCTATTTGATTTAGGAGAAGACAAATTTTAGTTTGCCATTGAGAAAAAAATGGCCAAACACTATGAAGAAGCATATTAGTGAACCTAATAAAAACATCTATGTTGTAGAGTAGAGGTGTTGATATATGACCCAACCTAAACTTTACCTAAAAATTCGAGTTCATATTTACCTGTTTAATAAACGGATTGGATTCGGGTTAGATTTTTTGACCCGTTTTTAAATAGGCTAGGTTTAAGTTGGTCAGCAAACCCACTTTTGACCAAAAAAATGACATGTTTAATTTCTTTCTCTTTAAAATTTTTTTATTTGTGGATATAATCTTCTTATTTTTTATTCAAAATCCAAAACGTTACAGTTAATAAATTATAAAAAAATTATTAAAATGGATTAACAGGTCAAATTTGAGCCATACTTTTTTTTGCAGATTGCTAGTGAGTCAGATTCAGGTTGATTTTTTTTACTCGTTTATTAGATTGGTCAGTTTGAATTGATTAGATTTAGGCCCCAACCCGTCAACCAGCTTTGACACCCCTGACTGAGGGGAGGAGTCGGTAATCACAATTGAAAAGACTTAGGCCGGATGAATTGGGCGACTAGAGCATAGAAGAATATTTTATTTGATATTTACTATCATTCTAGATGACATATCGTAAATTAAAGGATAAGTTATCATACCATGCAACTTTTTTATAGCTATATTTTCAACATAATTTTCAAATAACCTTATTTAGCATGATAGTATAGAGTCCAACAATGATATTTATAATATCTATCAAAAAAAAAAAAAATATAAATAAGAATATTTTTATAGAGCGCAACACATAATAATATTTATAGGCATCTTCTTTTCTTCCAACCTTACATTATAAAATAAAACAAAAATATATTTTACAAATAGAATAAGAAATTATATTGCAGAGGAGGGTAGGGATGACGCACGGCCACCCCTCTCCGCTATCACCACAGGCAGCCCTCCGGCCATATACGCGGTCAACAGAGGCACCATCACCGGCGCCTCCTTGCCCACCCACCTCAACTCGAACCGCCGCAAGAATGTCGCCGCCATGAACTTCATCTGAATCATGGCCATCTCCTTCCCCAAACACACCCTCGGCCCTGCTTGAAACACCGGAAATTTATACGGCGACATCCTCACAACCCCCCCACCAACAGCTGCAACCCATCTCTCCGGCCGAAACTCCTTCCAATCCTTCCCCCATATTGCCTCCGTTCTCCCCATTCCGTAAGGAAAGTACATTATTCTATCTCCTTTGCTTATCGTCGTGCCGTCTGGAAGAACGTCGTCCCCTTCTGCATGCTTGGAGTCCCATGCCACCGGTGGATACAGCCTCATACTCTCCATCAAGCTCGCCTCCAAGTAGCTCAACTGTTTCAAACTCTCATAGCTCATCTCTTCCTCACTCCTAATCAACGTGTTGATCTCATTGATTATTTTCTCTTCTACATCCGGATGGGTTGAAACTAGCCAGAAGAACCACGTCAGCGCCGACGAGGTCGTGTCCCTCCCCGCCATGAGAAAGCTTATGACCATATCTCTGATCTCCTCAGCTTCTCCATGAATCCCCCTTTCAAGAAGACGTGAGAGAAAACTATTCGGCGGATTATCCATTTCTCTGGTTTTGAGGATAATGTCCGTCACTAATCGATGAATGAGATCGACGGCCTCGCGGAGGCGCCTCTCCGAACCAAATCCAAGAGCTCGTTTGGCCTTCCACAAGAAAGCTAATGGCGCCGACCCCCTCCGCGCGCTTATTTCAGATGCGACATCCAACGCCTCCGCCAACTGTAAATGAGCGGTGGATGGGCCGAGGAACACTCGGCATATGACGCGGAAGGATAGCCCGCGGAGGAGGTTTTGTAAGTCGACGACTGTTCTTCCATCAGCTACAAGGTTTGGGAGGAAGTGAGTAGATATCTCTGGGCGGAGGATGTGGTTGATGAGGTCGCGGAGAGAGCGGAGGGTGAAGGCATGACTGGCAACTTTACGTTGGGAGAGCCAGAGATGGCCGTCGGAGTTGAAGATGCCGCGACCGAGGAGATCGCCAAGGATGTCGGTGAAAGGCTTGCCTTTGGGGTAGTTGTGGAAGTTGGTGCTGAGGATGTGCTCGACATTGGAGGGGATGGCGGTGACGATGGTGCGGCGGGCACCAAGGCGGGAGAGGCTGATGGTGCTCGACCGAGAGGCGGCGAGGAGGTCGGTGTACCAATGTAGAAGGCGGTGGCGGTTGCGGTAGAAAGGGATGAGACAGCCTATGAGAGGGTAGGACTTGGGGCCGTATGAGGAGGGTGCTTTAGCAGCTGGAAATAGAAGCTTGATCAGGACATGTAAGAGCAGGGAACTTAGAACAATAAGGAGGGCAATCACCTCCACCATTGCCGGAGAACTTAGTGATGAGAATTGCAGATGCAAAAAGAAGGGAAAAGAGGGAGAGAGAGACCAAGAGAGAAAAAGTCTGCTCTTCGCTGTGTTGGGGAGAGATCAATGGTTCTAGTTGTGTATATATAAGCGTTTGGTAAAAAGAGATTTTTAATTGGATTTGGTTTGTAACTTGTAAGGATGTGATTTGTCGGCAGAAAGATTTCGGAAGTTGGTGACTTTGTTTGATTTTCGGTTTATGTCAGCACCTTTTTCTTCAAAAAAATTCAAATTTGAAAAAAAAAAGGCTGCTTGAGGATGGAAAAGAGCCACGAATGAATGCAGAAAAGTTTCCCCAAGAAAAAATGCAGAAAAGTTCGTGATTTACGAGCATGCAAAGTCGAATAATTAGTTTTTAGCACGTGAATTTTTACGCAGTCGCAGCCTTTATTACGTACTGATAAATGATAATATAACGTGAAACATGTGCTCCTAATGGATATATAGAAAGTTGTAGCTGTTCCTGATGAATCCTCTCTAACCTATATCGACCTCAAATTTTAGTGAATCTTTACACGTTCACTAAGCGTTTTTTCTTAATGATAATTCACTTCCATTGAGGATACTTAATTTAACATGAGTATTGTTGTGTGCAGGAACATATGCGGTAGTAGAGAGATATAGAGTTTAATATCGTAGCTTTGTACAAAGATCCAGCACGCACACAAATAAGAGAGAGAGGTGCAACAATCATAAGAGATATCATAATTTTTACGTAAAAAATCTTGAAAAGGCAAAAAATCATGGGGCATTGCCCAGTTAAAATGATTCCGCTAGTGCTTATCGTTGAATTAAATGATATTCTTTCTCTTAGGAAGGCTTTGGCTCAATGTAACAAATATATATTATATAGAGCACATTACTCGGTTGGAGTTTGAAAAATTCAAAGACATGAGAACTATTCTCAAGAGAACATTGACATGTTCATTTGGTTGGTAAGATCATAGTCAGGTGACAAAGGTCAGGGGGGACTGTAGTCGGTGGGTGAAGAAGGTCGGAGGGACCGTAGTTAGGCGATGAGGTTGAAGGATAGTTGTTGGTAGGTGACGGAGGTCGTAGGGATCGTAATTGGACGATGGATGTTAAGGGTCCATAGTTGGGTGATGGAGGTCAGAGGGACGGTGGTCGGAGGAGCGTAGTCGGTGGTGACAAAGGTTGAAGGGACCATAGTCTATAGGCGACGGAGGTCGGAAGGACCATAGTCAGGCGACTGAGTTCGAAAGGACCATAGTCGATGAGCAATAATTGTTAGAAAGACCGTAGTCCGACGACTGAGGTCGAATGACAGTAGTCTAGCAAAGGTTGTCAAAGGGATCGTAGTCTTGCGACCAGTGACAGAGCCAGCAAATTTTTTTTTTTGGGGGGGGGGGGGGGGGAGGAACAACTTCAACCTTGCTTCCACGTATATATGTGCATATATAGTTGCTGAGCAAGACTAAAAAGATTAATAACTGCTTAAAATCACAATTTGATGTATGTTAGGTAACATTAAAAGGTAAATCTGTTAACTTTTTTTTTATACAAATTAAGGGCGTAGCCCATTTCTATTAAAAGAGAAAGAAATTAGTTACATGTGCAGGTGGAAGGGAGCAAAACTATGAAGGGGGAGACATAGAAGCAATAAGAAAGTTGTCCCAAATGAAGCTTAAATCTCTTATAATACAGCATCTATAAAACATTTTTTTTAATTATACTCATAAGACTTTAAAAATTAATTTTTAATTAATAATTTTATAATTAATTTTACATCTATTGTAATCATTCCAAACAACCCTAAGCATGATGTAATCCCTTCTAATCCAAAAAAAATTTATTTGTTCTAAAATTCATCACCAAGGGAACATATATTCTAAAAATTGAGCAATTGAAAGGAAATGAAAAAAAAAAAAAACATGTTCATGCAAAAAAATTGGTTAAAAAAATCACCAAACAAATACTCACATAAAAAGGGAAATTATCGGTTTTCGAGGGAGCATAGAAAATGACGTGCTAAAGAGTAGAAATGGTGCTCGGAAGGAGAAGGTCGAAGTCTGTCGTCAAGGGAGAAAAGACATTGGGAAAGCCTTTCCGGAGCCAGAAATTTTATTGCTGCCTATTCTTTCAATATTTTACCCCATTAGTCTTTCTCTCTCTACAGCTGAAGCATTGCATGGTCCGGTAGAAGGTGGATTGAAGACTTGAAATGGAAAAAGGCTGTAATCAATAAAATGAAAGCTGACAAGGGGTTATATGCTTAAGCTATAGAGAGTTTTTTTTTTAGGGGGGGGGGGAATGTGCCTGAGATCCCCTTAATAAAATATAGTGAAAAGAAAGAATAGAACCATCTTTGACATAGTGAAAAGTATCCTTAAAGAAGAGGTTGTCAAAGGAATTCTAGACAAAAGCAGTTGCATGTGTAGTTTAATTACTTTGCCAATAACCAATCACCGACAAAAATTATGTGAGAAGACACCTCAAGAAATATGGAGCAGAAAGAAGCCTGACATTTCTCATCTAAAATTTTTTAGAAGTATAGCTCATGTGCATGTCCCTAACAAAACAAGAAGTAAGTTAGATTAAAAAAAAGTGAGTAGTTTATTTTCATCAATTACAACACCAACTTAAAGGCTACAAGCCATACAATCCAAATATTATGAAGATAATCATCAATCAAGAAGGCATATTTGATGAAGAAGGAGAATGAAATTGAAGATCACATGAAGATTACAAGTTTAAAGAAGAATAAGAATAATAAGAAGGCACGGAGCAACCAAGGATGGAGCAATTAGCTACTCCCCCCCCCCCCCCCCCCAAAGTACTCATGAAAACTCATTTTCATTAATCAAATCAAGAGTTCAATGCTTCAAGAGCTTACTATATCAACATGAGAGAACAAAGAATCAATAAAATCTTACTCTCTTTTGTCTCTTTGTTGATTGTGAACCCATAAATTTCTAAGAAGCTATACAAAGTTAGGAGTGAAAAGATGCTATGGATGAAGAAATCAAGGTAATTAAGAAAAAATGACACATGTGAACTAGCTTCACTTCATAAAGGAAACCCAGACAATTGACATAAAATAGGTGTACAAAGCAACAAAAAAAAAAAAAAAAAAAGAATGTCAGATAAGAAGTCAAAAGATACAAAAAAAGATTAGTGATAAAAGATTACAATTAAAGAGTTGACAGCGACAATGATGAGATATTTGCTATCATTGCTCTATTAGAAATAATTAGACTATTCATTAATATGTGTATAACACATTACATAGCTATAAAGTCTGTTTTTTCGAATGGAATTATCGAAGAAGAAGTCTATAATCAACAACCACCATTTTACAAAGTCAAAAGACAAGAAGATAATGCTTTGAAGCTACAAAATGATCTCTATAGGTTGAAGCAAACACCCAGAGCATGAGATAGCCAGATAGATAAGTAATTACAAAAGAAAGGCTTTATTAAATGCCCCTATATGAGCATGTTATTTACAAGCTATTTACGGAGGAGTAATGTTCGTCGAAATTGCCGACGGATATGCGTCGAAAATTTTTGTAGAAAAATTTGGATGACTTTTGCGGTGGATTTTCTGCCACAAATTTATGGCAAAATATTTGTTGCGAATATTTTTTTTAAAATTAATTATTAATTTTAATATATAATAAGTTATAATTTAAATATAAAAAATAACAGTTTTAACAACTCTTTCTTTCTATCCAAGTGGGATCGGGCTCGTGGGTTGGGCGGTGGTTGGCTATGGCATTGCTGCGGGCGGGCTAGTGAGCTTGTAGTCATTTGTGGAAAAAATTTAGCTGAAAATTTGCCGTGAAATATAACGAGAACATTATTTTTGGAGCTCAAAATCCCTGCAACATATTTGCGACGGATTATATCCGACGCAAATATTTTTCCGGCACGACTTTTAGCTTTGGAATATATTCCACCACCAAGCATATTTAGCAGCGAATTTTGCTTGTTTTGCAGCAAATCGATTTGATCGCCAGAAAATGTAATTAATCTCTTTCATCAAAATTTCTTGTAGTGAAAATAAGGACAAAGTTATTTTGATTATTTTTTTGTACGTCGATGACTTGATATTCACCTAAACCAATCATTGGATTAAACTGTATTTAGTTAGTGATGATTTCTTTAAATTTGTATCAAGCAAAATAAGAAATAAGTGAACAAGTAATTAATCTCTTTCATCAAAATATATCAATGGATTAAAATGTGTTTGATTAGTGATGATATCATTAAATTTGTATCAAGCAAAATAAAAAATAAGAGAACAAGTAATTAATCTCTTTCATGATCAAAATATATCCTCTCTCCCTAACTTGTTCCAGTTCTAAAAGCTTTCCCATTATAAGAAGATGTACAAATTCAGAGAATCAAAGTAAAATAAGCTAAACAAAATCCCAAACGCTGGAGCTCCAATTAGCTTTTGAAAGAGCGAAATCTGTTTATCCTTTTCATCGTAAGCTCTATTTTCAACTGCTGAAATAAGCTGACATCTTCTGGAGTGAAATATACAGAAAACAAAGGAGCAAAGTCAATAAAAATGAAACCGCACAACATTCACGTGAGTCAAATAAGTCGATATCTCTCGTCAGAAAGCTCAAGTACAAAGCTGCGTAGAGCAATGAAGAAGAGATAGAGGAGAGATATTTGAACTCTCTCTCTCTCTCTCTCTCTCTCACACACACACACACTAGGAGACAAAAACTTGGATAATGGCTTATCAGAAATCTAGAAATTATTTGTGTGCATAACTCACCAATTTTCTATGTATTTCATTAACATTTCAGTTCTTTATCATGTAAAATTATTGGGAAAAAAAATTAATAGAGGAACCCAATGAGGCTAAGAGAGTAATAGTAATCCGATCTGAGTAAAACTCAAGCACTTGAAGCATATATAGATTCTTCATGAGCGACTCGACAAGATGAATTCAATGAGCTCAAAATCATCTAATTTAGAGGTCATTAATGTACTCAAATGCTGAATAAATAATTTATGATCAAAAGAATCAATATGAGTAATTCAATATAGTGTTTTTTTATTATGATTAAATATTATCAAAATATTTTTTTTTCAAAAGGACATGACTAAATAAAACTTCATTTTCTACATGGGCAAAGGGCTCGGAGCTAAAAGAAAATGAAGAACTCCATCATCTTACTTCACAATTGACCTCTACGATCACCATACGCAACCATAACTATCATTACCTAACTACTAATTAATTAGGAGTGTCAATAATTGACCCAACCCAAAAAAGTTGCATTCGGGTTGACCCGCAAAATTCATTTTTTTATTCGAAAATGAAATGTTTTAACATATTTCTTCTTAATATTTTTAAATATACGAATATAATCTTATTATTTTTGTATCAAATGTTATAAATTTTATAGTTAATAAGTTATAAACGAAAATTAATCAAAACGGATAAATGGGTCAAATGCAAGTCGTTTAGGTTGCCAGCCGATTAGATTCGAGTTGACTAAATTCAAGTCAAACTCGAAGCCGACCCATTTTGACATCCCTACTACTAATATATATAAAGACATAGATATGCAGTTGAGAAAGGAGAGATGAGGAAGAGAAGATATCTCATATGGCAATTACCAATTGCAGGTAGGGATCAAATTGGATAATATTTAAATCCACACGTGACTTATGCAATGCTTAAATAAAATCTGTCACATTCCAATTAAATAACGTAACAGATCCCATACCTCTTAGCCCTAGCATTGTCACATAGCATCATTTTTTTTATAATGTTCTTTTTTATTATTGTAAAAATCTTATTAATTTTTTTTTTAATGTGATCGTGAATGTGACACATATTAACTTATACTAATGAAAGAAAATAAATAAATAAATATATATAAATGATTTGGTACCATCATAATCATATTTTATTCATACATCGTATATATAATGTGCAAATTTAAGATCTCTTAGGTTTTAATTGTTTGTGATGGTTTTCTTACTGCTTCTTAAAGCAGCTTTTTAGTACAAAAATTAAATTTTTATGCTAGAAAACAGATTTAAAAGCAGTAAGAAAGCCGTCCCAAACAAAGCCTTTATCAAAAGCCTAAGCTCCCAATCAATTGATTGAAATAAAATGCATAGCTCAAAATCTTAAATAAAAAGAGCGCAAAATCCTTAACAAAGTAGCATTTTCGAAGGAATTTTGAGAGCATTGGCTCAATATATTATAACATAATCCATTAATCCAAAGCCCATTAATTAATTTTTTTATTTTAAAAAAATTATAAATTCAAGTCATATATTTTGATATTTATTAAAAATCATTCTTTATCTATATATATATATATATATATATATATATATATATATATATATATATATATATATATATATATATATATATATATATATATATAGTATGAAAATACATTTATAAATTTTTAATTATGAAAATATAAAAAATAAAATAAAGCAAGATCCAATGATGAGGAGCTTGAATGAATTTTGATCAGATGGTGTGAAGTTCAAGCCAGTATAGAGTCAAAAGGAGAGATTAAAATCGAAGAAAAGCATAGTAAAAAATTTGCAATATGAAAAATCTCAATATTGTGGAAAAATTCTTACAATGATGTGAATGCTAATTTGAACTTAGGATGTCAAAAGTAAACATTTTTCTCAATGTATGTAAATCAAAAGCCCACTTGGTGGCAGCTTTCTCTGCGCGCCACCACGCACATCTCATCATATTGTATGGAAAATCTCGACCCTCATAACTAAATAAATCATATTTGATTTTGAATAACATGGCATTATGCAATCCTTGCTTTTAACACATAAAATTCCAACTGGATTCTCTGTTCATCCTGCGTTCTTTACTTGGTTTAACTTACGCACTAATCTGACTCTCACATTAAAACTTACAAATAAAATCATATAGCTCACTTTAGCTCAAAATAAACGGCTAGTTCTGGGTGAGCTCTGGCGATTTTTGTGCGCCTCTCTGTTCATCCTGCGTTCTTTACTGTAGATTGTGGCTTGCTTTTACTTTTTGGTTTTAGATTTTGTTTTTTCGATTGCTGGGGGTATTCCGACTCTTGTGGTTTTCATTTGAGGCTTTTCTAGGGTTTTCTCTCCGTGGAAGATGACGACTCCGTCGTCATCTATCGCTTCGTTTTCCTCCCATCTAGAGGGCCGCTCGCGGTCTTTCAAGGATGTGGTTTCTGGATCCTCTTCATCTACTCCTAAACTTTCATTTGTGCAAACTTCATTTAAGGGTTGTCCTGCTCTTATGTTCGATGATTCAGTGATTTCTCAGTTGGCGGCCCCTTTTACTCTTACGTTGGTTGATAAATTTGTTTTAAGAAGACCTAACCTAGATGTTATCCGGAAATTTTTTGTGAGTTTGAAGCTATCTGGTGCTTTTCATGTGGGTTTGCTGGATCCTCGTCACATAGCGATTCGACTGTCGAATGATCTTGATTATAGTCGCATCTTTGCTCAAAGATCTTATTATATTCAAGCTTGCCAAATGCGACTTCTCAAATGGACGCCTGAATTCGATGTGAGGGAAGAATCTCCCATCACCCCGGTTTGGATTTCCTTTCCCCACTTGCATCTACATTTTTTTAACTAGCAAATTTTATTTGGCCTTGCGTCAATTTTTGGGAGGCCTTTGCAAACTGATCAGGCCACCGCTTCTATTTCTCGCCCTTCTGTTGCTCGTGTGCTTGTTGAAATTGATGTTTCAAAAAAATATCTGAATGAAATTTGGATAGGTTCTAAACTTAATCGCTATTTTCAAAAGGTTGAATTCGAAAATTTTCCTATATTCTTTTCTCATTGTAAAATGCATGGGCATGGGGTTAATGATTGCTTTAAGCTGCATCCGCAATTATGTAAAGAGAAAACTATATCTAAGGCCATTTCTCCTGTCGAGGGGAAACTTAGTGATGATAATTTGGATGTGGCTAATTTGGTTGTTTCTAATATATCCCGTGCTACTAATTTGGATGTTATTAATGAAGCTGTTTTGCCTAATCCTTCTATAACACCTGTCTCGGCGGATCCTTCCTCTCGGGTGGCTATCCCTTGGGTGGAAGACTTAGTGAACGATAACTCTGAGTTTGAGGGTCCTGATACTGTGAAACAAAATCAATTAATTATTCATTCATCTAATGAGGTTATTGTTGGTGTTGAAAAGCGGGTTTTAAAAAATTTAGTTTTCTTTGAGAAATTTATTTCAAGAGTTCAATTTTAAAATCGAACACTTCATTACGAATGATACATTGCCACGAGAGATAATGATATCATTCCTTAATGAGTTCAGAAGATGAAATTGAAAGCTTCACCTTGGTTATGATAATCAGATTCAAAAAATAACAACATATAACCCCGAAGGGTCAATATGATGTTATATCAAGAATCTGATTATAATGACCTAGGAGAGGGATCATTATCTTCATATTCAAAATCATGACGATAAGCGATATACCTCCCTAAGGGGAGAGGATACCACTTATTATCGATTATTTGAATATGAGGATATTGATCGTTGTTGACTTAATTTTCTCAAAGAAGACCAATTAAGTTTTTTTAAAAAAAATTGATTTTTTTGAAAATTAGATGCGGGTTCTAAATCTCCTACGAGCGCAAGCCCTCGTAGTTAATTACATCGTGAGAGATCCGAGTCCCCTACGAAAACTTTCGATTAAAATAATGGCAGAAATTTTATTTAGAGATTTCTAGGAGTGATACAAAAAGGTGAATTTGGATTTTGAAAAGGGATTGGATCAAATTTTGGACAGTTATTTTAGAGTCAAATGAGGAAGGGTAGGAGACACTTTGAGATTCTGAAGCAATTCAGAAGTGTCCCGACCTAAGCTAAGTGTTGGGTTTTAAATTTTAGATTGAAAGAATGTTTAATTTGAGTTGAGCATTTTATTAGAAATTTGGGATTACATTCCCGGAGGTTGGGGTCTTATAACTCAAAGTCTGCCCCGGATCCTAACTCTAAATTTGGACACTGGAACACAGTAGTCTGAACCTAACTAATGCAGTGCAAAACCTGGACTTACCCTGGCTTGGATTGGGGAGCCAGCTAAACCACCTAAACGCTTCAAAACCATGAGTCCGGTCTTTTGATGCAGAGTGATCATGGACGCTATTTAAGATTGGTTTAAGAAGTTGGGGTCGACATCTAGAGCAGATTCCTAATTGACCCCTTGACTTATGTCGGGTGGAATGCTTAGACTAAAATGCAATTAAAATTTTAATTTAATTAGTTTCTAATGCGATGCATGTTGATTCAAATTTCTCAATCAAGTATGCATGAGATTTTTAAAAAAAGGCTTATAAAATAATAATTTTTTGAAAAGACTAGACTTCCCCAGGTCCAGCACCTCATCCTCATAGGTCGGATTATCTGGACTCTACCCGCAAGCGGGGAAGTATCTTATAGCAAGGGGGGAGAGAGATGCAGTAATATGCATGCGACCCCGGACGATTCCGGCTATTCCCTAAGTCGTTAAGTTCCTATGTTATTTAAATCTTAAAATTTTAAATATTAGTTACGAGTAAAAATATTTTTAGTCCTTAAAGAGCCTAACGAAGTCCAGGCTAAAATAAAAAAAATAACATGCAAGCGCCAAAGAAGTAGGAAAAACAGGCAATCCTATACGCAATCAAATTAAATTACAACACATTAAATAATCAAATTAATTAAGTAAATGTCCATAGGCAAATTGCCTTGCTTATTACAACCCAGATTTATATAAATTAAAAGTGGTCGGGCACCACTAACAATAACCCGGATTTTAATCCTAATACAGACGCAAGTGACTTTGACTGGGATACTCTATGTCTTCAACTTCTTGGTCTTCTCTTCCTCGAACTCCTTGGATTCTTCGTGATCGGATATCCAAAGGGAAAAGAGAACTCTTCCCTTGAGGGGAAGGTTACTCTTTCCACTTTGGGTAGTAAAATAATCCAAATTTGGAGTTCCAAATGGATAAGGACTATCCCCCCAAGGGGTATCCTTTCCTCTTTGGAATCCAATCTTTGGATCTTTATATCCCAACTCAAATGTACACTTTCACAACTCAACACTCAAATAAATTACATGAATATAAAAATAAAAATTCTAGACTCTCCTGCAGGGTTATCCTAAGCATTTAAATATTAAAATACATCCCAAGCAGTTATATATATATATATATATATATATATATATATATATATGCAAAAAAATAAACACACTTGGCCACGCTCTTTTTTTTATTTGGGGGCTAAGCAGCTGAAGCACCTGTAGCATTTATATTTATAATTTATTTAGCCCCCTTTATTGCCCTACACGAGCGTGGCCACCTACAGAAAATCCAGTGAGCATCCAGATCATTCCTAACCTAAGGGTAATCTAATCGCCCATCACATCAATCCACAGAGTGCAGTAAAAGTAAACAAACGCATCAATCAATTTCAATCACAACATGCAATGAAAACTCAAAAAACCCGGCACACAGCAGAAAAGTAAACACTGGTCTAGCCTAGATCTAGAGTTGGTTGTCCTAGCAAACCATCTAAAGTGTGTGTAGTAGGTCGTGTGGTTGGGGTAGATCCTAGGATGGGTAATTGATTGAAGTTGTTTGATGTTCTGATTTTTTGAAAGGTTTAAGGGAGATTTTAATTGAAGTTTAAGTCTTAATGGATTAAATTTAATTTTAAAATTGATTTTAATTGTTTGTTGAATACCACCTTTATTGCACACCGAGGCCATGAAGTTTATTTCACCTTCCTAGGGGCTAATTTAATAGCCTCGTAGGCCTGGGTTACCTAGTGGTACCCGATATAATTAAGTAAATCGAGTTTGATTAAAGTTTAAAGATTAATTAATTTTTAATTAAACTGATTGGTTGCTGGTTTTAAAATAAAATTGATGTTTTCTAGAATTTTGAATGATTTATTGAGTTTTAGAATTTTTGGATTATTTTAATTAGTTAACTGAGGGGTCAAAAGTTGACTTTCAATTTAGAGTTAATTTTATAAGTTTCAGATTTTTAATAAATATTAGACCTTACGATGAGTTGTTAGACTGTTAGTATGCTCAATTTGGAGTATTCTATGAAAAGTTATGATTTTTCGAAGTTCGGGCCTAGTTTTGAACTACAATTGACCAAAAGGTTGACTTTTTGACTTTGACCAGATTTTGGAGGTTTGACATTTTTAGAAAATAATAGACCTTAATTGGAGTTGATTGACACTAAGTTTGCTCAATTTGGATTTTTCTATAATTAGTTATGAATTTTCAAAGTTTCACTAATTATTGAATTTTTTAAAAATTGCCTAATTATGAAGGTTTTGATCATTTTGATCCAAACTCATCCCAAACTGCATAGAATCACTCCCAAAGGTCAGAGATGACCCATGGGAGTGTTTACAAGTGTTTGGAAATTATTTTGGATTTTTAATGATTTTTAATTAATTAATATAATTAATTGTTGATTTTTATTAAAAGTCAAATTAAAGTTAAATTAGGAGTCCAGTCAAGGGGATTTTATTTTTCCTAGGTAGAGGACTATATTTTGATCAATTTGAGGTATTATTTGTAATTTTTGAACTTAATTTGGATTTATTGCATGTTTTTTAATTTTCTGGGTCCTTAAATGGGCTGAAACTTTGGGTAATTAAATTTTTGACCTAATGACCTCCAAATTCAATGAAATTTAAAGCTAAAGCTTATGATGTCACTAAGTTTACTGTGTTAAAATTTCACCCCTATTGGGTGTGTGTACAATCCCCTAAAAATTTTCTAAGTTTTCTAGACTTTTTCCTAAATATTTTTCCTAGGTGTTTCTACTACTCAAATGGGCTTGAAACTTGGTGTGACTAACCCTGACACAAATGCACACACACAGCACAAAACATGCAGCCTAATTCTACACAGGAAAGGAGTTATGAATTTTCAAAGTTTTGGGTCCAAAATGGACCGAACACCTTAAAAATTCACATCACAGAAAAATATTCAGCATATGACCCTAAAAAAATTATGGAACATGCCTAAGATGCTTAAAAATATTCCACCAAAATTTGGGATCCATTTGACTCCTGGATTGCAAGAAAATTAAGAAAAACTAAAATTAGATAATTGTAATTTTACCACAATCCAAAGTCAAAACATCTTAATTTTAATTTTAATAAATTATACACTTAATTACCTTTCCAACGAGCCCAAAAATATCAAATTTGGTGGAAAAATGAAATTTTTATGAATTTTAGAAGTTTTTGGGCATTTTTTAAAATTTTTGAGACCAATAATGGTCAAATCGGGCGCCGCCGCCGCCGTACCAATCATTGGGTCGTATAGCGGCGCGGCGCCGTGTCCCAGACACATGTCGGCCCCAGGGCCGACCACTTAACCACGTCGGATCGGAGATCCGACCGTTGGTTGGGCCGCGGGATCAGCCGACGGCTCAGATTGAGCCACGTGGCATCCCGCGGTCAAGACAGACCCGCGCTCGAGTCCTAGAGAAGAAGCGCGCGGTCCGTCCTGGCCACGTGGCCACTTCTGGGCCGTCCGATCGCGCCTTGAACCAGAGCTTGAAATTTTCAAACGCCCATAACTTTCAAAATACTCGATGAAATTCGACGAAATTTGAACTGTAGCTAGGGGGCAACATGATCTTGCAATGCCTGGAGTTTGGAGGCTCCATGCATTGCAAAATTTGTACAGTTTCAAATTTAAATTCTAGCTAAAAGTGGAGATATCTTACAATCTACCCGATGGATTTTCTCGTTCTTGGGCTCTCTGAACTTGTAGTTTATCCACGCCCAAGTTTGCAGAAGACCCTGGAAGATTTTGACGGCTGGATCTTGAGATATCGAAGAGAGAAGGTGTTTCTCTCTTTTTTCTCTCCTTTTCCACTAAAATGAAGGTTTTAATGGTGGAAATGGTGGGGGAAGGCTTGGAATGGCCTTGGGAGGTGCTGGAGAGTGTGGGGAGCTGCTGGAGAGTCTTGGGGATGCTGGAGTTTGGGACTTAGGCCAAAAAATGAGCAAGATGAGGGTTAGGGCCAATTTTGCCCACTTAACCCTCATCATTTGAAATGAATGGCTTGGATCTCACCATGGGTGCCTTGGATGCTTGCCAAGTGTCCCATGAGCAGCCTAAGACTAGGAAAAGGCTGGTGGATTGAGGGGGATTGCCTTGAGCCAAGAGGGGGGGGGGGGGGGGGGGGGGCGACACCTCTTTTCCCTCATTTGGCTAAACCAAGCCTAAGCAAGGTTTAGGGAGCTGGTTTGTGGCCTCTTAGGGAGGGAAATTAGTCCCTTTTGAGCAGGTGGGAGCAGATTTTGTGAGAGGGAAAAGAGTTGTCCATGTGGCATGGTCAATGCCCATGACTTTGCCTCATTTCAACACAACTTGACCCATTGACTTGTTGACTAGTCAATGGTGACTAGGATGTGCATGGGAGGAGTCAAATATGCTGTAGGAGTCAATATCAAGGGACATGGGGCCATGGTGTTGAAACTTTGAGTGAATACATGAAATTGGAAAGGGTTTTGACCCCTCCAAATGGGTTGACCAAGTCAAACCTAGGGAGGATTGACTTGAAAGTCTTTGGACATGTCATGAGTGTCCAAACAAATGATTTTGAAGCATTAGATTGGTTTGAGATGGATTCAAATGTTGAAAATATCAATGGTTGGTTTAAAGGTGGATTTGGTCAACCATAGTTGACTTGGTCAAACAAGTCAAACCAAGGAGTGGGTTTGATTTCAATGGGTCCCAAATATCATAGGAAATTCATTGAGAGGG
This sequence comes from Dendrobium chrysotoxum, assembly GCA_019925795.1. NCBI lineage: Eukaryota > Viridiplantae > Streptophyta > Magnoliopsida > Asparagales > Orchidaceae > Dendrobium > Dendrobium chrysotoxum. The sequence goes on from CM034303.1 coordinate 2,915,125, forward strand.
GTTTCAAAGGTTAGGAATGTTGAACGATATTAAATTTTGGTCAAAAGTCCAAAAACCCCTTTAAAGGGAATTTTGGTCATTTTGACCTCGGATGAACCCTGGGTCGAGGTGGGTCCAAAAAGACGTAGATTAATGTTAAACACATCAATATCAAGGGTCTGGAGGTGATTAGAGGGTTTTGGGGAAACTCCAAGGTCAAATTTCCCAAGATAATGAGTCTAGTGGCACGGGCCGTAAATATTTAAATTTAGTTTCTGGGGTTAGAGACCCCAAAATGGGCTCAGATTTGGGGGGTTGCCTCTAGATACATATCACATCAGTATGCAATTGACAGATCATGAATCAGAGGTCATTTGACTTGGGTTTGAAATGTTTGAAAATTCCCTGAAAAAGGCTTTTAGGACTCAGGTCTTTGGCCTTGAATTTTGGATTTTGGAATCTAGATTTGATATAGATCTTGAGTTTAAATATCTGGATTTGAATCATCTCAATCATCCATGATCATTTGGAGTGATCATAAGTGTTTGAGAATGATTTGAACTAGATCAAAGGCAGGATCAAGATTTGAACTAGAGTTTGAATCTTGGACTGGGCTGGAGTCTAGATTTTGATTGAGGTTTGAACTGAATCAAAGTTTGGATTGACTTAAGTTCAGGATTGATTTAAAGTCTGGATTAGGCTCCAATGACCTCATATAAAAATAAGGTCAATAGTTATGTAGGAAGTTGATATTGGTCCTAATATTATTATCCAGTTACCAGTTGAAGAAGATGGTAAGCTCTTAGAGGAAGGTGAAATTGAGGCTATGGTAAGCCCCTCTGCTAATGATAAAGGTATGGAAATTGTGGTTAGAAACGAAAATGATTTTGTCGATGATGATGTTTTGTTTTTGGAGGATGAAGATTCTCATAATAATACCTTAACGGTCCCACAGCATGTCAATAATTCTCCTTCAAAGTCTATTTACAAAAATGATGCTTTTAATGATACCGAGGACATGTTTAATGGTGCTAAATGTTTTGCTAAGGATGATATGGATTCTAGTTTTATTAAAGTGCAAAGTAAGAGAGGGAGGAAGCCTATGCATCTTTCTTTGCAACCTGCTAAATCTACCCGAGCAATTACTCATCACTGATTTTGTTTTCTTATGTTTAATACAATTATCTGGAATGTGAGGGGCATTGATTGCTCTTCTTCTCGTATCCGCATTAAGAATTTATGTCGTGTCCACAATATTTCTATTCTTGTGATTCTTGAGCCGCTTGTTTCTTCGACTAAATTATTGTGTACTGCTAGGTTCTTGGGTTTTAAGTATGCTGTTGCTAATGTGGCTAACAAAATTTGGGTTTTTTGGAAAGACCCGATTAAAATTTACATTATTGGTGATTTCACCCAAGTTTTACATTGTAATGTTGAGGCTCTTAATTTTCAATGTTGTGCTTCTTTTGTATATGCTGCCTCTTCTTTATACATTAGAAAAGTTTTGTGGGATCAACTAATCAACTTTCATAACATATCTACTTTACCTTGGCTTGTTGGGGGTGATTTTAATGCTATTACTAATTCTTCTGAGAGATGTGGGGGGCTTTGCCATCTTCCCGGTCTATGGAGGATTTCAATAATATGATTTTGGAATGTGAATTGATTGATATTGGCTTTGTTGGTAATAGTTTTACTTGGAATAGGAGTCATTTATGGCAAAGGCTGGATCGTGTTCTTTTTAATGAGGTTTGGCTTTCGTCTCTCTTCTCCACTAATGTGCAGCATCTGAGTAGAACCCTTTTCTATCATTCCCCTTTGCTTATTAGTCTTAAATTAAAACAATTTAATACTTTTTCTCATTTCAAATTTCAAAACATGTGGCTTCTTCATAACAATTTTCATGATGTTATTCAAAATAATTGGTGTGCTCCTTTACATCTGGATAATTCTATTTATGGTATGCGTAGACTTTGGTATAAGTTGAAAAGGTTGAAATTTAGTCTTGCCTGGTGGAACAAGCATGTATTTAAGAACCTTTTTTCTAATATTTTGCAAGCTAAGCATAATGTTAGTTCTAATGAGCATGTCTGTCAAATTGATCATTCTGATTTTAATCTTAATCTTTTAAAGAAGTCTAAAGGGGATCTCTTTCTTCTTCAAGCTCAGGAAGAGGCCTTTTGGAAGCAAAAAGCTGTTGCTAAGCACTTGATTGAAGGTGACAACAATACTAAGTACTTTCATGCTTTGGTTAAAAGGAAAAGGTCTAAAAACTTTATCTCTAAAATTCAAAGAGACGATGGTTCCTTTACTGAAAACTCTGAGGAGATTACCAATTTAGCGGTTCAATATTTTCAGAGCAATTTTAATAAAGTTTTTAATCCTGTTTTTAATTTGGATCATAATTTTATTCCTAAACTTATATCTCAAGATGAGAATATTTTTCTCTCTATGCCTCCTTCTTTTGAGGAGGTTAAAGACACTCTAATGCAGATGAATAGTGACTCGGTGGCTGGCCCTGATGGTTTCACCACTATATTTTTCAAAAAACTTGGCACATTATTAGTGAGGATATTTTTGTGGGTTTTTTGGATTTCTTTAATGGGACTCCTATCCTTAAGTTCTTCTCTTCGACTTCTATTATCCTGATCCCTAAGCAGAATTCGGTTAGTAGTTGGAATAACTTTAGACCTATTAGTCTTTGCACTTTTTTTAATAAATTGATTTCTAAAGTTCTTATGAATCGTCTTATCAGTATATTACCTAAAATTATTTCTCCTAACCAGATGGGTTTTGTGAAAGGTAGGGCTATTACTGATAACATTTTGTTAGCTCAAGAATTTTGTCAAGATATTAATGCTAAGGTGCATGGGAGCAACTTGATTTTGAAACTGGATATTGCGAAGGCCTATGATAACATTAATTGGAATTTTATTTATCACATTTTGGAATTGTTTGTTTTTAATTCTGTCTTTATTAACCTCATTAAAAATTTTATTGAAAATGTTTATTTCTCTATTATTGTGAATGGTTCTTCGAATGGCTTTTTTCACTCTTCTCAAGGTTTAAGACAAGGTGACCCTATTTCCCCAGCTCTATTTATTATTGCTACAAAATTCTTATCGATGGGGCTTACTAATCTGTTTGACAACTATCCGTCTCTTTATTTTAAAACGATGGGGGGTTTACCCATATCGCATTTGTGTTTTGCTGATGACTTTATTGTTTTCACCAATGCGGCTATTAATCGTATTCGTAAACTGATGCATTTCTTTGACAATTTTGAATTGTGTAGTGGTTTATCCTTTAGTAAGCATAAAAGCTATTTTAATACTTCTAAATGGATCTCTAATGATCGTATTTTGGCCATTAAAGATATCACTGGTTTTACGCATGCTCACTTGCTTATTAAATACCTTGGTGTCCCTTTTTTTATTGGTAGGAGGATTACCTTTTTATTTGATGATCTTATTTCTTCTGTTCATAATAAGCTATCTTCTTGGGATTCCAATTTTCTTAGCTTTGGGGGTAGACTTGTTCTTATTAAAAGTGTTCTTTGTTCCTTACCGGTTTATATTTTTCAAACTATTCTTCCGACCCAAGTTGTCTGTGATATTTTACATAAGCTTTTTAATAAATTTTTCTAGAAAGGTACCTCCTCTTCGTCTAAAATCCTTTGGGCCAGTTGGGAAAATTGATGTGGTGTCCTTAATGAGGGTGGTCTTGGTTGCAAGAATTTAAAGGATTTGGCCAAGGGTTTTTCTCTTAAACTTTGGTTTAACTTACGCTCTAATCTGACTCTTTGGGCTAAGTTCATGAATGTTAAATATTGTGGTGAAAAGCATCCTACTATTTGTGTTGCTAAGTATGGTGACTCGAGAATTTGGAAAAGAATTTGCAAGGTGAAATGGGAAGTGGAGCCCTTCATTTCCTGGGATCTGGGTGAAGGTAAGGTTTTTTTCTGGCAAGATAGGTGGCTTGCTCAACAATCGATTGATTCTATGTTGAATTCTTCTTCTACTGCTTTGACTAAGATTAATTATTTTTTTAATGAGTATGGTTGGGATTATGATAAGCTTTATAATGAGGTTCCTAATTGCATTCTTTCCAAAATTTTAAACTTACCCATCAACATTGCTTCTAAGGATAAGATTTTGTGTGACCTGACTAAGGATGGTGGTTTTCACCTTAACAAGGTTTGCCATTCATTTAGAAAGAGAGGTAACATTGATAATATCTTCTCTCAAATGTGGAATAAGATCATCCCCTCTACTGTGTTTGTTTTTATCTGGCATCTTTTACACAAATTTCTATCTACTAATGATATGCTTATCAAGAAAGGTTTTAGTTTAGCTTCTAAATGTCAATGTTGTTGGCATTTGGAAAATATTCATCATATCTTTTTTTCTGGGCCTGTGGCTATTAAAACTTGGGTCCATTTTGATGACTTATTCAATTTAAATTGTTTTAATGTTCATTCTTCCCTTAAATCACTGCTTTCAGCTTGGCTTATTAACTCTAAGGGTCATATTTGTAATGTTATTCCATTGCTCATATTGTGGTTTCTTTGGTTGGAAAGAAATAATTCAGTTTTCTATAATGTGCGGATGAATCATCTTAATGTAATTCAGAAGTGTTGACCTTATTTTTGTATGAGGTTAGCATGACCAATCCAGACCTTAGGATCTTTCCAATCCTTAGGATTTAATCTTGACCCTAGGATCAATCTGATCTTAGTTCAATCTAAATTCAAATCAATCCTGACCCCAGATCAATCAAATCTCCAGACTATTCTAGATCCTAGGATTCTCCTAGACTTCAGACCCTAGGATCTATTCTAGACCCTAGGATCCTACCTGACTCTAGATCCTAAGATCCTTCTAGATCTTGAATCTTAGGATTCCTAGATCTTAGGATCCTTCTAGATTATAGGATTCTTCCAGACCCCAGATCCTAGGATTTCCCTAGGACTTCTAGATTCTAGAATCTTCCCAGACTCCAGTCCCTAGGATCCATTCTAGACCCTAGGATTCCCTTAAGCTGATTTGGACCCTAGGACCTATTCTAAACCCTAGGATTCTTCTAGATCAATCTAAGCTTCAATTCAATCTAAACTTAATTCAAATCCTATCATTCAAGCTCAAAATCCAATTCAAAACCAGATTTCCAGATTCAAATCCAAGGCCAAAGGTCTAAGTCCTGAAAGCCTTTTCCAGCAAATCTTCAAACATTTCAAAACCCTATCAAATGACCTCTGATTCAAGATCTATCAGTTCCACACTGATGTGACATGTCTCTAGAGGCAACCCTCCAAATTTGAGCTCATTCTGAGATCTCTAACCTCAAAAACTGGATTAAAATCCAAAGGCTGTAAAACCTTCAAATATTTACAGTCCATGCCACTGGACATACCACCAAGTGGATTTTGACCCTGGAGCTTTCTCCAAAGCCTCCAATCACTTCCAGACCCTTGATTATAACCCATTGAGCATTAAACTGCATTTTTTTGGACTCAATTGGACCCCAGTTGATCAGGGGTCAAAATGACCAAAATACCCCTATGGGGTATAACTGGTCACTTGAACCAAATGACCTCCAAATCAAATACAGTCACTTCCAGCAAGTTTCAAATGTCAAACCAAACTCATTAAACCCAGAACCAGCCCCTGGGTCAACCTGGTTGACCTAGAAGGCCCCTTTAGGGTCAAAACAGGTTATTCTGACCAAATGACCTCCCCAGACCTTGGGACCACCTCCATTGGTCTCCAAATATCATTTCAAATCTGTTGAACCCATTTCCAGACCCCAGACCCACCTGGTTGACCAAGTCAACTAGGGTTGACCTAGAAGGCCCATTAAGGGCCCAAATAGGTCATTTTGACCAAATGACCTCTCCAGACCTTGAGACCACCACCAGTAGATTCAGAATGTTGTTCTAAACTGGTTGGACCCAGTTCCTGGCCCTGCATCAACTTGGTTGACCAAGTCAACCCAGTTGACCCATTAAGCCCTTTAAGAGCCCCAATAGATCCATTTGATTTGAATGACCCATTTAAATCTTAGAAATACTTCTAACAGATTCAAAATATCAAATCGAACTTGTTGAACCTGTACCCACCCCCTGGGTCGACCTGGTTGACTGAGTCAACCTAGGTTGACCTAGGTGTTCCTTAAGGATTCAAATGGGTTATTCCAACCCATTGGATCCAATCAAATCCTTCAAGCTCTCAAATCCATGTTAAATGATATTTTAAACCTGTCTAGACTTATCATGAGTCAAATCAACTTTGGTTTGGCTTGGTCAAACTTCAAACATTGGTCAAACCCATTCAAAACCTACTACATCATTTCAAAATCTCATCTCTTGACTTGATATTTATTCTAAATCACTCCTTAGTGTCACCTAGCTGCCACCTCATCTTTGGTTGACTGTTTGACTAGTCAAACAGTCAACAAAACTCTAAGGAACTTCAAATGGTCAAACTCCCCCATTCAACTCCCTTACTTGAGACTAGGTCCATCTAACCAGCTAGGTATACTTGAGACACAGTTTAAATGCCAACTCAGTCAGTCCCAACCCTTGTTGACCAGTCAAATGGTCAACAAGAATTCAAGGAGCTCTAGTGGTCAACATGACCCATTCCCCTTATTCGAACCAAACCAGGCCCGTCCAGCCTTTGGAACCAACTCTAGAACCTTCCAACACTGCAGCCCGACCCAACCCAATGACTGGCAAGCCTCCAGCCCGATTCTAACGTCCCTAATGGTCCCCTCCACGTGAGAGTGGCCTAGGATCGTTTCCACCTGAGGCAGTGCTCCTCTCAGTCTCCTAACGACTTGATCCAGCTGTCACTCATCCAATGAAGGAATTGGATGTATCCCAGCCGTCGTTTCTTGGCTCCAGTAGCCGAATAAGGGCAATAGGCACGGGAATGAGAGAGGAGAGCCCATCCCCCAATACACTCTCTCTAGAGCCTCTCTGAGTTTTCGTTCTGAATACCCAGAGCTCCCTATACTTCTCCCTGGTCATTTTCCGGCGTTTGGTGGCCGCCGGCGGCGAGCTCGACGGCAAACCGAAGCTAGGCTTCGCCCTAGCTGATCAAACTCCTCATAGAAGCTTCCTCCGGACCTAGGATCTTCTACAAATTTAAGCGTGGTCAATCTACAAGCTCAACACACTTAAATTCAACCAAAATCGTCCACTATATCACGGTAAATCTTAAACCCTAGGTTTTTGTTTATATTGTTAATTAACTTCATTGATATTGCATCAAAGGGCTTAGAAACATATCCACATTCTTTCTTAGACCCTATTTAATCTCTGTTTAAAGTTTTACGCTATCTAATACACTATGTTAAGAGAACAAAACCAAACAATGGCTTTAGGGTTCTCGGTCTAACGGGATAAAGAAGATGATCCCTTAGCCGTCTGATCTTCTTATTTTAGATCAACGGCCATGATTTTGTTAAACTCGCGGCCTGTTCTTCCCACTCAAACCGCGGGTTAACCAGATCTTCATCCGACCAGATCCAGGCCGTTTATTCAAACAGCGGGCTGAATCCAGGTCGTCCGATCCTTCTGGATCGAGATCATGCCGCGATGTTGATCTCTGCCGTCGGATCAGCATATAGTTAGATCCAACGGCTCTGTTTCATGCCGCGCTGGATAAGTGACGGGACCCGCTTGACCGCCGCCATACGCGTGGCTACATCCCGTCGCGCCGCATGGAAAGCCCAGGCCGGGTCAGCGCCGCCGTTTGACCTGTTTTAAAACCCTCAAATTTAATTTAAAAATTGCCCAGAACTTCTAAAAATGATGGAAAATTCATTTCTCCACCATTTTTAGTATTCTTAGGCTCGTTTTGTTCGTGTTTTGATATATTTTATTTTAAAAATAAAATCAAGTTATTCTGATTATTATTCTGGTAATCATTTCAAGAATTCAGAAAACTTTATTTTATTTTTAAATAAATATTTTTAAACTATTTTGACTTGAAACTTAACAGAGATATTATAGGGTTTAAGGTTGATCTCTCATAATTATTTTAGAGTCATTTGATGTAATATCAATTACATTATGAATTTACAAAAATCTTGGTCATGATTTGACCTAGATTTTTGGAAATTCATAATGGATTCAATTCAATTCCAATAACTGCATATTAGAGATCTATGGGATTGGTGAGAGATTCTCTCTCATTTAGAACCATATTTAGATTGTAATTATGTATGATTTGAGAAAGTTTAGCTTTCAATGATATTTTAATTTGTTGACTACATATCAAATCATATGTGATTTTGACTTCAAATTGAATTGAAATTGATTTAAGGATATTCTCTATATTCTCAGATCTCCCTAATTCAATCTGATGTATCCAATCTTTTATAATTAAATATTCAAGCTCATAGGTCATGATATGATTTATGACTTCAATAGTTTATTATAATTAATTCCATAGAACATTAGGATATTTCACCTTGTTCATGATTGATGATTGGTATGATTGTAATTAGTGTCCAAGGGTTAGTAACTTCAATTTGAACCTATTTAACCTAGTGACATCTAATGACAATAATTAAGGATCTTAATTAGAGAACTTAGAAAAATTCCAATAATTAGGATACATCTCCAATTGAGTTGAAACTTTGAACATTCAAACCTAGTGACACATACAGCCTCAAGAAAAATTTTCACTGACTTTTGAGATCATTAAGCCACTTAATTACCTTAATCAAATTTGAACCTTAATTAAGCCATTTAACCTTCCAAAAATTATAATAAATCAAGTTTAAATCCAAAAATTACATTTAATATCTCAAACTGACCAGAATTGAACCCTTAATCAATGAAAAATAAAATCCCCTTGACTGGACTTCAAAATCATTCCTTAGGTCATTCCTGACCTTTGGAGTTGATTTCAAGAAGTTTGGAGGTCATTTGGATTCAAACCATAAAAAGGGTCTTAATTAAATAATTTTAAAAAATTCAATAATTATCAAAACTTCAAACATTCATAACTAATTCAAATGAACTCCAAATTAAGCAAACTCAAAGGCATACAACTCATCTTAAGGTCTAATATTTATTAAAAATGTTAAGTTTCTCAGAAATCAAACAAATTTGAAAAAGTCAACTTTTGGTCAAACTTAGTTCAAAATCAAGTCAAAACTTCAAACCTTCATAATAAAATGTAAAAAAATCTAATTTCAGTGTACTTACTGTCTAACTGATCGTATTAAGGTCTAGTATTTTAATAAAATATTAAGTTTCTAAAAAACACTTTAAATTAAAAAGTCAATTTTTAACCCTTGAGTTAAATGATTAAAATAATCCAAAAAATTCCAAAATTCAACATATCTTTTAAAATTCCAGAAAATATTAATTTGAACTTAAAACCAGCAACCAATTGATCTTAATTAAAATTTAATTTACTTTCAAACTTTAATCAAACTCAAATCACTTAATTATATCGGGTACCACTGGGTAACCCAGGCCTACGAGGCTATTAAATTAGCCCCAAGGAAGGTGAAATAAACTTCACGGCCTCGGTGTGAAACAAAGGTGGTATCCAACAAATAATTAAATCAAATTTAAAATCAAATTCAAATCATTAAGATTTAAACTTTAATTAAAATACCCTTAAGCCTTCAACCCACTTGAATCTCAAGCAACTTCAATCAAGTGCCTATTTAGGACACATCAAAGCCACACTGCCTACCTCACACACTTTAGATGGTTTGCTAGGACAACCAACTCTAGTATTAGGCTAGGCCGGTGTTTACTTTTCCGCTGTGTGCCGGGTTTTTGAGCTTTTACTGCATGTTGTTTGCTAGTAGTAGAATTGATGTGTTTGTTTACTTATTTACTGCACTCTGTGATTGATTGTACGATTAGATATACCCCTAGGCTAGGGACGATTTGTACTAATTCAATCTTATGCAGGTGGCCATGCTCATACAGGGCATAAATTAAAGGGGGCAAAAAAAATCATAAATATTAAAATTGCACAGGTGCTAAGCATGCTTAAGTCCCCCTTTAAATCAAAAAGAGCATGGCCAAGTGTGGCTGGTTTGAGCATTTAAATTTTAAATATATTAACTGCTTGGGATGTAAATATAACTGTTGATTATTAGGATAACCCTGCAGGTTGTTGAGTCTAGATTTTTAATTTTTAATTGATGTAATTTGATTTAAATTGAGTTGTAATGTTTAAAGTGATTTGAGATTGAGATGCTTAAAAATCCAATTTGGGATCCAAAGAGGAAGGAACATCCCTTAGGGGAGAGTTCTTATCCATTTGGAGATCCAAATTAGGATGAAGTTTAAATATCCAAAGAGAAAAGATAACACCCCTATTCGGGGGGGGGGGGGGGGGGGGGAGTTTCTTTTCATTTGGATATCCAGACCCGATGATCCGAGGAGTTCTAAGGAGACGAAGAAGTGAAGAATGAGAAGAATCTCAAATCTCGAAGTCACTCGAGTCTTAGGAGTAAAATCCGGGTTGTAGTTAGTGGTACCTGGCCACTTTACTTTCCTGCAGACCCTGAGTTGTATAATTAAGGGCACTTGCCTATGGACTTTCAGTTTGAGCATTTATTTAATTAATTTAATTATTTGATTGATTTGATTACTTGATGTTGATTGTGATTAAGGACTTGCATGCTTTTAGTAGTTTTTTAGCGCTTATTGCATGTCGTATTTGATTTAGCCTAGAACCCGATCGGAGGCTCGTGAGGGTACGGTCATAAACCTTTTCTATCAAAATTAAAATTTTTAAGCTCAAATAGAAACTCTAACGCTTTTAAGAAGTAAGCCCGGACTCGCCGGGAGTTTTTCATGCATACATATTGACTTTTCTCGTCCGTGTTAGGCACCTCCCTGCCTGCGGGTTCTGGGAGACCACCTGACCTATTAGGGTGCAGTTCTGTCCAAGGGGATGTTGTGCAATCTCTAAAAGAAAACCTATTTTTTTTAAGCCTATTTTAAAACTGCTTCATTTTGATTTAAGCATTTCATCGAGTCAACTAGCATGCATCGCATTAGTAACAAATTAAATTTGAGTCTAAATTTTAATTGCATTTTTTAGCTTAAGCATTTAACCCAACATATGTTAAAGGGCTAAATAGGAATCTGCTCTAGATGTCAGCCCTACTCTCCTTAAACTAATCTTAAACAATGTCCCCTAACCACTCTATATTTAAAAGACTTTGACTCATAGTTTTTGAAGCGTTTAGGTGGTTTAGCTGGCTCCCCAATCCAGGCCGGAGTAAGTCCAGATTGCATTGCATTAGCTAGGATCCGGGTCACTGATTCTCAGTACCCATTTTAGACTTAGGTTCTGAGGCATGTCTTTAATCTTAAGACCTCAACCTTCTGGGAATTTAATTCCCAGTTTCTAATAAAATTGACCATTCAAATTAAAAATCTCTCTCAATCAAATTCAAGCCCAACACTTAGGATAGTTTGAGGTGTTTCTGAAGTAATTCAGAATCTCAAAACACCTCCTACTTTTCTCCTTTGACTCCAGAAATAAGTGCTCAACCTTGAACCATTCCCACTTGAAATCCCAATCCTTAACCTCCTTGATATCAAGCTTTGAAAATCTTAAATGAAATTCGTATCGCTATTTTAATCGAGAGTATTCGTAGGAAATTTTCTGGTTTCCTATGATGTAATTAACTACGATGGCTTGCGCTCGTAGGAGATTTAGAAATCCAGACCTGATTTCAAAATCAAACCTTTTCAAAACCTTTAATTAATTATCTTTGGGAAATCACAACAAAAAATGACGATCATTATTTTCATATTCAAACTATTGATATGATTGATATCTTCTTTCTTCGGATAGATATGTCAATTACAATCATAGTTTTGATTATAAAATTAATGATCCTATTCAGATTAACATAATCAAATAATTGATTAAACATCATTTTGATCTTTCGAGATCGTGTGTTGTTTCTCCTTGAGTTTGACTATGATAATCAGATAAATTCGAAGATTTATAATCTGAACCTATTAGGGAACGATATGTTCACCTTTCAAGGTGATATATTATTCATAATAAGTGTTTGATTATAAAATCAAAATTCCAGAAATTTAACTTTCCCAAAGAAAATTAAACATTTTTTTAAAACTATATTTTTCAATCAAACAAAAATGGCGACTCCGCTGGGGAAAATCTCTCTCTCCATCTTTAATAGCGCTACGAATTTTATTGCATCGGTAGTTTTGACTACCTTTCTTCCGTTGGCCAACTCAATTAAGACATGTGAAAAGAGAGGTGAGTGTAGGAAACCTCCCTCCAAGCTGGGCTTTGACATTTTGCCTCCAAGTTTATTGGTAGAGCAAAAGAGTCAAGCCAAGCTTGTCAAAATCTTTTTGCATATGTTGCAAACTCGCATGCAAATAGATTCCTGCATGCTAAGTTTCACAATTTAAAAAAATTCCTCAATCTCAAAACCTAGATTCAAAATTTCTTTAAGTCAACTTGGATTTTGACATTCCACCCCAAGCTAGTCAGTATGGTGAAAGAGTCAAACCAGGTCTCTATATTTTCCTTAACTTTTGTTAACCATTATGTTGAAAATAAAACTCAACATTTTTGAGTTTCAAAAGTCAAGAAAAATCTTTCAAATCAATTTCAATCGTCGTTGCTATGTGTCTTCTACAATATTCTGTTGTAGTTGAATACATGCAATTCAAATTCAAAATTCTCCAATCAATTCTGGGCTTTGACATTTCACCCCTAAATTACTTGGTGGGGTGCAAAGAGTCAAGCCTTAGGATCTTCAGGCTAATTTGGTAAACCTACATATTTGAACTAAATTCAATATGTTGAGTTTCAAATTTTGAAGAGGATCCGTTCAATTCCAACCTTGAGTTTAAATCCAGATTTAAATTCAAATTCAATTTTAATTTAAATCCAACTTCAAACTTGAATTTGAATCCAAGATTTTAATTTTAATTCAACCTTAAAACTGAATTCAATCTTAAGTTCAAATTCAATTTCAAAATTGAACTTAAATTTGATTCCAAACTTAAATTCAAACTTCAGATTTGATTTCAAGGTCAAATTCGGGACTTTGACATGTCGACCCAAGCTAATTGGAGAAACGAAAAGAGGCAAGCCCGATCCCCAGATCTTTCATATCAATTTTATGCACCTACATGATTGAGTGAAACTCAGTCTGTTGAGTCATAAAATTTGAAGAAAGACCCATTTGACTTGAGCCTCAAATTCAAATTTAACTTTGAATCCAAACATAATTTCAACCCGAAATTTGAATTTGATTTCCAATTTAAAGTCGATTCAATTTTGATCGGGACTTTGACATTTCGACCCAAGTCAATTGGTGAAATGAAAAGAGTCGAGCCCGATCCTGGATTTTTCATATCAATTTTGTGTACCTATATGATTGAATGAAACTCGATCTGTTGAGTCACAGAATTTGAAGAAGGGTCCATTCGACTTCAATCTTAAACTCAAATTCAAATTCAACTTTGTTTCAAAATACAATCTCAACTTTAAGTTCGAATTTGATTGTTACCTCAAATTTTAATTTCAATTTTGAATTCAAGTTCGAGTTTGAACTTTGACATTTTGCCCCAAGTTAATTGGTGTAGCGAAAGTGTCGGGTTCAATCCTTAAGTCTTTGTCAAGTCTACAAACGATCGTTTTGAATTTAAACTCAACATGATTGAATTATTAAATTTTGAATAACATTAATCAAGTTTAAAATTCAAATTCAAATTCAAGATTAACTAATTCGAATCATTGTTCATTAATTTCAGGATTTAAGCACTCAAATGGCTGGGAAACTCATCTTCTCTCTAGATAGAAACTTTATAGTCGAAGGAATCACTTCTGGTAATTTTATCCAGTTTGAAATGTAATTCCAAGACTTCAAGTTATCAGTCGATGGAGAAGAAATGATTGATCTGTCTGCCGGAATACGAAGGAATATCCCTTTGGTTGAGATTACTTTAGGGTCAGGAGTTGACTCCCCCATCTCCGAGATGGAGGCTGTTGTCACCCCTTTACCCATTGTATCTTCTACTGAGAAGGATAACAACCAGAAGTCGATAATGATAGAAGAGCTACCATCTCAGCCTGAGATCGGGTCAAGTTCTAGTACCCCTGCCGTCAGCAATGCTAGCAAGAACAAAATGAAGAACTACCTTCGTAGAGTTAGAAAGAAGATTGTCAAGGCCAGGAAGACTGCTGAGGCGAAAGCCTTAAAGCATGTCAAGTCTGAGGCTAATCAAAAGTTCGTTGCTCCTTCTACGAACCCCTTCCCTGGTGGAAATCATTTCCACCCTTCTCCCGTTGCTCAAAGGAGGGAGGTTGTAGAGACGAGAGCACAATCTTCAATACATCTTCTTGACTACTACATTGCAAGAATCAATCAAGCCAGAACTGAACAAACTCCAGCACCAGGCCCTAGGCCCCCAGTTGAAGGTTATGACCCGTCCACTCTACTAGATGATGTTAGGTCACGTTTCTATACGTGTCCCACTACATCAACTAGAGAGGAGGAGGTGTAGAAATCACTCGGGGTGCCACTCTCCTAATTACTAGACCACTAGTGATAAGAGAGGGGAAATAATCTAAGATTTTGTCAGATAGTGATACCGTTAAAATTTAACTTTCAACGGGGTCCTATCGAGATAAATCTTTTGATTAAAGTGATGCATAACTTCTAAGGATAGTGCAGACCCAATAGTAGTCTCTTCCTCCAAGGAGATCATAGGAATCTAATTCCGTACTACTGGGGTCTTGCCACCTAGATTTGTAATTTCTCTTTAAGAAAAAGCTTTCAATTTCTCAAGTGTACTGATTTCAAACTTTCAAGATAGTTGAGTTATCTTTTTAATGGAAATTGACCTCTACGTTAAGTTTTAAGCAGGAGAAAGTTGTTGTTGACTCCAAATGTTTGAATACACCTCCCTCCCACCTCTTTTGTGGGATTGATTCGATTGTTGAGTTAAATCGATATCGAATTTAAGTTGATATTTGAAATGAAAATCTTTTTAATTATCTCGCAATTTTCTATCTTAGATAGATATCTCTTGCTTGTTTAAAATCTGTTCAATGATTTTCAAAAGTCAAGCCAATATTCATTTTAAAAGATCGGGTCCTACCCTGAGGATTATTCGTCCTTGCATAAGAGAATGAGTTTTCTTCTCTTATACTTGAGATGTAATCCCGATATTGAAATAGAGAAGGTGTAGCCTCTTCTTAAATTCAATTGAATTCAAAAGATGCGCAAAATGCGCCAACAATCAAGAAATGCACAAAGTACACCAAAAATAAAAAAGATGCGCAATGGGCGCCACAAGTTAAGAAACAGTGCAAAATGCACTATAAATCAAAAGATGCGCGAAGTGCGCCACCAAGAAAAAGAAAGAGGCTCCCTTCTTCTAAATTCTTGAATCTCAAAATACCCAGTCAATTTAAAATTGCTTGATTTTAAGAATCTTGAATCCAGAATTTTCACCGTGCATCGATATTCTATCAAGATATAAAAATCTCTTGTGCAAGAGAATTGAAAAGATTGAATTTCTCTATTTGACTTTAACCTCTTTGAAATTGATTTTAATTCAAAATATTTAAGGGAGACCCCAGTTTAGTTTCTACGAAACTTGGTCTGGGTCAACAAAACCTAAATCCTCAAACCTTTTTCAGGTTAGTTGGGGTCACTCAAACTTTTTACTGTACTTCTGAATTTGTTCTCGTTTGTCGTTCCGATAGGGTCCAAATTGCTAGAGGAAGTTTTCTAATAAAAAGAATGAATCTTCTATTCTTGAAAATTTAAATTTGGTCCTTGAGAAATGTGTGTAAGTCCTTGCGTGTAGGCATCTTTCCTTCAAGGCCTTCTTTGTAAAATTACACTCTATGCTGGGTCCAAGTTCAGTCCCACTGGAGGAGTATTTTATAATACTGGAAATTGTCGTTCAAAATCAAACCACACCCTGTGCTGGGTCCTAGATCATTCTGAACTAGAAGCGTAGTTTCTTGAGCTGAGACTTGCTGTTTAAAATCAAACTCTAATTGAGCAGAGTGCTTGACTCCAATTCAAGGAGCTCGAGGGCATCAAATAAAAATCAATACATGCGCAACAAAGTTTGGAAGTTCATAAGTCACGTTTGATTCGAGATATTAATAAGTTAAGTCACTTTAGAACTCCCCAAGTAGGAGACTTGGTCGTAGTCTTTTGTAGACCACTTCTAATCCATTATAAACTCAATGGAAATCTTGAGTCAATGTTGACTGGATCGTTCATTTTCAATGACGATCTTTGAGGAAGTTCCCTTTTGACTGATCAACCCTGAAGAATGCCACCCAATATTTTCAAACATTGGGGAGGCTCTTCAGGAAATACTATGCCAGATGAGTGTCAAACTCAAAATTAAATTCAAAATACTTCAAAATTCAAAATCAAATTCAAACAAATCAAAATTGAATCAAACACAATCAAAATTCAAAACTTAAAATCAAAATTCAAGATGAATCAAAATCAATCAACTTTCAAATTTAAATCTCTCAAATTCAAAATAATTCAAATCAAATTCAAAACACATCCCGAATTCAAAAATCTTCAAATTCAAATTTGTCAAATCAAGTTTCAAATTTAAACACTTTCAAATTCAAATTCAAGTTCAAAAATCATTCAAATTTTAAATTCCAGAATTCAAATCTCAAATTCCAGAATTCAAATCCGATCCTCTATACAGAGCAAGTTTCCTCTGTATATGATCATTCCAGACTCGATCCTCTATATGAAGCAAGTTTCCTTCATATACGATCATTCCAGACCTGATCCTCTATATAGAGCAAGTTTCCTCTATATACGATCAATCCAGACCCGATCCTCTATACAGAACAAGTTTCCTCTGTATATGATCATTCCAGACTCGATCCTCTATGTGAAGCAAGTTTCCTTCACATATGATCATTCCTGACCCGATCCTCTATATAGAGCAAGTTTTCTCTATATACGATCATCCAGACCCGATCCTCTATATGAAGCAAGTTTCCTTCATATACGATCATTCCAGACCTGATCCTCTATATAGAGCAAGTTTCCTCTATATACGATCAATCCAGACCCGATCCTCTATACAGAACAAGTTTCCTCTGTATATGATCATTCCAAACTCGATCCTCTATGTGAAGCAAGTTTCCTTCACATACGATCAATCCAGATTCGATCCTCTGTGCAGAGTAAGTTTCCTCTACACATGATCTTCCAGACCTGATCTTCTATATAGAGCAAGTTTCCTCTATGTATACGATCATCTAGATTCGATCCTCTGTGTGAAGCAAGTTTCCTTCCCACATGATCACTCCTGACCCGATCCTCTATATAGAGCAAGTTTCCTCCACATACGATCAATCCAGACTCGATCATCTGTGTAGAGCAAGTTTCCTCTATACATGATCATCCAGATTCGATCCTCTATATAAAGCAAGTTTCCTTTACATACGATCATTCCAGACCCGATTCCGTGTGAAGCAATGCTTCCTTCTCACAGAATCTTCCAGTTTTCTTCTCCTTTAGGATAGGATTATTTCTTTCCTTAGGATTAGATCTGCTAGTGATGGAGTACGCCCTTAGTGGCACCATCCTAGTGTTTTCTAGTTTTCTTTTCCTTAAGGTTAGATGTGAGTCATCGTGCTTTCTATCCTTAGGATTAGATCCGCTAGTGGTGGAGTACGCCCTTAGTGGCACCATCCTAGTGTTTTCTAGTTTTTTTTCCTTAAGGTTAGATGTGAGTCATCGTGCTTTCTATCCTTAGGATTAGATCCGCTAGTGGTGGAGTACGCCCTTAGTGGTACCATCCTAGTGTTTTCCAATTTTCTTTTCCTTAAGGTTAGATGTGAGTCATCGTGCTTTCTATCCTTAGGATTAGATCCGCTAGTGGTGGAGTACGCACTTTGTGGTACCATCCTAGTGTTTTCCAGTTTTCTTTTCCTTAAGGTTAGATGTGAGTCATCGTGCTTTCTATCCTTAGGATTAGATCCGCTAGTGGTGGAGTACGCCCTTAGTGGCACCATCCTAATGTTTTCTAGTTTTCTTTTCCTTAAGGTTAGATGTGAGTCATCGTGCTTTCTATCCTTAGGATTAGATCCGCTAGTGGTGGAGTACGCCCTTAGTGGCACCATCCTAGTGTTTTTCAGTTTTCTTTTTCTTAAGGTTAGATGTGAGTCATCGTGCTTTTTACCCTTAGGATTAGATCCGCTAGTGGTGGAGTACGCCCTTAGTGGCACCATCCTAGTGTTTTCCAGTTTTCTTTTCCTTAAGGTTAGATGTGAGTCATCGTGCTTTTTATCCTTAGGATTAGATCCGCTAGTGATGGAGTACGCCATTCGTGGCACCATCCTAGCTTCTTCCAGTTTTCTTTTCCTTAAGGTTAGATGTGAGTCATCGTGCTTTCTATCCTTAGGATTAGATCCGCTAGTGGTGGAGTACGCCCTTCGTGGCACCATCCTAGCTTCTTCCAGTTTTCTTTCCCTTAAGATTAGATGTGAGTCATCGTGCTTTCTTTCCTTAGGATTAGATCTTCTAGTGGTGGAGCACGCCCTCTGTGGCACCATCCTAGGTTCAAAATCTAGATCTGATCTTCTGTGGGAAGCAATACTTCTTTCCCTCAGGGTCCCCCAGTATTCTTTTCCTTAAGGACAGATGTGAGTCATCGTGCTTTCTTTCTTTAGGATTAGATCTACTAGTGATGGA
Source organism: Dendrobium chrysotoxum (assembly GCA_019925795.1). Lineage (NCBI taxonomy): Eukaryota > Viridiplantae > Streptophyta > Magnoliopsida > Asparagales > Orchidaceae > Dendrobium > Dendrobium chrysotoxum. The sequence goes on from CM034303.1 coordinate 2,933,845, forward strand.
TAACGCCCTCTGAGGCACCATTCTAGTTTCAAAATTCAAATCTTTAAGTCTAACCTCCTATAGGAATCAATACTATCTTCCTAGGAGATCATCCAGTTCTCTTTTCTTTAAGAGTAAGTATTTTCCTTCTCTTAAGATTAGATTCCCCAGTGATGGAATAAGTCCCTTGTGGCCCCGTCCTGGATTCAATTTCAATTCCAAATTCAAACTTTCTTCTCCTCAAGGTTAGGCTTTTCTCCTTCCTTTAGGATTAGACTCCCCAGTGATGGAGTAAGTCCTCTATGGCATCGTCCTGGAATCAATCTCAATCAAACTTTCTTTCATGTAAGGACAGGATTTCTTCCTTTCCTTAGGATTAGATCTACTAGTGGTAAAATACGCTGTTTCCAGCACTACCCTAGCATCCTTTCAAATCTAGTTTTCTAAGATTAGGATGTCCTTTCCCTTAGAATCAAATCTAGATTCAATTCTTTATAGCTAGGAATTCTTCCTTCTTATACGATCATCCAGGCCTTCTTTTCCTTAGGGATAGATTTTCTTCCTTCTCCTAGGACTAGATCTACTAGTGGTAGAGTACGCTGTCCCCAGCACTACCCTAGTATCATTTCAAATTCAACTTTCTAAGGTTAGGATTTCCTTTTCCCTTAGAATCACATCTAGACTCAATCCTTTATAGTTAGGAGTTCTTCCTTCCTATAGGATCACCCAGACTTCCTCTACCCTTAAGGTTAGGATTCTCCTACCCTTAGGACCAGACCCACTAGTGGTAGAATACTCTTTTTCTAGCACTATCCTAGTATATATTCAAACCCCGATTCCCCAGGGATAAATTTATCATTCCCTTAAGATCAAAACTTCAGACGTGACCATTCTATTCGGTCAACACCAATATGTGCAATAGAACTACATTCTATTACACATATTGGGGGTCCATTTATTGACCTCATTTTTGTATGAGGTTAGCATGACCAATCCAGACCTTAGGATCTTTCCAATCCTTAGGATTTAATCTTGACCCTAGGATCAATCTGATCTTAGTTCAATCTAAATTCAAATCAATCCTGACCCAGATCAATCAAATCTCCAGACTATTCTAGATCCTAGGATTCTCCTAGACTTCAGACCTTAGGATCTATTCTAGACCTTAGGATCCTACCTGACTCTAGATCCTAAGATCCTTCTAGATCTTGAATCTTAGGATTCTTAGATCTTAGGATCCTTCTAGATTATAGGATTCTTCCAGACCCCAGATCCTAGGATTTCCCTAGGACTTCTAGATTCTAGAATCTTCCCAGACTCCAGTCCCTAGGATCCATTCTAGACCCTAGGATTCCCTTAAGCTGATTTGGACCCTAGGACCTATTCTAAACCCTAGGATTCTTCTAGATCAATCTAAGCTTCAATTCAATCTAAACTTAATTCAAATCCTATCATTCAAGCTCAAAATCCAATTCAAAACCAGATTTCCAGATTCAAATCCAAGGCCAAAGGTCTAAGTCCTGAAAGCCTTTTCCAGCAAATCTTCAAACATTTCAAAACCCTATCAAATGACCTCTGATTCAAGATCTATCAGTTCCACACTGATGTGACATGTCTCTAGAGGCAACCCTCCAAATTTGAGCTCATTCTGAGATCTCTAACCTCAGAAACTGGATTAAAATCCAAAGGCTATAAAACCTTCAAATATTTACAGTCCATGCCACTAGACATACCACCAAGTGGATTTTGACCCTGGAGCTTTCTCCAAAGCCTCCAATCACTTCCAGACCCTTGATTATAACCCATTGAACATTAAACTGCATTTTTTTGGACTCAATTGGACCCCAGTTGATCAGGGGTCAAAATGACCAAAATACCCCTATGGGGTATAACTGGTCACTTGAACCAAATGACCTCCAAATCAAATACAGTCACTTCCAGCAAGTTTCAAATGTCAAACCAAACTCATTAAACCCAGAACCAGCCCCTGGGTCAACCTGGTTGACCAAGTCAACCTAGTTGACCTAGAAGGCCCCTTTAGGGTCAAAACAGGTCATTCTGACCAAATGACCTCCCCAGACCTTGGGACCACCTCCATTGGTCTCCAAATATCATTTCAAATCTGTTGAACCCATTTCCAGACCCCAGACCCACCTGGTTGACCAAGTCAACCAGGGTTGACCTAGAAGGCCCATTAAGGGCCCAAATAGGTCATTTTGACCAAATGACCTCTCCAGACCTTGAGACCACCACCAGTAGATTCAGAATGTTGTTCTGAACTGGTTAGACCCAGTTCTTGGCCCTGGGTCAACTTGGTTGACCAAGTCAACCCTGTTGACCCATTAAGCCCTTTAAGAGTCCCAATAGATCCATTTGATTTGAATGACCCATTTAAATCTTAGAAATACTTCTAACAGATTCAAAATATCAAATCGAACTTGTTGAACCTGTACCCACCCCCTGGGTCGACCTGGTTGACTGAGTCAACCTAGGTTGACCTAGGTGTTCCTTAAGGATTCAAATGGGTTATTCCAACCCATTGGATCCAATCAAATCCTTCAAGCTCTCAAATCCATGTTAAATGATATTTTAAACCTGTCTAGACTTATCATGAGTCAAATCAACTTTGGTTTGGCTTGGTCAAACTTCAAACATTGGTCAAACCCATTCAAAACCTCCTACATCATTTCAAAATCTAATCTCTTGACTTGATATTTATTCTAAATCACTCCTTAGTGTCACCTAGCTGCCACCTCATCTTTGGTTGACTGTTTGACTAGTCAAACAGTCAACAAAACTCTAAGGAACTTCAAATGGTCAAACTCCCCCATTCAACTCCCTTACTTGAGACTAGGTCCATCTAACCAGCTAGGCATACTTGAGACACAGTTTAAATGCCAACTCAGTCAGTCCCAACCCCTGTTGACCAGTCAAATGGTCAACAAGAATTCAAGGAGCTCTAGTGGTCAACATGACCCATTCCCCTTATTCGAACCAAACTAGGCCCGTCCAGCCTTTGGAACCAACTCTAGAACCTTCCAACACTGCAGCCCGACCCAACCCAATGACTGGCAAGCCTCCAGCCCGATTCTAACGTCCCTAATGGTCCCCTCCACGTGAGAGTGGCCTAGGATCGTTTCCACCTGAGGCAGTGCTCCTCTCAGTCTCCTAACGACTTGATCCAGCTGTCACTCATCCAATGAAGGAATTGGATGTATCCCAGCCGTCGTTTCTTGGCTCCAGTAGCCGAATAAGGGCAATAGGCACGGGAATGAGAGAGGAGAGCCCATCCCCCAATACACTCTCTCTAGAGCCTCTCTGAGTTTTCATTCTGAATACCCAAAGCTCCCTATACTTCTCCCTGGTCATTTTCCGGCGTTTGGTGGCCGCCGGCGGCGAGCTCGACGGCAAACCGAAGCTAGGTCCGCCCTAGCTGATCAAACTCCTCATAGAAGCTTCCTCCGGACCTAGGATCTTCTACAAATTTAAGCGTGGTCAATCTACAAGCTCAACACACTTAAATTCAACCAAAATCGTCCACTATATCACGGTAAATCTTAAACCCTAGGTTTTTGTTTATATTGTTAATTAACTTCATTGATATTACATCAAAGGGCTTAGAAACATATCCACATTCTTTCTTAGACCCTATTTAATCTCTGTTTAAAGTTTTACGCTATCTAATACACTATGTTAAGAGAACAAAACCAAACAATGGCTTTAGGGTTCTCGGTCTAACGGGATAAAGAAGATGATCCCTTAGCCGTTTGATCTTCTTATTTTAGATCAACGGCCATGATTTTGTTAAACTCGCGGCCTGTTCTTCCCACTCAAACCGCGGGTTAAACAGATCTTCATCCGACCAGATCCAGGCCATTTATTCAAACAGCAGGCTGAATCCAGGTCGTCCAATCCTTCTAGATGGAGATCATGCCGCGGGGTTGATCTCTGCCGTCGGATCAGCATATAGTTAGATCCAATGGCTCTGTTTCATGCCGCACTGGATAAGTGACGGGACCTGCTTGACCGCCGCCATACGCGTGGCTGCATCCCGTCGCGCTGCGTGGAAAGCCCAGGCCGGGTCAGCGCCGCCGTTTGACCTGTTTTAAAACCCTCAAATTTAATTTAAAAATTGCCCAGAACTTCTAAAAATGATGGAAAATTCATTTCTCCACCATTTTTAGTATTCTTAGGCTCGTTTTGTTCGTGTTTTGATATATTTTATTTTAAAAATAAAATCAAGTTATTCTGATTATTATTCTGGTAATCATTTCAAGAATTCAGAAAACTTTATTTTATTTTTAAATAAATATTTTTAAACTATTTTGACTTGAAACTTAACAGAGATATTATAGGGTTTAAGGTTGATCTCTCATAATTATTTTAGAGTCATTTGATGTAATATCAATTACATTATGAATTTACAAAAATCTTGGTCATGATTTGACCTAGATTTTTGGAAATTCATAATGGATTCAATTCAATTCCAATAACTGCATATTAGAGATCTATGGGATTGGTGAGAGATTCTCTCTCATTTAGAACCATATTTAGATTGTAATTATGTATGATTTGAGAAAGTTTAGCTTTCAATGATATTTTAATTTGTTGACTACATATCAAATCATATGTGATTTTGACTTCAAATTGAATTGAAATTGATTTAAGGATATTCTCTATATTCTCAGATCTCCCTAATTCAATCTGATGTATCCAATCTTTTATAATTAAATATTCAAGCTCATAGGTCATGATATGATTTATGACTTCAATAGTTTATTATAATTAATTCCATAGAACATTAGGATATTTCACCTTGTTCATGATTGATGATTGGTATGATTGTAATTAGTGTCCAAGGGTTAGTAACTTCAATTTGAACCTATTTAACCTAGTGACATCTAATGACAATAATTAAGGATCTTAATTAGAGAACTTAGAAAAATTCCAATAATTAGGATACATCTCCAATTGAGTTGAAACTTTGAACATTCAAACCTAGTGACACATACAGCCTCAAGAAAAATTTTCACTGACTTTTGAGATCATTAAGCCACTTAATTACCTTAATCAAATTTGAACCTTAATTAAGCCATTTAACCTTCCAAAAATTATAATAAATCAAGTTTAAATCCAAAAATTACATTTAATATCTCAAACTGACCAGAATTGAACCCTTAATCAATGAAAAATAAAATCCCCTTGACTGGACTTCAAAATCATTCCTTAGGTCATTCCTGACCTTTGGAGTTGATTTCAAGAAGTTTGGAGGTCATTTGGATTCAAACCATAAAAAGGGTCTTAATTAAATAATTTTAAAAAATTCAATAATTATCAAAACTTCAAACATTCATAACTAATTCAAATGAACTCCAAATTAAGCAAACTCAAAGGCATACAACTCATCTTAAGGTCTAATATTTATTAAAAATGTTAAGTTTCCAGAAATCAAACAAATTTGAAAAAGTCAACTTTTGGTCAAACTTAGTTCAAAATCAAGTCAAAACTTCAAACCTTCATAATAAAATGTAGAAAAATCCAATTTCAGTGTACTTACTGTCTAACTGATCATATTAAGGTCTAGTATTTTAATAAAATATTAAGTTTCTACAAAACACTTTAAATTAAAAAGTCAATTTTTAACCCTTGAGTTAAATGATTAAAATAATCCAGAAAATTCCAAAATTCAACATATCATTCAAAATTCCAGAAAATATTAATTTGAACTTAAAACCAGCAACCAATTGATCTTAATTAAAATTTAATTAACTTTCAAACTTTAATCAAACTCAAATCACTTAATCATATCAGGTACCACTGGGTAACCTAGGCCTACGAGGCTATTAAATTAGCCCCAAAGAAGGTGAAATAAACTTCACGGCCTCGGTGTAAAATAAAGGTGGTATCCAACAAATAATTAAATCAAATTTAAAATCAAATTCAAATCATTAAGATTTAAACTTTAATTAAAATACCCTTAAGCCTTCAACCCACTTGAATCTCAAGCAACTTCAATCAAATGCCTATTTAGGACACATCAAAGCCACACTGCCTACCTCACACACTTTAGATGGTTTGCTAGGACAACCAACTCTAGTATTAGGCTAGGCCGGTGTTTACTTTTCCGCTGTGTGCCGGGTTTTTGAGCTTTTACTGCATATTATTTGCTAGTAGTAGAATTGATGTGTTTGTTTACTTATTTACTGCACTCTGTGATTGATTGTACGATTAGATCTACCCCTAGGCTAGGGACGATTTGTACTAATTCAATCTTATGCATGTGGCCATGCTCATACAGGGCATAAATTAAAGGGGGCAAAAAAAAATCATAAATATTAAAATTGCACAGGTGCTAAGCATGCTTAAGTCCCTCTTTAAATCAAAAAGAGCATGGCCAAGTGTGGCTGGTTTGAGCATTTAAATTTCAAATATATTAACTGCTTGGGATGTAAATATAACTGTTGATTATTAGGATAACCCTGCAGGTTGTTGAGTCTAGATTTTTAATTTTTAATTGATGTAATTTGATTTAAATTGAGTTGTAATGTTTAAAGTGATTTGAGATTGAGATGCTTAAAAATCCAATTTGGGATCCCAAGAGGAAGGAACATCCCTTAGGGGAGAGTTCTTATCCATTTGGAGATCCAAATTAGGATGAAGTTTAAATATCCAAAGATAAAAGATAACACCCCTATTCGGGGGGGAAGTTTCTTTTCATTTGGATATCCAGACCCGATGATCCAAGGAGTTCTAAGGAGACGAAGAAGTGAAGAATGAGAAGAATCTCAAATCTCAAAGTCACTCGAGTCTTAGGAGTAGAATCCGGGTTGTAGTCAGTGGTACGCGGCCACTTTACTTTCCTGCAGACCCTAGGTTGTATAATTAAGGGCACTTGCCTATGGACTTTCAGTTTGAGCATTTATTTAATTAATTTAATTATTTGATTGATTTGATTACTTGATGTTGATTGCGATTAAGGACTTGCATGCTTTTAGTAGTTTTTTTGCGCTTATTGCATGTCGTATTTGATTTAGCCTGGAACCCGATCGGAGGCTCGTGAGGGTACGGTCATAAACCTTTTCTATTTAAACAAAATTAAAATTTTTAAGCTCAGATAGAAACTCTAACACTTTTAAGAAGTAAGCCCGGACTCGCCGGGAGTTTTTCATGCATACATATTGACTTTTCTCATCCGTGTTAGGCACCTCCCCGCCTGCGGGTTCTGGCAGACCACTTGACCTATTAGGGTGCAGTTCTGTCCAAGGGGATGTTGTGCAATCTCTAGGATAAAACCTATTTTTTTAAGCCTATTTTAAAACTGCTTCATTTTGATTTAAGCATTTCATCGAGTCAACTAGCATGCATCGCATTAGTAACAAATTAAATTTGAGTCTAAATTTTAATTGCATTTTTTAGCTTAAGCATTTAACCCAACATATGTTAAAGGGCTAAATAGGAATCTGCTCTAGATGTCAGCCCTACTCTCCTTAAACTAATCTTAAACAATGTCCCCTAACCACTCTATATTTAAAAGACTTTGACTCATGGTTTTTGAAGCGTTTAGGTGGTTTAGCTGGCTCCCTAATTCAGGCCGGGGTAAGTCCAGATTGCATTACATTAGTTAGGATCCAGGTCACTGATTCTCAGTACCCATTTTAGACTTAGGTTCTGAGGCATGTCTTTAATCTTAAGACCTCAACCTTCTGGGAATTTAATTCCCAGTTTCTAATAAAATTGACCATTCAAATTAAAAATCTCTTTCAATCAAATTCAAGCCCAACACTTAGGATAGTTTGAGGTGTTTCTGAAGTAATTCAGAATCTCAAAACACCTCCTACTCTTCTCCTTTGACTCCAAAAATAAGTGCTCAACCTTGAACCATTCCCACTTGAAATCCCAATCCTTAACCTCCTTGATATCAAGCTTTGAAAATCTTAAATGAAATTCGTATCGCTATTTTAATCGAGAGTATTCGTAGGAAATTTTCTGGTTTCCTATGATGTAATTAACTACGAGGGCTTGCGCTCGTAGGAGATTTAGAAATCCAGACCTGATTTCAAAATCAAACCTTTTCAAAACCTTTAATTAATTATCTTTGGGAAATCACAACAAAAAATGGCGATCATTATTTTCATATTCAAACTATTGATATGATTGATATCTTCTTTCTTCGGATAGATATGTCAATTACAATCATAGTTCTAATTATAAAATTAATGATCCTATTCAGATTAACATAATCAAACAATTGATTAAACATCATTTTGATCTTTCGAGATCGTGTGTTGTTTCTCCTTGAGTTTGACTATGATAATCAGATAAATTCGAAGATTTATAATCTGAACCTATTAGGGAACGATATGTTCACCTTTCGAGGTGATATATTATTCATAATAAGTGTTTGATTATAAAATCAAAATTCCAGAAATTTAACTTTCCCAAAGAAAATTAAACATTTTTTTAAAACTATATTTTTCAATCAAACAAGAAGGTTAAAGATAAGGTCCTCTCCCTTGTGACTGTTAAGCTACTTTCTTATAAGCATTTCAAGAATTATATTTTTGTGGGGTATGCTCTTGGGCTTAATTTGAGTAATGGTAATTCTGATTCTTTGGCTAATATTATTGTCTGGAACAAACCTCCTATGACTTCTTTCAAGTTGAATGTGGATGGGGCTCATAACAATTCGGTTGGTGGGTGTGGTGGTATTATCAGGGATGGTAATGGTCGCCTGATTTATGCCTTTGTTAGTCCTGTTCAGAATGGGAACTTCTTTACGGCTGTCACCAAGGCTATCCTCTACGGTATTCAATTATGCAATTCTCTTTGCTTAACTAATGTGCTTATTGAGGTTAACCCGAACTATAATTTTCAACTTCTGTATGCTGAGAAAGCTATCTACTATAACCCGACTCTTTTCTATCTCATTAGGGATATTAAACAGCTATTATTGAGTTTAAATTATTCGTTTCATCATATTCATAAGGATGCTAATGCTTGTGCATCTTGGCTTGCTAACTGGGGATGCACTCTTGATAGCTTCACTGATATCTTGGGCTCTTCCATTCCGTTTAAGCTTCGTGGCTTGATTAATCTGGATGAACTGGGCACTCCTTATGTTACTTTTTAGGTGCTATTCTGGTTGGTTTTTTGTTGGTTTTTCTTGCTCTTTGGTGTGTGTTTTGATTTTGTTCGTTTTGGGTTGTGTTGATTGGTTTGTCCATTGTTTCTCTTATCTGTTTTGGGTTATGTCTTGAGTCCTATTTTTGTTTTCCTTTTCTGTTGGTTTATTCTTTGTGGGGCTGTTATGCTGGGTGGTTTCTTTCCTTTATCTCGTTTAGGTTTTTCTCTGGTTGGCTGGATTTCCTTGGGGCTTTCTAAGGATTTTTTGATTTTTCTTTAGAGGAATTTCTGGATGTCTGCTTTTCTGATTTGGTTTGCTTGTGTTGCTGCTGTGGTGGTGTTATTGCTGGTAGTTGGCTTCTGGAGGGTTTTAGCATTTTGGTTCTATGCTTTCGTGTATGATGCTCTGGGTGCTCATACTCCGATTGATTATCCTTTAATTTTTTGTCTGTTCAGTGAGGTCTATTTTTCTAGTTATATTGTTATTATTTGTGTTTCCTGCCATCTTAATTGTGAGGTAGTGCTTTGGAATCTTACTTATTCTGATTGGTTATTAGCGTTTGGGTTTGCCTCCTTAATACCTTTATTTAGTAACAACTGTTTGATTATCTATATTTGGATTTATTGGCTATATCTTTATTCTGGTTGGCTATATCTCGTTTATCATATTTTCTTGTGGTGTTCGAGTGTTTTTAACTTGCAGATTCAGAGGATGGATATGTCTCGGGGCGTTTTATTCTGGAAGCCCTTTTTTGGCCTTGGAAGAATGTGCTGATTGCTATTCTATTTTTCTTCCTTTTTTGGGTGCTATCTTATTGCAACCCTAGAATATTATTAGGATATTTTGTTAATCTTATTACAAGGATCCACCGGCTCTTAGGTTTTATTTTGTTCTTTTTTGTAGCTCTTTTGAGCATTAGTAGTGAGCTGGAGGATCCTTTTAAGGACTCTGTAATCTTTTTCTGAATTAACACGTAAGGCCCCACCGCCGGGCTTTCCCAAAAAAAATAAAATAAAATTCCAACTGGAAGCATTTTTTAATTTTGGTCATTCGTAAAGAGTCAAAGGATCATTTTGATCATTACCTCATATAACAACAACATCAAGCCTTTGTCCCACTACGTGGGGCCAGCTACAAGAATCCTTTGTCTCCATTGCGTCGTGTTAAAAGTCAAATTCTCGTTTAAATCTAATGAAGAAAGATCATTTCTAATATTTTCTAACCAAGTCTTTTTAGGTCTACCTATATCTTTTTTAACATAAGTCAAATCTAATTTCTCTACTTTCCTAACCGGGTCATCAGAAGGCTGTCGTTTTACGTGACTAAACCATCTAAGTCGACTCTCTCTAATCTTATCTTCCACTGGAGCTACTCCAACCTTTTCACGTATATGCTCATTTCGTATCCTATCTCTAAGGGTAAAGCCACTCATCCACCTGAGCATCCTCTTCTCTGCAACACTTAATTTAGTATTATGCTTCGCTTTTAATGGCCAACATTCTGCACCATAAAGCATTGCAGGTCTCACCACCATCTTATAGAATTTTCCCTTAAGTTTGAGGGGGACTTTTCTATCACACAATAAGCCCGGTGCATTCTTCCACTTTAACCATCCAATTGGAATTCTGCTGATAATATCCCCATCTATTTCACCATCACTCTGAATAATAGATCCAATATATCTAAAACATGTACTCTTATTAATGACTTGATGGCCCAAAGCCACAATCCCCTCACTAGGTCTATTACCACTAAAATTACACTCCATATATTCAGTTCTAGATCTACTCAAGCGAAACCTTTAGACTCTAAGGTTGACCTCCATAATTCAAGTTTACCTTCAACTCCCTCACTTGTTTTATCGACAAGAAGAATATCATCAGCAAAAAGCATACACCAAGGTACATCCTTTTGCAAATGTCTAGTGAGAACCTCCATGACTAAAGTAAAAAGATATGGGCTTAGGGCTGATCCTTGATGTAATCCAACCGAAATAGGAAAATAATTGGTCAAACCACCTTGTGTTTGAACACAAGTAATAGCTCCTGCATACATATCTTTAATAATTTGAATATAAACTCCTTTCTTTTCAAGAAATCTCCATAGCACTTCTCTTGGAACTTTATCATATGCTTTCTCTAAATCAATAAATATCATATGTAGATCTTCCTTATTCTCTCTATATTTCTCCATCAAACCTCTCAATAAATGTATGGCTTCCATAGTAGACCTACCCGGCTTGAATCCAAATTGATTTTGAGAAACATTAGTATCACGCCGCAGCATATGCTCCATAACTTGCTCCCATAGTTTTAAAGTATGACACATTAACTTAATTCCTATATAATTTGCATAATCTTGTGCATCACCTTTATTCTTAAAAATAGGAATTAACACACTCATTCTCCACTCATCTGACATCTTTTTAGTCTTCAAAACACTATTAAAAAGTTTAGTAAGCCAAGAAACTCCTTCATCTCCTAAGCATTTCCACACCTCTATTGGAATATCATCAGGTCCAACAGCTTTTCCACACAATATGATATATATAAACCCTAATATCATATAATTTCATTAATATCCTAATGCAAATTACAATCTATTATAAGTTAAATAGTGTTCACTCTCGCATTCAAAAAAAAATTATATATGAGGTATTTGGTTATTTTTATCATGCATCATATATTATTTCTCAATAAAATTATTAGATAATATAATTAAATTATTAAACATTTACAATTATTTTTCTTTTATGATTGTATTTGTTATGACTAATAGTTTAATCTTATTTGTTTAATAATATATGTATTGAGAGATATAACAACTATTGTAGAAAGTCTAATTGTTGTTGATCAATGCATTCTATAGACTTATAAAAAGATGAAAGATATACTAAGTTTTGAGAGTCGCATCAATTATTCTTCAATAAAAGGACTTATTTTATAAAGAATCATCAAAATTAGTAGAAGGAGCATCAATTAAAAAAAATTAAATAGGCGTAAATACGATAAATTAAATGGCGCCAAATAATTTGGCGCAATGAAAGTACGCTATTTAATTTGGCGCATTCGCTCAAATGAAGAGAGAGACGAAGGGGAGAGAGAGAGAGGTCATAGAGGGAGAGAGAGATGACAACATAGAGGGAGATGGCAGCACGAGAGAGAGAGAGAGAGAGAGAGAGAGAGAGAGAAAGGGGTAGAGATGACAGCGGAGAGAGAGAATTTATAATAAAATATTTAAATTAGTATTTTAACTAATTTTTAAATATTTACATAGTTTAAAAATACAATATTTAATATTTATTATCAAAATACATATATTTAATAATTTAAACTAAAAATAAATAAAGCTTTATATCTATATTTAAATATAATAATTTATAAAAAAATTATTTAATTAATTATTTAATTTATATTATATTTATTTTAAAAATAGAAACAAAAAAGTAAAAAACTTGATTTCGGTGGTTAAATTGAACTAAAAAATGGTTATTATTTTATTTAATATTTCTGCATATACCTAAAAATTTGCCTTAAAAATTATGTTTAATTTATATTTTCTAAATAATTTTATCTTTTAATAAATTTGATTTTTAAAAAAGTCAAAATAATTTTTAATTCTTATGAATATTTTTTAAAAAATAACTTTCAATCTATATTTAAGATATTAATTGGATGACAAAATAGTTTTAGAGTATAAATAATTATATTGTATTAAAACAAATTAAAAATGTAATATAAACATTATATTTCAATAATAAATTTTATGTAATATCATTAAATATCTATAAAAAATTTTAGAAAGAATAAACGAGTTAAGTAAATAAATATTTAAAAATCAATTAAAATAATAGGTAAATATCTTAAAATCCGTGAAAATACTAAATAAATTTGTAAATATTTATAATTATCTCTCTCTCTCTCTCGGGTTCGGGTTAAACTCGGAACATGACCCGGCACTATTCGACCCGACCCGAACCCGACCCATTTTTGCAAACAGGTCGATTTTTTGGACCCGAACCCGACCGACTTCGGATTCGGGTCAACCCGAACCCGAACCGCATAGTGTTGTTTTTCGAAAGCAACGACGGGAGTTCGCTCGCTGTGAAGGTAACTTTCTCCCTTTCGTGCGCTCTTCATTATTGTTCGACTTTGCTCTGTGGACAACATTCCCCTCCAGTCGGATCAGAAGATACAACATTTTGATCGGAAGCAATGACGAGAGTTCGCTCGCTGTGAAGATAACTTTCTCCCTTTCGTGCGCTCTTCGTTGTTATTCGACTTCGCTCCCTTAACGACATTCCCTTCTAGTAGGATGACTCGGATCGGAAGATACAACATTTTGATCGGAAGCAACGACGGGAGTTAGCTCGCTGTGAAGGTAACTTTCTCCCTTTCGTGCGCTCTTCGTTGTTGTTCGACTTCGCTCCTTGGACGACGTTCCCTTCCAGTCAGATCGGAAGATACAACATTTTGATCGGAAGCAACGACGGGAGTTCGCTCGCTATGAAGATAACTTTCTCCCTTTCGTGCGCTCTTCGTTGTTGTTCGACTTCACTCCTTGGACGACGTTCCCTTTCAATTAGATTGGAAGTTACAACATTTTGATCGGAAGCAATGACGAGAGTTCGCTCGCTGTGAAGGTAACTTTCTCCCTTACATGCGCTCTTCGTTGTTGTTCGACTTCGCTCCTTGGACGACGTTCCCTTCCAGTCGGATCGAAAGATACATCATTTTGATCGGAAGCAACGATGCGAGTTCGCTCGTTGTGAAGGTAACTTTCTCCCTTTTGTGCGCTCTTCATTACTATTTAACTTCGCTCCTTGGACGACCTTCCCTTCCAGTCGGATCGGATTTCGGAAGTTACAACATTTTGACCAAAAGCAACACGGGAGTTCGCTCGCTGTGAAACATTTCTCCCTTTCGTGTGCTTCTTCGGCCAAATCCCATAAATACGCTGAACTACAGGATTCCGGGTCAAAACTAGGTCATTCTCGGGTTTCTAGGTCAACCCGAACCCGATCCGAATTTTGAAATGGGTCAAAAATTAGGACTCGAACCCGACCCGTTTTGGGTTCAGGTTGACCCGAACCCGATATTTTCGTGTCGGATTTGAGTCGGGTTTTCGGGTCGTGTCAATTTTTAGCACCCCTACTCCTCTCTCTCTCTCTCTCTCTCTCCCTCCCTCCCTCTCTCTCCTCTCTCTCCGTTCTTCTCTCTTTGCATGTGAGTGTAATACGTGGAGTATTTTCACTGTGTCAAATATTTGGCATATTTTAGAATACGCCATTTAATTTAGCATATTTGTTCCTATATTTTTTTTATTAATCGATACTTCTTCTATTAATTTCTTTTTTTTTTGTCCAAACAAAAGAGTTAGTTGCCCGATTTCTCTCCCATAATAGTCCAATTCACACATAACCATTGATCTGCCCCTCTCATCATTTTTCTCATTCAATACGATGCTATCTATTGCTTGCACGATGGCATCGCTTTACCTGGTGCCTGCACATCACATCAACACCACCTGTGAAGTCTATTTGTGCACGATACCCTACTACGTTTGCTACTTGCATGCCATCGCATTCGTATTTGCCTAACCTCAAAAGAAAAGGTGGTTCCGTCTCTCTTTATCAATGATTATGATGATCAAGAAAAGAAAGTGATGAGGCCAACGTTATGAAGAACGAGATCTACTACTCCAAAATAAACTAAGTTTGTGATACGATTATTAGTTCTTACATCAAAAGGAAGAAAAAAATGGTGGCCCACCAAAAGAAGGCACATCGTTTATCCTTTTAAAAATATAAGCATCAAATGAGGTACAATGTGCTGTTACTTTATGATAAGCTTTTGGTCATAACTTCATTTAAACAATAGAAATCGATTTATCACTCTTTTATGAAATGCTTAGGATGGCTTTGAGATTAGATTATGGATTAATGTTATAGGAAGATAATAAAATATTAGAAGATTATCATACAATTGCAAACTCATTTGGGAATAAACACAAATTAATTTTATTCGTGATTAGTGAGTAGAAGGGCAGAGCTATAGTGGGGCACATCAGCACGACAACAACTCACCTATCAGCCCAATTTTTTTTCGAAGCAAAAGTCTTGGAATCTTGTACAATTAAATAATCTAATTAAGTTCAAAAGGTCTTTGAAAATTTAGGGGTTTAATAAATGATCTGACCCGCCAATCGAATCCAGACCCAACACAAAAAATTAGGGTTCAGGTTAACCCATTTAATAAACGGGTTCGGGTCCGGGCCATGCATTCTGACCTATTTATTAAACTGGTTGGGTTTGGGTTGACTCGCCAATCCGATTCTGACTAAAAAAATAATGGTTTATTATTTTTTCTTAAATTCTTTTATTTATTGGTATAATCTTCTCATTTTTATCAATTAACGTACATATATGGTTAAAAAGTTTATAGAAATATTTTTTTAAGGTAAATGGGTTATCGGGTCGAGTTCGGATTGCTAGTGAGTAGACTTCAAGTCCATTTTTTTCACTCGTTTATTAATACAAGTTGGGTTTGTGTTGCTGGATTTGAGTCTAGTCAACTTCGAGTTAGACTCGAACTCGATCTGTTGACCCATACATTTTAACACTCTTATGAAAACTTGGGCATCATTTATGTCCCTACAAGAGAAAAAAAAATTTCTAACCTGAGTTTTTAATACCATGAATAAACAACAATCAAAATCAATAAGTTTGAAAGCTTTGTGAACTTTTAAGACTAAAGTAGTAGTTAGGACCAGGCAATCTCTATGGGGCCAATGTTGTTCTCCCTCATTCAGATATACATGAAATGATTCAGTGGCATTGCCTGTAAATTTGAAGAATGTCTGTCATTGGTTTTGTTTTAAAAAAAATGGAAAGCAATGCATTGTGTGATAAAATATAGTGTAAAAGTCTCTCTCTGTCTCTCTCTTTCTCAGTCTCTCTCTCTCTCTCTCTTCCCATCTTTCTCATCACATCACTAAGTTCTCCGGCAACGGTGGAGGCGACTACCCACCTTATTGTTTTAACTTCGCTCCTCTTACCTATCTTTCTGATCAAGCAAGCGCCCTCCTCATAAAGCCCCAAATCCCACCGCCGCCGCCTCCACCTCCACCATTGGCACACCGACGTCCTTGCCGCCTCTCCATCGAACACCACCATCACCGTCTCATTCCCTCCAACGCCGAACACCTTCTACGCATTGGGGAGAGATCAACGCCTCTGCTTATGCAAATATATATTTAAGCGTTTGGCAAAAAGAAGTTTTTGAATTGGCTGTCGACAGAAAAGATTTTGGAAGTTTATGGTTTGATTTTGTTTACTATACGTTTTGCGTCTGCACATTTTTCTTTAAGAAAATTAATTAAAATATGAAAGAAAAGCTGAATGTAGTTTGAAAAGAAGAGCTAATAATAAATGCTGAAAGGTTCAGCTCATAGTACTTTTGGTTTAAAGCATGTGAAACTTTACCCATTCTATGCGTGTGATTAATTAAAAAAATTGACAGCTTAATTTCTCTCTCTCTCTCTCTCTCTCTCTCTCTCTCTCTCTCTCTATATATATATATATATATATATATATATATATGTTAAAATATTTTAAAAAGTGACAGCTTGATATCTAATAAATTGGCTATAAAGTTTAAGCTATTTGATTAAAAATAAGAAAATATACTCATAAGTAAAAAAAAAAAATAGAGAAAAATATATTAAATGGGTCATTTTCGGATTAAAAATGGGTTTGCGGGCCAACTAGAACCTGATCGGTTTAATAAATATAGGTCGAAAAATCAAAGACGAACTTACCGGTATAATAAATGAGTCGAAAAACCCAACCTGAACCCGACTCGTATATTAAATGGGTCAACATAAACTTGAATTTTCGGGTCGGATTGGCAGGTTGGATCATTTATTGACACCCCTAAGTATGACTATCCCTGACATGGCTTCCTATTCTAAGAAGAATGCCTTATACAAGACTTTTAGGTCAAGTGGCTTGGAAGAGTCGTCGGGATCTAGTATGTAGGTAGAGTTTGTGAAATCAAGTCTCTAGGAACAAGAGCCGAGTACTCTTAGGGTATGAGGGGTGTATACTTTGGAGTCAAAGTAACTATGAGTTAGGGGCAAGTTCGATTTGTGAAGTTGTATTAATCGATTTTTGAGTTGTGTGCTTGCTGTAGCTTGATCATGAATGTCTGTGATAGGTGGATAGGCATGATTATGAAAAGCTGTTGTGGGTGTGTGGCTTTTGTTTACGCGAGTTATCCTCATAAGGTAGACTAGTCTAGGTGAATAATTTAGAGGAGCTCTCGTCATTGACGATTGCACCCTTCATTTGCTTTTGTAGGGCAAGTCTACAAGCTATGATGTCTGTAGGAGAGAATGGTCGCTTGCTCATGGGCTAATTTCAGCTACTACTTTATGGAACTACATTTCCTTTGAGCAAGTGCCACTTTTACTATGTGATCCTACTGGTCAAGCTCCTTGACAGGAAGCTATTTAGATAAATATGAGTTACTTACATTGACATTGACATGTATAACTATACAATTGCTATTATTGAATGGGATGATAGAAATTGGAGATATCCGAGTTTTTAAGACCTTGATCAATGGATTATTTGATATAAGACAAGCTCTCCCTCATTGTTTTTAGTATAATTTTTTCTCAATGTATGTTAAATTTGAGTCCCAACAAATCTTACAAAAATAAATATTTTATTATTTTAAGAATTCTGTGCTATAAGATAATTTTAAAAACTAATAACTTTTTTCAATATGCACATATAACTTTTTTTTCAATTTACAATTATTTGCAAAAATTATTTACCCTTACAATATAAATAATGATAATACATTATCTAATATAGATTGATAAAACTTAAAAAAAAAGTTCATCAAAAAGTAAATAGATTTAAATATTGAATATTTAAAATTATATTTGAGATGTATGTAAGCCTTTGAATAAATAATAGAGTAAATTTTGAGTCATTCGATCGTACAAATAAAAATTAAAAATTATTTTGAGCTCAAGTAAAACGTTTCAAATCGAATTGAATCAATTTTTATTTGACTCAAATTTAAGAGAAAATTAATTTTTTTATTTTTTTAATTATTTTAATAGCTATGATTACATTTGCCCCCTTTTTATAATTTTAACCTTATAATGGTAAGTTCTTATTGTAGCTCCAATAGTCCAAATTATGAGTATTCTGATTTGAATGAAATTTTTTATATAATTTATCAAAAAAAAAAAAACGGAGGCCTTATTTCTTCAATTTTAAATATTACATACGTATCATATAAAATCGAATTTTCATATATATATATATATATATTCATTAATGAAAATGTGGGGAGGAAAGTTATGATGCCAATGCTAAGAAGGATGGGATATGCTCCTCCAAATATGGCTTAGTTTGTCTCATTATTTTCAATTCTTACATGAAAAAGCATAAAATTTATGAGCCCACCAAAAAGAGGATTTTTAAACATTTGTGGAGTTCATTATTGATCAATCTTATCCTTTCTTGCCATTGAGATGTTGATAGCTCTCCTTTTCCTCCTCTTTCCTCATCAATGTGTGGAAAGAACAACTAATTTTGGCATATCATTCAAATATTACATAAATTACTGAGCTGTGAAAAAGTTGTATCAAATGAAATTTTGATGATATAATTTGAATAAAAAACTTACTATGGTTAGCTTATCCTTCATTTTCTTATCCTAAAAATATGTATGTAAATCCCCCTTTTTTTAATCGTCACATGTATTGTATGGCTAATTTCTATTTGATTTAGGATATCGAAGACAAATTTTAGCATATCATTCACATCTATGATGATGAATAATTGGATTTATTATAAAATTAATATTACATATAAAGAATAGATATTATATTAATTTTAAAATAAATTTAATAATTTTTCAAACTCATTCAAATACATAAATAAAATGTATTTCTTCTCTAATACTATAAAATTTCATAATTTATGAAATTCTATAGGATTAGAGAAGAAATAAAAAGTTTGTCAACGTAATTAAGTATGACCAGTCCCAATACCTGGCAGTAGACGTGTCAATATATGACCCAACTTAAACTTAACTCAAAAAATTCAGGTTTGAGTTTACCTGTTTAATAAACGGATTGGGTTCGAGTTGGGATTTTCAACCCGTTTATTAAATGTATTAGGTTTAAACCAAAAAATGACATATTTAATATCTTTTTTCTTTAAATTTTTTTTTTATTTGTGGACATAATCTTCTTATTTTTTATTCAATATCCTAAACATTATAGTTAATAAACTATAAAAAATTTATCGAAACAAATTAACGGGTCAAATTTGAGTCATTCAAGTTGCTAGCGAGTCAGATTCGGGTTGATTTTTTTTACTCATTTATTAGATAGGTCGAGTTTGGATTTGTTAGATTCAGGCCCCAATCCATCAACCTGCTTTGACACCCCTGCCTGAGGGGAGCAGTCGGTTAGTCACAATTGAATAGACTGAAGCCGGATGAATTGGGGTCCAGAGCATAGAAGAACATTTTATTTGATATTTATGATCATTCCAGATGACAAATTGTATATCAAAGAATAAGTTATCATTCCATGCAACTTTTCACAACTTTATTTTCTACATAATTTTCAAATAATTTTGTTTAGTATGACAATATAGAGACCAACAATGATATTTTTAATACCTATCAAAGAAAAATAATTAATTGAGAATATTTTTTATAGAGTGCAACGCATAATAATATTTATAGGCATCTTCTTTTCTTCCAACCTTATATTATAAAATAGAACAATAATATAATTTACAATATGGAAGAAGAAACTATATTGCAAATGGTAGGGATGGCGCACGGCCAACCCTCTCCCCTATCACCACCGGCAACCCTCCGGCCATAAATAATTTGACGAATCAAACGGATATAAATAAATAATTCTGAATTAACAAAAACAATAAATACTTATCTAATAAAAATATCTAAATAAATTGATAAATGAAATATATATGATTAGAATACATGATCTTAAAGTAAATTCAAACTATAAACACTTATCAAGAAATTATATCTAACTTAGGAGTCATAGATAATGTCTAATTGAATCATATAAAATATAATATCAAATATCTCATACCCAAATTTAAAATATTTTCCTTAAAAAATTTATTAGATAAAATCTAATTCAATTATACCAAAAAGTAAGCAGTCATGATAAAAAACCAGGCCTTCAAACTTGTAAATATAATTCACACTTCCTTAATTAAATTTTATAAAACTAAAGAAGAAATATATAAAGGGGGAAATAAGCATTCCAAAGAAAATTTCAACTAAATAAACAAAATTTCATATCTTGTTAGGAATGCCTTTTTTTCCAACAACAATTTAAATTAATCTTTGAATCCTTTCATATTTCATAAATTATTGGAAGACCCTTTCACTTTATCCTTTGCCACTATAAATATTTATTTGCATTTGATGGTGGATATAAAGAGAATAAGATGAGAAATATAGATGGTAAGACACTCATGTACAAAAAAGTTATTTGGGATAGCAAAAAATAGGATAAAATTTCTCTGAAGTCTGATTGAATTAACAGGCATCAATGTGAAGATCGTGGTTGAGGTTGGCAGGATCTATTCAAAGTTATCTTTGACTTGTCGATCAAATGTTGCAATTTCTGCAAATGTATATGCTTTCTACAATAAATTTATGAAGTAATATTTAATAAATTTCATGAAGAAGCAGACCTATTAACCAACCTATTGTGATATTTAACACTTTTTAAAAAATCTAAACTTTACTATGCATATAAATCTAAAAAAATAGAATTCCATAATCATAGGGATATGAATTCAAGTAATACATAAAAATGATTTTTTTATTCATGATATTCACACAATCAATGATGTTCATCAATATATGCACACAATCTGTTTAATTAAATGATCTAAAAAGGCTAATGGAGTTAACTATCACCTGATTAGAATACTAACCCATAAATTTTCAAACATATTAATTAACTAATTAAAAAAAAACATACATGCATAATAGTTCTATAATAAAAAACAATTTATTTACGATATATTTTATTTATTAAATATTTTATGATTAGTTTAACTTGATTTGATATTAAACTGAATCACAATGTTCTATTCTAAGATAGCCATTGATTTTTGTTCCATAATAAACTGATATTAAATTGAATCACAACTTGATTATCAATAATTTGTTACTACCCAACACTTACATCCACACACTACGAATTTGCTTATCACCATTTCTAAGAAACACCAAATGCTTAAACTTTTTTTTTTTTTTAGGGGAAACCCCGACAGGGCCTTAGTGTTAATATAGGAAAAAAGTACAAGATCCTTAAGGGGACCTTCAGCTCTCTACTACTCCGAAGAGATACAATCCAAAAGAGAAAAAAAATCATACGAGCCGAAGTTGCCCTACTACTCAAAAGTACATGATAACCTAAGGACATTCTAGGGCGATAAGGAAACCGCGCCCAAAAAAGAAGACAATTAATAATAGAGAAAAATTTGCTTAAATCCATTCAAGCAAGTAGAAGCAGGATAACTGTGAGAAAACCGACAGAAGGAAAAAGTGCAATAGAAGAAGAAGACGAAGGATGAGGGAGAATGTGTAGCTCACAGTTTTAGTGAAGGGCAGCCAGGTGGGTTCTCACGCGTGCTTGCTCTCCGATCGACAAAGCCCGAGCGACTTTCGATCCCACAATAGGAGAAGAAGGCGAAGGAGGAGGAGAAGAAGGCAGGGTTTTAGCCAAGAGGGCAGGCCGGGAAGATGTGCTGAGAGCGTGGAATGCGAAACAGAGAAATTAGACGAACAAAGCGATGGATACGAAGGGTTGCGGCGGGAATATGAAGGGTTGGGAATACGAAGGATGTTGGATTTAAGTCATATGCTTATACTCGCGGCTGAATTTGCTTAACGGAGACGGAAGGCTCAGATTTACGAAGAGGCGAAGGAAACGAATAAATTAATAAACATATAGTACATAAATAACATTAAATTAAATAAGTATTATTTTTTAAATTATTAATTATTTATAATATGATGGATGGTCAAGATAATTTAAGAAGGAATAAAATGAATGGCTAAGATTTGTTAGGGAAGGAAATTCAAGCCCCTTTTATAATAGACTAGTTTTATTGCACATGCACAAAGTGCATGTTGCTAGAATTAAAATAACATATATTATAAAAAGATTAAATTGGATTAGAATTGATCGTAGTTTTTATTGACAGTAATGATATCTACATAAAAAAAAGATATTTATTAATTTTTTTATATTTTTCTAGTAAAAATGCACGTGCATTAAATGAACGTGAATTAAATGCATGTGAATAAAAATTTAAAAATAAAAATTCATATTATAAAAATTTTAATTATATTATCATTGTTAAGATGAAAAAATTTATTATAAATAATTATAATTACTAATATTTATTTGCATGTGCGCAAAATTTACATGAATAAAAATAAATTTTTTTGAAATTTATAATAAAATTTTCAAACAATATCAATTAATAATCACTTCTATTTCTATTTAACTATACTTGTTTAGATATTTTTCATAATCTTTATGTTAAAAATGAATTATTTATAATAAAATTTGTTAAAATGATAATTATAATAAAATTATTATATAACTTTTTTTCCAAAAAAATGGGTCAATTTTTAAAAATAATTTCACAATCATTTTCTAAGCAACTATAGCCATCACACCTCAAAAGCTTAAAAAAACTGCAGATAATGTTGAATGAAAAAAAAAAAGCTTATTTAAATTTTCACTTGTATAGATGATTTTTTTGTTAGGTTGATTTTCTATGAATTGTTATGATATATTAGTATGATATGTCTAAAAAAAATAAAAAGGCTTCATAGTTGGTTTATCAATTTGGAAGATTCACCTTTTAGTAACAAATCATTTCCAATAGATTATTATCTAAAATAATGAAAGAAGTTTACAAGGCAATGTTACACTTCCTAGCTTGATGCTCATTTTATAGTGTGGAAAGTGTTTTTGCAATGTTTACATAAAGGTTTCCATACTCTTCATGTCATACCAATAGGGACAATTATTAAACCAAGCAAACTCAGGAGAGCCCATTTAGATCTTAGCAAACTCATTTTCATTCTAATTGGATTTTGTACAATGTGCTATGAGAGAATGATTAAATTATTATTTATTATTACATAACTGAAATATATTTAACTATATTTTTAACATTAATCAATAATTAAATTTATTTAAAAGATAAAACTTAAATTTTCATTATTTAAAAAACTAAAACTCTAATCAAATTATAAAAAAATAAAATAAAAACTAAACCACTATATTTATAATTTAATTTGACCCATTTTTTATGCTCTACTTTAGATTTCATTTGGGACAACTTTTGATGATTATTTTTTATTGGTTTTAAAAATATATATATATACTAAAAATTAACTTTAAAAAATAATAAAAAAATATCCCAACTCTCTTTTTTTTTTTTTTGAAAGCAGCAAAAAAATAATGACAAAACTATCTCAAATGAAACCTTAAGCTTCATTTAAAACATCTTTCTTACAGCTTTCTCAAATATCTATTTAATATAAAATTTTCTAGTTTAAAAATTTTTATACTAAAAAACTACTTTAAAAAATAATAAGAAACCTATTCCAAACAAAACCTTAATCAACACTCCCTAACATCCTGCTAAGTTCAACAGCTTTAAACGTGACTCAATTTCAATTAGCAATGAATCAATATCAATCTATTTCTTCAAAAAAAAAAATCAAATTCTAGATAATATAATTGTTAACTTGTAATTAACTCCTGTATTATATATCAGGACACAATGTACAATCTAAATGCTATTGCGGGAATGGCTGAGCTTTCATGTTACAATGTAGTAGCTTTAAATGGTGTGTAGTGGAAGCATTTGCTCATAAGTAGAACTCAATCCTCACATTTATGTAGGTTTTTCAAACATAGAAACAGACTTCCCTTTCTACCAAATAAAAACTGAATTTAGTTTGATAACCCAATTCCAGTCACTTTCAAACACTTTAAAATCGAAACAAATTGATCTTTATAGATGCTACAATGGAACTTTGAAAGATATCTAGACTATTTTCAAAGAATTTAACTCAATAAAAAAAAAAAGAAAACAAAGCTGATATTTACAAGTAAAAAAAAAAGGAAAGAGAGAAGGAGAATTCCACAACACCATTAGATCTTCTGATCGTCATTTTCAACAGAGAAGGTAAATGAGCATCACAAAAGAAAGAATAGCCAAGGATTAGCTTAGATCATATAAATTAACTTTTCAAAACATAGTTTGGACTTTGGTGTCCTTTTGAAGCATTCAAATACATACGCTCGACACTCACTATTCAATAAACTTATAAACAATTAAATACTGCACCAGAGAAGATTAACAAACACAAGCATTCAATGGAAAGCATCTTCTAGCAGAAACAGTAGAATAATGAATAATCTCAATTGTCAACAAGACTAAAGACGATTGAAAGAATAAAATTCAAAGTACCTAACACTGCTCTAGCTGCATATTCAACACAAAGCATGGTACACATTCAATGGCAAACATGATATGATAGCAATTAGTTTGACAATTTATTTAAAAGGAAAGAAAAAAGGAGTGAAGCGCTTAAAAACAAAAATTTTAAGCCAACATAATCCAAGATGTAGATGAAATTATCTGCAGATATACTTCCATCAAAAATCCACAGCTTTGCCATCCTCCAGTACAGAAGAATGACAATGAAGCAAGAAAAAATAGTGCGCTGGTATGCTCTTGCCACACGGAATACTCTGTATCCTAGGAAATACTTAGCTAACTCCTAGATTTTTGAGTTAACATTCCATAAAAAGTTTCTTAACGAATACAAATGAACTGCTGTTACAACACAATTGTTGGTGTGTGGTGTGACAGATTAAGGACGTGGGTTTCTTGATGCAAATCTAAAAGTTATTTGAGACGCAAATCATTTGTTGATATAATTCAGGTTCTCTATATTTTTGCTAATATGCCAATTATGTGAAACTTTTGAAAACTGGATGTGTTCTTCAATGCTTTGATTACCCTCGAAGGTTTGATTTACTGTTGGACATGTTTTGATAGTCCATATGACTGCCTGGTTCAGTTTCTTTTTTTTCCTTTGCTTCAGCATGCTTGCAGTGTTCGGTTTGGCCACTATAGCTTTTGCTACTATTTTCCTCTGCTCTAGCCTATTTCTGGTTAACAGGATTTTTCCGCTACTTTGGGTGTGCTTGAGTGTTGTTGAGTTGCTTTTCCTGATGTGGCTGTCAATTAACCCTTATTCATAGTAGCAGAATAGTTTTCCCTTTGTTTTCACGCGCTTGGGGCAATCACGCTCAAACATTAGTTCATGCAATTGTGTACAAATGCAATCAGTGCCTATGGATCTACAATTTCTTAAACATCAAAATTCTTAAAATCCTAGCATGTAAGAGTGATGCAGAACAAGCCCCACATCTAAGGACCAAGCCTACATAAATGACAAGATTCTAGAGAAAATTGCATTCAGATCAAGCTTGACCCCAAATCCTAAGTCTCATTCCTGATTTACATTCATTACATAATTTAGGTGCAATAGGAAACCTTCACCCCAAAGTTTCATGCGTCAAAGATTCCAACTTTAGCATTCACATCAATTACTAAAAGCTTTCATTATCCCTAAGAAGTCTACATACTGAGTTATTAGAGAGAACATGTCCATCAAGACGGAGTGCTCATCTCCTTATCTTCAGCTGAAACCGAAGATCTAAAATCCAAGTGGAGAATGACATATCTGCTCATATCAACAAAATTTTGTTTCTCATTCCAATGTTAAGAACTGATAAATTAATAAGCCCCCAGATACACACTTTAAATCATAAATTTTGATTCCCTTAGCACATGAGTTTCAATATCCAATGGATAAGATAAGGCATGAAGAACACAAAAAACTTCGTCGTATTCAACTTAGTATCCGTTCATATCTAAGTTTTGTGAATGGCAGTAAATATGGCAGCAAGAGCAGTTTTTTATGTCCTATTTCTTCGCTAAAAGATAGTGAAGAGCATAATTTATATAAGTTGTTAACAGTATGCTCATATAATTAGTATGAACTTTATAATTTGTGAACCATAAAAAATATACACTAACTTTCCTCTGAAGAAAATATACTCATTAAACCAAGGGTTTTTGGTTGTATCAAAAATCATTCCAAGTCTCAAGATGCCAAGAAAATCTGAATGCATCAGTATACTTCAAATATTTTTATATGCCAATTTGGATTAGGATTCAAATAATTGAGAATTGAGCCTGCACACTGCAATGAACTGCATGCCAAATAGAAGATTAAGAAAATCTGGAAGGGGGCGACGGAATGCTGGACTGCTTCACCACCAATGTTAAAGAATCATGGGCAACAACATCATTAAAGAAGGAAAAAAAAGGTTCTTTTTTTACTTTTCCAAAACTCTTCTTTAGGAAGAAGAATGAGGATTTAGAAAGGGGGGAGATACCTGGAAGGGCGCGATGAATTGCAAGAGTCACATAAAGTATAAATAGCGCAAGAAGAAAAAAATCGTTAGCTCCACCGCTTGCTGCCATCGTGACTTTCGAAACTCCTCTTCACCCAAAGCATGCGAAGCCGAAGAAGAACTGGTAGTGTCGGGAGCTTAATAGCGAAGAAATGAAGATGAGCAATCAAACTTAATACTAAATACAAAGCTATTTAGGCTTCCAATCCAATATTTATAACTCAAAATTCTTCTTCACGCGATGCCCTATTGACTTCCGATCGGATAGAAGGAGAAGAAGGCGAAGAAGCCCAGAAAAGCCGAACGAGAAGACATAAATGTTTAGGAGTGGAATTCCAAGGGGCATTTTTTTTTTAATATCACGAACCGTTCGGCTTAATGAATGTCATAACTACCGAAACTCAGCAGAAGAAAACGAAGGATGAAGTGTTTAATGCACGGCTCAAGAAATCAAAGAGTGAAGCATTAATTTTTTTTTTTTACCAAACTGCTACGTCACTTAACCCGAGGCAAAACGTTTGACTATTGAAACTGAAATCCAAAAAGAATATGAAGAGTTTAAAGTGAATATAAGATTATGATTATTTATGGGAAGAATCAAGTCATATTTTGCTTTGAGCTCTAATGACCCTTGGTGTGTTGGGGGTGATTTTAATATTGTTTCAAATGTGAATGAAAGAGTGGGAGGTAACCCTCCTAATAAGGCTGCTATGGAGGATTTTAATTTTATGATATCTGACTGTAATTTACATGACATTGGTTTTACTGGTGGTGCTTTCACTTGGAGTAGAACCAACATCTGGCAAAGACTGGATAGGATGCTTTTTAATAATGATTGAGTTAGGAACTTCCCTATGACTCATGTTCAGCATTTAAGTAGAACTTTCTCTGATCATGCCCCTCTGCTTATTAATTTGTCTACTACTACCTATAATTACCCTAATAATTTTAGATTCCAAAACATGTGGTTAACTCATAAGGACTTTATGGAGGTGGTTAGTATTAATTGGAATGCCATCATTTATCCTGACAATAATATCAAAGGTATGGGTCGCCTTTGGGCTAAGCTTAGTAGATTAAAACAGGTTCTGAATTGGTGGAACAAGAAGGTGTTCAAAAATTTGTTCTCCAACATTAAGGATGCTGAAAACAATGTGTTGGGTTTCGAAAAGGAATTTTTGGAGAATCCCACTAGTGTTAATCTGTCTATTCTGAATAACTCTAAAAATTCTCTTTTCCAATTGCAACATCAGGAGGAAATTTACTGGAAACAAAAGGCTTCTACTAAATTGATCCTGGAAGGAGATAGGAATACAAAGTTCTTTCATACTTTGGCTAATAAGAATAAAATGAGGAGTCATATTCATAAAATTGTTGGTAATAATGGTTGTGTCTATGACTCTGAGGATATGATTATTAACTCTGGGGTGGATCATTTTAGAGAAGTTTTTAACAGAGACATTTGTATTGGTCCTATGGTTAATCCCCATGTGATCCCTCGGATTCTTGATGAGGAAGATAATCTTTTCCTTAATCAATTTCCTTCCGAGGAGGAGATTTGGGCGTCTGTTAAGAACATGAATGGGGAATCTATTGCTGGGCCGGATGGTTTTACTACGAAATTCTTTATTAAGACTTGGGAAATTATTAAGGGTGATGTGGTGGAGTCTGTTCATGATTTTTTTAAGGGGAATTCCTATCCTAAATTTTTCTCTTCTACTAATATTGTGTTAATTCCTAAGAAGGAAGCCATCAGTAATTGGAATGATTTTAGACCTATTAGTCTTTGTACTTTTCTTAATAAACTTATCTCCAAAATCATTGCTTCTAGATTGATGAAAATCCTCCCTAGAATCATTTCTGTTAATCAAACCGGTTTTGTTAAAGGTAGAAGCATTTTTGATAATATTCTTCTTGCTCAAGAGATTGTTCATGATATTAATGCTAGAATTTCTGGTGGTAACATCATTTTTAAATTAGATATCACTAAAGCTTATGATAATTTGAATTGGGAATTTCTTTATAAAGTGTTGTCTCTTTTTGGTTTCAATCAATCTTTTATTATGCTTATTAAAAATAGTATTGAAAACTGTTTTTTTTTCTGTCATGATAAACGGTAGAAAGTATGGTTTTTTTAATTCTTCTCATGGTCTTAGACAAGGAGATCCCCTGTCGCCTGCTCTTTTTATTATTGCTGTTGAGTATCTTTCTAGAGGCCTTGAAGAGTTGTATGCTAGATATCCTTCGATGTATTTTCATTCTATTGGTGGTTTCCCTATTACTCATCTCAGTTTTGCTGATGATTTTATAGTGTTCTCTAATGCTTCCATTCGGAATGTTAAAAAATTAATGATTTTTCTGGATCAATTTGAAGATATTAGTGGTCTGTCCATCAACAAAGATAAGAGTTGTTTCTTATCTGGTAAGTCGGTGAGTCACAATAGGATTGAGCGTCTCAAAAGAATTTGTGGTTTTAACTCTACTTTACTTCCTATAAAATATTTAGGTACTCCTCTTTTTAAAGGTAGGAAAAGGACTCATTTGTTTGACAGTATTTTTACTATGTTCCAAAAAAAACTTCTTAATTGGTCTTCTAAATTTCTTTCTTTTGGAGATAGGTTGGTGTTGATTAAAAGTGTTCTTAATTCTATCCCTATTTATATTTTACATACTTTGCAACCTAATGCCACTATTTGTTTGAGATTAGAGCGTATTATTAATAAATGTTTTTGGGGCTCTAATTTCAATCAATCTTCTATTAAATGGGCGTCCTGGGACAAAGGATGTGGGGTGTACAATGAAGGTGGTTTAGGTTGCAAAAGTATATTGGATACTTCCTCAGGCCTTTTCTCACAAATTATGGTTTTCTTTTCGTGCTAATAATAGCTTATGGGCTAAGTTTATGAATACTAAATATTGCAAAGATCTTCATCCTTTGGTTTGCTATGCTAAAACTTCTGACTCTTTTGTTTGGAAAAGATTGTGCAAAATTAAGTGGGAAGCTGAACATTTTATTCAATGGGGTCTGGGAGAAGGTAAAATTTCTTTCTGGCAAGATAATTGGTTGGGTTTCGGCTCTATTGATAATTTCTTGAATACTCATTCTATTGATAACTGCAAAGTTCATAATTTCATTCATAATGGTCAGTGGAATGTGGGTAAACTATTAGAGACTATCCCTCAAGATTTGATTGGCATTATTTTGAATATTCCTTTACAGCTTGATTGTAATGATAAAATTCTTTTTAATATTTCTTCCTCTGGTAATTTTAATCTGAAGGATATTTGGAATGTCACTAGATTGAAGAGGAATGTTTCTCAAGTTTTTGCGTCGATTTGGCATAATAATATTCCTTTATCCTACTCCATTTTAGCTTGGAGATGTCTTAAGGGCTATCTACCTGTTGATGAATTACTTAAGAAAAAAGGTTTCTCTTTTCCTTCAAAATGCCAATGTTGTTATAACATCGAGGATATTAATCACGTTTTTCTGACTAATAATATTGCCCAAAAAGTGTGGTGCCATTTTATAAATTTGTCTGATAAAAGTTTTTTCAATTTCAATGGTAGTGTTGCTTCCATTCTCAAGTTTTGGTTTACTACTACTAAAGGCCATATTTATAATTTACTGCCTATTCTCATTTTGTGGTTTATTTGGAAGGCTAGGAATGATTCTAAACATAATAATATTAGTATGGATGCTAATCAAATCATTTTTAATATTAGGAATAAAATTTTGCAATTCCAGTCTACCAAGCTTATTTCTATAAAAAATTTTAAGCATGATCATCATTTAGCTAGTGCTCTGGGTATTTCTCTGGTGGAGGATTCGGTGGAAAGATGTGATTGTATTGTGAGGTGGTTTAAACCTTCACAATCTGTTATGAAGCTTAATTCGGATGGCTCTGTGAATAACAATAAGGCTGGCATGGGTGGTTTAATTCGTAACAGTAATTGTAATGTTATTTGGGCTTATGCTGCTCCTCTTCCTTTGTGTTCCGTTATCTCTGCGGCGCTGATGGGTTTGAACTATGGTTTAAAATTGTGTCTTCGTATGGGCTTTCAGCAGGTGGCCATTGAGGTTGACGCTATGATGTTAATTCATATTGTTGCTAAGGATAAGCAAGGTAGCCCTGCTGATTTTTATACCATTCGTTCCATTAAGCAGTCTCTTGCTAATTTAAACTTTACTATCTCCCACATTTTCCGTGAGGGCAATGCATGTGCTGATTGGTTAGCCAAGTGGGGTTGCAATAGTAATCGAGTACAAGAGTTTTCTAATTCCAATTTGCCGCAGCAACTAACTGGTTTGGTTAAGTTGGATAAATGTGGGTTGCCTTACATCAGAAAGGTATGAGTCTGTTTGTGGGAGTTATGGTTGGGTGTTTTGGTTACTTTAGGGTTATTGGTAATAATTTCATTTTCTGATGGTTTTGGGATGTGGTGCAGTTGTGGTTTCACCTGGTGTTGGTGGTTGGGAGATAATCTCTCTGATTTCCCTTTGCATTTTTTGGGGGTTTTTATGGCGATTAAGTTGTTTGTCTGGCTGTTTAGCTCCTACTATGATGCTAGGGGTTTCCCTGCTCATGGGAAGGGTTATGATTTTATCTCCAGTCTTAATACTGTTTCTAACTTTTCCTTGTCGTCCTTGGTTGCTGCTTCAGTGGATCCTTCACTGGTTGTGAGTATTGAGGTTAATCGTAAGTGTTGTGATGTTGAAGCTGATGG
Organism: Dendrobium chrysotoxum; assembly: GCA_019925795.1. Classification (NCBI taxonomy): domain Eukaryota; kingdom Viridiplantae; phylum Streptophyta; class Magnoliopsida; order Asparagales; family Orchidaceae; genus Dendrobium; species Dendrobium chrysotoxum. Next base: position 2,965,283 of record CM034303.1, read on the forward strand.
TTATGAATACTGTAATCAGTTCCTGTTATTTGGTGATAAATTGGGTATTGTGGCTGATGGCTGCACTCTTAGCTTTGGGAGTTTGATTATTGTTGGTGCAGTTATTCTGGTGCATTTCCAGTTCTTCGGTCTAAATCTGAGTAATATTTTACTGCTGTTTCTTTTCGGCTATTGCATAGCAGCTGTTAAAAAGGTTTTTTTCAAAGTGTCCATGGGTAAGGATTATTGGGGTTTGGATGCTAGCCTTCTTCTTGACCTCTGTTGGGGTTTTCTCTCTATTACTTTTGAGACTTTCTTAAATTTCTATAAGTTTTTTGTGAGCTTTATCTGGAGTAGTAAAGAGGTTAGATCTTACAATGCTCATAACGGTAGAAAGTCTTTGATTATTAACTCTGTCCTTGCTTTTTGGGTAACTACTACCTTGTTTTCTTTTCTGCATATTACTTTTATCCTTGCAGGCCTCTTTTGCAGGTTTTTAGAGAGTCTCTCTCGTTTTGTGCAAGGTCATCTGGGTCTTCAGAGGACAGTGCTGAACGGTATTATTTTTCTCCTCTTATTTTGGTTTATTTATTTTGGTTTCCATAGAATGTTATTAGGGAATTGTGTATTGGTTATTAGTAAGGAACACTGGCTCTTAGGTTTTTTTCTTTTATATCTTGTAGCTCTTATGAGCAGTAGCGAGCTGGTGGTCCTTTTAAGGACCATGTAACCGTTTTTTGATATTAACGCGAAGGCCCGACAGAGGTTTCCCAAAAAAAAAAAAAAAAAAAAAAAGAATCAAGTCATATTTATATATAAAATTTAAGTGGTGTTAATTTATAGTGATGAGCATTAATTTATATAATCATTATATATGTTTAGATTCATTAATTATTTATAATATAATAAAAGGACAAGATAATTTTAGAGAAAATAAAATGGATGGCAAAGATTTGATGTAGAAGGAAATTCAAGCGGCTTTTATAATAGTAGTATAGACTAGTTTTATTGCACGTGCATAATGCACATTGCTATAATTAAAAAATAATAATAATTATAAGAAGATTAACATTAATGTATGAAAAAACTTTATTAAAATTTATACTTATCTAATTGATAGCAAAAAAATAATATTAAATTTTTAATATTAAATTTATCAATCCAAATAGTGAGATAGATATTCTCAACTAAAATTTAGAGTATTAAAACCTTCAATTTAAAATTTTGTAATTACAAATAATCATTATAAATTCATATATAAAAAACCCAAATAAATAGAAAGAGCAAATATGAAAAAGATAATTGAATATAGTTATATAGAAAATTATACTCTAAAATTGATGTTAAAGAGTTAATAAAATTTATATGAGGAGGATTTAATATGATTTATATAAATAAATTTTTATTAACATGAATATAAAGAATTTAAAAAATGAAAGATAAAAAGGCAATTTGAATATAAAAAAAAAAGAAGAAGGAACTAATTTTAGATCCATATTTAAGTAGATTAATCAAATATCAAATAAAAGCAGACTTAAAAAAAAAAACAAAAAACAAAAAAGTAAAGACAAATAATTTGGCAACTTTAAACTCAGTTGATTGATAACAATGAGTAAGAACAAAATACGAAATAAATATATAAAATTAAGGATCTTCTATGAAAAAAATTTAAACTTTCTTATAATTATATTTAAGACAATAAATAATACATACAAAGTATGAGTGCAAAGATAAAAGAATTCACATGGAAGAAGTTTGAATAAGTTTTTTTTTTTACTTAGTATGATTTATTTCGACACAATATTTATTTATTGTTTGAGCTGTTAGCTCAGTTGTCATAAATATTATCCTGAGTCTTTACTATGTATGCCATCTCCTTTTCGTTAGAATTCTTGATAATTTTATTATATTTTTTTATATTTGTCACCTACAAAAATAGATTAATAGAAAAGATTATGTATAAATAAATGTTAATTTAAATAAAATGTTACAACATATTGATGCTATTAGCCTTTGATTTCTAAAAAAGTTATATATAAAATAAGATTGTTGATAGCTAAACTGTCATGAACAATTGCTTATCATTTTTTTTTCTTGCAAAACAGATGATATTGTAAGTAAGATGATTACAGAGGCCTTGATTAGTGCAACATATATTGAACCTCAAACGTATTTTAAAATTATATTCATTCAAAATTTTGAGGTGAAAATTAAATTATCATCCTAACGTCTACAAGTCAAGAGCTAAATGCAAAGTTGCTACAGTCTAGCATTTAAGCGAACTAACTCTCACCAACAATCCCATCTAATGTGAAATATCTGAATAGTCAAAGATGAGTTTTTTATTATAAATATATTATATATTGTAGATTTTATTTAATATATTGATAAATGACTTGATTTGATATATATTTGAGAACAAATATGGACTCGAGAATATATATAAATAAAACATCATGTATCCATTTAAAATGATATTAGATATCAAAATTAGTAGATTCAAAAGATTAAAAACAGTTTATAAGGGAAAATGATATTTATGAAATCTAAAATTATTAATTTTGAGAAAATAGGGAAGAATAAACCATTGAGGCTAATATTGGTAAAATGTTTAGAAGAGAAATTTAAATGTATTAGATATTATTGTATTTAAAGGTTTATGCTTAAAGAGATTGTATATAAGAGATTTATCATTTATCTTATCCAAGAATAAACCTTTGAATATAATTGTAGTAAGTATAATTTAATTTATAGATAATGAATAATGTATTGCAATTATACATAAAGGTTGTTCATCCAAATATAATTAATTTAAATATGCACTTTCTCAAAATTATAAGAATTGAAAATTTTAATAACTCCAGTGCTTTATGAGAGCCATAATGCTCACAAATCAAATATGCACTTTATCAAAATTATAAGGAATGAAAATTTTTTTATATTATCACCTGTTATGAGATAAGTAAATACTAATAAGTTCAGTGTGATTGTGTGCATTAAAAAAATTTCTATTTGAATACTGAAAAGTTTAGACAATAAAGAGAAAGTTGATGGTAATGATCAAAATATTTGAGAATTAAATAAGCTTCATCTTCATTATTAGACCTTAACTTTGTTGATTTTATACTATTTCAGTTGAATATCATCTATTAATATTCATTTAAAGTGTTTGTTGTTTTAAATAATGTTAATTATAATGTTTAATGGGTGATGTCGAGTATTAGACATTGAAGACATTCAATTGTTGTGAGAGATAATATATGCTTATGGAATTCTATTTAAACATTGGTTATCTACTATTTGTATTAGTATAAAATAAAAAATAATGACATGAAATTAAATTAATTTTTTGGACAAAAAATATAAATAAGTTTGATTCAACATACTTCAAAATGATGCAAAAATATATATATTGAAATGATACGAATATATATGATGGAAATGAGATTTTTCTGCAAACCATTTTGCAAAACTTAATCTAAGATTAAATTTAAACCTCCCAGCATTGCATAACATTCTTTTGTTCTTCTGAATAATCTATATATATGTAATTTAAACCCACTAAGAGAAAATCTTATCATTTCAAACAAGTATGAAAAAATATACAAAAGAAATTAACACAGATATTACCTTATTTTTGAAGATGGATGTGTCGATGGAAACCACGACCAAGCTAAGGAAAAACAAAGGAGAGTTGTGAGGGAGATGAAAATTCCATTTATTTATATATCGGACGGAGAGTTAATAAAAGTAAACCGTTTATTAGCGTCTCATGGATGTTAATTCCAACCGATTCGACGGTTTTCTTCATCTTCATAAAAAGGGAAATGCGGAGGGGCTTAAATGTGTACTAAATAGTTTAATATCAAGGAGAGGCGAATGAGAAGAGCAGTAAAAATGCGGGAGAGGGAAGAAGAATGCTTACCGAGAAGTTTAACATGTAGAAGTGCAATCGTAGGATATATAATAGAAGAATGTTATAGAAGTTGAAGAAGCCAAATTAATCGGAGAAGATACTTATCGGAGAAGACGGCAGAGAGGAAGAAGAAAATATAGGGCAAGCCAAACAGTCCCGAATAGGAAACGAATGGACAGCTGGGCCCGGTCACGAATAAGAAACGGATGTGAAATCACACACGGAAGAAGAAACGGAGGCGAAATAGCGGAATAGGAAATGGGGAGGGTTAAGCGATTGTTAATTTTATTAAATGAAAAGTTAATTTATATTTGATTATATGTAACTAATATTATTTAAAAAACAATTTATCATAAATGCACTTAACGCATGGAAGACGAAATGAAGCTGAATTGTGGAATAGGATAGGAGATTAGCATAAATGAATAGTTATTTAATTGGCAGTTAACGCATGGAGGATGAAATGAAGCTGAATCGTGGAATAGGATTAGGAGATTAGTATAAATGAATAGTTATTTAATTGGCAGTTAACGCATGGAAGATGAAATGAAGCTGAATCGTGGAATAGGAGAGGGAGATTAGCATAAATGAATAGTTATTTAATTGGCAGAAACACACTTAAAATATTAGAGAGTTTCTAACAACAAATTCTTAAATGCAATTAACAGCTGTAGCTTAAAAGTAAAATTAAAAAATATGTAATAGGTTTAAATAAATAAATCAAGGGTATTATAAAAAGCTATATGAGGTGTATTTATTAATGTTATGAGGTGCATTTATTAATTATTTATAATACAATGAATGTATATTTTAAAGGGCATTAATTTGCATATTTATTATATATTTTTAAATTTATTAATTATTTATAATATAATGAATGGACAAGATAATTTTAAATAAAATAAAAGGAATGGCCAAGATTTGAGATGGAAGGAAATTCAAGCGGCTTTTATAATAGTAGTATAGATAGTATAGATATATCAATATTAGTTGGCAATGATTTTTTTAATATAAAATTTTATTAAGTTTTGAAATTTATGATTCGATTTACAAATTAAGTGAACCAATTTATTTTGATTCTATATATAATTATGAGTCGATTAAATTATTTTTCAAATTGAACTAATAATTTAATATTAATCACAAATATGAAGTATCATGAATACACACATAATAATATTAGATTCAGTTATTATTTTATTAAATTATTTATAATATATTTATAAAATCAATAATTAATTTAAAATATATTTTGAAAAAAATTAAATTAAATATATTATATAATTTGAAAAAATATATATTATTTTCATCATTTTTTAATTATTATTTTTAATTTTAAAAATTTTAAAAATAATAGTAAAAAAAAAAGCTACTCTTTCCTTTTCAAGAATGATATGTTTTCATCGTTACCGATGAAATGATTCGTCGGAGTAACTTCCGACGAATCATTTCCCAAAAACTGAGCTTTTCACCAATCGTCACCTGTGATCGGACATGATTCAAATTTTCCGGCGATATAAGCTTAGGGAATCAGGCAGGTAAAGTTCAGTTCTTTACACCAGAATTTCGAGCCATGGCCTACATTCCTCCTCACAAGCGGCATCACTCGAATGATGCCGATCAATCAACTCCTACGCCTTCACCAATTCCCGCCTCTCTCAGCCCCCGCTTCAAAAAAGCCCTAAACTTAGGCCCTAGCCGCCGCCGGAAGGACCGCCATGGTGCCGGCAAGATCGTTTACGCCGCAGATTCCATCTCCCGATGGTGGCCAGTCGGCGCCGCCGCCGACGGTGACCCTATTCCTGCCTCGTTCCACCTGGAGCCTTTTGATTATGAGATCGCAGAGCGGAGGGATGGCGAAAAGCCGTTGGTTCTCGTGGGCGGGGGGGACTTGGAGGAGGTTGCTGCGGAAGGGCATGATATACCGCCTTGGGTGTCGATAGCAGAGAGGATAGTGCCTGACTTGATCACTTCTGCGCTAGGCGCGAGAAACGAGTTGAAACGTGATGGGGATGAGGAGGTGAAGCTCGTTTTTGTTGCTCGACCTGGAAAGAACATTTTCCTTGGGTAAGATAAGATTATTGCTTTCGTACAAACCAAGAAAAAATATAGCATATCTTGCACTGTGGTGGGAATCGTAAACCCCCTGTGTTCTGTATTGCAGCTTGGTTTCCTTGATAGGTTTTATAGTTTGGATTTAGTCAGGAGTAAACCTCCTTTTATAGTTCTAGTGTTACCAATAGCTGTTAAACCAGATTTGAGCAGTCTTATCTCATCTGAGGACTGGTGTAGGCTTAAAACATGTTGTTGTTGTTGTTGCTCTCTATTTTATATGACCTATTCACCTAAATCTATTTTTCTGTTCTTATCTTTTTAAAAATAAGATAGTTGGAAATATTAAAAAAAGTATTCCAAATTATCAATCCAACATAAAAATTTCTCATTCTTATTCCTCCCATAAACGTCCAATTTATTTAGGTCATCATTAGTAGTTTTTGTATTCTTTTGGAATCAAGGCTTACATGATTTTGATATAATCAATTTTTTTTTTTTTTTATGGACCCAAATATTATGTCCTACATTTAATTGACATAACCATAATCCCTATACTTATTTGATATAAGATGGTTTAGAGTCTAGGCTTTAATGCAACTTAGGATAAGATGCACAATAAAAACACACAATAAAGAATGAATATAAAGTTTTAGTAATAATCAAGCTTCGTATTGTAGAAAAGAATCAAACATGTATCACACTAGGTAATACTTCAATTACACATGTCATAGATTAAATAAATTTATCTAGAACAATGATAGAAGTCACCCGAAAAAAGATTCAAGCTTCATGTTGTTAAAAAGTCTCGCTCTTGAAAGTACCTATTAAGTTTTGCGAAGCGCTTAAAGAATACACATCTAATGTAAAAATTGTATTTTATTTCACTACTCAAATCAAACTAATGGGAGTTACTGATTTCTTTGTCATTACAGAGGCTCTTCAGTTAGCATTGATTCCATCAGGATGGCTGCATCCACACTGCCTAATTCTAGCAACAGACTACCTAAAATATTCTATACAAATGTTCCAAATGCATATATCGAAAATGTCCAAACTTCAGTTGCTCCAAAAATTGGTTTTACATTTCACTCTGAGAAAGAATATTACTATATAAAGGTATTTGCACATCTGATTGTCTTGTTCTCTATCATTTTAGAGATATCTTTTTTGGCTTGATCATTTGTTGTTACTTGAGTAAGAATGACTAAGACTTTCTAGAAATTTTAACTTCAATGTTTTGCGGGAAAACTTTACTCTTTTAACTTTTTTATGTTAGGTTTCTGACAAGCGCAGACCAGATATAACTATTATATGTAAGTGTATGATCACGGAGAGCAGACAACTAGAAATATACAAGGTACAATTTATATTCATACAATTTTCTTACCATGGCATTGGTTTATATTGCTACGCTTTCTTGATGTCATAACCTTTATTTAATTTTATATATTTATCTTAAAAAGTATAAGATACAAATTTATAATAGCATTTGTTATGTAGCATCCCAATTATCTGAGATTCTTAGTTTTGGGGCCTTGGCTTTGGTATGATAAGATGTGTTACTAATATTCCTGTCTTGAAAGAGCGTTTCTTGTCTAAAGTAAATTCTCAGCATCATGACCATGATGGGACTAGGTTCTTTTTTTTTTTTGGTGATGAATTTCTCTTCATGTCTTTCTTGATATATTTCTTTGGGTTCGTATCTTTGCTGGTATAGTTATGAATACAAACTGAACTTTCCATGAATTGGAGAATCTCAATGGAATTGGACTATTTTTTTAACTATATGTTATACAGTAGAAACTCAAGCAGAAAAATCCAGTGAAAAGCTGGCGGGATTTTAGTTTAATATTCATATTGGTGTTGTGCTTTGTTGTGAGGTTTATAATAAGCAGTTTAAGTTTAATAAATTTGCCTTTGTTTGATTTTTAAATTTTAATGAAGTGATGAGTACCCAAGTTGTCTTGGTGGTGGTACCTTCGTTCTTAAGATGACCAAAAATATGGGTTTCTTCACAGTATATTATTATTTCATTATCTATTTTTTTAAAAATCTTTGGTTATTTAGTAGCATAAGACATTTACAGTTTTCTCCTGTTAATAAATACTGTTGTTAATTAGTTGTCTGTTATATCATACACTTCAGCTCTGATTTACTGACTTCTGAGTACACTTCCTCTGCTATCTGTTTTACATGCTCTTACGATTTTGTTTTATTTCATAGGTTCCTTTTCCATTGTAGGTGCTAGCATCTTACTTTTTGTTCTGATAAATCAATTTTAGAAATTTTCTTTTAATGATAAGAACCAAAATGATCACCGACTTTTTAAAAGTCTCATTTTTTATCTCTTGACTCTTTAAATAAGGATCTAAATAATCTTAAGAAATGACTAATTTGATTCCTATTTAAAGAGCCAAGGGATCAAATTGATACTTTTATACAAGGGACCAAATTGGTACTGTTATATAATCGGGAACTGCTTTGATCCTTAAAAAAAGTTAAGGGATCAATTCAATCATTTTCTCTTTTCTTTTATTATGATTTGACAATACTACTATCAAAGTATTCATAATTTGCTGAAGGCAATTTGTTAGGTTCAATATAACAAATTTATTAGGACTATTTAGGATATGAAAAGTGTCATTAGGAACTGATTATGGTATGGAAGTTTCATATCTATTGTATCTACGAGATACAAAAATAATGATTTTATCTTCACAAGTTGCTTTTCAATTTTGAACCATGTTGACTTAATAATTCTTAAAATTATTTAATAATTACTTAAATGATGTGAAATAAAGAGATATTTTAAGAAATACAAAACATCTACATTACATAACTTACATAAATTTAGATTTAAAAACCTATGTTTAAAACAACAACAACAACATCATCATCATCATCATCAAGTTGACATATGCTCAATCCCTCGCAATTTTATTTTAGCTTATTTTTCAATCATATAATATCCAATTAAAGAAATGAAGATGATCCATCATAAACTTTTATAAAATGAGTATGATTTCAAATTTTATGAAATTTTAAAATAATTTGATTGTGTATTAAGCATTCAAAAGCAACACTCTAAATTATAGTTTAGATATTGAGATAATGATTCCTTAATTTCATGATGTAGCACTCAAATTAAAGAAAAATTTTGAGCCAGTGTAAAAATACATCTAGAACTGTATCAATGGATTTGATTTTAGAAAGTTGTGTAGAAGAAGTACTTTTGGTGATGTGCATTATAAATTGTTTATTTTGTTAATCAAATTTAAACAATTGTCAAAATTTTTTAAAAAATTACTAAAACAGATTACTTAACTATTATTAGCTTGTGCGTTGTGGCTATGTTTTCTTACCCCAACGGAGAAAAAGGATTCATGTAGCCGACCCCACGTCGTGGGATAAAGGCTTGTTGTTGTTGTTGTTGTTGTTATTGCTGCTGCGTTGTGGCTATGTTTTCTTACCCCAAACTTTTGTTTCTTTTTATATTGTAGATGGAATATAATCTAGTGCGGCATCTAGTGGCAGATATATCTTGCCTCAATAAGGAGCTAGACCTTCGACTGCAGCTGGTCACGAAAAGGAAAATGAAAATCATTGATGTGAGACATTTATTATGTTGTGTTATTTTGAAGTGAATATCTCTGGCAAGAGTAGTTCATTTTATTTTTAAATTTCTTTTCAGAATGAGGAAAATGATGCTATGAACGTGCTAGTAAGTTCTGCTGTAATAGATCCAGATGTGAAAGGAGGGCTCAGATGGCCTCTTGGTAAACAATCTGCTGCTGAGCGGTTCAGTGTGATAGGAGTCTGGCATTGCAAACGTGTTGTTCTAAAAAGCAATTCGATGAGGCTTTTGCTAAGGCATGCTGATCGATTTGATTTTACTAACTCAACTGAAGAGGTTTCTACTGAAGTAACTTTGAAAATGACTGAAATAACAAAGTACTTGATGGTGAGTTTTTTTTGCATATGTAATTCTGTTCCCTTCCCCTTAGTTTCTTTTGGTGGTCTCTATAATGAAGATGTTGTGTTAGCTTCCCTTAATTGCCATCGTTTTCTTCATAGGCATCTACTTATTCTGAAGCTAAAGGCTTCATTTGGGATAACTTTTGGCCACTGATTTTTTGCTACTTTTAAAAAATCTTTGTGCTAGAAAATTGCTGTAGAAAATAGTATCATAAACGAAGCCTAAAGCTTATTAATGATTTTATAGACTTGAAATTCACCCATTGAGCATACTTAATTCATTATTTCTTGGTAATGAAAAATCTTCATTCTGTGGAGCATATGAAGCAATCAGTCTATTGTTTTACAAATTTTCAGAATTGCTACATTCCATCTCTCTTGCTGGCTTCCCAATCTTTCAATTCTTCATCCAACCTTTGTGTTAATTTTCTGTAGGAAGGAGATATGGAAACAGGCCTGCTGGAGGTGATGGTTCAAGAATTAGTGAAGCTGTTTTGGGACCACTTACTAAGGTGCAATGATCTAACACCAACTAAGCCTATTTGACAATACCTTCAAGTACTTTTCAGCCTGCAACTTTTGCTTATCAATTGTCAAAGATACTATTTGAGTAGGCAGGGAGGCATCCACTTCTTCTGCTTTGTTAATTAATTTTCAGTTATCATTTCTAGCAGCTAACAGTAAGTTCTGACTAATCAGACATTAGAAGAAAATTGCAAAGAAAAGTGGACAGTGCTCTAAAACTAGATGTTTGTATGTTTCATTCTCTTATTTGGCTATCATCACAGTAAAGCTTCATTTGAGATTATTATTTTTTCGCTACTTTCAAAACTTTTTTGTGCTATAAAACTATTATAGAAAACAGTAAGAAAACTATCCCAAATGAAGCCTAAGAGTCTTCTCAGATCATCGCCACGCCGATGTTTGGATATTATTTAAAATTGAAAATTGATGTCTGATTTTTTTATTAAAATAATAATAATAATAATATACACAATAGCTAAAAAAAAAATGCAATAACTTTTACAAGAACAATTTCGCAACCATAGTTCAATCAAACAAATATAGTAGTACATTATTCTCAGACAATTCCTATCAAAACATTGAAAAAAAATTTTATGTTGGGGGGTATTTGGTTATTTTCATCATGCATCATATAATATTATTTCTCAATAAAATTATTAGATAATATAATTATTTTTCTTTTATGATTGTATTTGTAATGACTAATAGTTTTATCTTATTTGTTTAATAATTTGTGTTGAGAGATATAACAACTGTTGTAGAAAGTCAAATTGTTGTTGATCAATACATTCTATAGATTTATAAGAAGATGAAAGATATACTAAATTTTGAGAGTCTAATCAATTATTCTTGAATAAAAAGAGATATAAAATAAGATTTATTTTAATTTTTAGAGGCCAAGATCTCTCAAAGAGAAAAAACTTTGAAGTGAAATAGGCATTGCAAGAATACTTTGAAAAAAATAATAATAAATCATTTTTTGTCCAAACAAAAGAGCCAGCTAGCTGCCCAATTTCTCTCCCATGATAGTCCAATTAACATAACCATTTATCCGCCCCTCTCGTCATTTCTCTCATTCACGTTGTGCCTAGATGCCCTCGCTACGATGCGGTTTATTACTAGCATGATGCCATCACTTTACCTGGTGCCTGCACATCACATCAACACCACCTGTGAATTCTACTTGCGTACAATGCCACCACCACGTTTGCTACTTGCATGCCGTCGCATTCGTATATGCCTACCCTCAAAAGAAAAGGTGGTTCCGCCTTTCTTTCTCAATGAATATGATGATCAAGAAAAGAAAGTGATGAGGCCAACGTTGTGAGGGACGAGATCTACTACTCCAAATTCAACTAAGTTTGTGATACCATTATTAGTTCTTACATCAAAAAGAAGAAAGAAATGGAGGCCCACCAAAAGAAGGCACATTATTTACCCTTTTACAAATATAAGCATCAAATGAGCCACAATGTGCCGGTACTTTATGATAAGCTTTTGGTCATTACTTCATTTAAACAATAGAAATCGATTTATCACTCTTTTATGAAATGCTTAGGATGGCTTTGAGATTAGATTATGGATTAATGAGTTTGCCACAAATATTTAGGGTTGAATATAGATTTTTTTTCTTTTAAAAATAGAGTTGGAGATGTTATAGGAAGATAATAAAATATTAGAAGATTATCATACAATTGCAAACTCATTTGGGAATAAACACAAGTTAATTTTATTCGTGATTAGTGAGTAGAAGGGCAGAGCTGTAGTGGGGCCCATCAGCACTACAACAACTCACCTATCAGCCCTTTTTTTTTTTCGAAACAAAAGTCTTGGAATCTAGTAAAATGAAATAATCTAATTAAATTTTGAAGGGTTTTGAAAATTTAGAGGTGTCAATAAATAACCTGACCCACCAACCGAATCCAGGCCTAACCCAAAAAATTAGGGTTCAGGTTGACCCATTTAATAAATGGGTTCGGGTTCGAGTTCGAGTTCAGATCAAGCATTCTGACCTATTTATTAAATAGATTAGATTCGGGTTGACCTGCCAACCCGATTTCGACTAAAAAAAATACTCATTTAATAGTTCTATCTCCAGCTGCCAAAGCACCCTCATAAAGCCCCAAATCCCACCCTCTTATAGGTTGTCTCATCCCTTTCCACGCAACCACCGCCGCCGCATCCTCCATTGGTACACCGACGTCCTTGCCGCCTCTCCATCGAACCTCATCACCCTCTCCGGCCTCACCACCGGCCACACCATCGTCGTCTCCATTCCCTCCAACGCCGAACACATCCTCACCACCGTCTACTGTGTTGGGGAGAGATCAATGCCTCTGCTTATGCAAATAAATATATATAAGCGTTTGGTAAAAATTTTTGAAGTTTTTTATTTGGATTTGGTTTGTCAGCCACAAAGGCTGTCGACAGAAAAGATTTTCGAAGTTTATGGTTTGATTTTGTTCACAATTCGTTTTGCGTCTGCACATTTTTCTTTAAGAAAATTAATTAAAATATGAAAGAAAAGCTGATTGTGTCATATATATATATATATATATATATATATATATATATATATATATATATATATATATATATGTTGAATTAAAAAAAGTGACAGCTTAATTGATCTCTATCATATATATATGTTGAAATACTTTAAAAGTGACAGCTTGATCTCTAATTTATTAACTAAAAAGTTTAAGCTATTTGATTAAAAATAAGAAAATATACCCACAAGTAAAAAAAAAAACTAGAGAAAAATATATTAAATGGATCATTTTTGGATTAAAAATAGGTTTGCGGGCTAACTAGAACCTAATCGGTTTAATGAATAGGTCGAAAAATCAAAGGCGAACTCGACTGGTATAATAAATGAGTTGAAAAACCCAACTTGAACCCAACTCGTCTATTAAATGGGTCAACCTAAACTTGAATTTTCGGGTTGGGTTGGCAGGTCGAGTCATTTATTGACACCCCTAAGTATAACTATCTCTGACATGGCTTCCTACTCTACAATGAATGCCTTATACAAGACTTTGAGGTCAAGTGGCTTGGGAGAGTCGTCAGGATCTAGCATGTAGGTAGAGTTTGTGAAGGCAAGTCTCTAGGAACAAGAGGCGAGTACTCTTAGGGTATGAGGGGTGAATACTTTTGGGTCAAAGTAACTATGAGCTAGGGGCAAGTTCGATTTGTGAAGTTGTATTAATTGACTTTTGAGTTGTGTGCTTCCTATAGCTTGATCATGAATGTCTTTTGTCGCAACCCAACCCGACCAGGATAGATCCTATCTTATTAAGCTGTGACAGGCAAATCCTAAGTCAAGTTTTAGAATTTGTTTCAGATTTTCTGTCAATATTCATTGAAATAAACTACAGATTACAGAGTTATTAAAATATCCAAATATTGAAAATAAGCTTATCCAACAGGGGCTTTCACATCTGTGATAGGTGGATAGCCATGATTATGAATAGCTACTGTGGGTGAGTGGGTTTTGCTTACATGAGTTATCCTCATGATGTAGACTTGTCTAGGTGATTAATTTAGAGGAGCTCTCGTCATTAACGATTGCACCTTTCATTTGCTTTTGAAGGGCAAATATAAAAGCTATGATGTCTGTAGGAGAGAATGGTTGCTTGCTCATGGGCTAATTTTAGCTGTTGCTCTATGGAACTACACTTCTTTTGGGCAAGTGCCACTTTTACTATGTGATCCTACTGGTCAAGCTCCTTGACAGGAAGCTATTTAGATAAATATCAGTTACTTACATCGACATGTATAACTATACAATTGCTATTATTGAATGGGATGATAGAATTGGAGAAGCCCAAGTTTTTAAGACCTTGATCAATGGATTATTTGATATAAGACAAGCTCTCCCTCATTGTTTTTAGCTTAATTTTTTCTCAATGTATGTTAAATTTGAGTTCCATCAAATCTTACAAAAATAAATATTTTTATTATTTTAAGAATTCTGTGTTATATGATAATTTAAAAAACTAATAACTTTTAACAATTTACAATTAATTGCATAAATTATTTATCATTACAACATAAATAATAATAATGCATAATCTAATATAGATTGATAAAACTAAAAAAAAGAATAGCTGATCAAAAAATAAATCGATTTATATATTGAATATTTAAAATTATATTTAAGATATATGTAAGTTTTTTAAGAAATAGTAGAGTGAATTTTGACTCATTTGGTCGTGCAAACCAAAATTATAATTAAAAATAATTTTGAGCTTAAGCGAAGTATTTCAAATCGAATCAAATCAATTTTTAGCCAACTCAAATTTAAGAGAAATTATAAGTTTTTTATTATTTTTATTATTTTTAATATCTATGATTGCATTTCTCCATTTTTTCATAATTTTAACCTTCAAATAGATAATGGTAAGTTTTAATTGTAGCGCCAACAATCCAACTTATGAGTATTTTGATTTGAACGAATTTTTTTTATATAATTCCCCCCCAAAAAAAGCAATGGGCTTATTTCTTCAATTTCAAATATTACGTACAGATCATATAAAAATTTTCATTAATATATATATATATATATATATATATATATATTCATTAATGAAAATGAGGAGAGGAAAGTTAGGATGCCAATGCTAAGAAGGATGGGATATAATCCTCCAAATATGGCTTAGTTTGTCTCATTATTTTCAATTCTTACATGAAAAAGCAAAAAATTTATGAGCCCACCAAAAAGAGGATCATATAGATGTTGCATTAAATATTTGTGGAGTTCATTATTGATCAATCTTATCCTTTCTTGCAATTGAGATGTTGATAGCTCTCCTTTTCCTCTTCTTTCCTCATCAATGTGTGGAAAGAACAACTAATTTTGGCATATCATTCAAATCTTACATAAATTACTAAGCTATGAAAAAATTGCATCAAATGAAAATTTGATGATAAAATATGTATGTAAATCCCTCTATTTTGAATCATCACATTTATTGTATGGCTACTTTCTATTTGATTTAGGAGAAGACAAATTTTAGTTTGCCATTGAGAAAAAAATGGCCAAACACTATGAAGAAGCATATTAGTGAACCTAATAAAAACATCTATGTTGTAGAGTAGAGGTGTTGATATATGACCCAACCTAAACTTTACCTAAAAATTCGAGTTCATATTTACCTGTTTAATAAACGGATTGGATTCGGGTTAGATTTTTTGACCCGTTTTTAAATAGGCTAGGTTTAAGTTGGTGAGCAAACCCACTTTTGACCAAAAAAATGACATGTTTAATTTCTTTCTCTTTAAAATTTTTTTATTTGTGGATATAATCTTCTTATTTTTTATTCAAAATCCAAAACGTTACAGTTAATAAATTATAAAAAAATTATTAAAATGGATTAACAGGTCAAATTTGAGCCATACTTTTTTTTGCAGATTGCTAGTGAGTCAGATTCAGGTTGATTTTTTTACTCGTTTATTAGATTGGTCAGTTTGAATTGATTAGATTTAGGCCCCAACCCGTCAACCAGCTTTGACACCCCTGACTGAGGGGAGGAGTCGGTAATCACAATTGAAAAGACTTAGGTCGGATGAATTGGGCGACTAGAGCATAGAAGAATATTTTATTTGATATTTACTATCATTTTAGATGACATATCGTAAATTAAAGGATAAGTTATCATGCAACTTTTTTATAGCTATATTTTCAACATAATTTTCAAATAACCTTATTTAGCATGATAGTATAGAGTCCAACAATGATATTTATAATATCTATAAAAAAAAATAAAATAAATGAGAATATTTTTATAGAGCGCAACACATAATAATATTTATAGGCATCTTCTTTTCTTCCAACCTTACATTATAAAATAAAACAAAAATATATTTTACAAATAGAATAAGAAATTATATTGCAGAGGAGGGTAGGGATGACGCACGGCTACCCCTCTCCGCTATCACCACAGGCAGCCCTCCGGCCATATACGCGGTCAACAGAGGCACCATCACCGGCGCCTCCTTGCCCACCCACCTCAACTCGAACCGCCGCAAGAATGTCGCCGCCATGAACTTCATCTGAATCATGGCCATCTCCTTCCCCAAACACACCCTCGGCCCTGCTTGAAACACCGGAAATTTATACGGCGACATCCTCACAACCCCCCCACCAACAGCTGCAACCCATCTCTCCGGCCGAAACTCCTTCCAATCCTTCCCCCATATTGCCTCCGTTCTCCCCATTCCGTAAGGAAAGTACATTATTCTATCTCCTTTGCTTATCGTCGTGCCGTCTGGAAGAACGTCGTCCCCTTCTGCATGCTTGGAGTCCCATGCCACCGGTGGATACAGCCTCATACTCTCCATCAAGCTCGCCTCCAAGTAGCTCAACTGTTTCAAACTCTCATAGCTCATCTCTTCCTCACTCCTAATCAACGTGTTGATCTCATTGATTATTTTCTCTTCTACATCCGGATGGGTTGAAACTAGCCAGAAGAACCACGTCAGCGCCGACGAGGTCGTGTCCCTCCCCGCCATGAGAAAGCTTATGACCATATCTCTGATCTCCTCAGCTTCTCCATGAATCCCCTTTTCAAGAAGACGTGAGAGAAAACTATTCGGCGGATTATCCATTTCTCTGGTTTTGAGGATAATGTCCGTCACTAATCGATGAATGAGATCGACGGCCTCGCGGAGGCGCCTCTCCGAACCAAATCCAAGAGCTCGTTTGGCCTTCCACAAGAAAGCTAATGGCGCCGACCCCCTCCCCGCACTTATTTCAGATGCGACATCCAACGCCTCCGCCAACTGTAAATGAGCGGTGGATGGGCCGAGGAACACTCGGCATATGACGCGGAAGGATAGCCCGCGGAGGAGGTTTTGTAAGTCGACGACTGTTCTTCCATCAGCTACAAGGTTTGGGAGGAAGTGAGTAGATATCTCTGGGCGGAGGATGTGGTTGATGAGGTCGCGGAGAGAGCGGAGGGTGAAGGCATGACTGGCAACTTTACGTTGGGAGAGCCAGAGATGGCCGTCGGAGTTGAAGATGCCGCGACCGAGGAGATCGCCAAGGATGTCGGTGAAAGGCTTGCCTTTGGGATAGTTGTGGAAGTTGGTGCTGAGGATGTGCTCGACATTGGAGGGATTGGCGGTGACGATGGTGCGCCGGGCACCAAGGCGGGAGAGGGTGATGGTTCTCGATCGAGAGGCGGCAAGGAGGTCGGTGTACCAATGTAGAAGGCGGTGGCGGTTGCGGTAGAAAGGGATGAGACAGCCTATGAGAGGGTAGGACTTGGGGCCGTATGAGGAGGGTGCTTTAGCAGCTGGAAATAGAAGCTTGATCAGGACATGTAAGAGCAGGGAACTTAGAACAATAAGGAGGGCAATCACCTCCACCATTGCCGGAGAACTTAGTGATGAGAATTGCAGATGCAAAAAGAAGGGAAAAGAGGGAGAGAGAGACCAAGAGAGAAAAAGTCTGCTCTTCGCTGTGTTGGGGAGAGATCAATGGTTCTAGTTGTGTATATATAAGCGTTTGGTAAAAAGAGATTTTTAATTGGATTTGGTTTGTAACTTGTAAGGATGTGATTTGTCGGCAGAAAGATTTCGGAAGTTGGTGACTTTGTTTGATTTTCGGTTTATGTCAGCACCTTTTTCTTCAAAAAAATTCAAATTTGAAAAAAAAAAGGCTGCTTGAGGATGGAAAAGAGCCACGAATGAATGCAGAAAAGTTTCCCCAAGAAAAAATGCAGAAAAGTTCGTGATTTACGAGCATGCAAAGTCGAATAATTAGTTTTTAGCACGTGAATTTTTACGCAGTCGCAGCCTTTATTACGTACTGATAAATGATAATATAACGTGAAACATGTGCTCCTAATGGATATATAGAAAGTTGTAGCTGTTCCTGATGAATCCTCTCTAACCTATATCGACCTCAAATTTTAGTGAATCTTTACACGTTCACTAAGCGTTTTTTCTTAATGATAATTCACTTCCATTGAGGATACTTAATTTAACATGAGTATTGTTGTGTGCAGGAACATATGCGGTAATAGAGAGATATAGAGTTTAATATCGTAGCTTTGTACAAAGATCTAGCACGCACACAAATAAGAGAGAGAGGTGCAACAATCATAAGAGATATCATAATTTTTACGTAAAAAATCTTGAAAAGGCAAAAAATCATGGGGCATTGCCCAGTTAAAATGATTCCGCTAGTGCTTATCGTTGAATTAAATGATATTCTTTCTCTTAGGAAGGCTTTGGCTCAATGTAACAAATATATATTATATAGAGCACATTACTCGGTTGGAGTTTGAAAAATTCAAAGACATGAGAACTATTCTCAAGAGAACATTGACATGTTCATTTGGTTGGTAAGATCATAGTCAGGTGACAAAGGTCAGGGGGGACTGTAGTCGGTGGGTGAAGAAGGTCGGAGGGACCGTAGTTAGGCGATGAGGTTGAAGGATAGTTGTTGGTAGGTGACGGAGGTCGTAGGGATCGTAATTGGACGATGGATGTTAAGGGTCCATAGTTGGGTGATGGAGGTCAGAGGGACGGTGGTCGGAGGAGCGTAGTCGGTGGTGACAAAGGTTGAAGGGACCGTAGTCTATAGGCGACGGAGGTCGGAAGGACCATAGTCAGGCGACTGAGTTCGAAAGGACCATAGTCAACTTTAAACTTTCATTTTAAATTAAAAGTTTATATATAGAAACTTTATACTTTTGTTTTACAAATCAAATTATTTTTAATATATTTAACAAATGTATTAAATTATAGTAATTTAAAATCATTTGAATGACTTTTTTTCTAAATTAATAAATGTATTAAATTATAGTAAATTAAATAATATAATAAAAATTATAAAACATCAATAAATATTATGTATTTAATAATTATTTGTTTTAATATATACATAATAAAACATTTTAATTTTTTTTATACAAAAAACATCAATATGCTCGTATTTATATTGTTTCAATAGGAGAAACGACAAAAGGTGGATTTTCTTTTGAAAATGCAAAGCTTGCCCACTTTTTCTATAAAAATTGCAAAGGTGGATCACGTTTTCTTCAGAAAATGCAAAGCCACATCACATTTTCTTACAGAAAATACAAACGCATTTCTCGTTTTCCATGCAAAACGCAATACAGGCTTGTGGTTTCTTATAAAACGCAATTACTGTTCACATGGATGATCCTTTTTAAATTATATTAATATCATGATCCTTTTGCTAATACATTTTTTAAACCAGTTCCTTTTAAAAATTCCCCCCCTCCAAATATGGCTTAGTTTGTCTCATTATTTTCAATTCTTACATGAAAAAGCAAAAAAAATATGAGCCCACCAAAAAGAGGATCATAGAGATGTTACATTAAATATTTGTGGAGTTCATTATTTAGGGGTTAATAAATGATCTAACCCGCCAACCGAATCCAGACCCAACACAAAAAATAGGGTTCAGGTTGACCCATTTAATAAACAGGTTCGGGTCCGGGCCATGCATTCTGACCTATTTACTAAACAGGTTGGGTTCGGGTTGACTCGCCAATCCGATTCTGACTAAAAAAATAATTGTTTACTATTTTTTCTTAAATTCTTTTATTTATTGGTATAATCTTCTCATTTTTATCAATTAACCTAAATATATGGTTAAAAAATTTATAGAAATATTTTTTGAATATAAATGGGTTATCGGGTCGAGTTCAGATTGATAGTGAGTAGACTTCAAGTCCATTTTTTTTACTCATTTATTAATGCAAGTTGGGTTTGTGTTGTTGGATTTGAGTCTAGTCAACTTCGAGTTAGACCCAAACTCAATCTGTTGACCCATTTTAACACTCTTATGAAAACTTGGGCATCATTTATGTCCCTAAAAAAAAATTTCTAACTCCTCCACTGAGTTTTTAAGCAACTTAGCCACCAACTTATAGAAAACATTACACAAGGAAATGGGTCTATAGTCTGATATGTTGGAGGCGTGCGAGTTTTTTGGGATAAGAGCAATGGTGGTGGCTTTAGCGGCTCTAGGAATTTGATCGGTGGAGAAGAAGCTTTTGACAGCCCTACAAACATGAGGGCCTAATAAGTGCCAGGTCTTCTTGTAAA
The DNA here is from genome assembly GCA_019925795.1 of Dendrobium chrysotoxum. Taxonomy (NCBI): domain Eukaryota; kingdom Viridiplantae; phylum Streptophyta; class Magnoliopsida; order Asparagales; family Orchidaceae; genus Dendrobium; species Dendrobium chrysotoxum. The sequence continues at coordinate 2,985,819 of CM034303.1, forward strand.
ATTCAAAGGAGAAATCGTCTGGTCCAGGAGCAGCAGTGGCCTTACCAGAGAAAATAACATTCTTAATCTCAATATCAGAAATCGGCTCCATAAGAGAGGGAGAAGCTGAATGGGGATAGTATTCCCCACAGGGATAGAATCATCCTCCCACAAAACTGGGTTAGGAGCAGAGAATAAAGTTTGAAAGTGATTAATGATAGCTTCAGAAATGCTGGAGTGGGTAGAAAAAATACCCTGGTCAGTGGTAATTTCTCTAATGATATTCTTGTTCTTTCTGGCTTTAATCTTGGCATATAGAAAACCCAAATCATCTTCCCCCTTAGTAAGCCAATAAGCCTTAACGCGCTGGGAGACCCAAGAGGTCCAAGCAGATTGTAAAGTGACAAGTTGACAATTAACCCTTTTAAGATTATGTTTGAGAGAACTGTTCAGAGGTTGGAATTGAAGGTCCTTCAAGATATCACTTTGCTTGGCATTAAGTTCAGTAATGGCGTTGGATAAGTAATTCGCAGATGCTCGGTTCTTTCCTTTTAGAGATCCTTTTAGAAGCCTAAGGCAGTGGTAGAAGGCAGAAATGGGACTACTAGAGGGCGGTCTATCAAAAGCTGAAATAACATCTTCCCAGAAAGAGTCAAACTTCACCCAGTAGTTTTTAAACATAAATCTGGCCTTGGGAGAGTAGGAGGAGTTGTCATAGAAAATCAGGGGTGAGTGGTCAGAACCTCCAGGAGGAGCAACCTTATAAAAAGTCGATTGATAAAGGTTGAGGAGAGCCGGATTTACTAAGACCCTATCAAGCTTAATGTGAATAGGGAGATCAACCCTTTGATTGTACCAAGTGAAGTAAAGCCCAATAGAAGCAAGGTCTTACACACCACAGTCAAAAATACACTTGTTAAGCTCCCCCAAAGAGCTAGGAACAATCGGATTACCACCATCTTTTTCATAGTCAAATCTACAATAATTGAAATCTCCAATAATAATCCATGGTTGATCATCAGGTGGGACAAGATTGCAGAGGTCAGCCCAGAGAAGTTTCCTATCAACCACATTGTTAGTAGCATAAACAACAGAGAGCTGAATGGGAGGAGAAGTACCAGTCAAGAAGGTGCCGTTGATTAATTGAGAAGAAGTAAAGGTGGGATTAAAAGAGACACTGTGTTTGTCCCATTTAATCCAGATTCTCCCAGGAGAGGAGAAACAAAAGTTATTGTAGCTTGCCTCTTCATCAAAAACCTTGTGAGTATTTAGAAACCAACGGTCCAAGGTGGACTGAAGAAGAGTCTTAGCTTCCAGAATACAGAGAAGTTTAAGACTATAAGTAGACACAAGTTCTCTACAAAACTGAACTTTATTAGGGCTATTAAACCCCCGCACATTCCAGCTAGCGAACAGAGCGCAAGGCATTAAAATCGAGAACCTTTAGCCTTTTTGACGGGTTTAGGCTTACCCTTTTTCGAACCTTTAGGGGATTTAGACTTAATTTTAGAATAGGAGAGGAGTTCAGAAGAGGAACTTTGCTCATTGGAGGAGGTTGTGTGGCTTGAAGGTGAAGGGAGTAACATTCCTTCAACCAACGGTGGAATATTCAAGAGAAGCTTAGAAGATTCTTCTAATTTAGCATCCTCTGCCTGCAAAGAGGCAAACATGTTAGAGGTCTGAACTAAAGAAGGACTAAAGGAGGAGGAGGGCATGAGGGGATATCAAAAGAAGAAGATACTTCAGTGGGGAGGTTGAGATTAGGCAGATGAGGCCCAGTTAGAGAAATGGGCATGGAAGCTTTTGGAGAGGCACAGGGGGAAGAAGCAGGAGCAATGAGAGAGGGCGGGGCAGATGCCACAGGCAAAGATGCGGCAAAAAATAGGGCTATATCAGTAGAGGTAACATTTGGAATGGAACTAGATAGGTTAGGGGGAGCTGACTCAGATAAAGTGATAGGGGGTCGAGGGGTTGGGGGCCTAGCAGAGGTACTCTGATTCCTGAGTGCAGGATTTCTACTGGTGCTCTGACCCCTGGGATGGGGAACAGTAGGAATAGGAGGTTTAGGGTTGGGATTTGTAGAGCAGAGTGAGAAAGGATGGAAAAGGGAGCCACAACCCTCACAAGGTGAAGGCTTCCAATCATAAACAACCTTTAGATCCATGTCATCTCCATCGATTTGAATAGGGATCACTTCAGGTAGTGGTGAGTTCTTATTGATTTGCACACAAACTCTGACGAAGGTGAGACGAGTTCTATTAGCCGTCAGAGAGTCAACCAAAATAGGGATGCCAACATAACTAGCAATCCTAGAAATACCAGTAGGCATCCATAAAGCATGGGGAAGGTTAATAATTTTAATACAGATCGGGATAGAGGCAGATTCATCCCTGACAGGTTGAAACTTCGGTGACCATCGTTGTAAAATAAATGGCTTGCCTAGCAAAGACCACGGCCCCCCTGACCAGACCATGTCTAGATCATCCGTTGAGGTAAATTTGAGCAAGAAAAAACCGTCCGTAAGAGAGAGTAGGGACATCGAACCTTTAAGATTCCAAACCTTTTTCATAGCCGAGAGAAGATGCTCGTAATACAGACGATGCCCAATAGAGTATCCAATGAGGGTGTGTGACAAGATGGAGGAACCTTCAGAGAGATCCTCAGAAGTGAAAGCCAGCTTCTGACTGGGGGTGAAAAAGGACATCGGGAACTTTTCCGCCTTAGATGTGGAGGCAGAGAGATTGTCTGCATAGGAGCCAGCTCGAAGAGAAGGAGGAGGTCCCATGAGAGAGGGGTTGGAGAGGGGAGGGAAGTCTTAAGGGGCGAACTCCATAAAGGGAGATGAGGCCCCTTCCCTGAAGGGAAGAACCAGCCAGAGCAGGAGTCGGAAGCGGGAGAACCAAACCCTAGCAGAGCTTATTTTGCCTTTAGCCATTCTATGCGTGTGATTAATTAAAAAAAATTGACAGCTTAATTGATTTCTATCATATATATATATATATATATATATATATATATATATATATTGAGATATTTTAAAAAGTGACAGCTTGATCTCTAATTTATTGGCTATAAAGTTTAAGCTATTTGATTAAAAAGAAGAAAATATACTCATAAGTAAAAAAAACTTAGAGAAAAATATATTAAATGGGTCATTTTCGGATTAAAAACGGGTTTGCGGGCCAACTAGAACCCGACTCGTTTATTAAATGGGTCAACATAAACTTGAATTTTTGGGTCGGGTTGGCAGTTTGGATCATTTATTGACACCCCTAAGTATGACTATCTCTGACATGACTTCCTATTCTAAGAAGAATGCCTTATACAAGACTTTGAGGTCAGGTGGCTTGGGAGAGTCATCGGGATCTAGTATGTAGGTAGAGTTTGTGAAATCAAGTCTCTAGGAACGAGAGCCGAGTACTCTTAGGGCATGAGGGGTGTATACTTTTGAGTCAAAGTAACTATGAGCTAGGGGCAAATTCGATTTGTGAAGTTGTATTAATCGATTTTTGAGTTGTGTGCTTGCTGTAGCTTGATCATGAATGTCTGTGATAGGTGGATAGGCATGATTATGAAAAGTTGTTGTGGGTGTGTGGCTTTTGTTTACGCGAGTTATCCTCATGAGGTAGACTAGTCTAGGTGATTAATATAGAGGAGCTCTCGTCATTGACGATTGCACCCTTCATTTGCTTTTGTAGGGCAAGTCTACAAGCTATGATGTCTGTAGGAGAGAATGGTCGCTTGCTCATGGGCTAATTTCAGCTACTGCTTTGTGTAACTACACTTCCTTTGGGCAAGTGCCACTTTTACTATGTGATCCCCTTGACAGGAAGCTATTTAGATGAATATGAGTTACTTACATTGACATTGACATGTATAACTATACAATTGCTATTATTGAATGGGATAATAGAAATTGGAGATGCTCGAGTTTTTAAGACCTTGATCAATGGATTATTTGATATAAGACAAGCTCTCCCTCATTGTTTTTAGCATAATTTTTTCTCAATGTATGTTAAATTTGAGTCCCAACAAATCTTACAAAAATAATTATTTTTATTATTAGAATTCTGTGCTATATGATAATTTTAAAAACTAATAACTTTTTTCAATATGCACATATAACTTTTTTTTTCAATTTACAATTATTTGCAAAAATTATTTATCCTTGCAATATAAATAATGATAATACATAATCTAAAATAGATTGATAAAACTTTAAAAAAAAAAGTTCATCAAAAAGTAAATAGATTTATATATTGAATATTTAAAATTATATTTGAGATATATGTAAGCCTTTGAATAAAAAATAGAGTAAATTTTGAGTCATTCGATCGTACAAATAAAAATTAAAAATAATTTTGAGCTCAAGTAAAGCGTTTCAAATCGAATTGAATCAATTTTTATTTGACTCAAATTTAAGCAAAAATTTTTTTTTTTTTTTTTTAAATTATTTTAATAGCTATGATTGCATTTGCCCCCTTTTTATAATTTTAACCTTATAATGGTAAGTTCTTATTGTAGCGCCAATAGTCCAAATTATAAGTATTCTGATTTGTATGAAATTTGTTATATAATTTATCAAAAAATAAAATAAAATAAACGGAGGGCTTATTTCTTCAATTTCAAATATTACATACGTATCATATAAAATCAAATTTTCATATATATATATATATATATATATATATATATATATATATATATATATATATATATATATATATATTCATTAATGAAAATGAGGGGAGGAAAGTTATGATGCCAATGCTAAGAAGGATGGGATATGCTCCTCCAAATATGGCTTAGTTTGTCTCATTATTTTCAATTCTTACATGAAAAAGCAGAAAATTTATGAGCCCACCAAAAAGAGGATTTTTAATCATTTGTGGAGTTCATTATTGATCAATCTTATCCTTTCTTGCCATTGAGATGTTGATAGCTCTCCTTTTCCTCCTCTTTCCTCATCAATGTGTGGAAAGAGCAACTAATTTTGGCATATCATTCAAATATTACATAAATTACTAAGCTGTGAAAAATTGCATCAAATGAAAATTTGATGATATAATTTGAATGAAAAACTTACTATGTTTAGCTTATCCTTCATTTTCTTATCCTAAAAATATGTATGTAAATCCCCTTTTTTGGAATCGTCAAAATAATTAAGTATGACCAGTCCCAAAACCTAACAGTAGACGTGTCAATATATGACATGAATAATTGGATTTATTATAAAATTAATATTACATATAAAGAATAGATATTATATTAATTTTAAAATAAATTTAATAATTTTTCAAACTCATTCAAATACATAAATAAATGTATTTCTTCTCTAATGCTATAAAATTTCATAATTTACGAAATTCTATAGGATTAGAGAAGAAATGAAAAGTTTGTCAAAGTAATTAAGTATGACCAGTCTCAATACCTGACAATAGACGTGTCAATATATGACCCAACTTAAACTTAACTCAAAAAATTCAGATTTGAGTTTATGTTTAATAAACGGATTGGGTTCGAGTTGGGGTTTTCAACCCGTTTATTAAATGTATTAGGTTTAAACCAAAAAATGACATATTTAATATCTTTTTTCTTTAATTTTTTTTTATTTGTGGACATAATTTTCTTATAAGAACATTTTATTTGATATTTATGATCATTCCAGATGACAGATTGTAAATCAAAGAATAAGTTATCATTCCGTGTAACTTTTCACAACTTTATTTTCTACATAATTTTCAAATAATTTTATTTAGTATGACAATATAGAGACCAACAATGAAATTTTTAATACCTATCAAAGAAAAATAATTAATTGAGAATATTTTTTATAGAGTGCAACACGTAATAATATTTATAGGCATCTTCTTTTCTTCCAACCTTATATTATAAAATAGAACAATAATATATTTTACAATATGGTAGAAGAAACTATATAGCAAAGGGTAGGGATGGCGCACGGCCAACCCTCTCCCCTATCACCACCGGCAACCCTCCGGCCATATGCGCGGTCAACAGTGGCACCATCACCGGCGCTTCCTTGCCAACCCACCTCAACTCGAACTGCCGCAAGAATGCCGCCGCCATGAACTTCATCTGAATCATCGCCATCTCCTTCCCCAAACACACCCTCGGCCCCGCTTGAAACACCGGAAATTTATACGCCGACATCCTCAGAAGCTTCCCACCACCCGCCGCCACCCATCTCTCCGGCCGAAACTCTCTCCAATCCTTCCCCCATATTGCCTCCGTTCTCCCCATTCCGTAAGGAAAGTACATTATTCTATCTCCTTTGCATATCGCCGTACCGTCTGGAAGAACGTCGTCCCCTTCTGCATGCTTGGAGTCCCATGCCACCGGTGGATACAGCCTCATACTCTCCATCAAGCTCGCCTCCAAGTAGCTCAACTGTTTCAAACTCTCATAGCTCATCTCTTCCTCACTCCTAATCAACATGTTGATCTCATTGATTATTTTCTCTTCTACATCCGAATGGGTTGAAACTAGCCAGAAGAACCATGTCAGCGCCGACGAGGTCGTGTCCCTCCCTGCCATGAGAAAGCTTATGACCATATCTCTGATCTCCTCATCTTCTCCATGAATTCCCTTTTCAAGAAGACGTGAGAGAAAACTATTCGGCGGATTATTCATTTCTCTGGTTTTTAGGATAATGTCCATCACTAATCGATGAATGAGATCGACGGCCTCGCGGAGGCGCCTCTCCGAACCAAATCCAAGAGCTCGTTTGGCCTTCCACAAGAAAGCTAATGGCGCCGACCCCCTCCGCGCGCTTATTTCAGATGCGACATCCAACGCCTCCGCCAACTGTAAATGAGCGGTGGATGGGCCGAGGAACACTCGGCATATGACGCGGAAGGATAGCCCGCGGAGGAGGTTTTGTAAGTCGACGACTGTTCTTCCATCAGCTACAAGGTTTGGGAGGAAGTGAGTAGATATCTCTGGGCGGAGGATGTGGTTGATGAGGTCGCGGAGAGAGCGGAGGGTGAAGGCATGACTGGCAACTTTACGTTGGGAGAGCCAGAGATGGCCGTCGGAGTTGAAGATGCCGCGACCGAGGAGATCGCCAAGGATGTCGGTGAAAGGCTTGCCTTTGGGATAGTTGTGGAAGTTGGTGCTGAGGATGTGCTCGACATTGGAGGGATTGGCGGTGACGATGGTGCGCCGGGCACCAAGGCGGGAGAGGGTGATGGTTCTCGATCGAGAGGCGGCAAGGAGGTCGGTGTACCAATGTAGAAGGCGGTGGCGGTTGCGGTAGAAAGGGATGAGACAGCCTATGAGAGGGTAGGACTTGGGGCCGTATGAGGAGGGTGCTTTAGCAGCTGGAAATAGAAGCTTGATGTGGGCTCCGAAAATTCGGCCCCGGCCTCCGCCCGACTTTTTGCTTTTCGAGGGGGGAGTTTTAACGAACTAAGTTCCGAGGTAAATTTTGGAAGGCAGATGAGATAGTAGATAAGACACTACCCAGAGATTTCGCCCTCATTTTGCGAGGACTTTATGATCTGAGTTCTGGTTTCCTATAGGCGCAAGCCCCTATAGTTAATTACCCCTCTCGATCACGAGAGAGAACTTTCGATTAAGGCTAGTCGTCGATCAGATACGTAGAAAATACGTGCATCTGGAATATAGTAGCAGCATGGGTTTAGAAATTGGAGAGGTTAGAGATTGAAAAGGGTTGATATTTAAAATTGGAAATTTCACCATCTCAGACTTAAAGCGGATGGTGGGGGAATGGATGATAGACCCGATCAAGATCCCATGGTTCCGTCGTCCCGGGCCATCATGGTCCCTGGTCTACTTAGTCAGAGGAGGTAGTCGACCCAACCTGACAGAAGGATCCTCGTCGGCAGCCATGGGTTGCTTCGTCCAAGGGTACCTCATAGACCTGGGGTGAATATTTGTCTAAGGGGACAAATTTGAATCCACCTTAGCTAACAGAGGGCTTTGTGCCCTATCAATCATATCCTATTGATTCATATCTCAAGGATTTGATGCCATTGGGGAGCATACGGGCTCTGGCCATAACCATAATATAATGGTGCCATTTGGCGGCGACCACCTGGTTCAGAGGGCCCCGAGTCATAACCGTTTATCCTGCAGTGCCATTTAGCGGCGAAACTGCCGGTTAGAGGACTCGTACCACGTCCTTGCTGGCAGGAGATTGTTTGAGAATGGATCCTAGTGATACTTTCGACCAGGCATTAGCTCTTTGCGAGCTGAAGTAAATTTTAACTTGTCCACCTCGGCAAACTGTTGCGGAGGGTGGATGGATTTCATGCTTTGAGTGTTTGATGATTGGAATTCAATTTTAAACATCGAGATTTTGGAATGATTTTACGATTTTTGGATTTTGTGGGTGTTTGAAAAATGTTTGAGAATGTAGGAGATATTTTGAGTGTTCGGAAACCCCTCCGGTTGAGATCTGCATCCAACACGGCCATCATCGGGGTATTTGGGGTCATTCACATTTATGGATTGAACCTTGTCAACTCTGTTTACCTGCTAACAGAGGATCGGGTTTTCGTAGGCTTCATGCCCTTTGTTAGTGAATTCTCTTGATTATAGGCTTTGAAGGCCTAATATAAATGTATAAAACAAATATCTCGGTCGACCTCGCGACCGTATATTTATTTAATAGTTCGAGCCGTGTCGACTCCTATCTACCCGTATAGGAGGGTCGGGCTCGAACTGGAATTCACTTATTAACCCGCGCAGCATCCCTAGACGTCACGTGTGTACCAATAACACGCTCGCCGGGGCCCATGCGGGTTTATGATTGCTTTTACCCTTTTCGTGTACCTATGTGTATACAAACTACAGTGTACGTGCGGGGGACTGTCGTTTGGGGATTTGTACGATCTCCCCTACTACCACTTGTAGGTAGGTAGATGTATTCATTCATAGATTTGGATCGACCTCAGGATACTGCATTTACTGGAGTCATTTTGTATCTACCCACAGATGACATGTGGTGCGTACACCTGTATTTGTAGGGGAGTCGTATATATTGCAGATCTTTTGCTATCACTCCAGTAGGAAGATCATAGAGGATGTAGGCCTTCTAATGTTGTTTGCAAGCAAAGATATTTGATGCGACTCTTCCACATCTTCTCGTAGGCAAGTTATTATATGTTCATTTGCAATTCTCCTGATGTTACATATGGAATAACACCCAGTGGCAGCGCCAGTACTTTCATCAAAACCTGTTCTCCTTATCCTTCCACAATCTACAATATTCAGACTACAAATTTTCTTATTCTGCCTGTAGATGAAGGATTGTGTATATGATGAATTATGGATTCTCATTAGTTGTATGATTCTTATTAATATTCATAAGCAGTTCACTACTATAGATGGATTGTTGTATAAACGATGAGTCTTCTACAGTGGCTCGTAGGAATCTGGATTTGTCGTGGCTTTATATCTTTGCTTGAAGAGAATATATGTACTTATACTCACAGAGGATTTGATGCACACACTACATATCCGCTGGTGTTATCCACAAATAATTTCATCGACCCTCGTAGATCACAGGGAATGGTTGTGTTTGCATACAAGTGAACCGACCTTGACCGTAGTGATATTGCAACTTCAACTGCATACTACATAAGTGTATATACCTTCCATTGGATGGTTGTTAGCTATCGAGATGCCACGGTATCCTTGTTAAAATAGTTCATAAGTACTTTGCATGTGGGTTGAATGTATTGGCGGATGCATTGATCATGTTGCCACTACACTTTCTTTCGTATAAATATAAGAGATATTATTATTTGCATTCTAATATCTTCCTCCAAAAGTTCCTTGTTGTCTTGTAGAGTTCGAGTCTGAATATTGTTATCATTTGTTTCAAATCCAAGTCCACATTCAAGTTTGCAAGCTTGAGCTCCATGTTGTTATGAATTTAGTCCTCCACAGTTTGCTCATTCAAATCTAAATCCATAAGTCCTGTCTATCTATTTATAGGTCCACTCGAGTCCAATTCAGGTTCTTTGCATCGTTCAGATTCAGGCCAAAACTCCTTGCACCTATGACTTTAAGCTCTTTATGTTCATTTGAATCCTTGCTTGCAAATATGTCACAAGTTATATTGAAGTCCACGAATCTTTGTAAATTCAAGTTCAAAGCACGAATCCTGCGGTCCAAATTTTGTTCCAAATTGAGTTCAATCTGAGTTCGCTTGATTTGAGTTTGAGTTCAGATTGTTGTCATTTGCTTCAGGCTTATTTTGAGTTTGATTTTAGATTAAAGACATGGTCCATTGAAGTTCAAGCTCTCATTTCAAGCCTCAAATTATAGTTCAAGCTTCATCTCGCTTCCATCTCATCTGATTAAGCTTGATTTAGGTTTGATTTTATATTCATTTGATGTCCAAATTAGGTTCAAGTAAAGTCCCCTGTTGTCCAAATATTGTCTAAGTGTGGTCTTCTGTTCACCCGAAATTTCGGCAGCATTCCGGCATCTCCCCCGTTTAGGGGAAATAACAGAAAACTGGGCCTTTCCCACCACGCTTAAGAAAGCGTGTATGGTAGATGCCCTCTTTCGAGGACACCGCGGCCGTGTAAAGTCTTCAATCCCCCACCACGCTTAAGAAAGCGTGTATGGGTCTTCAAATGTACCTGAAAAAGACAAGCAGTTGTTTCCCCGCAGGTACAGAGCCGCATACGGGTACTTAAAATCGTCCCCACCACGCTAAGAAAAGCGTGTATAGGGTCTACCCGCCTCGCCGTAAGTGTCGCACCGGGTTCCCTTCCCACCACGCTTAAGAAAGCGTGTATAGGCGGTTTGCCGGCTCGACACGAACGCCGAGGATAGGATTTCGAGGTGATTACCCGCCTCGTTGTAGGCGCCGCACCGGGGTCCCATCCCACCACGCTTATGAAAGCGTGTATAGGCGGTTTTCCGGTCCGCCGCGAACGACGAGAACGAGTTCTCGGAGTTTTAGAGTTTGGAAGTTATACCTTGGCGACCGGCGGTGATGGTGGCACGAGGTACGAGGAGAGAGGGAAAAGCATCTCTTTTTTTTATTTTAAATAATAATAATAATAATAATTAATTATACTTATTAATAATTAATCATTATTTAAAAATAATTAATTATAATTAATAACTAATCATAACTAATTATAATTAATAATGCCTAATTTAAATTAGAATAATTAATTATAATTAATTTTAAATAATTATAGTTAACAATGTAATCAACTATAATTATAATAAAATTAAATATAATCTATTTTAATTTAAATATAATCATTATTAATAATAATTAAATATAATTAGGATACTTAATTATAATTAATTTTAAATAAAATTAACTGTTAATAACAATAATTAATTATATAACGAAAAAAATAATTTTAATTAAAAAGATATGTATATGGTTAGAATAGGATTTATACAGATTTAGAGCAGGATTTATGTTAAATCCTCTGTTAAATCCTCTGTTTTCCTCTTTTTGGCTCGACAAAACCCACGGGATTAGGCCGAAGAAGTGCGTGAAAGGTAGAACGTTACCTTTACAGCCGCGAGCTCCCAGTTACTTCCGATCCAATAAGAAGGGAAGGTCGCTCGAAGGAGCGGAGTCGGACAACAGCAAGGGAGGCGGAGGATAGATGCCGGCTAGGGCTTGAGGTAGGTTGGCTTTGGTCTCTCTCTCTCTCTCTCTCTCTCTCTCTCTCTCTCTCTCTCTCAGCGGAACAGGGAGCGACGGACGGAGGAGAAGGGATCGGAGCCGAAGTCGATCGGCTGCAGGCAAGGGCCCGAGAGGTAGCGTCGGCCTGGAGTCTGGCTAGGGACTCGGTTTTGGGAGCAGAGGCCGACGGGAGGAGTTTGGTGGGTCGAAGTTGGATCGTGAGAGGAGGGAGGAGATCGGGAGCCTTGCGTTGGGTTCGGAGATTTGAAGAGAGCAGGTGGGGGGCTTCCGATCGGGAGAGGTGAGGTCGGAGTGCTCTAGCCGAAGCCTCCTCCTCTTCTATTTATTGACGCAAAAGAGGCGACGTTCGAGGCGAGTGCGGGAAATCTGGGAGGAGACGCGAGTCCAGCGGCTTCAGCGGGATTTCTTGCGAGTTTTGCGGATTCGATGCAGGCTTTCGGCGGGATTTGCACACCGGTAAGAGCTCTGAACTTAATCTTTTGTTTCTTTGTTTGGATATTATTCAAAGGTCAACAAATGCCCCCCAACAAATGTGGTATGCGTCTAGAGCAAATCACGTTTGTTGTATTGTTGAATGACTCTATGGATCTCTAGGTATTTATTCTAGATGTCACACAGAGGTCTTCCTTTAGTGGATCTCCAAAATCTTGGTTGGATGTCACACTAAGATTCTCATTCTGTAGCTTTCCAAGAGTCCATTTATGTGCCTTCATGGGTCTTTAAATGCACTTGTACTCTTTAGTGGGATTGACATGTTGGTTCTTGTGATTTCTGTGATTGTACTCCATATTGTATATGATTTAAATATTTATTTGGGGATCTCGGCACGCAGCGCGATATCGACCCAAATAAATATTTAAAATGCCCCTAGTCCCTAGGGACATTTGTAGATGTCATTCGAGATACCTCTTTTTGTAGCTTTAGTTTCCCTGGGATTTTGGTTCCTTCTGTCCTGTGCTTTGTGCGGCGGACATTGATGGAGAATTTCCTGATTTGTCTCTACTGACTTGTCAGGTGATTTGTACCTTCGGCCCTTTGCTTCTAGCTTTGGCGGGCTTGATGAAGGAGTAGATGCCGGTGACCAAAACCCTTAGGTTTGTAATAGGTCGATGGCGAGAAGTCATCGGTCCAGAGCTTTGTGCATAACAGACTTGTTGATGACAGAATCCTCTTAGTTCAGCTTTAAGCTTTTATGCGAACTTTTGGGATGATTTCTTCGGTCCTTTGCTTTGTGCTTTGATGGACTTGTTGAAGAAAAATTCTTTCGATCCTAGCTTTGTGCTCTATGGATTTGTTGAAGGATTTACAGGTTTTGGATTCAGTTGATAATACCAATAATGAGTAGTATCTTGATCCTTAACCACTCGAGGAGACTTTAATCTGAGTCACTTGAGTTCATCAGATCGGGAGAGCTGAGATTTGATAGCTCTTCGTCCTCTGGTTGCTGAGATGGGGGTTCCTCTACTGCGGCCTTTCTTATGGCGTGTTGAGTAGATGGAGCTGCCAGCGATCCGGCCATATTTGGGCTTGTTGGATCCGACCTCTTACACCCATTCAGGCTTCAGACTTGAGCTAGGGGAAATGTGCTTCCCAATGCTGATTTTGCTGAAGTTGATAGATTTTGAGTCTTCCTTTGTGGTTGAAGATTTAGAGCCTACGCGAATTTGGTAGTTGCTCGAGATTCCTTCTTCCCACTGAAATCTTGATTCTCCGGTCAATTAGGAGAATTTTGTAGACTACGCTCAGTTGAACTTATCGAGTCAAATTTGCCTTCGTACTTCCTACAGTCCCTACTGACGGGTTGACGAAGTGGGGGTTCCGCTACTACGGCCTTTCTTGTGGCGTGTTGAGTAGACAGAGCTGCCAGCGATCCGGCCATATTTGGGCGTGTTGGATCCGACCTCTTACACCCACCCGAACCTTAAGCTTCAGGCTGCTGAAAGACTTCAGGTTGTTCTGGCTCAATTTGTTGAAATGCGAAGTCACAAAAGTCTCTTTCTGACCTTTGAAATCTTGATCTGTTTGAGAAAGTGACGTCTCGGTCTTTTGAAAGATCACCTGCATATACTTCGAAAAGAATTCTTTGTATTCTTCAGTATAAAAGAATATTCGTGTTGGTGATTTTAAATATTTATTCGAGGATCTCGGCATGCAGCGCGATGTCGACTCGAATAAATATTTAAAATGCCCCCTGTCTTGCAGGGACATTTCAGAATAGAAGAGTGTTTGAGATTTTGTAATTTTAAATATTTATTTGGGGATCTCAGCGCGGAGCATGGTGTCAACCCAAATAAATATTTAAAAATGCCCCCTGTCCTGTAGGGAGATTTTGAAATGCGTACTTGCAACACAAGAGAATTTCAAAAGTATAAAATGTAAAGTGTATATAGATATGCATGGAATACACAATACATTAAATATAAAATTTTCTTGAGCAATTTTACGCATGGTATTTCTTCAGGTGTCGACCGTTGATCGGCGGCATGGGCCTCTGACCGTGCAGATCGATAAGCTGGTAGGCTCCTCCTTGGTACACCTTCTCGATGACGAATGGGCCTTCCCAGTTGGATACGAACTTGCCACCAATTCTTCGGTGTGGGATGATTGGCCTTCTCTGCACCAGGACCAATTCCCCTTCTTGAAAGGATCGAGGGCGCACCATCCGATCAAATGATTTTGCCATCCTTCCTCGGTAGATTTCTAAGTTCTGTTGGGCTTGCAACCTGACTTCGTCGAGTGCATCGAGCTCCTCAATTCTTAGGCGAGCATTCTGCTCTTGAGTAAGCTCATTCTGGATAGCGACCCGAAGAGACGGTAATTCAACTTCTAGTGGCAAAACGGCTTCAGCTCCGAACACTAGTGAGTAGGGAGTGGCTTTGGTTGGTGTTTTGTAGGTCGTACGATACGCCCACAATGCTTCTGCCATCTTTGTATGCCATTCTCTTTTATTCTTGGTGAGGATCTTCTTCAACAACTTCACCAGCGTCTTGTTGAAGGCCTCAGCCAAACCATTGGCTCTTGGGTTGTATATAGACGAGTAACGCCAGTCAATCTTATGACGATCTACGAACTTGTAGATTTTTGTACTCTTGAATGCTGTGCCATTGTCTGAGATCACGCGGCGTGGTACACCGAATCTGTAGACGACGTTGTGGGTAAAGAAGTTGATCACGTGCTCGGACGTAACTTCCCTGAATGGTGCCGCTTCTGCCCACTTAGAAAAATAGTCTGTTGCTGCCAGTATAAAGCGGTGTCCTGCCGATGACGGCGGATCTATTGGCCCAATTATGTCTGTGCCCCAACATTCAAATGGCCAGGACGCTATCGTTGGGTGTAGAGGATTTGGCGGTTGGTGAATAACATCACCATGAATCTGACATTCGTGGCACTTCCTAGCGTGGTTGATACAATCTCTCACCATCGTAGGCCAGTAATAACCCATTCTTTTAATTTTAGCGGCCATCTTGGGACCTGACTGATGTGCTCCGCAGAGTCCTTCGTGAACTTCTGTCACCACTTTATCAGCTTCCTTAGTCCCTAGGCACCTTAGCCACATTTGATCAAAAGCCCGCCGATATAGCGTATTATTGACAAACGCGTATCGTAATGCTCTTTTTCTAATTTGTGCAGCCAGAGATTTATCTGTTGGAAGTTTGCTTTCTTTGAAGTAGTCGACGAATGGTTGCCTCCAATCGTCTTCGACTTCAACATCTAGGCAATCCAACCACGACTCTGAGAATCTACCAGTTCTTCGTCTTTTTACTGCTGGACGTTCCCCTGGTTGATTTTTAATAGTGATTTGTTGTGGATGTTGAGGATCGACCGGGGTTGCATCCTGCTGGCTTGAACCTGGTATTCCTTCTGCCTGCGGGAATTGTAGGGTTGCTGGTTCTAAGACTCGGCGGTTTTCAACCGCAATGAATATAGGTGGCCTCTTATCCTCATTTGCAAGTTCCTTGGCCAGTTTAGCTAGACAATCTGCTTTTGCATTCTGTCCTCGAGGAACCTGAGTCATCCTGACATTCGGTATTTGTTTTAGAAGCTCAAGAGCTCGTCGGTGATAGTGGGCCAATTCAAGCTTGCAAATTTTGTAAATGCCCAGAACTTGATTTATCACAAGTTGAGAATCGCCAAAAATTTGAAGATCTGTGATTTGGATATCAATTGCAATCTCCAGCCCTGCTATTAGAGCTTCGTATTCGGCTTCATTATTGGTCCGAGGTTCAGTTAGACTGAACGAGAATCTCATTATGCCTCCCTCGGGTTCTATAAAGACTAGACCGATGCCAGCTTGGGCCTTTGCAAGATTCGGAGGTTTGGGAGACTTAATAGACGATGCCCCATCAAAGTACATCTCCCAAAATGATACCTTTTCTTCTTCATCAACTTGCATGATTTGTTCATCCGGCAAATCATCATTCAACGGCGAGTCAGCTGGGATTGGATGTGCGGCGAGGAAGTCTGCTAAAGCTTGTCCCTTTACTGCTTTCTGTGGCATGTACACTATATCAAATTGTAGTAATAGCACCGCCCACCTTGCCAAACGACCTGTCAACGCTGGTCTTGTCATCAAGAACTTCAGCGGATCGATCTTTGATATCAAGGTGATTTTGTGGGAGAGCATATAGTGGCGGAGCTTCTGGACTGCAAAGATCAACGCCAGACAATGTTTCTCAATTGGAGAATATCGTACTTCTGCTCCGATTAATCTCCGACTGATATAGTAGAGTGCATTTTCTTTTCCTTCCTCATTGTGTTGGGCCAATAATGCTCCGAGGGACTCCTCTAGTGCTGCCGTATACAGTATAAGAGGCTTCCCCGGAATTGGCGCTGCGAGAATGGGTGGATTTAACAAGTATCTCTTGATACTGTCAAATGCTTCCTGACATTCTTCATCCCACTTGAAACGAACGTCCTTCTTCATCAGCTTTGAAAATGGTTGGCACCTACCCGACAGATTCGATATGAATCGTCGAATGAAAGCCAGTTGCCCTTGCAAGGAACGGAGTTGACGGAGACTTCTTGGCGGTGGCATCTCAATGATCGCCTTGATTTTGTTGGGATCGACTTCTATGCCTCGATGACGAACGACATAGCCAAGAAATTTACCGGAGGAGACCCCGAAAGCACACTTAAGGGGATTCATCTTTAGATCGAACTTCCTGATTCTTTCAAATACGATCCTCAGGTCGTTTAAATGATCTTTTCGGTCCATGCTCTTAACGACCAGGTCATCTACATAGCATTCGACCTTCTGATGTATTAATTCATCAAAAATATGGGTCATCGCCCGTTGGTAGGTGGCACCAGCGTTCTTCAAGCCGAAGGGCATGACCGTGTAGCAAAAAATGCCGATGGGCGTTCTGAATGACGTATGCCTTTCATCCTCAGGAGCCATCTTGATCTGGTTGTATCCTGACGATCCATCCATAAACGAGAACATGTCATAATTTGACGTGTTGTCTACTAGGAGTTCGGATACAGGCAGCGGAAAATCATCTTTTGGACACGCCTTGTTGAGGTCTCGAAAGTCGATACAGATGCGTATCTGACCGTTCTTCTTCTTCACCGGGACGATATTGGCAATCCAGTCGGCGTATTTCTCTTCGCGGATGAAGCCCGCTTCTATGAGCTTTTTGGTTTCAGCAATCACCTGTTCTTCAATCTCTAATCTCATTCTCCTTGGAGCTTGTTTGACGGGTGCGACATCCGGTTTGATTGCCAACCTGTGAACTGCTACGTCAGGGGATAAGCCGGGCATCTCAGCATATGTCCAGGCAAAGCAATCCCTGAATTCACAGAGGAGTTCTTTTATCTCTTCCACTTGATCTTCTGGCAGAAGGGAACTAATGAATGTTGGGCGAGGGTCATCCTCGGTTCCCAAGTTGACTTCTTTTAGTTCGTCCATAGTGGTTGCCTGTCCACCATCTTCAAGCTCTTCTGGTGCAGGCTTGGCCTCTAGAGGCTGATCATCGTAATCATCAACTTCATAGACCTCTTCATCAGACTCGTCATTGGGTTCAACTTCCCTGCAAGCGATGGCTCGGCAAGTCTCCTTCCGGATGCATTTTCGCCTGACGAATCCAATACCTTTATATGCATTCATTTCCTTCCGCCGCATTGGACGTGGATTCCTTCCATACCAGAGACTTAAACACATGCGAAGTTGTCGTTTGGGGGTGGGAACATTGATCCACTTTCGCAACATTCTTTGAATGCCTTTGGTATTAAACCTAGGTATCCTCGTAGGTAGTAATTCTTCAGAATCGATGAAGACATGGTCCCAATCACGATTCACTTCTTCATCCTTTCCTACGGAGTAGAATATATTCCCTGACTCGATCCCCTTTCTGATTGGAGGCAGATAAAGGGTTACAAGTTCTTCAACTTTATGCACATCTCGTTGAATTATTTCTTTAAAATACTGTAGGGGAATACGAGTGACTACGAGCACGCTGTCTGAGATTGACAGGCTATCTATTCTTCTAGAGAATACCTCTTGCACCGTGTTCATGTAGATAGAGTCGTAGTCATAATCATCATTTGAATATGCGACCTCCCTACTCCATTCGTCCATCGAATGGCATACCTTCTGGGATTTTGTAGAGGTGACATCCTCTTCATCTGTGTCACTCCCAAGGTGAGGTACACGTTTCCTTTCTTTAGAAGTGAAAGTGGTAGCTTCTTTGGGAAGAGTCGGCGTTGTCTTCTTTCTCCCCACCTGCTTCCTCTCACCTTTCTGTTCAGGTTGCTTTGCACTCTTTGGGTTAGATGCTTGAGCCTTTAGAGAGTTTGACAGCCTCGGCTTTTTAGGCATGAAATACTGCGCATCTTCATAGACTGTCGCTTCATGGACTGCAAAGGGCTGAATATCACCAGAGATCCTGAATTCTTCCCCATCCCTAAGGTACTTCATGCACTGGTGTAGTGTTGATGGGACAATGCCATACTCATGCAACCAGGGGCGACCCAGGAGCGCCTTGAATGAAGTGTCCGCATCAATCACGTGAAATTTAGCTTCTGTATGGAATTCTCCAAATACAAGAGGGAGCATAAACGATCCAAGGGTTTTCTGCCCTTTTTCGTTAAAGCCATGTACCATAAGCTTATCTGGCCCGAGGTGCTCTACGTTGAGGCACAATGAACTTAGTGCTTTTAAGCTCATGAGGTTGATGGAGGATCCGGGGTCGATCAGAATTCGACTGATTACCAAATCGTCACTCTCTGCAGTAACATACAGAGGTCGATTGTGGTCTGCCGTCCCAAGCATCATGTCGTCCTCAGTAAAAGTGATGAACGGTTCATTTCGAGCTTGCAGGACCTCAGTCAGGTTGCGCTCAGCGAAGTACGCCTCATATCTTTCGGGGTCTTTGAGAGCCTGAATCAAAGTCTCGCGAAGATCCTTGGACATCACCAGAGCGTCGTATATGCTGAGCTGGGCAGGGATCTTCCTCAGATGGGATAAGATATTATAATCTATTCCCTTGACTGGAGTATGTTTCTTCTTGGGATCCTCGGAGATAATGTCTTCATTGACGACTATCTCTTTTCCCTTATCCTTATTGGATATTCCTTTCTTTGGCGGAGGTGGTAGTATCTTGCCACTTCTCAACTGCACTTGAGCGATCTCTTCTGGATCAGACTCATTTGACGGTGCATTTTCTTCAGAGTCTGCCATCGTCGCGTCTAGGGATTCATTCGTTGACTCAGAATCACCTCCCAGATTTACATGTCCTATCTGCGACGCTATATCGGGATCAGATTCATCTGTCTTTGGAAAATACAGATCCTCCTCTGAGCTGTAGTCCATTGACGATGTTGCCAGACAGGTTTCAACGATCATCTCTCTGACATATTTTTCTTTTGTCAGTGTTATTGGCATTGCTAAAATGACCCGACAGACTCCTGTGGGAAGAGGATCCTCATCAGCCTCTTCTGCTTCGTCAATCTTGAGCTCTGACATAAAGTCAGCAAGCTTAATAGGACACCTTGCGGTCTGGTAGTATTCGTCTAGACCATCTATAACCCTTTGGGTCGCTGTTTTCTTCTCCTTGGGCTTCTTCAGTTTTGTCTTCTTCTTGGAGGACTTTTTCTTTCCAGACTTTGAAGGGCCCGCTTGGTTAGGAAACTGTTTAGAAGCAGACGCTTGTGCCACAGGTAGTGCCTTCAGATTTAACACTGGTTCCGTAGGAGATTTCCATTTTACACCCGGAACTCCTTCAAGCTGTTTCAGCATTTTCACAGTTTTCTTAGAGACCGCAGTCTCCCACTGTTCTTCTGGAATCGGCTTCTTCCCTTTTTTCCTTTCTTCAATCGGGGGTACGGAAGAAGTCGTAACTACCCGAGTTGACTCTTTTCTGGGGTGAGTCAGCACATTATCGGATAATGTGAGCTCTCCTCTTCGATATTTTCTTTCAAGCCAATCTTTAAAGACATAGCAATCTTCGATTGGATGACTCATCACCCGATGATATGGGCAGTAGTTTGGGTCGCCACTATGTTTTGACTCCTCGGGTCTCTTGCACTCTGGCAGTTCTAAACCCGCTTTCAATGCCTGTCGAAATAATTTGGCGACACTTTCCCTCTTGAATGAATATTCCTTGTTCATTTTATCTTTGAGGGAGGGGAACGTTCGATCACCAGTTCCCGTTGTTTGCCTCGGGCGTTCTCCACCGCCCTGATAATTTCGTGGTTTATCATTACCCCCGAGTATCAGCTTCGGCTGGGGGTTAGGGTTGTAGACTTGCTTAGGCTTTTCTTGATATTGCATCGGCTGCTTGCCTTTGTCTACGTTATACGTCATCTGCTTCTCCTTATCAGCTCTGGAGAAAAATATGGAGTCAGCCTCACCTCTTCTAGCACCTGAGGCTTTAGTCTTCTTAGGCTTATCAGAATAATTTTCCGATTTTGACAAGTTCAATTTCTCAAACTTGGCCACTCTGTCCAGCAGGTCCTGAAATGTGGTGATAGTAGCCATGCACAGGAATGGTTGCATTTTGTCATCAATGTTTCCCATTAACAACTGTACGGCATGCTCCTCCTCAAGGTGTTGTTCACATTTCATACTCAAGTTACGCCAGCGAGTGATGTATCTGGTCACTGATTCTTCCTTCTTTCTCTTATTCAGAGCAAGATCAGCGATCGTTATCTTCTCGGTCGCACTGGCAAATCTCTTCACGAACATATTCTCTAACTCTGCAAATGTCTTTACAGAGTCATTTGGTAGTTCGGCGTACCATTCGAAAGCAGCTGCTGTCAAACTGCTAACGAATTGTCGGAAGAGTAGAGCATCATTCCCTCCAGTATTCCCGCAGGTGGCTTTGAACTGTGCCAGGTGCTGTCTGGGATTTTTGTTGCCATCAAAAGTATTGAATTTTGGCACAGAATATCCCTTCGGGTATGGCACTTGATCATACTCTGCCGGGTACGGGCGACCTTTACTCACTAGCTTCTCTGCCTGATCAATAGCTATAATAGCCCTGATCCTTTCTGTAATGATCCCTTCAAGCTGTGCAGCAGTTACAGGCTCGGAGGTACTTGCAATATTCTGCGGAGTGGGCTGACGAGTGATATTCTGAGCCTCATGGCCACCTTCAGGAGTGTCCCGTACTCCTGAGACTTGCGGCACTTGGAAGTTTGGAGGATCAGGGGGAGGATTGGGTATAGAACCAACTGCAGCATTTCTCTGCATGATCTGCATCATTGCCGTCATTTGGGTCATCATCTCTGTCATTTTCTCATGCAACTGAGAGATTTCCCTATCCTTGGCCCTCATTTGACGTTTCATTTGTCTCTGCATTTCTGCGAGCGTGACGTTCTCGTCAGCAAAGGGATTATCCTCAGCCTCTTCTCGCTCTTCTTGGGAATGGACACCTCTGCCAGTAGTGGACCCGGCTTCATGGCGGCGCCGATATACTTGTCTAGGCGGTGGTTGCCAACGATCATCATCTTCATCATCGTCGTAGTAGGCCTCCTCTTCGACATTGATGTGTCTCACCATGTAGACCACTTCCATGTCCAAGGTGTTATTTACCTCTTCCAAGTTTTCTTCAATGTATTCTTCCAGATTTTCTTCTAGATTTTCTTCCAGATTTTCTTCCATGTATTCTTCAATATTTTCTTCTCTCATATCTTCTTCTCCTTCTTCTAGTACTCGGATCTCCGAGCGGCGGCGCCACTGGATCTCCGGTTCTTGGTTAGGCAGGAAGATCTCTTCGACCCGTGGGCTGCGGTCGAAGTTAGACTCTTCCTTGGGAGGAGTTGGTGAGCGACGGGATCCCCTGGAGGATTCTCCAAGGTGTCTACCGTTGGGAGGAGCGTCATCGTGGGCCTCCTTTGGAACCCATTTCTGACGTTGTTTGTAACTGGGGGCGGATCTCCGGGAAGCAGTACCGGATGTCACGCCCAAATCAGTTCTTTTTCTTCTATTATCTTCTTCTCTGCGAGGCTTCGGCCTCCAGATTTCTTTTCCTTTTCGCCGGGACCTTTCGGCGGCGGATCCCTGAACTCGAGATTCAGGTGTCACGCCCCGATGTTCACCGTGCAGGGTGTATTTTCTTTCATTTCTCTTCACAGCAAGAGACAGACGCTCTCTTGGTGGAGTTCTTCTTGTTTCGACCATCAGTGGCCGCTGGTACCTTCTCTTTTTCAGTCCTCTCTCCTTCACGGTCTTCAGGACTCTGTAGACTCGAGCTGAGAGAGTTTCAGGCTCCTTCCTCTTTTGAGGAGGTGGGACTTCAGGCTGTCGGTCCCAGAATGACTTCTTCAGCTCCCTAGTTGAGCTGTTCCTCTTAACCCACTTCAAATTTGTGAACCCATTCCGGGTAGGAATGTTCGCTTCTAGCTCTTGGGCCGACAGATTTGAGGGATGAGTTGAGAATTGTTGCTGAGCCCGGAGCTCAGCATTCAGTTTCCTCCTCTGTCTCCTAGTCAGTTTTCCTCCAGATGAGGAAGCTTCAGAAGTATTCTTCGCGGGTGCAGGTAACCCGGTTGGCAGATGTGTGGTGTTTGTCGTCACCACGGAGATCCTTCCTCCGGCTACAACCCTCTTGGTGGCCGGGATTTCTGGCTGCGACAGCCGTTCAAAGACAGAAATCCTCTCACGAGGATTTTCAGCAGCAGCAAGTCGTCGTGCCGGCAGGTGCACACGACGAGTGGTAATTCCAGCAGAGTGTGGCCTCCTAGCAGGCCCTTCAGTATTTCTGCCATTCGTAGGAATGGCGGTGGCCCTTTCAACAACAGCAGGGAAGTCAATGCTACCAAACTGGATGGTAGCTCCAGCATTCCCTGTCTCAATAATAGCGTTCGCCAGTTGGATCCTGGCTCCTTGTCCCAGCTGGACAGTCATTGGTGTATTCTGTAGATCCATCTGCATAAATGAAAGGTAAGGGTTAGTGATCAAAATTTGATTCATCACCCCACACTTTCAAAAATGCAGAGACTTGCACAGAATAGAAAACAAAAATAGATAACATTAGCGAGCAAATTCAAACAATACAAATTTAAAATACTGCTAAATACGTTATCTTGATAAATTTGTTTTAACGATCATTTTGAAAATTCAAAATTTTGATTCACTGAATGATCATTTTGAGAGATTCAAAATTTTAAATCTGCGTTGATTTGACTGCTACGATAGTACTGAGATGACTAGCCAAAGATGGAAAGAGAAACCATTCCCCAGCGGAGTCGCCAGAAATCTGTGGGCTCCGAAAATTCGGCCCCGGCCTCCGCCCGACTTTTTGCTTTTCGAGGGGGGAGTTTTAACGAACTAAGTTCCGAGGTAAATTTTGGAAGGCAGATGAGATAGTAGATAAGACACTACCCAGAGATTTCGCCCTCATTTTGCGAGGACTTTATGATCTGAGTTCTGGTTTCCTATAGGCGCAAGCCCCTATAGTTAATTACCCCTCTCGATCACGAGAGAGAACTTTCGATTAAGGCTAGTCGTCGATCAGATACGTAGAAAATACGTGCATCTGGAATCTAGTAGCAGCATGGGTTTAGAAATTGGAGAGGTTAGAGATTGAAAAGGGTTGATATTTAAAATTGGAAATTTCACCATCTCAGACTTAAAGCGGATGGTGGGGGAATGGATGATAGACCCGATCAAGATCCCATGGTTCCGTCGTCCCGGGCCATCATGGTCCCTGGTCTACTTAGTCAGAGGAGGTAGTCGACCCAACCTGACAGAAGGATCCTCGTCGGCAGCCATGGGTTGCTTCGTCCAAGGGTACCTCATAGACCTGGGGTGAATATTTGTCTAAGGGGACAAATTTGAATCCACCTTAGCTAACAGAGGGCTTTGTGCCCTATCAATCATATCCTATTGATTCATATCTCAAGGATTTGATGCCATTGGGGAGCATACGGGCTCTGGCCATAACCATAATATAATGGTGCCATTTGGCGGCGACCACCTGGTTCAGAGGGCCCCGAGTCATAACCGTTTATCCTGCAGTGCCATTTAGCGGCGAAACTGCCGGTTAGAGGACTCGTACCACGTCCTTGCTGGCAGGAGATTGTTTGAGAATGGATCCTAGTGATACTTTCGACCAGGCATTAGCTCTTTGCGAGCTGAAGTAAATTTTAACTTGTCCACCTCGGCAAACTGTTGCGGAGGGTGGATGGATTTCATGCTTTGAGTGTTTGATGATTGGAATTCAATTTTAAACATCGAGATTTTGGAATGATTTTACGATTTTTGGATTTTGTGGGTGTTTGAAAAATGTTTGAGAATGTAGGAGATATTTTGAGTGTTCGGAAACCCCTCCGGTTGAGATCTGCATCCAACACGGCCATCATCGGGGTATTTGGGGTCATTCACATTTATGGATTGAACCTTGTCAACTCTGTTTACCTGCTAACAGAGGATCGGGTTTTCGTAGGCTTCATGCCCTTTGTTAGTGAATTCTCTTGATTATAGGCTTTGAAGGCCTAATATAAATGTATAAAACAAATATCTCGGTCGACCTCGCGACCGTATATTTATTTAATAGTTCGAGCCGTGTCGACTCCTATCTACCCGTATAGGAGGGTCGGGCTCGAACTGGAATTCACTTATTAACCCGCGCAGCATCCCTAGACGTCACGTGTGTACCAATAACACGCTCGCCGGGGCCCATGCGGGTTTATGATTGCTTTTACCCTTTTCGTGTACCTATGTGTATACAAACTACAGTGTACGTGCGGGGGACTGTCGTTTGGGGATTTGTACGATCTCCCCTACTACCACTTGTAGGTAGGTAGATGTATTCATTCATAGATTTGGATCGACCTCAGTATACTGCATTTACTGGAGTCATTTTGTATCTACCCACAGATGACATGTGGTGCGTACACCTGTATTTGTAGGGGAGTCGTATATATTGCAGATCTTTTGCTATCACTCCAGTAGGAAGATCATAGAGGATGTAGGCCTTCTAATGTTGTTTGCAAGCAAAGATATTTGATGCGACTCTTCCACATCTTCTCGTAGGCAAGTTATTATATGTTCATTTGCAATTCTCCTGATGTTACATATGGAATAACACCCAGTGGCAGCGCCAGTACTTTCATCAAAACCTGTTCTCCTTATCCTTCCACAATCTACAATATTCAGACTACAAATTTTCTTATTCTGCCTGTAGATGAAGGATTGTGTATATGATGAATTATGGATTCTCATTAGTTGTATGATTCTTATTAATATTCATAAGCAGTTCACTACTATAGATGGATTGTTGTATAAACGATGAGTCTTCTACAGTGGCTCGTAGGAATCTGGATTTGTCGTGGCTTTATATCTTTGCTTGAAGAGAATATATGTACTTATACTCACAGAGGATTTGATGCACACACTACATATCCGCTGGTGTTATCCACAAATAATTTCATCGACCCTCGTAGATCACAGGGAATGGTTGTGTTTGCATACAAGTGAACCGACCTTGACCGTAGTGATATTGCAACTTCAACTGCATACTACATAAGTGTATATACCTTCCATTGGATGGTTGTTAGCTATCGAGATGCCACGGTATCCTTGTTAAAATAGTTCATAAGTACTTTGCATGTGGGTTGAATGTATTGGCGGATGCATTGATCATGTTGCCACTACACTTTCTTTCGTATAAATATAAGAGATATTATTATTTGCATTCTAATATCTTCCTCCAAAAGTTCCTTGTTGTCTTGTAGAGTTCGAGTCTGAATATTGTTATCATTTGTTTCAAATCCAAGTCCACATTCAAGTTTGCAAGCTTGAGCTCCATGTTGTTATGAATTTAGTCCTCCACAGTTTGCTCATTCAAATCTAAATCCATAAGTCCTGTCTATCTATTTATAGGTCCACTCGAGTCCAATTCAGGTTCTTTGCATCGTTCAGATTCAGGCCAAAACTCCTTGCACCTATGACTTTAAGCTCTTTATGTTCATTTGAATCCTTGCTTGCAAATATGTCACAAGTTATATTGAAGTCCACGAATCTTTGTAAATTCAAGTTCAAAGCACGAATCCTGCGGTCCAAATTTTGTTCCAAATTGAGTTCAATCTGAGTTCGCTTGATTTGAGTTTGAGTTCAGATTGTTGTCATTTGCTTCAGGCTTATTTTGAGTTTGATTTTAGATTAAAGACATGGTCCATTGAAGTTCAAGCTCTCATTTCAAGCCTCAAATTATAGTTCAAGCTTCATCTCGCTTCCATCTCATCTGATTAAGCTTGATTTAGGTTTGATTTTATATTCATTTGATGTCCAAATTAGGTTCAAGTAAAGTCCCCTGTTGTCCAAATATTGTCTAAGTGTGGTCTTCTGTTCACCCGAAATTTCGGCAGCATTCCGGCATCTCCCCCGTTTAGGGGAAATAACAGAAAACTGGGCCTTTCCCACCACGCTTAAGAAAGCGTGTATGGTAGATGCCCTCTTTCGAGGACACCGCGGCCGTGTAAAGTCTTCAATCCCCCACCACGCTTAAGAAAGCGTGTATGGGTCTTCAAATGTACCTGAAAAAGACAAGCAGTTGTTTCCCCGCAGGTACAGAGCCGCATACGGGTACTTAAAATCGTCCCCACCACGCTAAGAAAAGCGTGTATAGGGTCTACCCGCCTCGCCGTAAGTGTCGCACCGGGTTCCCTTCCCACCACGCTTAAGAAAGCGTGTATAGGCGGTTTGCCGGCTCGACACGAACGCCGAGGATAGGATTTCGAGGTGATTACCCGCCTCGTTGTAGGCGCCGCACCGGGGTCCCATCCCACCACGCTTATGAAAGCGTGTATAGGCGGTTTTCCGGTCCGCCGCGAACGACGAGAACGAGTTCTCGGAGTTTTAGAGTTTGGAAGTTATACCTTGGCGACCGGCGGTGATGGTGGCACGAGGTACGAGGAGAGAGGGAAAAGCATCTCTTTTTTTTATTTTAAATAATAATAATAATAATAATTAATTATACTTATTAATAATTAATCATTATTTAAAAATAATTAATTATAATTAATAACTAATCATAACTAATTATAATTAATAATGCCTAATTTAAATTAGAATAATTAATTATAATTAATTTTAAATAATTATAGTTAACAATGTAATCAACTATAATTATAATAAAATTAAATATAATCTATTTTAATTTAAATATAATCATTATTAATAATAATTAAATATAATTAGGATACTTAATTATAATTAATTTTAAATAAAATTAACTGTTAATAACAATAATTAATTATATAACGAAAAAAATAATTTTAATTAAAAAGATATGTATATGGTTAGAATAGGATTTATACAGATTTAGAGCAGGATTTATGTTAAATCCTCTGTTAAATCCTCTGTTTTCCTCTTTTTGGCTCGACAAAACCCACGGGATTAGGCCGAAGAAGTGCGTGAAAGGTAGAACGTTACCTTTACAGCCGCGAGCTCCCAGTTACTTCCGATCCAATAAGAAGGGAAGGTCGCTCGAAGGAGCGGAGTCGGACAACAGCAAGGGAGGCGGAGGATAGATGCCGGCTAGGGCTTGAGGTAGGTTGGCTTTGGTCTCTCTCTCTCTCTCTCTCTCTCTCTCTCTCTCTCTCTCTCTCAGCGGAACAGGGAGCGACGGACGGAGGAGAAGGGATCGGAGCCGAAGTCGATCGGCTGCAGGCAAGGGCCCGAGAGGTAGCGTCGGCCTGGAGTCTGGCTAGGGACTCGGTTTTGGGAGCAGAGGCCGACGGGAGGAGTTTGGTGGGTCGAAGTTGGATCGTGAGAGGAGGGAGGAGATCGGGAGCCTTGCGTTGGGTTCGGAGATTTGAAGAGAGCAGGTGGGGGGCTTCCGATCGGGAGAGGTGAGGTCGGAGTGCTCTAGCCGAAGCCTCCTCCTCTTCTATTTATTGACGCAAAAGAGGCGACGTTCGAGGCGAGTGCGGGAAATCTGGGAGGAGACGCGAGTCCAGCGGCTTCAGCGGGATTTCTTGCGAGTTTTGCGGATTCGATGCAGGCTTTCGGCGGGATTTGCACACCGGTAAGAGCTCTGAACTTAATCTTTTGTTTCTTTGTTTGGATATTATTCAAAGGTCAACACTTGATCAGGACATGTAAGAGCAGGGAACTTAGAACAATAAGGAGGGCAATCACCTCCACCATTGCCGGAGAACTTAGTGATGAGAATTGCAGATGCAAAAAGAAGGGAAAAGAGGGAGAGAGAGACCAAGAGAGAAAAAGTCTGCTCTTCGCTGTGTTGGGGAGAGATCAATGGTTCTAGTTGTGTATATATAAGCGTTTGGTAAAAAGAGATTTTTAATTGGATTTGGTTTGTAACTTGTAAGGATGTGATTTGTCGGCAGAAAGATTTCGGAAGTTGGTGACTTTGTTTGATTTTCGGTTTATGTCAGCACCTTTTTCTTCAAAAAAATTCAAATTTGAAAAAAAAAAGGCTGCTTGAGGATGGAAAAGAGCCACGAATGAATGCAGAAAAGTTTCCCCAAGAAAAAATGCAGAAAAGTTCGTGATTTACGAGCATGCAAAGTCGAATAATTAGTTTTTAGCACGTGAATTTTTACGCAGTCGCAGCCTTTATTACGTACTGATAAATGATAATATAACGTGAAACATGTGCTCCTAATGGATATATAGAAAGTTGTAGCTGTTCCTGATGAATCCTCTCTAACCTATATCGACCTCAAATTTTAGTGAATCTTTACACGTTCACTAGGCGTTTTTTTTTTAATGATAATTCACTTCCATTGAGGATACTTAATTTAACATGAGTATTGTTGTGTGCAGGAACATATGCGGTAATAGAGAGATATAGAGTTTAATATCGTAGCTTTGTACAAAGATCTAGCACGCACACAAATAAGAGAGAGAGGTGCAACAATCATAAGAGATATCATAATTTTTACGTAAAAAATCTTGAAAAGGCAAAAAATCATGGGGCATTGCCCAGTTAAAATGATTCCGCTAGTGCTTATCGTTGAATTAAATGATATTCTTTCTCTTAGGAAGGCTTTGGCTCAATGTAACAAATATATATTATATAGAGCACATTACTCGGTTGGAGTTTGAAAAATTCAAAGACATGAGAACTATTCTCAAGAGAACATTGACATGTTCATTTGGTTGGTAAGATCATAGTCAGGTGACAAAGGTCAGGGGGGACTGTAGTCGGTGGGTGAAGAAGGTCGGAGGGACCGTAGTTAGGCGATGAGGTTGAAGGATAGTTGTTGGTAGGTGACGGAGGTCGTAGGGATCGTAATTGGACGATGGATGTTAAGGGTCCATAGTTGGGTGATGGAGGTCAGAGGGACGGTGGTCGGAGGAGCGTAGTCGGTGGTGACAAAGGTTGAAGGGACCGTAGTCTATAGGCGACGGAGGTCGGAAGGACCATAGTCAGGCGACTGAGTTCGAAAGGACCATAGTCAACTTTAAACTTTCATTTTAAATTAAAAGTTTATATATAGAAACTTTATACTTTTGTTTTACAAATCAAATTATTTTTAATATATTTAACAAATGTATTAAATTATAGTAATTTAAAATCATTTGAATGACTTTTTTTCTAAATTAATAAATGTATTAAATTATAGTAAATTAAATAATATAATAAAAATTATAAAACATCAATAAATATTATGTATTTAATAATTATTTGTTTTAATATATACATAATAAAACATTTTAATTTTTTTTATACAAAAAACATCAATATGCTCGTATTTATATTGTTTCAATAGGAGAAACGACAAAAGGTGGATTTTCTTTTGAAAATGCAAAGCTTGCCCACTTTTTCTATAAAAATTGCAAAGGTGGATCACGTTTTCTTCAGAAAATGCAAAGCCACATCGCATTTTCTTCAGAAAATACAAACGCATTTCTCGTTTTCCATGCAAAACGCAATACAGGCTTGTGGTTTCTTATAAAACGCAATTACTGTTCACATGGATGATCCTTTTTAAATTATATTAATATCATGATCCTTTTGCTAATACATTTTTTAAACCAGTTCCTTTTAAAAATTCCCCCCCTCCAAATATGGCTTAGTTTGTCTCATTATTTTCAATTCTTACATGAAAAAGCAAAAAAAATATGAGCCCACCAAAAAGAGGATCATAGAGATGTTACATTAAATATTTGTGGAGTTCATTATTTAGGGGTTAATAAATGATCTAACCCGCCAACCGAATCCAGACCCAACACAAAAAATAGGGTTCAGGTTGACCCATTTAATAAACAGGTTCGGGTCCGGGCCATGCATTCTGACCTATTTACTAAACAGGTTGGGTTCGGGTTGACTCGCCAATCCGATTCTGACTAAAAAAATAATTGTTTACTATTTTTTCTTAAATTCTTTTATTTATTGGTATAATCTTCTCATTTTTATCAATTAACCTAAATATATGGTTAAAAAATTTATAGAAATATTTTTTGAATATAAATGGGTTATCGGGTCGAGTTCAGATTGATAGTGAGTAGACTTCAAGTCCATTTTTTTTACTCATTTATTAATGCAAGTTGGGTTTGTGTTGTTGGATTTGAGTCTAGTCAACTTCGAGTTAGACCCAAACTCAATCTGTTGACCCATTTTAACACTCTTATGAAAACTTGGGCATCATTTATGTCCCTAAAAAAAAATTTCTAACTCCTCCACTGAGTTTTTAAGCAACTTAGCCACCAACTTATAGAAAACATTACACAAGGAAATGGGTCTATAGTCTGATATGTTGGAGGCGTGCGAGTTTTTTGGGATAAGAGCAATGGTGGTGGCTTTAGCGGCTCTAGGAATTTGACCGGTGGAGAAGAAGCTTTTGACAGCCCTACAAACATGAGGGCCTAATAAGTGCCAGGTCTTCTTGTAAAATTCAAAGGAGAAACCGTCTGGTCTAGGAGCAGCAGTGGCCTTACCAGAGAAAATAACATTCTTAATCTCAATATCAGAAATCGGCTCCATAAGAGAGGGAGAAGCTGAATGGGGATAGTATTCCCCACAGGGATAGAATCATCCTCCCACAAAACTGGGTTAGGAGCAGAGAATAAAGTTTGAAAGTGATTAATGATAGCTTCAGAAATGCTGGAGTGGGTAGAAAAAATACCCTGGTCAGTGGTAATTTCTCTAATGATATTCTTGTTCTTTCTGGCTTTAATCTTGGCATATAGAAAACCCAAATCATCTTCCCCCTTAGTAAGCCAATAAGCCTTAACGCGCTGGGAGACCCAAGAGGTCCAAGCAGATTGTAAAGTGACAAGTTGACAATTAACCCTTTTAAGATTATGTTTGAGAGAACTGTTCAGAGGTTGGAATTGAAGGTCCTTCAAGATATCACTTTGCTTGGCATTAAGTTCAGTAATGGCGTTGGATAAGTAATTCGCAGATGCTCGGTTCTTTCCTTTTAGAGATCCTTTTAGAAGCCTAAGGCAGTGGTAGAAGGCAGAAATGGGACTACTAGAGGGCGGTCTATCAAAAGCTGAAATAACATCTTCCCAGAAAGAGTCAAACTTCACCCAGTAGTTTTTAAACATAAATCTGGCCTTGGGAGAGTAGGAGGAGTTGTCATAGAAAATCAGGGGTGAGTGGTCAGAACCTCCAGGAGGAGCAACCTTATAAAAAGTCGATTGATAAAGGTTGAGGAGAGCCGGATTTACTAAGACCCTATCAAGCTTAATGTGAATAGGGAGATCAACCCTTTGATTGTACCAAGTGAAGTAAAGCCCAATAGAAGCAAGGTCTTACACACCACAGTCAAAAATACACTTGTTAAGCTCCCCCAAAGAGCTAGGAACAATCGGATTACCACCATCTTTTTCATAGTCAAATCTACAATAATTGAAATCTCCAATAATAATCCATGGTTGATCATCAGGTGGGACAAGATTGCAGAGGTCAGCCCAGAGAAGTTTCCTATCAACCACATTGTTAGTAGCATAAACAACAGAGAGCTGAATGGGAGGAGAAGTACCAGTCAAGAAGGTGCCGTTGATTAATTGAGAAGAAGTAAAGGTGGGATTAAAAGAGACACTGTGTTTGTCCCATTTAATCCAGATTCTCCCAGGAGAGGAGAAACAAAAGTTATTGTAGCTTGCCTCTTCATCAAAAACCTTGTGAGTATTTAGAAACCAACGGTCCAAGGTGGACTGAAGAAGAGTCTTAGCTTCCAGAATACAGAGAAGTTTAAGACTATAAGTAGACACAAGTTCTCTACAAAACTGAACTTTATTAGGGCTATTAAACCCCCGCACATTCCAGCTAGCGAACAGAGCGCAAGGCATTAAAATCGAGAACCTTTAGCCTTTTTGACGGGTTTAGGCTTACCCTTTTTCGAACCTTTAGGGGATTTAGACTTAATTTTAGAATAGGAGAGGAGTTCAGAAGAGGAACTTTGCTCATTGGAGGAGGTTGTGTGGCTTGAAGGTGAAGGGAGTAACATTCCTTCAACCAACGGTGGAATATTCAAGAGAAGCTTAGAAGATTCTTCTAATTTAGCATCCTCTGCCTGCAAAGAGGCAAACATGTTAGAGGTCTGAACTAAAGAAGGACTAAAGGAGGAGGAGGGCATGAGGGGATATCAAAAGAAGAAGATACTTCAGTGGGGAGGTTGAGATTAGGCAGATGAGGCCCAGTTAGAGAAATGGGCATGGAAGCTTTTGGAGAGGCACAGGGGGAAGAAGCAGGAGCAATGAGAGAGGGCGGGGCAGATGCCACAGGCAAAGATGCGGCAAAAAATAGGGCTATATCAGTAGAGGTAACATTTGGAATGGAACTAGATAGGTTAGGGGGAGCTGACTCAGATAAAGTGATAGGGGGTCGAGGGGTTGGGGGCCTAGCAGAGGTACTCTGATTCCTGAGTGCAGGATTTCTACTGGTGCTCTGACCCCTGGGATGGGGAACAGTAGGAATAGGAGGTTTAGGGTTGGGATTTGTAGAGCAGAGTGAGAAAGGATGGAAAAGGGAGCCACAACCCTCACAAGGTGAAGGCTTCCAATCATAAACAACCTTTAGATCCATGTCATCTCCATCGATTTGAATAGGGATCACTTCAGGTAGTGGTGAGTTCTTATTGATTTGCACACAAACTCTGACGAAGGTGAGACGAGTTCTATTAGCCGTCAGAGAGTCAACCAAAATAGGGATGCCAACATAACTAGCAATCCTAGAAATACCAGTAGGCATCCATAAAGCATGGGGAAGGTTAATAATTTTAATACAGATCGGGATAGAGGCAGATTCATCCCTGACAGGTTGAAACTTCGGTGACCATCGTTGTAAAATAAATGGCTTGCCTAGCAAAGACCACGGCCCCCCTGACCAGACCATGTCTAGATCATCCGTTGAGGTAAATTTGAGCAAGAAAAAACCGTCCGTAAGAGAGAGTAGGGACATCGAACCTTTAAGATTCCAAACCTTTTTCATAGCCGAGAGAAGATGCTCGTAATACAGACGATGCCCAATAGAGTATCCAATGAGGGTGTGTGACAAGATGGAGGAACCTTCAGAGAGATCCTCAGAAGTGAAAGCCAGCTTCTGACTGGGGGTGAAAAAGGACATCGGGAACTTTTCCGCCTTAGATGTGGAGGCAGAGAGATTGTCTGCATAGGAGCCAGCTCGAAGAGAAGGAGGAGGTCCCATGAGAGAGGGGTTGGAGAGGGGAGGGAAGTCTTAAGGGGCGAACTCCATAAAGGGAGATGAGGCCCCTTCCCTGAAGGGAAGAACCAGCCAGAGCAGGAGTCGGAAGCGGGAGAACCAAACCCTAGCAGAGCTTATTTTGCCTTTAGCCATTCTATGCGTGTGATTAATTAAAAAAAATTGACAGCTTAATTGATTTCTATCATATATATATATATATATATATATATATATATATATATATATATATATATATATATTGAGATATTTTAAAAAGTGACAGCTTGATCTCTAATTTATTGGCTATAAAGTTTAAGCTATTTGATTAAAAAGAAGAAAATATACTCATAAGTAAAAAAAACTTAGAGAAAAATATATTAAATGGGTCATTTTCGGATTAAAAACGGGTTTGCGGGCCAACTAGAACCCGACTCGTTTATTAAATGGGTCAACATAAACTTGAATTTTTGGGTCGGGTTGGCAGTTTGGATCATTTATTGACACCCCTAAGTATGACTATCTCTGACATGACTTCCTATTCTAAGAAGAATGCCTTATACAAGACTTTGAGGTCAGGTGGCTTGGGAGAGTCATCGGGATCTAGTATGTAGGTAGAGTTTGTGAAATCAAGTCTCTAGGAACGAGAGCCGAGTACTCTTAGGGTATGAGGGGTGTATACTTTTGAGTCAAAGTAACTATGAGCTAGGGGCAAATTCGATTTGTGAAGTTGTATTAATCGATTTTTGAGTTGTGTGCTTGCTGTAGCTTGATCATGAATGTCTGTGATAGGTGGATAGGCATGATTATGAAAAGTTGTTGTGGGTGTGTGGCTTTTGTTTACGCGAGTTATCCTCATGAGGTAGACTAGTCTAGGTGATTAATATAGAGGAGCTCTCGTCATTGACGATTGCACCCTTCATTTGCTTTTGTAGGGCAAGTCTACAAGCTATGATGTCTGTAGGAGAGAATGGTCGCTTGCTCATGGGCTAATTTCAGCTACTGCTTTGTGTAACTACACTTCCTTTGGGCAAGTGCCACTTTTACTATGTGATCCCCTTGACAGGAAGCTATTTAGATGAATATGAGTTACTTACATTGACATTGACATGTATAACTATACAATTGCTATTATTGAATGGGATGATAGAAATTGGAGATGCTCGAGTTTTTAAGACCTTGATCAATGGATTATTTGATATAAGACAAGCTCTCCCTCATTGTTTTTAGCATAATTTTTTCTCAATGTATGTTAAATTTGAGTCCCAACAAATCTTACAAAAATAATTATTTTTATTATTAGAATTCTGTGCTATATGATAATTTTAAAAACTAATAACTTTTTTCAATATGCACATATAACTTTTTTTTTCAATTTACAATTATTTGCAAAAATTATTTATCCTTGCAATATAAATAATGATAATACATAATCTAAAATAGATTGATAAAACTTTAAAAAAAAAAGTTCATCAAAAAGTAAATAGATTTATATATTGAATATTTAAAATTATATTTGAGATATATGTAAGCCTTTGAATAAAAAATAGAGTAAATTTTGAGTCATTCGATCGTACAAATAAAAATTAAAAATAATTTTGAGCTCAAGTAAAGCGTTTCAAATCGAATTGAATCAATTTTTATTTGACTCAAATTTAAGCAAAAATTTTTTTTTTTTTTTAAATTATTTTAATAGCTATGATTGCATTTGCCCCCTTTTTATAATTTTAACCTTATAATGGTA
Organism: Dendrobium chrysotoxum; assembly: GCA_019925795.1. Classification (NCBI taxonomy): domain Eukaryota; kingdom Viridiplantae; phylum Streptophyta; class Magnoliopsida; order Asparagales; family Orchidaceae; genus Dendrobium; species Dendrobium chrysotoxum. The sequence continues at coordinate 3,021,283 of CM034303.1, forward strand.
AGTTCTTATTGTAGCGCCAATAGTCCAAATTATAAGTATTCTGATTTGTATGAAATTTGTTATATAATTTATCAAAAAATAAAATAAAATAAACGGAGGGCTTATTTCTTCAATTTCAAATATTACATACGTATCATATAAAATCAAATTTTCATATATATATATATATATATATATATATATATATATATATATATATATATATATATATATATATATATATATATATATATATATATATATATATATATATATATTCATTAATGAAAATGAGGGGAGGAAAGTTATGATGCCAATGCTAAGAAGGATGGGATATGCTCCTCCAAATATGGCTTAGTTTGTCTCATTATTTTCAATTCTTACATGAAAAAGCAGAAAATTTATGAGCCCACCAAAAAGAGGATTTTTAATCATTTGTGGAGTTCATTATTGATCAATCTTATCCTTTCTTGCCATTGAGATGTTGATAGCTCTCCTTTTCCTCCTCTTTCCTCATCAATGTGTGGAAAGAGCAACTAATTTTGGCATATCATTCAAATATTACATAAATTACTAAGCTGTGAAAAATTGCATCAAATGAAAATTTGATGATATAATTTGAATGAAAAACTTACTATGTTTAGCTTATCCTTCATTTTCTTATCCTAAAAATATGTATGTAAATCCCCTTTTTTGGAATCGTCAAAATAATTAAGTATGACCAGTCCCAAAACCTAACAGTAGACGTGTCAATATATGACATGAATAATTGGATTTATTATAAAATTAATATTACATATAAAGAATAGATATTATATTAATTTTAAAATAAATTTAATAATTTTTCAAACTCATTCAAATACATAAATAAATGTATTTCTTCTCTAATGCTATAAAATTTCATAATTTACGAAATTCTATAGGATTAGAGAAGAAATGAAAAGTTTGTCAAAGTAATTAAGTATGACCAGTCTCAATACCTGACAATAGACGTGTCAATATATGACCCAACTTAAACTTAACTCAAAAAATTCAGATTTGAGTTTATGTTTAATAAACGGATTGGGTTCGAGTTGGGGTTTTCAACCCGTTTATTAAATGTATTAGGTTTAAACCAAAAAATGACATATTTAATATCTTTTTTCTTTAATTTTTTTTTATTTGTGGACATAATTTTCTTATAAGAACATTTTATTTGATATTTATGATCATTCCAGATGACAGATTGTAAATCAAAGAATAAGTTATCATTCCGTGTAACTTTTCACAACTTTATTTTCTACATAATTTTCAAATAATTTTATTTAGTATGACAATATAGAGACCAACAATGAAATTTTTAATACCTATCAAAGAAAAATAATTAATTGAGAATATTTTTTATAGAGTGCAACACGTAATAATATTTATAGGCATCTTCTTTTCTTCCAACCTTATATTATAAAATAGAACAATAATATATTTTACAATATGGTAGAAGAAACTATATAGCAAAGGGTAGGGATGGCGCACGGCCAACCCTCTCCCCTATCACCACCGGCAACCCTCCGGCCATATGCGCGGTCAACAGTGGCACCATCACCGGCGCTTCCTTGCCAACCCACCTCAACTCGAACTGCCGCAAGAATGCCGCCGCCATGAACTTCATCTGAATCATCGCCATCTCCTTCCCCAAACACACCCTCGGCCCCGCTTGAAACACCGGAAATTTATACGCCGACATCCTCAGAAGCTTCCCACCACCCGCCGCCACCCATCTCTCCGGCCGAAACTCTCTCCAATCCTTCCCCCATATTGCCTCCGTTCTCCCCATTCCGTAAGGAAAGTACATTATTCTATCTCCTTTGCATATCGCCGTACCGTCTGGAAGAACGTCGTCCCCTTCTGCATGCTTGGAGTCCCATGCCACCGGTGGATACAGCCTCATACTCTCCATCAAGCTCGCCTCCAAGTAGCTCAACTGTTTCAAACTCTCATAGCTCATCTCTTCCTCACTCCTAATCAACATGTTGATCTCATTGATTATTTTCTCTTCTACATCCGAATGGGTTGAAACTAGCCAGAAGAACCATGTCAGCGCCGACGAGGTCGTGTCCCTCCCTGCCATGAGAAAGCTTATGACCATATCTCTGATCTCCTCATCTTCTCCATGAATTCCCTTTTCAAGAAGACGTGAGAGAAAACTATTCGGCGGATTATTCATTTCTCTGGTTTTTAGGATAATGTCCATCACTAATCGATGAATGAGATCGACGGCCTCGCGGAGGCGCCTCTCCGAACCAAATCCAAGAGCTCGTTTGGCCTTCCACAAGAAAGCTAATGGCGCCGACCCCCTCCGCGCGCTTATTTCAGATGCGACATCCAACGCCTCCGCCAACTGTAAATGAGCGGTGGATGGGCCGAGGAACACTCGGCATATGACGCGGAAGGATAGCCCGCGGAGGAGGTTTTGTAAGTCGACGACTGTTCTTCCATCAGCTACAAGGTTTGGGAGGAAGTGAGTAGATATCTCTGGGCGGAGGATGTGGTTGATGAGGTCGCGGAGAGAGCGGAGGGTGAAGGCATGACTGGCAACTTTACGTTGGGAGAGCCAGAGATGGCCGTCGGAGTTGAAGATGCCGCGACCGAGGAGATCGCCAAGGATGTCGGTGAAAGGCTTGCCTTTGGGATAGTTGTGGAAGTTGGTGCTGAGGATGTGCTCGACATTGGAGGGATTGGCGGTGACGATGGTGCGCCGGGCACCAAGGCGGGAGAGGGTGATGGTTCTCGATCGAGAGGCGGCAAGGAGGTCGGTGTACCAATGTAGAAGGCGGTGGCGGTTGCGGTAGAAAGGGATGAGACAGCCTATGAGAGGGTAGGACTTGGGGCCGTATGAGGAGGGTGCTTTAGCAGCTGGAAATAGAAGCTTGATCAGGACATGTAAGAGCAGGGAACTTAGAACAATAAGGAGGGCAATCACCTCCACCATTGCCGGAGAACTTAGTGATGAGAATTGCAGATGCAAAAAGAAGGGAAAAGAGGGAGAGAGAGACCAAGAGAGAAAAAGTCTGCTCTTCGCTGTGTTGGGGAGAGATCAATGGTTCTAGTTGTGTATATATAAGCGTTTGGTAAAAAGAGATTTTTAATTGGATTTGGTTTGTAACTTGTAAGGATGTGATTTGTCGGCAGAAAGATTTCGGAAGTTGGTGACTTTGTTTGATTTTCGGTTTATGTCAGCACCTTTTTCTTCAAAAAAATTCAAATTTGAAAAAAAAAAAGGCTGCTTGAGGATGGAAAAGAGCCACGAATGAATGCAGAAAAGTTTCCCCAAGAAAAAATGCAGAAAAGTTCGTGATTTACGAGCATGCAAAGTCGAATAATTAGTTTTTAGCACGTGAATTTTTACGCAGTCGCAGCCTTTATTACGTACTGATAAATGATAATATAACGTGAAACATGTGCTCCTAATGGATATATAGAAAGTTGTAGCTGTTCCTGATGAATCCTCTCTAACCTATATCGACCTCAAATTTTAGTGAATCTTTACACGTTCACTAGGCGTTTTTTTTTTAATGATAATTCACTTCCATTGAGGATACTTAATTTAACATGAGTATTGTTGCGTGCAGGAACATATGCGGTAATAGAGAGATATAGAGTTTAATGTCGTAGCTTTGTACAAAGATCCAGCACGCACATAGATAAGAGAGAGAGGTGCAACAATCATAAGAGACATCATAATTTTTACATAAAAAAACTTGAAAAGGCAAAAAATCATGGTGCATTGCCCGGTTAAAATGATTCCACTAGTGCTTATCGTTGAATTAAATGATATTCTTTCTCTTAGGAAGGCTTTGGCTCAATGTAACAAATATAGATTATATAGAGCACATTACTCGGTTGGAGTTTGAAAAATCCAAAGACATGAGAGCTATTCTCAAGAGAACATGTTCATTTGGTTGGTAAGATCATAGTCAGGTGACAAAGGTCAGGTGTGACTGTAGTCGGCGGGTGACGAAGGTCGGAGGGACCGTAGTTAGGCGATGAGGTTGAAGGACAGTTGTTGGCAGGTGACGGAGGTCATAGGGATCGTAATTGGACAATGGATGTTACGGGTCGATATTTGGGTGATGGAGGTCAGAGGGACGGTGGTCGGAGGAGCGTAGTCGGTGGTGACAAAGGTCGAAGGGGCCGTAGTCTATAGGCGACGGAGGTCGGAAGGACCATAGTCAAGCGACTGAGTTCGAAAAGATCATAGTCGATGAGCAATAATTGTTAGAAAGACCGTAGTCCGACGACTGAGGTCAAATGACAGTAGTCTAGCAAAGGTTGTCAAAGGGATCGTAGTCTTGCGACCAGTGGCGGAGCCAAAAAAAAAAATTTTGTGGGGGGGCGGGGGGGGCAACTTTAACCTTGCTTCCACGTATATATGTGCATATATAGTTGTTGAGCAAGACTAAAAAGATTAATAACTGCTTAAAATCATAATTTGATGTATGTTAGGTATATGACATTAAAAGGTAAATCTGTTAACTTTTTTTTTATACAAATTAAGGGCGTAGCCCATTTCTATTAAAAGAGAAAGAAATTAGTTACATGTGCAGGTGGAAAGGAGCAAAACTATGAAGGGGGAGACATAGAAGCAATAAGAAAGTTGTCCCAAATGAAGCTTAAATCTCTTATAATACAACATCTATAAAACATTTTTTTTAATTATACTCATAAGACTTTAAAAATTAATTTTTAATTAATAATTTTATAATTAATTTTGCATCTATTGTAATCATTCCAAACAACCAAACAACCCTAAGCATGATATAATCCCTTCTAATCCAAAAAAAATTTATTTGTTCTAAAATTCATCACCAAGGGAACATATATTCTAAAAATTGAGCAATTGAAAGGAAATGAAAAAAAAACATGTTCATGCAAAAAAATTGGTTAAAAAAATCACCAAACAAATACTCACATAAAAAGGGAAATTATCGGTTTTCCAGGGAGCATAGGAAATGACGTGCTAAGGAGTAGAAATGGTGCTCTAAAGGAGAAGGTTGAAGTCTGTCGTCAAGGGAGAAAAGACATTGGGAAAGCCTTTCCGGAGCCAGAAATTTTATTGCTGCCTATTCTTTCCAATGGAGCGGACCCCCCCCCCCCCCCCCCCCCCCCCCCCAATGCTTGCGATAATTGGGTTACTGAAGTTGAAGGGCCGTGGTCAGAAGGATGGTAGTCGGCGTGTGAAGGAGGTCGGAATGTCCATAGTCAGGCTAGGGAGGTTGGAGGGACTATCATCTCGTAATAATGGTTTGAGGGACCATAGTCGGTGGTCTGAGGGACCATGGTCGGCGGGCAACCGAGGTCGAAAGGATCGTGGTTGGTGGGCAATGGAGGTCAGGCAGAGGCCCGATATTGGCAGCCAAATGAAGGTCTAATAGCGATGGTCGGGCAGAGGTCCAACAATAATGGCTGGGCAATGAGGGTTTGTCGGTAATGGTGCCTCGGTGGAGCTTCGGGATTCTTCAAGCCTCGAAGCTCTCTTGAGGATCTTCTCAGGGTCCAAGCACTCTCCAAAAGTCTAATTCATGTAGATAGTGATGGTCTATTTATATATTTTGAGAGTGGCTCCATGCTCCGTAAATATGAAGATTCATAGCAAATTTGGAATGCTTTAATGGACGGCTCATATCGATTACCTCGATTATAGAGCATTCATCAAGTATTTAAGTGTCTTAATGACACCAGAATTAAATGATCTTAGGCCTGTTAGATTCATCTCGTCGAGCTGCTCTATTCGATTATAAGCATGCTATATTTGGATATCATTCAATCATCAAATTAATGTCCAAAAACTTCCAAATATGCTTTGATCCATTGATTCGAGCCCATTTGGGCTCAGATTGGACCGATTTTGCTGTTGTTGGTTTCAACTTGCCAAGATGTTCAGTTTAACTATAAGTTTACTTAGATTGAAGTTCAGATGGTCAAGAATTTAATTTCAGAAGTTTTCAAGTTAAATATGCCTCAAGATTCGTGTTTGATCAAGATAATTTTTTGTGACGTATCAAGTATAGATATGGTGGAAGTTAAAATTCATTTAGGTTTTAATTTTCTGAATAGAGCTTGTATTCTCAAATAATCAAATTAGAAACTTATTCTAGAGTAATTCTTAGTAAAACTTAGAATGATTTTATGTTAGAAGATAGAAATCTTGAATTGAAATATGATAGCATAATTCTAATGAAGATGCCACTAATATAAATAGTGATGATATATTTAGTTTGTATTAAGCATATAAGAAATAAAAAATAAATAGTATACTTTATCAAAATATATATTATATTATATCATTAGTATTTGTCTAGTTCTAAAAGATTTCACATTCCAACAAAGTGGCATCATAGCCCAAAAGTTCCTTTATAGAGAGATGGTGAACAGTAGTATAATTTCCTTCAAAGTTTTGATGCTAAAGGAACCCAACTATGACAATTGAAGTATCAAGATGAAAGCACTTCCTGGACTATACGATGTTTGGGAAGTTCTAGAGAAAAGCTATGATTAACTAAGCGACATGTCAGGTTTAATCTAAATACAAAAGGATAGCTTAAGGGACTTAAGAAAGAGAGACTAAAAGGATCTCTTCCTCCTATATCAAGTTGATGATGATGGTATTAAAAAGATCTCAAATGTTACTACAACCAAGCAAGTGTAGAAGAAACTCTAAATCTCGTATAAGGAAAAAAGAGAAGGTTAAAAAGGATAGTGGATATCCATTTATTTTTTCAGAGTTCTTATCATTTTTAATCAACTAAAGAGAAATGGTGAGAAATTAGAAAAAGTGGTAAACATTGAGAAGGTTATTTGATCCTTAGAATCATGATCTAATAGTATCACAACCATCATCGAAAGACATGAAACTAGAGCAACAATCATATTTATTATAAACCCGTGAAGAGAGGAAGAAGATGAATAAAGGGATTATTGAACAATTACTCAAGATGGTTCTCCAACTAACTATGAAAGAGGAAAGCTTCAATAGCAATAAAAGAAGCCAATGTGAAACATGTCGTGGATAGGGATAAGGTCGTCTTAACAAATAAGGAAGGGATTTCAACAAGAATCACAATAATAATGATTATGAAAGAGAAGAAAGCTCAATAAGAGTATGTGGTATAGGACATTCAAACTCAAGATATGATAAATATCAAATTAAGTTATAATTATGATAAATCTGAATATTATGCTAAAGAATATAGAGCACCCAAAAATAAAGCGGATGAAATATGCAACTACATTGTCTCTTTTTAAGAGATAGTATTGGAAACTTAAAAGTTAAGGTGACAATATTAAAAAAGAATGTTTTTGTTAACTATTCAAAATCATGTCGCCAAGTGTCTCAAAAATTGTTATAATGATATCTCTTATCTTTGATATCTTCGATTTGCGCATCTCGATTTTGAAAAACTAAAGCTATTTACAAAGCGGAAGATGATGAGAGGATTGTCTTTCATCAAATACCCTGACTAATTATATGAAGAATATATCTACTCGATAAGCATTTTAGAAAAATGTTTTCTAAGAAAATCAAGTTCAAGAGCCCAAAAGCCACGAGCTCATACAAATAGATGTTTGTGATTCAAGAAAGACATGTTCGCTTGGAAAAAATAAGTATTTTATTATCTTTGTAGTTGATGTTTTATGAAAAATATAGGTGTATTTCTTGAAGCAAAAATTAGAGGCCTTCTGAATATTTAAGAAGTTTAAGGTTGTTGCGGATAAAGAAAGTGGACTAAAGATCAAAGGCATGTGAACTGATCGAGAAGGATAATTCATTTCAGAAGAATTTCAAGATTTATGTGAAGATGATGGGATACATGCATCGATCTTTAACTGTTCTGAGATCCCCTTAATAAAATATAGTGAAAAGAAAGAATAGAACCATCTTTGACATAGTGAAAAGTATGCTTAAAGAAGAGGTTGTCAAAGGAATTCTAGACAAAAGCAGTTGCATGTGTAGCTTACTTTGCCAATAACCAATCACCGACAAAAATTATGTGGGAAGACACCTCAAGAAATATGGAGCAGAAAGAAGCCTGACATCTCTCATCTAAAATTTTTTAGAAGTATAGTTCATGTGCATGTCCCTAACAAGACAAGAAGTAAGTTAGATTAAAAAAAAGTGAGTAGTTAATTTTCATCAATTACAACACCAACTTAAAGGCTACAAGCCATACAATCCAAATATTATGAAGATAATCATCAATCAAGAAGGCATATTTGATGAAAAAGGAGAATGGAATTGAAGATCACATGAAGATTACAAGTTTAAAGAAGAATAAGAATAATAAGAAGGCATGGAGCAATTAGCTACTCTCCCCTCCAAAGTACTCATGAAAACTCATTTTCATTAATCAAATCAAGAGTTCAATCCTTCAAGAGCTTACTATATCAACATGAGATAACAAAGAATCAATAAAATCTTACTCTCTTTTGTCTCTTTGTTGATTGTGAACCCATAGATGTCTAAGAAGTTATACAAAGTTAGGAGTGAAAAGATACTATGGATGAAGAAATCAAGGTAATTAAGAAAAAATGACGCATGTGAACTAGCTTAACTTCATAAAGGAAACCCAAACAATTGACATAAAATAGGTGTACAAAGCAACAAAAAAAAAAAAGAATGTCAGATAAGAAGTCAAAAGATACAAAAAAAGATTAGTGATAAAAGATTACAATTAAAGAGTTGACATCGACAATGATGAGATATTTGTTATCATTGCTCTATTAGAAATAATTAGACTATTCATTAATATGTGTATAATACATTACATAGCTATAAAGTTTATTTTTTCGAATGGAATTATCGAAGAAGAAGTCTATATTATACAACCACCAGGTTACAAAGTCAAAAGACAAGAAGATAATGTTTTGAAGCTACAGAATGATCTCTATAGGTTGAAGCAAACACCAAGAGCATGAGATAGCCAGATAGATAAGTATTCACAAAAGAAAGGCTTTATTAAATGCCCGTATGAGCATGTTATTTACATGCTATTCACAGCGAAGTAATGTTCGTTGAAATTGCCGACGGATATGCATCGAAAATTTTTGTAGAAAAATTTGGATGACTTTTGCGGTGGAATTTCCGCCACAAATTTACGGCAAAATATTTGTTGTGAATATTTTTTTAAATTAATTATTAATTTTTATATATAATAAGTTATAATTTAAATATAAAAACATAACAGTTTTAACAACTCTTTCTCCCTATCCAAGTGGGATCGGGCTCGTGGGTTGGGCAGGGGTGGGCTATGGCATTGCTGCGGGTGAGCTAGTGAGCTTGTAGTCATTTGCGGAAAAAATTTAGCCGAAAATTTGCCGTGAAATATAACGAGAACGTTATTTTTGGAGCTCAAAATCAGTTGCAACATATTTGCGACAGATTATATCCGATGCAAATATTTTTCCGGCACGACTTTTAGCGTCGTAATATATTCCACCACCAAGCATATTTAGCGGCGAATTTTGCTTGTTTTGCGGCAAATCGATTTGATCGCCAGAAAATGCTTACTTTCCTGTAGTGAGAATTGATATATCACCAAAAAATTATCTTGATCGGGCACGAATCTCGAAGAAAAACTCAAGTTGGAAACTTCAAAAATTAATTCGGAGACCATTTAAACTCCAATTTCAGCAAGCTTATAGTCGAACTGAACGTCTCGGAAATACGAATCCAACGACACCAAATTCGACTCAATCCGAGCCCAAGTGAGTCCAAATCAAGTACCCGAAGCGCTGTTGGAAGCATCAAACAGCTATTTGAGTTACCAAACGGTCTCCGATTTTGACGAGATTATAGTCGAATCGAGCGGCTCGACGAGACGAATCCAACGAGCCCAAGATCACAGAATTCTGATACCATTAAGACCTTAAGATGCTCAATAAATAGTTCATGATCAAGGGATTCAATATCAGCCGTTCATCCGGATCACTCCTTATTTGCCCCTGATCCCTCATCTATTTAAGGGCTATGCCACTCCAGAAAAACTATAAATAGCCCCTCATTTCTCTTAAGAAGGGACCTAGGCCAAGAAGAGAAGAAAGAGAAGAAAAAGAAAAGAGAAGTCTAGGAGGGAACAGCTCCTCCTCGACCACCGCCGGAACACCGCCGGAACTCCGCCGGAACACCGCCGAGGCACCATCGAGCGCCCGAGGGACGCCGGAGCTCTGTCCGACACGGGAGCAACATCGGAATTCTGCCCGACGCCGGAATTCTACTCGACGCCCGAGTGACGCCGGAATTCTTTCCAAGTGATGCCGGAATTCTGCCGGACACCCGAGTGACGTCGGAACTCTGCTTGGCCTTGTAACTGATACTCATTGTAACTTGATCGTCCTGAATTTAACAGACGAATCAGCCTCGTGTATTCATACAACACTAGTGGAACTTTTTCAACTGGGCGTGGCCCCGTGGTTTTTCCCTTTCTCAGGGCTTTCCACGTAAAAATCCTGGTGTTCTTTCATTCTTCTGTTTGTGTGCTGGATATACATACAACGCTGAGACGGAAATTTAAACTCTATCGCCGCGTATATTTGAGTCCGCAACAAGAATAAGGACAAAGTTATTTTGATTATTTTTTTGTACGTCGATGACTTGATATTCACCTAAACCAATCCAAGTATATTTAGAGAGTTAAACAAGCAATGATAAAAGAGTTTGAGTTGATTGGTATTGAGCTCATGGCTTGTTATTCAGGCATTGAAGTCAACCAAATGAAAAAAAAAAACAGAATTTTTATCTCACAAGAAGGTTATGTAAGAAAAAATATTGAAGAAATTCAAGATGGACAATTATAGACCCATAAATATTTTTATAAAATGTGGACCCAACCTACCTAAGTACGATGAATAAGAAAGCATTGATCTAATATTTTTCTAAAGACTGGTTGGGAGCTTGTGCTACCTAACAAGCACAAGGCTTGAAATTTTTTATGCTATTGGACTTCTCAGTAGCTATATGGAAACTCCAACTAATACCCACTTAAAGATTGCTAAAAGAATTAATCCTACACTATATTAAAGTTACAATAAATTTTAGCTTGCTCTATTCATTATCTAATGATTTCAAGCTAGTACGATACGATGACAGTGATTGCATCAGAGACATAAATGATAGAAAGAAGATCATTAGATTTGTATTATTTATGGCAGACACCCCTTCACTTTTATTTCAAAAAAAAAACAATTAATTGTCACCTGTTTTGCTTGTGAAGTAAAGTATATGGCAGCAAACTCATATATTTGTTGTATAATTTGGCTTTAAATTTTATTAAAAGAATTAAACTTATCATAAGAAGAAGCAATGAAGATTCATGTTGATAGCTGGTTTATAATAGCACTCTAGTTTTTCACCATAAAAGCAAATTCATTGATACACGCTATCACTATTTCAAATAATCCATTACAATGAAGAAAGTGCAAGTGGAGTATATAACGTAGTAAGACCAAATTGCAAATGTTTTCACCCAGCCACTTAAGTATAAAGATTTTATCAAGATTAAAATTTTGCTTGGAGTTTCAAAATCAAGTTTAAGGGGTGCACTACAGGAAAGTCACTTATTATCGATGGAAATTGTTCATTTTCCGACAGATTTAAAAGTTTCCATCAGAAAACTTTTCGCCAGTAAAACTTGCACAGGAAAAATTTTCCAGCGAAAAGGAACAAAACCGCCAGAAAATTTTTTCGTCTACTGTCCGACGCTCAAGGGATTCAAACTACAACCTGAAAAAACATAAAACATCCAACCACTTTGCTGGAAAGGAAAATACATTATCAGTATTACTCTTTTATATTTAAACTATAATTATATAAAAATTAAAATTTTAAATTAATTAAAATAAAATATTAAAATTAATAATTAATAAAAATAAGTTATTAAATTAATGATTAATTAAAATAGGTTATTAAATTAATAATTAATTAAAATAAGTTATTAAATTAATAATTAATTAAAATAAATATTAAATTTAATAAAAAATAAATAATAATATTAAAATTTTAATCATTTTATTTAAATATTTAAATAATTAATTTAAATTAATTAATATTATTATTTTATTTAAAATAGTTTTAATTCTTATTTTTAAATTATGAATATTTTTTTCCGAAATAATTAAAATCCACAGAAAAAGACGCCAGAAAATCTGTCGGAAATATTGCATCGAAATCCACTGAAAAGCTGCCGGAAAAATCTATCAATAATAGGTGGTTTTCCTGTAGTGATGGATTTTGGCCTATTATTATTTTGCCTTTAGTTATCTAAATGGATCTCATATTATAAAATAATCTTTTGAGGAGAGGATGTTAGAAACTTACTCTAGAGTAATTATTATAGGCATTCACATTTAATGACTTTTATAACAGAAGATAAAAGAATTTTATGGAGAGTTAATTGTGATCATTGGATTAAAATGTGTTTGATTAGTGATGATATCATTAAATTTGTATCAAGCAAAATAAGAAATAATAGAACAAGTAATTAATCTCTTTCATCAAAATGTAACTTCTTAGTTCTAAAAGCTTTCCCATTATATAAAAGAAGATGTACAAATTCAGAGAATCTAACTAAAATAAGCTGAACAAAATCCCAAACGCGATGGAGCTCCAATTAGCTTTTGAAGGAGCAAAATCTGTTTATCCTTTTCATCGTAAGCTCTATTTTCAACTGCTGAAATTACCAAGTCAACAACACTCACGTGAGTGAAATATACAGAAAACAAATGAGCAAAGTTAATAAAAAATGAAACCGCACAACATTCACGTGAGTCAAATAAGTCGATATCTCTCGTCAGAAGGCTCAAGTACAAAGCTGCATAGAGCAATTAAGAAGAGATAGAGGAGAGATATTTGAACTCTCTCTCTCTCTCTCTTACTAGGAGACAAAAACTTGGATAATGGCTTATCAGAAATCTAGAAATTATTTGTGTGCATAACTCACCAATTTTCTATGTATTTCATTAACATTTCAGTTCATTACCATGTAAAAGTATTGGGAAAAAAAATTATTAGAGCTGCGTTAGGGTTTGTTTGTCATAATTTCTGCTGCCATGTTCAACACAAATTTTGAGATCAAGCTCAGCGTCATGACAAGAGGAACCCAACGATGCTAAGAGAGTAATAGTAATCCGATCTGAGTCAAACTCAAGCACTTGAAGCATATATTAATTCTTCATGAGCGACTCGACAAGATGAATTCAATGAGCTCAAAATCATCTAATTTAGAGGTTATTAATGTACTCAAATGCTAGATAAATAATTTATGATCAAAAGAATCAATATGAGTAATTCAATATAGTGTTTTTTTATTATGACTAAATATTATCAAAATATTTTGTTTCCAAAAGGACAGGACTAAAAAAAACTCCATTTTCAACATGGGCAAAGGTAGGGGTGTCAAATTTTGACACGACACGAAAACCCGACTCGAACCCGACCCGAAATTTTTGGGTTTGACCCGACCCGTTTCTCAAACGGGTCGGGTTCGGGTTGCAAAAATTGACCCGTTTGAAAAACGGGTCGGGTTCGGGTTGACCCGGCGGCTTGCCGGGTCAACCCGATAACCCGTTTATTTAAAAAAAAAACCCTTAATTTCTAAGTTTCCCGCCCGCTGCCCGCACGCTCGCGCCCGCGCTGCCCGCTTCCCCGCGCGCTCGCGCCCACGCTGCCCGCTCCTGCGCCCGCGCTGCCTGCTCCCCCTCGCGCCCGCGCGCCCGTGGCCGCGCGCCCGCTCCCTCGCTTGCTGCCTGCTGCCGTTTCGGGTCGGGTCGGATCAACCTGTTAACCCAACGGGTCGGGTCCGGGTCCGATTTTCTGACCCATTTTCCTACCCGGGTCGGGTTAGAGTCGACCCGTTTCTAATGCGGGTCATTCCGAGTTCGACCCGAACCCGACCCGAAACCCAATTTTGACACCCCTAGGCAAAGGGCTCAGAGCTAAAAGAAAATGAAGAACTCCATCATCTTACTTCACAATTGACCTCTACGATCACCACACGCAACCATAACTATCATTACCTAACTACTAATTAATTAGGAGTGTCAATAATTGACCCAACCCAAAAAAGCTGCATTCAGGTTGACCCGCAAAATTCATTTTTTTATTCGAAAATGAAATGTTTTAACATATTTTTTCTTAATATTTTTAAATATACGAATATAATCTTATAACATTTTATCAAATAATATAAATTTTATAGTTAACAAGTTATAAAAGAAAATTAAACAAAACAGGTTCATGGGTCAAGTGCAAGCCATTCAGGTTGCCAGCAGGTCAGATTTAAGTTGACTAAATTCAGATCAAATTAGAAGCCGACCCATTTTGACATCCCTACTACTAATATATATAAAGATATAGATATGCAGTTGAGAAAGGAGAGATGAGGAAGAGAAGATATGTCATATGGCAATTACCAATTGCAGGTAGGGATCAAATTGGCCAATATTTAAAAATCTTATTAGTTTTTTTTTTAATGTGATCGTGAATGTGACACATATTAACTCATACTAATGAAAGAAAATAAATAAATAAATAAATAAATATATATATATATATATATATATATATATATATATATATATATATATATATAAATGATTTGGTATTATCATAATCATATTTTATTCATACATCGTATATATAATGTGCAAATTTAAGACCTCTTAGGCTTTAATTTGTTTGTGATAGTTTTCTTACTGCTTCTTATAACAGCTTTTTAATGCAAAAATTAAATTTTTATGCTAGAAAGCATATTTAAAAGCAGTAAGAAAGCTGTCCCAAACAAAGCCTTTATCAAAAGCCTAAGCTCCCAATCAATAGATTGAAATAAAATGCATAGCTCAAAATCTTAAATAAAAAGAGCGCAAAATCCTTAACAAAGTAGCATTTTCGAAGGAATTTTGAGAGCATTGGTTCAATATATTATAACATAATCCATTAATCCAAAGCCCATTAATTATTTTTTTTTTATTTTTAAAAAATTATAAATTCAAGTCATATATTTTGATATTTATTAAAAATCATTATTTATATATATATATATATATATATATATATATATATATATATATATATATATATATATATATATATATATATATATATATAGTATGAAAATAAATATATAAATTTTTAATTATGAAAATAGAAAAAATAAAATCAAGCAAGATCCAATGATGAGGAGCTTGAATGAATTTTGATCAGATGGTGTGAAGTTCAAGCCAGTATAGAGTCAAAAGGAGAGATTAAAATCGAAGAAAAGCATAGTAAAAAATTTGCAATATGAAAAATCTCAATATTGTGGAAAAATTCTTATAATGATGTGAATGCTAATTTAACTTAAGATGTCAAAAGTAAACATTTTTCTCAATGTATGTAAATCAAAAGCCCATTTGGTGGCGGCTTTCTCTGCGCGCCACCACGCACATCTCATCATATTATATGAAAAATCTCAACCCTCATAACTAAATAAATCATATTTGATTTTGAATAACAGAGCATTATGCAATCCTTGCTTTTAACACATAAAATTCCAATTGGAAGCATTTTTTTATTTTGGTCATTTGTAAGGAGTCAAAGGACCATTTTGATCATTACCTCATATAATAAGCCCGATGCATTCTTCCACTTCAACCATCCAATTTGAATTCTGCTGATAATATCCCTATCTATTTCACCATCACTCTAAACAATAGATCCAATATATCTAAAACGTGTACTCTTATTAATGACTTGATGACCCAAAGCCACAATCCCCTCACTAGGTCTATTACCACTAAAATTACACTCCATATATTCAGTTTTAGATCTACTCAAACGAAAATCTTTAGACTCTAAGGTTGACCTCAATAATTCAAGTTTACCTTCAACTCCCTCTCTTGTTTTATCTACAAGAAGAATATCATCAGCAAAAAGCATACACCAAGGTACATCCTCTTGCAAATGTCTAGTGAGAACATCCATGAGTAAAGCAAAAAGATATGGGCTTAGGGATGATCCTTGATGTAATCCAACCAAAATAGGAAAATAATTGGTCAAACCACCTTGTGTTTGAACACAAGTAATAGCTCCTGCATACATATCTTTAATGATTTGAATATAAACGTTATTAACTCCTTTCTTTTCAAGAACTCTCCATAGCACTTCTCTTGGAACTTTATCATATGCTTTCTCTAAATCAATAAATATCATATGTAGATACTCCTTATTCTCTCTATATTTCTCCATCAAACCTCTCAATAAATGTATGGCTTCCATAGTAGACCTACCCGACATGAATCCAAATTAATTTTGAGAAACATTAGTATCACGCCGCAACCTATGCTCAATAACTTACTCCCATAGTTTTAAAGTATGACACATTAACTTAATTTATATATAATTTGCATAATCTTGTGCATCACATTTATTCTTAAAAATAGGAATTAACACACTCATTCTCCACTCATCTGATATCTTTTTAGTCTTCAAAACACTATTAAAAAGTTTAGTAAGCCAAGAAATTCCTTCATCTCCTAAGCATTTCCACACCTCTATTTGAATATCATCAGGTCCAACAGCTTTTCCACACAATATAATATATATAAACCCTAATAACATATAATTTCATGAATACAATCTATTATAAGTTAAATAGTGTTCACTCTCGCATTTGAAAAAAATATATATATAGGGGGTATTTGGTTATTTTTATCATGCATCATATATTATTTCTCAATAAAATTATTAGATAATATAATTAAATTATTAAACATTTATAATTATTTTTCTTTTATGATTGTATTTGTTATCACTAATAGTTTAATCTTATTTGTTTAATAATATATGTATTGAGAGATATAACAACTATTGTAGAAAGTCGAATTGTTGTTGATCAATGCATTCTATAGACTTATAAGAAGATGAAAGATATATTAAGTTTTGAGAGTCTCAACAATTATTCTTCAATAAAAGGACTTATTTTATAAAGAATCATCAAAATTAGTAGGAGCGTCAATTAATAAAAATTTAAATAGGAGCAAATATGATAAATTAAATGGCGCCAAATAATTTGGCGCAATAAGAATACGCTATTTAATTTGACGCATTTACTTAAATGAAGAGAGAGAAGAAGGGGAGAGAGAGAGGTTTGAGAGGGAGAGAGAGATGACAACGGAGAGGGAGATGGCAGCAGGAGAGAGAGAGAGAGGGTAGAGATGACAACAGAGAGAGAGAATTTATAATAAAATATTTAAATTAGTATTTTAACTAATTTTTAAATATTCACATAGTTTAAAAATACAATATTTAATATTTATTATTAAAATACATATATTTAATAATTTAAACTAAAAATAAATAAAGCTTTATATCTATATTTAAATATAATAATTTATAAAAAATTATTTAATTAATTATTTAATTTATATTATGTTTATTTTAAAAATAGAAACAAAAAATTTGATTTCCGATGGTTAGATTGAACTAAAAAATGGTTATTATTTTATTTAATATTTCTGCATATACTTAAAAATATGCCTTTTAAAAATTATGTTTAATTTATATTTTCTAAATAATTTTATCTTTTAACAAATTTGATTTTTAAAAAAGTCAAAATAATTTTAAATTCTTACGAATATTTTTTAAAAAATAACTATCAATCTATATTTAAGATATTAATTGGATGACAAAATAGTTTTAGAGTATAAATAATTATATTGTATTAATATAAAAAATGTAATATAAACATTATATTTAAATAATAAATTTTATGTAATATCATTAAATATCTATAAAAAATTTTAGAAAGAATAAACGAGTTAAGTAAATAAATATTTAAAAATCAATTAAAATAATAGGTAAATATCTTAAAATCCGTGAAATTACTAAATAAATTTGTTAATATTTATAATTATCTCTCTCCAATGTCATCTCTCCCTCCTCCCCCTCCCCTCACTCTCCCCTCTCTCTCTCTCTCTCTCTCTCTCTCTCTCTCTCTCTCTCTCTCCCCCTAGGGCTATCAAAATCAGGTCACGGGTCGGGTTCGGGTTAAACTCGGAACATGACCCCGCACTGTTCAACCCGACCCGAACCCGACCCATTTTTGCAAACTGGTTGATTTTTTGGACCCGAATCTGACCCACTTCGGGTTCGGGTCAACTCGAACCCGAACCGTATAGTGTTGATTTTCAAAAGCAACGACGGGAGTTCGCTCGCTGTGAAGGTAACTTTCTCCCTTTCGTGCGCTCTTCATTATTATTCGACTTCGCTCTGTGGACAATATTCCCCTCTAGTCGGATTAGAAGATACAACATTTTGATCGGAAGCAACGACGGGAGTTCGCTCGCTGTGAAGGTAACTTTCTCCCTTTCGTGCGCTCTTCGTTGTTGTTCGACTTCGCTCCCTTGACGACATTTCCTTCTAGTAGGATGACTCATATCGGAAGTTACAACATTTTGATCGGAAGCAACGACGGGAGTTAGCTGACTGTGAAGGTAACTTTCTCCCTTTCGTGCGCTCTTCGTTGTTGTTCGACTTCGCTCCTTGGACGATTTTCCTTTCCAGTCAGATCGAAAGATACAACATTTTGATCGGAAGCAACGGCAGGAGTTCGCTCGCTGTGAAGGTAACTTTCTGCCTTTCGTGTGCTCTCATTGTTGTTCGACTTCACTCCTTGGACGACGTACCCTTTCAGTCGGATGACTCAGATCGAAAGTTACAACATTTTGATCGGAAGCAATGACGAGAGTTCACTCCCTGTGAAGGTAACTTTCTCCCTTACGTGCGCTCTTCGTTGTTGCTCGATTTCGCTCCTTGGATGACGTTCCCTTCCAGTCGGATCGAAAGATACATCATTTTGATCAGAAGCAACGATGGGAGTTCGCTCGTTGTGAAGGTAACTTTCTCCCTTTCGTGCGCTCTTCATTGCTATTTAACTTCGCTCCTTGGACGACGTTCCCTTCCAGTCGGATCGGAATTCAAAAGTTACAACATTTTGATCAAAAGCAACGACGGGAGTTCGCTCGCTGTGAAACATTTCTCCCTTTCGTGTGCTTCTTCGGCAAAATCCCATAAATACGTCGAACTACAGGATTCCATGTCAAAACTGGGTCATTCTCGGGTTTCCGGGTCAACCCGAACCCGATCCGAAATTTGAAACGGGTCAAAATTAGGACTCAAACCCGACCCGTTTCGGGTTCAGGTTGACCCAAACCCGAAATTTTCGTGTCGGGTTTTCAGATCGTGTCAATTTTTAACACCCCTACTCCTCCTCTCTCTCTCTCTCTCCTCTCTCTCTCCTTCTTCTCTCTTTGCATGTGAGTGTAATACGTGGAGTATTTCTCACTGCGTCAAATATTTGGCATATTTTAGAATACGCCATTTAATTTAGCATATTTGTTCCTATATATTTTTTTATTAATCGATACTCCTATTAATTTTAATGATTATCATGTTTCTTTATAAAATAAGCCCTCAATAAAAAGAGATATAAAATCAGATTTATTTTAATTTTTAGAGGCCAAGATCTTTCAAGAGGAAAAAACTTCAAAGTGAATTAGGCATGCACTAGAATACTTAAAAAAAATTCTTTTTTTTGGTCCAAACAAAAGAGCTAGTTGCCCAATTTCTCTCCCATAATAGTCCAATTCACACATAACCATTGATCTGCCCCTCTCTTCATTTTTCTCATTCACTACGATGCTATCTATTGCTTGCACGATGGCATAGCTTTACCTGGTGCCTGCACATCACATCAACACCACCTGTGAAATCTATTTGCGCACGATACCCCACTACGTTTGCTACTTGCATGCCATCGCATTCGTATTTGCCTAACCTCAAAAGAAAAGGTGGTTCCGCCTCTCTTTATCAATGATTATGATGATCAAGAAAGTGATGAGACCAACGTTATGAAGGACGAGATCTACTACTCCAAAATCAACTAAGTTTGTGATACTATTATTAGTTCTTACATCAAAAGGAAGAAAAAAATGGTGGCCCACCAAAAGAAGGCACATCATTTATCCTTTTACAAATATAAGCATCAAATGAGGCACAATGTGTCGTGACTTTATGATAAGCTTTTGGTCATAACTTCATTTAAGCAATAGAAATCTATTTATCACTCTTTTATGGTATGCTTAGGATGGCTTTTAGATTAGATTATGGATTAATGAGTTTGCCACAAATATTTAGGGTTGAATATAGATTTTTTCTTTTAAAAATAAAGTTGATGTTATAGGAAAATAAGAAAATATTAGAAGATTATCATACAATTGCAAACTCATTTGGGAATAAACACAAATTAATTTTTTTCGTGATTAGTGAGTAGAAGGGCAGAGCTATAGTGGGGCCAATCAGCACGACAACAACTCACCTATCAGCCCAAATTTTTCTTTTTTCGAAACAAAAGTCTTGGAACCTTGTACAATGAAATAATCTAATTAAGTTCAAAAGGTTTTTGAAAATTTAGGGGTTTTAATAAATGATCTGACCCGCCAACCGAATCCAGACCCAACACAAAAAATTAGGGTTCAGGTTGACCCATTTAATAAACGGGTTCGGGTCCGTCCATGCATTCTGACCTATTTATTAAACAGGTTGGGTTCGGGTTGACTCGCAAATCCGATTATGACTAAAAAAATAATTGTTTAATATTTTTTCTTAAATTCTTTTATTTATTGGTATAATCTTCTCATTTTTATTAATTAACCTAAATATATGGTTAAAAAGTTTATAGAAATATTTTTTTAAGGTAAATGGGTTATCGGGTCGAGTTCGGATTGCTAGTGGGTAAACTTCAAGTCCATTTTTTTACTCGTTTATTAATGCAAGTTGGGTTTATGTTGTTGGATTTGAGTCTAGTCAACTTCGAGTTAGATCCGAACTCAATCTGTTGAGCCATTTTAACACTCTTATGAAAACTTGGGCATCATTTATGTTCCTAAAAGAAAAAAAAATTTCTAACTCCTCCGCTGAGTTTTTAATACCATGAATAAACAACAATCAAAATCAATAAGTTTGAAAGCTTTGTGAACTTTTAAGACTAAAGTAGTAGTTAGGACCAGGCAATCTCTATGGGGCCAATGTTGTTCTCCCTCATTCAGATATACATGAAATGATTCAGTGGCATTGCCTGTAAATTTGAAGAATGTCTGTCATTGGTTTTGTTTTAAAAAAAATGGAAAGCAATGCATTGTGTGATAAAATATAGTGTAAAAGTCTCTCTCTGTCTCTCTCTTTCTCAGTCTCTCTCTCTCTCTCTCTTCCCATCTTTCTCATCACATCACTAAGTTCTCCGGCAACGGTGGAGGCGACTACCCACCTTATTGTTTTAACTTCGCTCCTCTTACCTATCTTTCTGATCAAGCAAGCGCCCTCCTCATAAAGCCCCAAATGCCACCGCCGCCGCCTCCACCATTGGCACACCGACGTCCTTGCCGCCTCTCCATCGAACACCACCATCACCGTCTCATTCCCTCCAACGCCGAACACCTTCTACGCGTTGGGGAGAGATCAACGCCTCTGCTTATGCAAATATATATTTAAGCGTTTGGCAAAAAGAAGTTTTTGAATTGGCTGTCGACAGAAAAGATTTTGGAAGTTTATGGTTTGATTTTGTTTACTATACGTTTTGCGTCTGCACATTTTTCTTTAAGAAAATTAATTAAAATATGAAAGAAAAGCTGAATGTAGTTTGAAAAGAAGAGCTAATAATAAATGCTGAAAGGTTCAGTTCATAGTACTTTTGGCTTAAAGCATGTGAAACTTTACCCATTCTATGCGTGTGATAAATTAAAAAAATTGACAGCTTAATTTATCTCTATATATATATATATATATATATATATATATATATATATGTTAAAATATTTTAAAAAGTGACAGCTTGATATCTAATTTATTGGCTATAAAGTTTAAGCTATTTGATTAAAAATAAGAAAATATACTCATAAGTAAAAAAAAAAAATAGAGAAAAATATATTAAATGGGTCATTTTCGGATTAGAAACAAGTTTGCGGACCAACTAGAATCTGATCGGTTTAATAAATATAGGTCGAAAAATCAAAGACGAGCTCGACCGGTATAATAAATGAGTCGAGAAAACCCAACTTGAACCCGACTCATTTATTAAATGAGTTAACCTAAACTTGAATTTTCGGGTCATTTTGACAGGTCAGATCATTTATTGACACCCCTAAGTATGACTATCTCTGACATGGCGTCCTATTCTAAGAAGAATGCCTTATACAAGACTTTGAGGTCAAGTGGCTTGGGAGAGTCGTCGGGATCTAGTATGTAGGTAGAGTTTGTGAATTCAAGTCTCTAGGAACGAGAGCCGAGTACTCTTAGGGTATGAGAGGTGTATACTTTTGATTCAAAGTAACTATGAGCTAGGGGCAAGTTTGATTTGTGAAGTTGTATTAATTGATTTTTGAGTTGTGTGCTTGCTGTAGCTTGATCATGAATGTCTGTGATAGGTGGATAGGCATGATTATGAAAAGTTGTTGTGGGTGTGTGGCTTTTGTTTACGCGAGTTATCCTCATGAGGTAGACTAGTCTAGGTGAGTAATTTAGAGGAGCTCTCGTCATTGACGATTGCACCCTTCATTTGCTTTTGTAGGGCAACTCTACAAGCTATGATGTTTGTAGGAGAGAATGGTCGCTTGCTCATGGGCTAATTTCAGCTACTGCTTTGTGGAACTACACTTCCTTTGGGCAAGTGTCACTTTTACTATGTGATCCTACTGGTCAAGCTCCTTGACAGGAAGCTATTTAGATAAATATGAGTTACTTACATTGACATTGACATGTATAACTATACAATTGCTATTATTGAATGGGATGATAGAAATTGGAGATGCCCGAGTTTTTAAGACCTTGATCAATGGATTATTTGATATAAGACAAGCTCTCCCTCATTGTTTTTAGCATAATTTTTTCTCAATGTATGTTAAATTTGAGTCCCAACAAATCTTACAAAAATAAATATTTTTATTATTTTAAGAATTCTGTGCTATATGATAATTTTAAAAACTAATAACTTTTTTCAATATGCACATATAACTTTTTTTTTCAATTTACAATTATTTGCAAAAATTATTTATCCTTACAATATAAATAATGATAATACATAATCTAATATAGATTGATAAAACTTTAAAAAAAAAAAGTTCATCAAAAAAGTAAATAGATTTATATATTGAATATTTAAAATTATATTTGAGATATATGTAAGCCTTTGAATAAATAATAGAGTAAATTTTGAGTCATTCGATCGTACAAATAAAAATTAAAAATTATTTTGAGCTCAAGTAAAACGTTTCAAATCGAATTGAATCAATTTTTATTTGACTCAAATTTAAGAGAAAATTAATTTTTTTATTTTTTTAATTATTTTAATAGCTATGATTACATTTGCCCCCTTTTTATAATTTTAACCTTATAATGGTAAGTTCTTATTGTAGCTCCAATAGTCCAAATTATGAGTATTCTGATTTGAATGAAATTTTTTATATAATTTATCAAAAAAAAAAAAACGGAGGCCTTATTTCTTCAATTTCAAATATTACATACGTATCATATAAAATCAAATTTTCATATATATATATATATATATATATATATATATATATATATATATATATATATATATATATATATTCATTAATGAAAATGAGGGGAGGAAAGTTATGATGCCAATGCTAAGAAGGATGGGATATGCTCCTCCAAATATGGCTTAGTTTGTCTCATTATTTTCAATTCTTACATGAAAAAGCATAAAATTTATGAGCCCACCAAAAAGAGGATTATTAATCATTTGTGGAGTTCATTATTGATCAATCTTATCCTTTCTTGCCATTGAGATGTTGATAGCTCTCCTTTTCCTCCTCTTTCCTCATCAATGTGTGGAAAGAGCAACTAATTTTGGCATATCATTCAAATATTACATAAATTACTAAGCTGTGAAAAATTGCATCAAATGAAAATTTGATGATATAATTTGAATGAAAAACTTACTATGTTTAGCTTATCCTTCATTTTCTTATCCTAAAAATATGTATGTAAATCCCCTTTTTTGGAATCGTCAAAATAATTAAGTATGACCAGTCCCAAAACCTAACAGTAGACGTGTCAATATATGACCCAACTTAAACTTAACTCAAAAAATTCAGATTTGGGTTTACCTGTTTAATAAACGGATTGGGTTTGAGTTGGGGTTTTCAACCCGTTTATTAAATGTATTAGGCTTAAATCAAAAAATGACATATTTAATATCTTTTTTCTTTAAATTTTTTTTATTTGTGGACATAATATTCTTATTTTTTATTCAATATCCTAAACATTACAGTTAATAAACTATAAAAAATTTATCGAAACAAATTAACGGGTCGAATTTAAGTCATTCAAGTTACTAGCGAGTCAGATTCGAGTTGATTTTTTTTACTCGTTTATTAGATAGGTCGAGTTTGGATTTGTTAGATTCAGGCCCCAATCCGTCAACCTGTTTTGACACCCCTGCCTGAGGGAAGCAGTCGGTCAGTCACAATTGAATAGACTCAAGCCGGATGAATTGGGGTCCAGAGCATAGAAGAACATTTTATTTGATATTTATGATCATTCCAGATGACAGATTGTAAATCAAAGAATAAGTTATCATTCCTTGTAACTTTTCACAACTTTATTTTCTACATAATTTTCAAATAATTTTATTTAGTATGACAATATAGAGACCAACAATGAAATTTTTAATACATATCAAAGAAAAATAATTAATTGAGAATATTTTTTATAGAGTGCAACAAGTAATAATATTTATAGGCATCTTTTTTTCTTCCAACCTTATATTATAAAATATAACAATAATATATTTTACAATATGGTAGAAGAAACTATATTGCAAAGGGTAGGGATGGCGCACGGCCAACCCTCTCCCCTATCACCACCGGCAACCCTCCGGCCATATGCGCGGTCAGCAGTGGCACCATCACCGGCGCTTCCTTGCCAACCCACCTCAACTCGAACCGCCGCAAGAATGTTGCCGCCATGAACTTCATCTGAATCATCGCCATCTCCTTCCCCAAACACACCCTCGGCCCCGCTTGAAACACCGGAAATTTATACGCCGACATCCTCAGAAGCTTCCCACCACCCGCCGCCACCCATCTCTCCGGCCGAAACTCCTTCCAATCCTTCCCCCATATTGCCTCCGTTCTCCCCATTCCGTAAGGAAAGTACATTATTCTATCTCCTTTGCTTATCATCGTACCGTCTGGAAGAACGTCGTCCCCTTCGGCATGCTTGGAGTCCCATGCCACCGGTGGATACAGCCTCATACTCTCCATCAAGCTCGCCTCCAAGTAGCTCAACTGTTTCAAACTCTCATAGCTCATCTCTTCCTCACTCCTAATCAACATGTTGATCTCATTGATTATTTTCTCTTCTACATCCGGATGGGTTGAAACTAGCCAGAAGAACCACGTCAGCGCCGACGAGGTCGTGTCCCTCCCCGCCATGAGAAAGCTTATGACCATATCTCTGATCTCCTCAGCTTCTCCATGAATCCCCTTTTCAAGAAGACGTGAGAGAAAACTATTCGGCGGATTATCCATTTCTCTGGTTTTGAGGATAATGTCCGTCACTAATCGATGAATGAGATCGACGGCCTCGCGGAGGCGCCTCTCCGAACCAAATCCAAGAGCTCGTTTGGCCTTCCACAAGAAAGCTAATGGCGCCGACCCCCTCCGCGCGCTTATTTCAGATGCGACATCCAACGCCTCCGCCAACTGTAAATGAGCGGTGGATGGGCCGAGGAACACTCGGCATATGACGCGGAAGGATAGCCCGCGGAGGAGGTTTTGTAAGTCGACGACTGTTCTTCCATCAGCTACAAGGTTTGGGAGGAAGTGAGTAGATATCTCTGGGCGGAGGATGTGGTTGATGAGGTCGCGGAGAGAGCGGAGGGTGAAGGCATGACTGGCAACTTTACGTTGGGAGAGCCAGAGATGGCCGTCGGAGTTGAAGATGCCGCGACCGAGGAGATCGCCAAGGATGTCGGTGAAAGGCTTGCCTTTGGGATAGTTGTGGAAGTTGGTGCTGAGGATGTGCTCGACATTGGAGGGATTGGCGGTGACGATGGTGCGGCGGGCACCAAGGCGGGAGACGGTGATGGTGCTCGATCGAGAGGCTGCAAGGAGGTCGGTGTACCAATATAGAAGGCGGTGGCGGTTGCGGTAGAAAGGGATGAGACAGCCTATGAGAGGGTAGGACTTGGGGCCGTATGAGGAGGGTGCTTTAGCAGCTGGAAATAGAAGCTTGATCATGACAAGTAAGAGCAGGGAAGTTAGAACAATAAGGAGGGCAATCACCTCCACCATTGCTGGAGAACTTAGTGATGAGAATTGCAGATACAAAAAGAAGGGAAAAGAGGGAGAGAAAGACAGAGAAAAAGTCTGCTCTTTTCCTGTATTGGGGAGAGATCAATGGTTCTGCTTGTGTATATATAAGCGTTTGGTTAGAAAGAGATTTTTAATTGGATTTGGTTTTTAAGGATGTGATTTGTCGGCACAAAGATTTCGGAAGTTGGTGACTTTGTTCGATTTTCGGTTTATGTCTGCACATTTTTCTTCAAAAATACAAATTTGAGAAGAAAAAAAAAGGCTGCTTGAGGATGGAAAAGCGCGAAGTTTTACGAGAATACGTCAAACAGTTAGTTTTAAGCACGTGAATTTTTACACAGTCGCAGCCGTTTTTATGTACTGATAAATGATAATATAACGTGAAACATGTGCTCCTAATGCATATATAGAAAGTCGTAGCCGTTCCTCATGAATCCTCTCTAAACTATATCCAGCTCAAATTTTAGTGAATCTTTACGTGTTGACTAAGCGTTTTTTTTTTTAAATGATAATTCACTTCCATTAAGGATATATAATTTACCATGAGTATTGTTGCGTGCAGGAACATTCACGGTAATAAAGAGATTAGAGTTTAATGTCGTAGCTTTGTACGAAGATCTAACACGCACATAGATAAGAGAAAGAGATACAGCAATCATAAGAGACATGATAATTTTTACGTGAAAAATCTTGAAAAGGGAAAAAATTATGTGACCTTGCCCAGTTAAAATGATTTCACTAGTGTTTGTCGTTAATTACAAATGATGTCCTTCCTTGTGGGAAGGTTTTGGCACAATCAGTTAAAAAAAAATTCGCAAGAAGAAAACAAGTTGAGTAAATAAATATTTAAAAATCAGTTAAAATAATAGGTAAATATCTTAAAATCTTTGAAATACTAAATAAATTTGTAAATATTTATAATTCCCTCTTCTCTCCGCCCTCTCTCTCTCCGCTGCCATCTCCCTCTCTCGCTTCGCTGTTATCTCTCTCTCCCTCTCTCACCTGTCTCTCTCTCTCCCCTTCTTCTCTCTTTGAATGTAAGTGTAATATGCGGCGTATTCTCACTGCGCCACACAATTTGGCATATTTTAGAATACGCCATTTAATTTAGCGTATTTGTCCCTATTTAAATTTTTATTAATCGACGCCCCTTCTACTAATTTTAATGATTATCATGCTCTTTATAAAATAAGCCCTCAATAAAAAGAGATATAAAATAAGATTTATTTTAATTTTTAGAGGCCAAGATCTCTCAAGAGGAAAAAACTTCAAAGTGAATTAGGCATGCACAAGAATACTTAAAAAAAGAATTCTTTTTTTTTTTGTCCAAACAAAAGAGCTCCGTAAATATGAAGATCCAGGGCAAATTTGGAGTGCTTTATTGGACGGCTCATATTGATTACCTTCATCATAGAGCATTCATCAAGCATTTAAATGTCTTAACAACGTCAGAATTAAATGATCTTGCGCTTGTTGGATTCATCTCGTCGAGCTGCTCTATTCGACTATAAGCATGTATATTTGGATATCATTCAATAATCAGATTAATATCCTGAAGCTTCTAAATATACATTGAGCCCTTGATTCGAGCCCATTTGGGGTCAGATTGGGCCAATTTTGGTGTTGTTGGTTTCGTCTTGCCAAGATGTTCAATTTAACTTAAAGTTTACTTAGATCGGAGTTCAGATGGTCAAGAATTTAATTCAAAAGTTTTCAAGTTGAATATGCCTCAAGATTCATATTTGATCAAGGTGATTTTTTGTGATGTATCAAGTATAAATTTGTTGGAAGTTAAAATTAATTTAGGTTTTAATTTTTTTTTAATAGAACCCACATTCTCGAATAATCTTTTGAGGATGTTAGAAATTTATTCTAGAGTAATTCTTAGTAAAACCTAGAATGATTTTATGATAGAAGATAAAAGTCTTGAATTGAAATATGATAGCATAATTCTAATGGAGATGCCACTAGTAAAAATAGCGATGATATATTTTAGTTTGCACTAAGCATAATAAGAAATAAAAAACAAATAGTATATTTTATCAAAATATATATTATCTTATCTCATTAGTATTTGTCTAGTTCTAAAAGATTTCACATTCCAACAAAGTGGCATCATAGCCCAAAAGTTCCTTTATAAATAGATGGTGAACAACAATATAATTTCCTTCAAAGTTTCAATGCTCAAGGAACCCGACTATGACAATTGAAGTATCAAGATGAAAGCACTTCCTGGACTATACGATGTTTGGGAGCTTCTGGAGATAAGCTATGATTAACTAAGCGACATGTTAGCTTTAATATGAATACAAAAGGATAGCTTAAGGGACTTAAGAAAGGGAGACTAAAAGGATCTCTCCCTCATATATCAAGTTGATGATGATGGTATATGAAACTCTAAATCTTGTATAAGGAAAAAAGAGGAGGTTAAAAAGGTATGACTTCAAAAATTAAGAAACCAATTTGATACTTACATATGAAAGGAGAGTGGATCTCCTACTAACAATGAAAGAGGAAAGCTTCAATAGCAATAAAAGCAGCCAATGTGAAACATGTCGTGGATAAGGATAAGGTCATCTTAACAAATAAGGAAGAGATTTCAACATGAATCACAATAATAATGATTATGAAAGAGAAGAAAGCTCAGCAAGAGAATGTGGTAGAGGACATTCAAACTCAATATATGATAAAGCTCAAATTAAGTTATAGTTATAATAAATTTGGATATTGCGCTAAAGAATATAGAGCACCCAAAAATAAAGTGGATGAAATAGGCAACTACATAAAAGAACGGAGAGAAGGAAATGACATTCTATTGAAAGCATATAAGGATTTGAAAGAGGCGAAGAAGGAACATGGTACCTAGACACTAATGCAAGCAACTACATATATGTGTGAAAAAAGAAGCATGTTTGAAGACCTTAATGAATCAAAGAGCGGCAATGTCTTTCGGAGAAGAATCAAAGCTAGAAGTACATGCAAATGTGACATTTTTATCAGTTTGAAGAATAAGAAGCATCAATTCATTCCTAGCATGTATTTTGTGCCAAATCTGAAGAGTAAAGTTTAGGAAAACTTTGGGAGAAAAGATATGACATTCACTTTAAAAAAAAATGTTGTCTCCTCTTAAGAGATAATATTGGCAACTTAAAAGTTAAGGTGACAATATAAAAAGAAGAAGAATGTTTTAAGAAGTTTAAGGTTGTTGTGGATAAATAAAGTGGACTAAAGATCAAAGGCATGCGAAGTGATCGAGAAGGATAATTCACTTCAAAAGAATTTCAAGATTTATGTGAAGAAAGATGAATGGATGCATACATCGATCTTTAACTGTTGTAAGATCCCCTTAGTAAAATATAGTGAAAAGATAGAACCATCTCTGACATAGTGATGAGTATGCTAAAAGAAGAGGTTGTCAAAGGAATTATGGACAAAAGCAATTGCATGTGTTGCTTACTTGGCCAATAACCAATCACCGACAAAAATTATATGAGAAGACACCACAAGAAACATGGAGCAGAAAGAAACCTGGCATTTCTCATCAAAAATTTTTTAGAATTATAGCCCATGTGCATGTCCTAAACAAGACAAGAAGTAAGTTAGATATAAAAAAGTGAGTAGGTTGTTTTCATTAATGACAACACCAACTTAAAAGGCTACAAGCCATACAATCCAAATATTATGAATACTCATCAATCGAGAAGGTATATTTGATATAGAAGGAGAATGGAATTGGGGATCATATGAAGATTACAAGTATAAAGAAGAAAAAGAATAAGAAGAAGGAATGGAGCAACCAAGGATGGAGCAAGCAAAAGAAAAGCCTACTACCCATAGATTTCTAAGAAGCTATACAAAGTTAGGAATGAAAAGATGTTAGGGATGAAGAAATCAAGGTAATTAAGAAAAAAATGAAACATGTGAGCTAGCTTCACTTCATAATGGAAACTCAGACGATTGACATAAAATGAGTGTACAAAGCAAAAAAAAATGTCAAATGAGAAGTCAAAAGATACAAAAAAAAGATTAGTGATAAAAGGTTACAGTTAAAGATCTAGTTGACATCGATTATGATGAGATATTTGCTATCATTGCTCGATTAGAAATAATTAGACTAATCATTAATATGTGGAGAATACATAACATAGCTAAAAAATCTCTTTTTGAATGGAATTATCTAAGTAGTCTATAATCAACAACCATCATGTTACAAAGTCAAAAGAAGCGAAGATAATGTTTTGAAGCTATAGAATGATCTCTATAGGTTGAAGCAAACACCAAGAGCACGAGATAGCCATATAGATAAGTATGTACAAAAGAAAGGCTTTATTAAATGCCCCTATGGGCATGCTATTTACATCAAGACACTACATGAAAGTCAATTGTTTTCGATGGATTTTACGGCGGAATAATGTTCGTCGAAATTGCCGACAGATATGCGTTGAAACTTTTCGTATAAATACTTAGATGACTTTTGTGGCGGAATTTTCGTCACAAATTTATGGCAAAATTTCTGCCAAATATTTGTAAATATTTGTGGTGAAATATTTGTTGCGAATATTTATTTTAATTAATTATTAATTTTAATATATAATGAGTTATAATTTAAATATAAAAAATAACAGTTTTATCAACTATTTCTCCCTAGTCAAGTGGGCTCGTGCTGGTAGGTTTGCTAGGCAGGCTATGACATTGCTGCGGACGAGCTGGTAAGCTTGTAGTAATTTGCGGTGAAAATTCAGCTACAGATCCGCCGTAAAATATAAAGAGAACATCATTTTTGGAGCTCAAACTCCGTTGTAAAATATTTGCGACGGATTCTGTCCGATGCAAATATTTTTCTGACATGACTTTTAGCGTTGAAATATATTCCACCATAAATCTTCCACAAAGCATATTTAGTAGCGAATTTTGCTTGTTTTGTGGCATATTTGTTCACCGGAAAATGCTTACTTTGTTGTAGTGAGAATAAGGACAAAGTTTTTTTGATTATTTTGTTGTACGTTGATGACTTGATATTCACCTAAACCAATCCAAGTATATTTAGAGAGTTAAACAAGCAATGATAAAAGAGTTTGAGTTGATTGGTATTGAGCTCATGGCTTATTATTCAGGCATTAGAGTCAACCAAATGAAAAAAATAGAATTTTCATCCCACAAGAAGGTTATGTGAGAAAAAATATTGAAGAAACTCAAGATGGACAATTATAGATCCATAAATACTTTTATAGAATGTGGAGCCAAGCTATCAAAGTACGATGACTGAGAAAGAATTGATCTAATATTTTTCTATAGACTAGTTGGGAGTTTGTGCTACCTACTATGTACAAGGCTTGAAATTTTTTATGCTATTGGACTTCTCAGTAGCTATATGGAAACTCCAACTACTACCCACTTAAAGATTGCTAAGAGAATTAATCCTACATTGTATTAAAGTTACAATTAATTTTAGCTTGCTCTATTCATTATCCAATGATTTCAAGCTTGTACGATACAGTGACACTAATTGCATCAGTGACATGAATGATAAAAAAAACACCATTAGATTTGTATTCTTTATGCCAGATTAATTGTAAAAAAAACACCATTCAAAGAAACAATTAATTGTCTATCTTGGACGAATGTTGTTTCTGGAGCCTGCGGGTCTGTGCTTTTTGGTATGGTTTGAATTTGTGGTGTTTCCTGTATCATGTTGGTTGTGAGGTTTATTATGAGCTGGAGTTTGTGTTGATTTTCCTTAACTGGGTGGTGAGTCTTGACAATGCTCTTGCTGCTAGTGGGTGGATGTTGGGTTGGATTGAGTGGCATCAGGATAATCCTTATATTGTTTTTGGTTGTCATTCATTCCTGAGCTTTTTCAGCTCGTTGTTCTGTGGTCTTTTCAGTTTACTGTGTTTGGTGCTGGTTGGTTACGGGCGTATTATGTGCTGGGGTCTCTGTTGTTCTGATGGATTGTTTACTTGGTTGTTTTTTGCCATTGTTCTGTTCTCTTATGTTGGGCGTTATCCAAACCTGTTTATGCTTACCTGCTGGTTCTACTTCCCTTTTTGCTTAATTTTTATGTGCCCCTGGACTAGCCTTATTAGAACTATCTTTGATAACAACTGTGGGCTTTGGTATGCTAGACTCTACCCTTATTATTTTTATGTTTATATTGGGCATCATCTCTTTTTGTAGATTTTTAACTTTGCAGGTACTTATAGAGACCTTGCGATGGAGAAACGGATGATGTTGGATGCTGTTTTTTGGTGCTCTCCTTATTTTTGGGTGCTCATTCTTGTGCACCGTAGAATGTATCTAGGGGATTTTATTCTTTTGATTAGTAGAGGCATCAAGCTCTTAGGTTCTTTAATTTTTTTGTCTTTTTGTAGCTCGTTTGGAGCGATAGTGAGCTTGAAGCCTCTTTAAGGACTTGTAATCTTTTTTCCTATATTAACACGTAGGCCTCCACCGAGGGGTTTCCCCCCAAAAAAAAAAAAAACTCGTCACCTTTTCTGCTTGTGAAATAAAGTATATGGTAGCAAACTCATATGTTTGTTGTATAATTTGGCTTCAAAATTTATTAAAAGAATTAAGCTTATCATAAAAAGAAGCAATGAAGATTCATGTTGATAACTAGCTTACAATAGCACTCTAGCTTTTCATCATAAAAACAAACACATTGATACACGCCATCACTACTTCAAATAATCCATCATAATGAAGAAAGTGCAAGTGGAGTATATAATGTAGTAAGACCAAATTGCAAATGTTTTCACCAAGCCTCTCAAGTATAAAGATTTTATCAAGATAAAAACTTTGCTTGGAGTTTCAAAATCAAATTTAAGAGGTGTACTACAAGAAAATCATCTATTACCGACAAAAAAATTTTCGCCTATAAAATCCGCGTAGCAAAACTTTTCCAGTGAAAAAAGGGCCGCAAAAATTTTCCGGCCGAACAAAACCGGCAACCCTACATGAATCAATCTCAAACACAATTAAAAAAATAATTAATTAAATTATTCCGGCTACCCGGCGAAAAAGGCCTCCTGAATAATTTAAAAAAAAAAATAAACCAGTAGCCGCCCGCCAGCTCGAGTGTCACACGATGCACGTGAGATTCAAACCACAACCTGAAAAAACTTCAAACACCCAACTACTTTGCTAGAAAGAAAAATGCATTATAAGGATTACTCTTTTCTATTTAAACTATAATTATATGAAAATTGAAATTTAAAATTAATTAAAATTAAATATTAAAATTAATAATTAATTAAAATAAGTTATTAAATTAATGATTAATTAAAATAAGTAATTAATTAATTAATTAATTAAATTATTAAATTAAATTATTAAATTACTTATTAATTAAAATAAAATATTAAATTTAATAATAAATAAATAAGAATATTAAATTTTTAATCATTTTAGAAAGATATTTAAGTAATTAATTCAAATTAGTTAATATTATTAGTTTATTTCGAATAGTTTTAATTCCTATTTTAAAATTATGAATATTTTTTTTTCAAAAATTATTAAAATCTGCTAGGAAGCCACAGGAAATATTTTTTCTAAACTCTGCCGGAAAATTCATCGAAAATCTGCCGGAAAATACACCGGAAAATCTGCCGGAAATATTTTATTGAAATCTATCAGAAATCCGCCAGGAAGCTATCGGAAAATATTGTGCTGGTAATAGACGATTTTCCTATAGTAATAGATTTTGGCCTATTATTATTTTGGCTTTAATTATCTAAATGGATCTCATATTCTAAAATAATCTTTTGAGGAGAGGACGTTAGAAACTTATTATAGAGTAGAAAAACCTGCATTCACATTTAATGACTTTTCTAACAGAAGATAAAAGATTTTTCTGGAGAGTTAATTGTAATCATTGGATTAAAATGTGTTTAGTTAGTGATGATGTCTTTAAATTTGTATCAAGCTAGATAAGAATTAAGAGAACAAGTATTTAATCTCTTTCAGCAAAATATATCTTCTCTCCTTAGCTTCTTCTTAGTTCTAAAAGCTTTCCCATTATATATAACAAGATGCACAAATTCAGAGAATCTAACTGAAATAAGCTGAACAAAATCCCAAACGCGATGGAGCTCCAATTAGCTTTTGAAGGAGCAAAATCTGTTTATCCTTTTCATCGTAAGCTCTATTTTCAACTGCTGAAATTAACAAGTCAACATCTTCTAGCTGTGAGTGAAATATACAGAAAACAAAGGAGCAAAGTTAATAAAAATGAAACAGCACAACATTCACGTGAGTCAAATAAGTCGATATCTCTCGTTAGAAAGCTCAAGTACAAAGCTGCAGACAGCAATTAAGAAGAGATAGAGGAGAGAGATTTGAACTCTCTCTCTCTCTCTCTCTCTCTCTCTCTCTCTCTATCTCTCTCTCTCACACTAGGAGACAAAAACTTGGATAATGGCTTATCAGAAATCTAGAAATTATTTGTGTGCATAACACACCAATTTTCTGTTCATTATCATGTAAAAATATTGGAAAAAAAATTATTAGAGCTGCGTTAGGGTTTGCTTGTCATAATTTATGCTCAAATTTTGAGATCAATTAAGCTCAACGTCATGACAAGAGGAATCCAACGACACTAAGAGAGTAAGAGTAATCCGATCTGAGTCGAACTCAAGCACTTGAAGCATATATAGATACTTCAGGAGCGACTAGATAAGATGAATTCAATGAGCTCAAAATCAACTAATTTAGAGGTCATTAATATACTCAAATGCTCGATAAATAATTTATGATCAAAAGAAGTAACATGAGTCATTCGATATAGTATTTTTTTAAAAGGACTAAATAAAACTCCATTTTCTACACAGGTAAAGGGCTCAGAGCTAAAAGAAATTGAAGAACTCCATTATCTTACTTCACAATTGATATCTATGATCATCATAAGCAATCAGCAATCATAACTCTCATTGCATAACTACTAATTATGAGTGTCAATAATTGACCCAACCCGCCAACTCGACCCAAAAACTCTGGATTCGGGTTGACCCGCAAAACTCATGTTTTATTCAAAAATGACATATTTAACATTTTTTTCCTAATTTTTTTTAATATATGAATATAATCTTATCATTTTTTATCAAATATTATAAATTTTATAGTTAATAAGTGATAAAGAAAATTAATCAAAACGGGTTAATAGGTCTAGTGCAAGTCATTCAGGTTGCCAGTCGATCAAATTCGACTTGACTAAATTAAGGTCGAACTCGAAGCCGACCCATTTTGACATCTCTACTACTAGATATCCAGTTAGTAAAGGAGAGATGAGGAAGAGAAGAGCTGTCATATGGCAATTCCCAATTGCAGGTAGGGATCAAATTGGCCAATAGTTAATCCACACATGACTTATGCAATGCTTAAATTAAATCTGTGCCACCGTCCTCTTTTTGGTGGGCCCATAATCTTTGTCGGATCTCCGCACGTAATAATCTCTCCCTCAATCTCTCCCTCTTATCGGTGAGGATCTAGACCTAGACCATCATTTTTTTATAATACTTTTTTTATTAACTCATATTAATGAAAGAAATTAAAAATATATATATTTATGTAAATGATTCGGTAATATCATAATAATACTTTACTCATTAATATTGCAGGATTGATTTAATCACAAACTCATATAAATCGTATATAATGTGCAAATTCAAGACTTCTTAAGTTTCATTTGGGACAATTTTCTTAGTGTTTCTTAAAGCAATTTTTTAATACAAAAATTAAAATTTTACGCTAGAAAACTGATTTAAAAGCAGTAAGAAAGCAATCCCAAACAAAGCCTTTATCAAAAGCCTAAGCTCACAGTCAGCAGCCTAAATTAAACTACATAGCTCAATCTTAAATAAAAGAGCGCAAAATCCTTAACAAAGTAGCATTTTCAAAGGAATTTTGAGAGCATTGGCTCAATATATTATAATATAATCCATTAATCCAAAGCCCAATAATTAAATTTTTTTATATTTAAAAAATTAAAAATTCAAGTCATATATTTTGAGATATATATATATATATATAATTATGAAATACAAAAAAGTAAAATCAAGCAAGATCCAATGATGAAGAGGTTGAATGAATTTTGATCAGACCGTATGGAGTTCAAGCCATTATAGAGTGTCAAAAGGAGAGATTAAAATCGAAGAAAAGCATAGTAAGAAATTTGCAATATGAAAAATCTCAATGTTGTGGAAAAATTCTTACAATGATGTGAATGCTAATTTGAACTTAGGATGTACAAAGTAAACATTTTTTTCCCAATGTATGTAAATCAAAAGCCCATTTGGTGGCGGCTTTCTCTGTGCGTCACCATGCACATCTCATCATATTATATGGAAAATCTCGACCCTCATAACTAAACAAATCACATTTGATTTTGAATAACAGGGCATTCTGCAATCCTTACTTTTAACGCACAAAATACCACCTGGAAGCATTTCTAGACTGTTGGCTTGTAAGCTGTGTCAGACTTATCCATGGGGGCAAATGCTTTTGATGAGAAACAGATAGAAATTAAGAAGAAATAATCTAGAAACTTTTGAATAAGAACAAGTATCAAAGTACACAACCTACGCAGCTCACCTTGATCTGTTGGTTGAGAGTTTTGGCTTCCAACTAAGTAATTGTATGCAACAGGAACTAAGATGGTAAAGAACACCCAATTCTTCTCCTTGCCCAAGAATATGTGCCTGACATGTGAGAATATGTCAAGCTCATGCAAAAAGTAAACCAATATAAAAAAGAAGACGCATCAAGATTTTACTTTTATATAAGAGTAATGCAATTATGTACACAGAATAAAGGCTTATACCTTACCAACAATTATGTACAGAGAATTAAGTTGAACAGCACGATGTTTTAAGCTCCCTTCAATGGAGGATTTACCCCAAATAAAGTAGGAGCAATACGCTTAAGCCTGAACAGAAAATCTTCTGCACCAGTCCATGCGTGAGAGCCTAACTCTCAGTGCCATCAAAACAGCTCCATCCTGAAATCTTCTTCAGCCCGCCATGCCTCATCACTCTTCTCAACCTCTCCACATCTTCCCACCTCCCGACTTCTGCATACATATTTGACAGCACTACATAAACCCCATGGTTTTCAGGGTCCACCCTGAGAATATTCTCGACGACCCTCTCTGCAATCTCAATTTCACCATGGCTTCTGCAGGCCGACAACAAAGCACCCAAAACCACCACATCTGCCACCCACTTCATTCCCTTCACCAACTCCTCTGCCTCCTTCAACCTGCCACTCCGGCCAAGAAGATCAACCATGCAACCGTAATGCTCCACTTTTGGCTCAATCCCATAGTTCTTCTCCATTGAGTGAAAGACCTGTCGAGCTAAATCAATCTTCCCAGCATGGCAGCAAGCAGTTAGGACTCCAACAATGGTTATGTCATTTGGTTGGATCTCTAGCTCCTCCTCCATCTGCTGAAGAGCTCTAGTGCATATCTAGCATGACCATAGTGAGCTGACCCGCATATCAATGCATTCCATGTAGCAATGTTCCTCTCAGGCATTTCGACAAACAGCTTCCGGGCGACAGATATCTCCCCATTTTTAACATACATATCAATTAATGCAGTGCCAAGTATAACCCCCACCACAATCTCCTTCTCTATGATAAGTTCATGGATCTGCCGACCCAACTGGAGCCCTCCCAACCGAGCACACGCAGACAAGACCGATGCCAGACTGGCATCACATGGCTCGATCCCCGTCCTCATCATCTCATGGAAAAGCGCCACCGCCTCATTCGAGCAGAAGTTCTGAGCGTACCCACTGACCATCGTGGTCCAGACAATGGTATTCCTCTCATGCATTTCATCAAACAGTTGGCGTGCCTCGTCAAGAAACCCGCAAGTGCCGTACGAACGAATCAAGCCATTGGCCACATAGGGGTCGGAATCGAGGCCGTGCCGAAACGCATGAGTGTGAATTTGTCGCGCGGCGAAAAGATCGCCGTCAGTGGCGGCGGCTTTGAGGAGGAAAGGGAAGGTGTGGCGGCCGGGGGGAGGGCCTTGGAGGAGCATTTGGGGGTAGAGGAGAAGGGCTCGGGAGGGATAGGGAGATGCCGCGAGGGCGCGGATAAGGGTGTTGTACATGAATGAGTTCGGGGAGGGACAGGAGGAGAAGAGGGCAAGGGCGTGGGGTAGATAACCGGAAGGGTGGAGGGCAGCGAAGGAGAGAACTCGGCTGGCAGCGTAGTTGTCGGAGATGCGGCCGGTGACGATCATGTGGGCGTGGACTTGCACGAGCTGCCGCATCGACGTACAGGAGTCGGCGAGGAGAGAGAGAGAAGGCGGATGGGCCCGATGGGATTTCGCGGGCTTCAGAGGAGGGGAGAGAGAAGGCAGTCTCGGCATAAGCATGAACTTTAGCGGGAAAGCTGCATGGCAGGGTGAAGGATTAGAGGAAGACATTAAGATCAAAAGCGGTGGTAAAATAATTTTTTAGTTGTTTTACTTTTTATATAACGGTCATAATTTTATTTTTTTCTTATTTTTAAAAATTTTCTGTAACAAAAATTAAATTTTTTTGCAATCAAAATAATTTATCTCATAATAATTTTACAACCAACTTTATAAAACATTAAACCGTCCCAAACAAACCTAAATTTATGCTAATTCACTTTTGTAATTGAATTTGTGCCTAATACAATCTACTTATAATTGATTATTTAGTCATTCAGGTTTTGTTTGGAATAACTTTCTTGATGCTTTATAGAATAATTTTCTAATACAAAGATTTTTTTGAATTGAAAATTTTTATATTAAAAAACCGTTTTAGAAAACAGTAAGAAAAATGCCCCAAATGAAACATTAAGGCCTAGTTTGATTGGGCGTTTTTGGTGCTTATTCCTTTTTAAAGCAGTAAAATTTATTTTTCTTTACTATTTGGTTTGTCAAACCTCGTTCCCAATAACTCCATTTTTTTCATTTTTCTACTGTTTTGAAAAAGCTTTTTCTAAATGCTTCTCCGTTAGAAAACTCCTTTCTCTGAACCGATGTTTCTTAAAACTATCTTTTAGAAAAGTACCAAATAACCAAACGAAGCCTAATAGGGGAAGAAAATAACTTTTAAATTAGCAGAATTATTTCATATAAACTGAAGATTGCAACACATCTTTCCAATAATTAAAAGTCTATCTCATCTCTAACATTATCTTCAATATCCCTAAAACGGGGGAAGAATTATTTCTAAGCATTTGAGTGGCAACACCTATAATCATCTCAATTCTAATTCAAAAAGAAATAGAAATAGAAGTATGTTAACAAAATATTGTAAGCCACAATGACTCTAAGAGCTACATTTCCATCATACTCTGGTTTTAGTGCAGAAACAAAAGGAAACTTGTCACACAAACTAAGCTGCCATTCCTACAAACAAAGAAAACCAAAGATGATTGGCTTTTACTTCATAAAGAAAATACATCTCCATATGTAATTACAATGTGATTTAAATGCTTCAGATGCTCTGATCTTGGCTGCTACAACTAGTTTCTGAAGGTGTGTTGAAAGAGAGCCTTACTGTATTATAGATCACAGAAGGTTCGGCCATTGCGCCGTTGCCATAATCGCCGCAAGCAAGCTTTTTTGTGATGGGAGGAAGAAGAGACGCACCAAGCTCACCAATGGTATTTAGATGGCGCCTAGTAAAGGATTGTTCAACATAGAGGTGTTCATGGCAGGGGCAACATATAACGGCTTGCTGTAATCCCAAGCTCTCACAATACACGTTAACAAATTATCGCACAATCCTCCAGCAATCTAGTAAACAAGAAATGTCTGTTAAGAACAAGAGTAAACATTAAAGTTGAATCATTTGGGGTTAGTTTTATTAATTCCCATACTCATTTGTTAGACTTTAAAGCTTCGTTTGGGACAACTTTCGTACTGCTTTCTAAAACGGTTTTCTAGTGCAAAAATTTGAAATTCAAGAAATTTTTGTACTAGAAAGCTATTTTAGAAAGCAAGAAGAAGCCGTCCCAAACGAAGCCTAAGTGTCACATGAGATGTTTCAGATAATTTTTTTGCACAACATTTCATTCTTGTTACCTTTGATTTATTCTTTTTTTTCTTACTAATCTTTTGATGGTATTAATCTACCAGTCTTAAAAGTGCAAGTTCTACCTTTATATTAAGAAGTAATGATATATGAAAAGGAAGTTTAAATATCTAAGAATGAGACATTTAGCCATAAAAAGATGAATCTGTACTTTGAATTATAAAACGCTTATTATGGTATTGGAAGTACGAAACATTACACCACAGTAGATGAAGGCTTGCACCGAAGTGGAAGCCTTGTGTGAAACTGCACAAACATAAATGGGCAATTCATGAAGCTTGGCGCAAGTAATTGGGATAAGGCTATTTGTTGCATGGCAGAAACAATTCGCTAACTTAATGCACAAATATAGCAAAAGCAACAGATGTCTAAAGGAATGCGACAAGTCAGCAAGTAACTTTGAATGCTCAAACAACAATAACAATAATAGCAAACCTTTATTTCAATGCATTGGGTTGGCTATATGAATATTTTTTTTCATTGTATACTATTAAGAGTCAAATTCTTATTTAAATTTAATTAAAAAATGTCATTTTAATACAATTCTAGAGAATGCTTTAAAAAGAGCGAAAATGATTTAATCCAGTCTTTCCTCGTATTGGAAGAGTTACAAAAATTTTAAGTTGAATTCATGGTACTTTTCCTCCAACAACAACATCAAGCCTTTATCCAACTACGCGCGGTCGGC
The DNA here is from genome assembly GCA_019925795.1 of Dendrobium chrysotoxum. NCBI lineage: Eukaryota > Viridiplantae > Streptophyta > Magnoliopsida > Asparagales > Orchidaceae > Dendrobium > Dendrobium chrysotoxum. The sequence continues at coordinate 3,062,434 of CM034303.1, forward strand.
TACATGAAGCATTTTTTTCTCCACGGTGTCCTGTTAAGAGTCAAATTCCCATTTAAATCTAATAAAAGAAATGTCTTTTCCAATATTTTCTAACCAAGTCTTTTTAGGTCTACCGCTATCTCTCTTAACATAGACCAAATCTAATACATCTACTCTCCTAACAGGTCATCAAAAGGACAACATTTTATGTGACCAAACCATCTAAACAACTCTCTTTAATCTTATGCCACTGGAGCTACTCCAATCTTTTCACGTTTATGCTCATTTCACATTCTATCTCCAAGAGTAAAGCCACTCATCCGCCTGAACATCCTCATCTCTGCAATACTTAATTTAATTGTATGCTTCTCTTTTAATGAACAACATTCTACGCCATAAAGCATTGTAGGTTTCACCACCATCTTATAGAATTTTCCCTTAAGTTTGAGGGGTAATTTCTATTACACAACAGGCCCCATGCATTCCTCCACTTCAACCATCCAACTTGAATTCTACCAATAATATCCCCATATATTTCACCATCACACTAGACAATATACCTGAGATATCTAAAATGTGTACTCTTATTAATGACTTGATCGCCCAAAGTCACAATCCCCTCATTAAAGCTATTACTATTGTATTCGGTTTTAGATTTACTCAAACGAAAACCTTTAGACTGTAAGGTTAATCTCCATAATTCAAGTTTATCTTCAACTCTCTCTCTAGTCTTATCAACAAGAAGAATATCATCAGCACATAATACATCCCATAAGGGGAATATTCATAGTGGCGTGATTGAATGATGGTTTTGTACTTATTGTGAAGATAGTGGATCAGGGAGACTACATCTCTTATGTTTGTGTTAAAAAAATGCCCTTTGGCTAGGGGTGGTTTGGTCCTCCAATCGATCTAAGGCCCAAGTGTTAAAACACCTCATATCTAAGACCAGTATGACCATTGTATTCTTAAGGGCAATAGACTGACAAACGAAGCTCTAAGATTTGACATTAGTGTTGTTGGAGATCTAGACAAGGTTATTGGATTCGCGCTGACAACTTTAGGTTGATGTTAGAGATGTTTGAATTGGATCAGCATATTCTAATTGAAGGCTCAAGATTATTGTTAGCTCTCATAAACTTGATTGAAGGGCTACTTCAGAACAAGAAGTGAATTGATGGTACAAATTTGAGAAGTTTATTGCCTTGTCCAGAAATTGATGCATGAAGACAATGGAAGCACAATTAGCACTCTTAATTAGGCAAGCAAGATTAATTTGTAACTAATATTTAATTAGGGAGGTATCAATTGCCCTCTTATTTTTTGATCACTTCTAACGAACAGAAAATATTTCCTTTAAATTGATGATTGCATGGGTAGTTAAGTTATCCTTACAAGTTCTTAGGGAATTTTAATTAGATTCTGAACTTTGTGGTCCAATTTTGATCCTCCCAAACTACCACCACTCCAAAATATCAAATGAAGCATCTTTTTCAAGGTTGCAGACTAAGATATCATGAGTTGACCTTGTTATCGACTGATTAGTTGAATATACTTTAAATTTTTCATGTGGTTTTGAAATGACTGTTCGCTGATGTTGAGTCAAAAGAGGATTAATTGATCCAACTTGCCTCGTAGGAAACTTGTTCGAGAACATTTTGGTTTAAGCCAGGGTAGCATTTGTTCTTAAGTATTGTTTGCGCATAGTTTAAGGTTATGCGGGTCAAGCCATGGCCTAGGCTGTCCTGAGCTACTTCATAGCATGGGATTTATGGGATAGGTTATGGCCCAAGCCCATGTTATTTGAGAGTCAACCATTCAAGGGTGGGTAGAACTCTAGATTATGTGGATTGGGCCTCAACTCAAGCCCATGTTGCCAGCATGAGGGCCTGTATATGTAGACTTGAATTAATTATGATCTAGGCAAATCTGGTTCACATTGCAAGCATATTCTAAATAAATAAGCCCAATTTTTTATTCTCCTCAGGATCCATGTCTATAATTTGATTGGCAGTCAATCCCGCATCATTGTAAGTGCATGTGCTAGCTACCTCCAAAGATGAGCATATGGGCCTTGCACGTTTGTAGGTGCCTAAGCAAGCCTCGGGAAAAGACAAGGGTATGCGCCCACGCATTTGCAGATGCTTATGGCTGGCTTGGACTCCCAATATACAGATGTCTTTACTTGTGTTACATATTCGATGACAACATTGTGGCTTAAATATTCAACCTAGGATCCCTCCCGTGTAATTCATATTCGAGCATCTAAAGTGATGGCAACAACTTGCATGAAAGAATGTATGGAATTATGATGCCTTGAAGTTGTTTCTTCAAACGAGGTATGAATATTTATTCTCTATTTGATAGGAAACACTCGGAGATCTCAAGTATTTCCTATCAATCTTCGGAAAACAACGAGAATTCTCCACAAAAATCCACACAAAACCACAAAAAACAATAGATAATTTGTATTATTTGATGAAATAGAAACATAAAATAATAAGATACAAGTGATCCTCTATTCGAGAGGAGGATCAATCTCTCCCAAATCTCTAGACGCCGCTAGAGCCCAAGAAAAACCTAAATCTAGGATATCTCAAATTTCAGCCAAATTCAAGATGCCCTAAACCAAGGAAAACAAACTATTTAATGCATACAAATCAAAAGGAAATCCCTAAACAGTCCCTACATTCAAATTTCCCTCCCAAATCCCTCAAAAATCCTTCCTAAAATGCTTCGTTTGCTTCGGCGGCTCTCGCAGCATCTGCAGGAGGCAAAAAAACTCCGCTGTTTCGCCCGTAAGCCGGTCCCGTCTGGACCGGCTAGACCGGTCTAACAATACTCCCCTCCAAAAGTACCACCTTGTCCTCAAGGTGGAACGAACGAATCTACTGCATAAGCACTTGACTAATACCCAATGTACTGAAAAATGGACTAACATTAGGTCGAACGATCCCTACCTCGAGCATCTCCTTGATTAATCTCTCAACCTCTTCGTTCTGGATTTGGGGAGGACGGTACAGACAGACACTGATAGGTGGGACTCCTTCCTTCCAGATGATAACATACTCGCGTTCCTGCGGAGGAGTCAACCCTTGAACTTGCTGGAACACCTCTTGATACTATTGTTGGGGTGATAGAATCATACCTGGTGCTTCAATCTTCTCTCCATCTTTTTCTCCTTCCAAATTATGCAATTCCACTAAAAGTCCCACTCCTTCACCACGAATTGTCCTTTGTGCTGCCCCCATCCGATAACCCTATTCCGCCCCTTATCGGAGCCACAGGAGATGGATCTTAATGAAAGAAACTCCCCTCGTCAAACTCCTCTTGTCTGATCTCCTTCCCCTTCGATTCGGCCAAGGAAATCCCGGTCAAATCTTGGTCAGGGTTAGCCATCGAAACCACCAGTGAAATGTTTGTTTGCATCTCCAAGAGCCTTCTTAGCATCTCCTCCACCCTTCTAAATCGATTTTCCATACGGTTTTCCATATATGAAAATCTTTCTCCCCGGGTAGAAAACTTCTCCAAGCCGGTTTTGAATTGCTCCATCTCGCCTTCCAACGCCCCCATCTTCTTTGTTGTAATTAATTGGATCTAGGCTCCAATTGCAAAAAAAGCCAAGATATCTTATTTTTCTGCCCAAGAAAGCGCTATGATACCAATTTGATAGGAAACAGTTGAAGATCTCAAGTATTTCCTATCAATCTTCGGAAAACAGCGAAAATTATCCACAAAAATCCACACAAAACCACAAAAATAATAGATAATTTGTATTATTTGATAAAATAGAAACGGAAAATAGCAAGATACAAATGATCCTCTATTCGAGAGGAGGATCGATCTCTCCCAAATCTCTAGACGCCGCTAGAGCCCAAGAAAAACCTAAATCTAGGAGATCTCAAATTTTAGCCAAATTCAAGATGCCCTAACCCTAGGAAAACAAACTATTTAATGCATACAAATCAAAAGGAAATCCCTAAACAATCCCTACATTCAAATTCCCTACCAAATCCCTCAAAAATCCTTCCTAAAATGCTTCGTTTGCTTCGGCGGCTCTCGCGGCATTCGCAGGAGGCGGAAAAGCTCCGCTGTTTCGCCCATAAGCCGGTCCTGCCTGGACCAGCTGGACCGGTCTAACACTATCCTTTTGTCAACAGATAAATGATGCATGTGTGGCCTCCTTTCCAAGAATTGACAAACAGAGACAGGTGTGCTTTACTTCGAGTAAAATATATGG